>WAAF01018281.1:1212466-1812466 GCA_013400475.1 Tricholaema leucomelas
GGGAAGGATGTGAAAATTTCATTTTAAAAATGCCCTGGCAGTCTTTTCCAAGCAGCAGCAGTGAGCATGGATGACACTTGTAGTGAAATCGGAAGGGGCGGGGGAGAAAGGAGAAAAAAAAAAAAAATGCCCTCAGTAAGTTTCCTCAGCGCTCCCGCGGCACAGACACCTGCAGCCCGGGCTCTGAAGGACGGCACCGGGGCATCGCTGGCTTCCCGGCGGGTCCTGCTGAGACACACTGGCACCTAGCGGCAGTGTTCAGCGGGTGACAGCTCTGTTAGACCTTGAAAGTATCACTGCACGAACAAAGAACTACATTGTGCTAATAACTGTGGCCACAAAATACCCAGAATTATGCCACCGACCTAGCCTCACAGCTTCCAAGTCAGCCCAAAGGGTCTGCAAGTCCTCAACAGGTTCTCTCCAAAAGCAGGGAATAATGAGATGGCCCAAAGCTGGCCTTTTCAGATGGTGAGGGAAATAAGGGGAACAAGTTTCACCCTCAGGATTGGTAGGTCCCTGAAACCATTCCTGAGCAGCACAAACAGGCATAAGAGAGCATAACATCAGAAATGCCCTCAGGTAATACCACATTAAATCACATCACCCACAACTCGATCAAACCAAAACAATACAACCAAAAGCTTATGTCATACTTCATAATCCACTGAGGACCCCACCAGCTTCCACTGCAAAAGACCATCTGGCATTTGGCAGACAGACTTCTCATGGTGGTGTTACAGCCCAAAATGCAGTACTTAGCACAAACTGAGCAGATGGCTGAGTTCCAGTCAGCTCAAATAGACAGGGTTTTGCAACAGACCGCACAGAGCACCTTGAAAAGTAGTGTGATAACTTTCACAAAGACCAAGGAAACTCTCACCAAAACCAAGGAAAACAAGCAGACACTTTTCTATTCAATTGTCCAGTGTGGTAGATGTGCTATCATCACACGTGTAAGTAAAACACAGGGCATGAAGATCAATCCTGCTTTACTCTATAAAGAACAGGCTCATAAATGAATTACAAGGTTTCTTAAATGATTTATAGCTGCTACAACCATTTCACAGATGAGTAATAAGTTTTTGAAATCCATCAACAGAAGATTTAACAGATAGGCAATCAATCACCCTGCATGATAACTAATTAACTGTATATTAAAACATTTCTCAGTGCCCTCTATGGTTGGGAACATACCCTAAGCACAGCCCAAGTACAAGTCACAAAAGACAGCTGACCTACCCAGTTCCTCAAAGCCATTACCTCTGGCTCTTAACCTGAACAATGGAGTGCAGCTAACCTTGCATGCCTGCTCCCCAGTGTCATCAGGCTCCTGTTCTTCTAGAGCAGAGGGAAAGACAGCATCTCTTATCTTATTATCTGGACTTCCACTAGCAAACATTTCTGACAGGGCTTTCTATCATGTGTACTGTGACACTGAGACACTGATATTTGTCCGTTGCCTTTTGTATTGACACTTTGCCTCTATCAAAGGCCACCTAGGAGGCATATGAGCACCCTGCTGTTCATTTAAAGAAACACAAAATGAAGAAGTACACTTTTCAGCACTCTTGTAGACAACTTTTTACTCTATTTCCACTAGAGTAAGCAAAACTCTTTATAGTCAACTAAAATAAACATCACTCACTGATTTAGGACCGTGTGCTTTTAGAAAATTATTTTCCCTCTGCTCCAAATCCTACATTGATCAATGCCTAAATTCTGTGTAAGATTAGTCTATTTCTGCTTTAACCATCAAGGGAACTTTGGTGTCAATGTTTCTATAAGAAAAGCAAATGTAAGCAAACAGGCCTAATTAGAGTTACATGAAATGTCTGCGTTGGGTCTAGCCACTACAGCCCTCATCTGGTCAAGGTTGCACAAAGCTCAGGTGAAGGGTCACAGGCTCTGTGAAAGAACATGCTTCCCTATCAGTTTTCCAGGTTCAGAAAATATTTACAAACAAGTGAAGCAACACACATACAACATACACACACCTCCCAGCAAAACAAACAGAAATCCCACTAAAATAAAATAGACAATTCCTCCCTTGTCCCATAGAAGAAGTCCACATTTCATAGCTGTAATTGGGCTGTACACACACAAGAAAAAAACCGTTTTTCTCAAAACAGTAACCCCTGCTTTTCAGCAGAGCTAGGGCAGAACACTACAACAAAATACTTCTAGTAGAAGCAGCATACTCTGTTTGCTACATGGCATTGTGGGGTATAAACATCTTGGCACTTGTATAATCAAAAGGCAAGAACAGAGTGGCCATTCTTCGCTGCAGAATCAACTTGCTCTGTGGTCTTACTGTTGGATAGACCTGGCTCTCAGCAAAAATAATAACATGGTTGCCATCATCTGCCTTTTGTGATGATCACACATCAAACAAACAAACAAATCAACACCCAAAGAAACTAACTTCAGCTCCTGTAATGTATCCATGCTTAAATCACCATCTTGTCATTGCCACAGATTGGAATGATGCCACTATTACTTTTACCACACCAGATGTGCAACTCATCTTCCCCATCCAACTGTGTATTGCTGTCAGTCCAATTACACAGACTCACATCACTGGGCTATATAAAAGCTTCTAAAAACTAAGAAGGAAGAGTAAATCAATGCCCACCAAATAAGACAAAGGCATCCAGGTTTAAGAGTGGCTTCTCATGCAGGATGTCTTATCTTCCCAGCCAGCGACCTGTGGGAAAGCTAAGCAGCTGTATCTAGCACAAGAAGACAAACTGCCCCACGAGCAAGCATGCTGACAAACTTGGAAAACAAATATGCAGTGTGAAAAGGAGCAGATAACAGCCAAGGGGCTATTTCAGCATGGAAGCAGAGGACAAGCCAGGGAACCTTCTTCAGCAGAAAAGGGGGTCTACATTTTGGGCAAGAGTGAATATTGCTTTTTGCACACTGTGCCCTTATGTTGCAGTAGTATTCAGGATATCATAGAATATGAAGACTGTGGCTTCACCTCTGCAGCTACAGCCACCAATTTGATCTGGTAAAAGTGATGCTCTTGACCTCACTGAAACCAGTGTACTGATTATTTCAAAGGAATACACTTGGACCTTATATTTTAAAAGCTAGAGGACCTTTCATAGTATATGCCTGTGCAAAACAATTTCTTTCCTGAGAATTGCTTTAAAAACCCTTTAACTGCTACTTAATTCAGAAAGATTTCACCAAGCTAGCAAATAAAACATGAGCACTGCACCACTTTGCCTGTAGCTATCTTAAGCTCACTCTTTCCACACTCAGCTCCACCAGATTTTAAGTACATCCAATGAAGAACAAAATTACAGACAGCCCTTCTAATGTTGATGAGGCCTTCTACAGACAATTGGAGGTAGCCTCTCAAGCTAACTTCTTGATATTCATGGGTGACTTCAATTACCCTGATATTTACTGGGAAGCTCACACAGCCAGGCACAGGCAGTCCAAAAGGCTCCTGCAGTGTATTAATGATAACTTCTTGATACAGGTACTGGAGGAACCAACAAGGAGAGATGCACTGCTGGACCTTGCATTAACTAATAAAGAGAGACTAGTTGAGGACATTAAGGTCAGAAACAGCCTTGGGGACAGTGATCATGACATAGTGGAGTTTCTCACTTGCTCCCTGTGATAGGACAAGAAGCAATGGAAGAAAGCTGCAGCACAAGAGGTTCCACCTCAAGACAAAGGAGAACTTCTTTACTATAAGGGTCACAGCACACTGGAAAAGGCTCTCCAGAGAGGCTGTGGAGTACCCTTCTCTGGAGACATTCAAGGCCTGTCTGGATGCATTCCTCTGTGGCCTGAGCTAGATTGTATGGTCCTGCTCCGGCAGGGAGGTTGGACTCAATGATCTGTGGAGGTCCCTTCCAACCCCTGACATCCTGTGATCACATCCAACACTATGTCGTGATCCGGTCAGTTCTTGAGTTTGCAGTTTAGCACTTTCTGAAGCAAACAGTTAACAATATTGTGAATTAGTAGAAATATAAATTGCTAGAGGTAGAAGTATAGATGAGCCTCGAGGGTTCTAGAAGTTTTCATAGTCAGAGACAACAGATACTATAAGCAAAATCGATACTTTTGACCTTTCTGATTGTGGGCAGGGACAATCTTAACTGTCTGGTGCTTTTTATTTTTGAGTTCACAATGAAAATGTGTGCAGGAAACCCTCCCAAATCAGGGAATTTGTATCCATTGATTTTGCAAAACCAGAGCCAAGATTTTTTGCCCTACTCTAAACTACTTTAATTCTGCTGTGTGAATAGTCTCTCACACAAATTCCCTGTTGCATTCAGGCTTTAAACACATCCTTTCTAATCCTTCGCTCTTTTATTGAACTTCTATTTTGAGTAGGTTACTTAACATTGAGGCAGGCATATAACACCAGTACTACCATATCCTTAATTATTCCTTTTCTCTTTTGTATGAATAAGCACTAATTGAGTTATGATCTCTTTGCAAATGTGACTTAACCTGCTGTTCTCCTGCTTGTTCAGGCACTGCAAATTAAAAAAAAAAAAATAATGGCACTGGTAATTAACTGAGGCCTAGCAGTATAACTTGCTTCTCAGCCCATGATGGGTAAAAGTTCAGCTGACAAGGTGTATAAATGAATGCTATGTGAAGCAGAACTAAACACCAAGCAGACATACAAGAAAAGAATGATCAGAAAAAGAAACTAATTCCACATATGAAAATGAAGCAATTGGCAAAACATAGATGAGCTTTAACTTAAGGAAGAAAAAAAGAATCATTAGTAGCCAGATATGCATATACATTTCAGTTGCACATCTCAGGTAGCATTAGCCTACAGAGGAGTGCTTTTCACCTAAGAGGATGGTTTTGTAAACTTGTAATCAGGTATTCACCACATACTTCAGAACTGCCTGGCAGAAAAGAAACCAAGAGAAATTAAGAGACACAAGGTACAGAGCTGCAGTTCAGTCTGATGAAAGCCCATCTGAAAAAGCTGTCTACTCTCAGTGGTGTGAAACACCTGTCTTCAGAGAACATCAGGTTGCACAAAGGCTGCTCCTTGTGAGACAGGAGAGGGAAAATACATGCATCCTCAGAGCAGAATACTTCCAATTGGGGAACACAAACAAGAAAGGCAGCAAGAGTTGAGAAAAACTCTTCCAGCTTTCTTACTAGGGAAACTAAACCCCCAGGTGATGCAGATGCTAAAGATGGCAGCTCTCCAAGAACTGAAGAACAGGTATGGTATTTTTTGCTCTTTCTTGGTTTTTTTTTTTGCCACTCCCTTGTAATTATTTCCCTGCTTTACCTTTAATTTTATGTTATTCATGGCACAGTAAGCAAGCCTTCGTGCTGCCAATTTAATACCTCTGAATCTCCATCAATTATAAACACAGCAGTGGATTCTAGTGGATGAACAGGCTGCCTCATATTTCAAAGTTTAATGAGTTCCATCCCTGTTAATATTATGCTTT
The DNA here is from genome assembly GCA_013400475.1 of Tricholaema leucomelas. Lineage (NCBI taxonomy): Eukaryota > Metazoa > Chordata > Aves > Piciformes > Lybiidae > Tricholaema lacrymosa > Tricholaema leucomelas. The sequence goes on from WAAF01018281.1 coordinate 1,217,929, forward strand.
TATTAAAATTCATAGTAATTTTCCTATTAATTTAATTTATAAATTAATTCTTTCTAATTTTCTAAAGCATTACATGACCAGTGACTTATGTAGGTCATCCCAAATGAGTGTCAATAAAACCTAGATAACACAAGCTGCTATATCCTGTACATCTTGACTGTGACCCTACCATGATTCCTAAGGCAAGGAAGAAGAATGGGAATAATTTTCATAGTTTATGTTCGGAGAGCAGTGAAAAATTAAGGTGATCCTGGTAACAAAAATAGCTTTTATATAGAGGGAGTGCTATGTCTACGAACCAAGAAAGCTTTGCTTTACTCATTAGCAGAGATAATAAACAGGCAGAAAGAGTCTTTTCTGCTCAAAGACTGATCAGCATGACAGAAACCACGTCTGGTAAGGCAAGCAAAATAAGAAACTAAGAAAATTCCAAAGCATCTATTTGAAGTGACTCACAGAGCAAGAACATTTGAGGTGAAAACACTCAAAGTTTACCTGAATGTTTTTTGAAGTACTAGGGTATCATAGAAGATATGTCACATACATAAAAATAATTCAGACAGCACAGTACATGACTAACAAACCCTATGAGAAAACAGCAGAAGCAATCAAGTAAACAAAATAAATGCAAAGAGTCCACAAGTGCCAAGAGATAACAGCCATTAAAAGAATGAGTTTTTGTACAACCAACATCAGCAACTAAAAGCTTTTATAAAGCTATTATGGCCCAAAGCTTAACTTGGAAGACTGCAAACACATTTCAGTGCTTGATATCAAAGTTACAGTTCAAGTGAAACTTTTCTGGCGAAGTGTTACGTTCCAGTCTCAGCATTTTGACTTGCAGCTTTCACCAAGATGTAGTCTGTCCTGAAAGTACTGGTACAGGAGAGGCTGGTAATGTCCCACCAGCAGGTATATCATGCTGCAACTGGCCAGCTGATGAACAGTAAATCAAATAATGATAGCTGCTTTATTGAAGAGGGCCCAGTAAAAATGGGTAATTTACAACCCAAACACAGTAACCTGTTAGTTATCAATCTATGATTTGGCCTTGCTGCCCTGACAACATGCCCTGATCAGAACATCACTATGACAACTTATTGGTGCAAGCAGTCATTGCAAAACCTCTTTGTTTTCCTCAAATAGTTAATCATCTATGACAAGTCTCAAAGGCCTACCTCACACAGAGCACACCAAAGTGTAATGCATAGGGCCATGTCTCCTTCACTCTCACACTGATTCATACGCTGCTGCTTGCAGTTTAACACAGTACAGGGATTCCTCAAGAATTTAAAGCTAGTCTTGGATTCCATTTTTGATGCTACACATGAGTTAGCTGGAACAAATAAAACAGTGTGAAAAACATTGTTTTCCTGCTCCAATGTGTTTGCACCATGGTTCAAGTGCATTTCCTATTGCTATGCACATCCTAGTTTATACATATTAAAAAGACTCCCACGGAGCTGCTCACAATTTACAGAGAGGAACTCATTTTTTAGCCACACAAGTAAAAGTTTCAGACACTAGCTGGCAATTCTCAGAGCTCATTAGTGCTTCCTCAGCAAAAAAAAACAGTTCTGTATGTAAACCTGCAAATTTTGGATCACCAAACTCTAGGCACACATTTATTATCAGACTAACACATCTAACTGCAAGTAGTATGTTGTTCCAGGGAAAGCTAAATTATATTAAAATCTCAGAGGATATCCAAATCATTTGCAAAACTCCAACTGCCTGAGTTCTAAGGAAACACAGTACTGTAAAGCCAATGTAAAGAAGGTTTTACAACTCAGATATTTCCAGCATCAGGTTTGTATTTCCAAGATTAGGTTTGTATCAAACACAAAGTGTGCTCCCTGTTCCCTAGTGTTGCTGGAAAAACAAAGGAAATGCAATCTCTGTCTCTGATTTTGAAGTAGAGTGATGCAGGGACCACATAATGGTAAGCACACCACTTAATGTTACTATTGCCAAAAGGAACTCAAAATGGTAGACTGATACATGGCCCTTACCACAATAGAATAACAACACTTTATGGACATAAAAATTAGACAAGATTCCTCTCTCAATCTAATTATTTGAAAAGAAGATTCTCCAAACACAAATGCACTGCCCTTCAATGCACACATGACTGCTTTAAATAGCAATTATCATTCACAGACCAGAACTTGAAAAATTTGGGAAGAAAATAATCAGGATGGTTGTTGAATAACTGAATTTATTATCTTGTAAGGAAAAGAGAATGAGACCATATAAATATGGCACATACACATTTCTGTATTCAAATTACCTTCCAAGTGCTATCAAGCATTTCTGTTACTGTAAACCACTGTCTTAAATAGCCACTGATTAGCACACAGCTAGTTAATACAGCTCCTCTGTTAACTGTCTGGACAAGTTTTTAATGACTGAGAATACTATATTCAATTTCATAGGATCTGGAACATTCATTTTTATGATCTTTAAGCCAACTTCAGCAAAATAAATTATGAGTCTGCCAGAAGTTCTATTGTGTGGCTCAAGCACAGATTACAAGCATCTGCTCCTAAGAGTAACTCACTTTGTAAACCTATTAGAAAACACTGCTTCTGCATCTGCTTCACAGCTCTGTTTAAAAAACTGGGTCCCACTTCCAATGTTTTAGACATCTTTTCAAATACAATCTACTCAGAGCACAGACAGTCACTGCTTTTATGTGTGAGTCACATCATGCATTCTCTGACTAGATCACTGTAATTATCATAGCTCTACCTTCCCTGATATTATCCTACAGCAATTTTCAGTCCAGATGAAAAAGATCTTTTGACTCCATTATGAAAGAATAAAGCAAGTTCATCCGTCACTTTTCCAAGGACAAAAATTTAGAAGACTCCTTCTTACACATGCAAAGAGCCTGAAGCCACATGACACTGCCAATAATATGTATGTTGTTTCCCTTTTAAGTCATTAGTTTGAATCCTGTTCAGCTTGAGAGGATAGCTCAGTCCTGAATTAATTTCTCACAATGAGGGCTATGAGCTGAAACACACTGGGAAAAAAAAACAGAATTCAGAACAAGGTTTTTCCTCAAGTAAATTGATATTATCACTACTAATACAAGTGGGACCAAGCACAGAAGGGTTCAGGGTAAGCCTGCATTTCTCCATGCCACCTGACAACCAGGTTATTAGCAAGGGCAAGAAAGCACAGGCTTTCTGATATAAGAATTCATCTTAACTGGGTGCTTTGGATGCTGCAGAAAGTCATTGTATCTACAGGTGCCAGACCCTCAGGCATTACAACTCAAACAGTTTTCCCTTCTCATTCTTCCCCAGTAAACTGCATTTACATTGCTTGTTCTCTGGTTCATGTTATCCTCTGTGTATTCCACCATTTCCAACACACAGATCCTCTCAATAATTAATAATAGCACTGTAATGCTTAGCTAAGCTAAGCTCCTTGTGAGTTGCTTATCAGAACTGTTTACTTTCATTTAGTGTCATCATTACATCAGAAATACTTTTGCTCCAAAGACACAGGACAAGAAAAGAAAGGCAGCACTTGGGCTTCCTTGTCCTTAATTTGCCTTGAGGCAAGGCACCATTTCTGCTGTATATTACAAGCTGTACCACCACGTGCTGGATAAGAGCTCTGCTCTGTCTTCACTCATGGGAAGTAGCAAAGCTGCAAAAACAAGATCAGCGTTTTTTAAACATAACTTGAACCACCGTTTCTGGGTTTATTTCCAAGGGAAATAGCTACAATTCACTAAGCAGCACATTCATGCAGGGAACAAGGATATTACAGTACCTGAAAAATTCATGTTCAGTAACAGTTAAGTGACCTTATTGGATGTACTGATGCAGTCAGTTCTGCCTCCTATCAGCTTGGCTGGCTACAGTCAAAAGGAAAAGAAGGCATCTATCTAACATAACTAGCTATAAAAATCTAAATAACTAAATATACCCTAAAGCAACTTCTTTGCTACTCAGAAAGTATCAGTTGCCTGCTGGTAGACACCAAGAAGGGGCAACACCTGCAAGTGAAAGACGAATGGCAAGAGTTCCGTGATTCTTTTTAACTATTGTTTTTCAATTCTAGCTGCTGTGGCAATGCAACTTGATGCTACAGGTCCTGCAAACCTTGGCACAGAGATACACATCAGTTTTGCCTTGACTCCTGTTACAACCTCCATCTCATTCTGTTTCAGCATTCTTTCTGTCAACTCAAACCTGTTGCATTATTACTACAATAATGTTATCATTATATAAATTAGATTCTTGACTACTGCTCTGTATTGGTAAGAAAAAAAAAACTAGTCATTTTTTCAATGAAAAACTGAGCTCATCTGCTGAACATTTTACTAAATTATTAAAAATTATTTCATTTCCTCATGAGAAACTTCATCCAGTTTCCAGTTGGTTCCTCCTTACATTTCACCTACACTACAATCTTCTCAATGTCAGGAATCAGGTTTTAAACACAAGTTTAATTTGGCTGATCAGTTCTGAGAGTATGTGCAAATAGCATTACTCCAAAACCTCCTTTTTTCTAATCAAAAATGAGGGCAGATTCACAAGAGAGAATCCCATACACAGAAGCAATTAATAAAAAAGCCAAATATTGCTGTTGCTTTTTTACTGACTTCAGTAGCAGCTGGTAGATGCTTCTGATAGGCAGGAAACTCACTGAAAAATAAGATGAAAAGAATAAGCTTCAAGAATTCAATTACTAAGCTTTAACTGAGTGTATTTAGAGAATATAAAAATCTTCCACTGCCAGAATAATGTCCATTTCTGAAGTTACAACCTAACCCCACTCGATTCACGCTCCTGGAGCCGTGGAAGATAATGGCAGGGACTGGAAGAGCTGCCCACTCTAAGTGAAGATCAGGTTCATGACCACCTGAAGAACCTGAAAGTATTCAAGTCCATGGGACCTGATGGGATACACTCACAGGTGCTGAGGGAACTGGCAGATGAGGTTGCTAAACCCCTCTCTATTACATTCCAAAAGTCATGGCAGTCCGGTGGAGTCCCCACTGACTGGAAAAAGAGAAACATAGCTCCCATTTTCAAAAAGGGTAGGAAAGAGAAGCCAGGGAACTACAGGCCAGTCACTCTCACTTCTGTGCCCAGTAAGATCATGGAGCAGATCCTCCTGGAGGAACTACTGAAACAGAAGAATAGTGAAGAGGTGATTTGCTACAACCAGCATGACTTCACCAAGGGCAAATCCTGCCTGAGAAATCTGGGGGCCTCCTATGAACAGGTCATAACATTCATAGATGAGGGGCAAGCAACTACTGTCATTTACCTGGACCTGAGCAAGGCCTTTGACACTGTCTCGCACCACATCCTGGTCTCCAAGCTGGTGACACATGGGTTTGATGGGTGGACCATGAGATGGACAAAGAACTGGCTTGATGGCCGCACTCAAAGAGTGGCTGCCAACAGGTCCATGTCCCAGTAGAGACCAATGACAAGTGGAATACCTCAGGGATCAGTCCTGGGACCAGTCCTGTTCAACATCTTTGTGGGTGCCACGGACAGTGGCACTGAGTGCACCCTCAGCAAGTTTGCTGATGACACCAAGCTACACGGTGCAGCAGACAGGCTGGAGGGCAGTGATGCCATCCAGAGAGACCTGGACAGGCTGCAGATGTGGGCACAAGCCAACTTCATGAGGTTCAACAAGACCAAGTGCAGAGTCTTGCATCTGGGTTGGGGTAATCCCAAGCACAAGTACAGGCTGGGCAGTGAGTGGCTGGAGAGTAGCCCTGAGGAGAGAGACTTGGCAGTGCTGGTAGACAAGAAGCTCAACATGGGCCAGCAGTGTGTATTTGCAGCCTAGAGGGGCAACCAGATCCTGGGCTGCATCAGGAGAAGTGTGGCTAACAGGTCGAGGGAGGTGATTCTCCCCCTCTACTCAGCTCTGGTGAGACCCTACATGGGAGTACTGCATCCAGTTCTGGATTTCCCATTACAAGAAGGATGTGGACGTGCTGGAGCATGTCCAGAGAAAGGCCACAAGGATGATCAGAGGGCTGGAGCATCTCTCCTGTGAGAACAGACTGAAAGAGTTGGGGTTGTTCAGTCAGGGTGGGTGTCCCTGCCCATGGCAGGGTGGCTGGAACTATATGATCCTTGTGGTCCCTTCCAACCCTGACTGATTCTATGATTCATTCTGGGAAAACCAGTATTTGCCTATTCCAGCTTCATTTCTTTCCTGAATCAGAGTTCAAAATCAAGACTCTTTCATATGTCTTGTATTACTACTCATATTGCTGCTGTGTGTGGCAAACTGCTTCTTGGGCTGTTGTTGCAGGACTGAAATTACCTTGACAGTAGGTTCCTAAGTTTCAATTGCAATTTAGCTGTAATGAGGGCTACAATATCACCAGCTACTGAAATTTCATATCTTCAGAAACAAAATTATCATGCAGCATATTGAATTGATTAAGAAGTTCTTAAATTTATATTCACATAACAGGTATTAAAAATAAATAAATAAATAGAGCACCGCTGCAGTTTGTTATTTTCTTAACAGCACAGTCTTGTCTTAGGCTGCTTTCTCTACGGAAGAGAGGACATGTCTGTTAAACTGTAATTCACATGAGGCTTTTTAAAGCCAGTAGTGCCTTCTGCTTCACTTTCTTACCTCCTCAGAAAACACCTCATGGTGAACAGCTGCATAAGAGCATTAAATATAGAATCATAGGAAGAGACCTTTTCAGGTCATCTACCTCAACTCCTGCAGTACACAGGGCCATTCCCAACTAGATCAGGCTGTGCCAAGTCCCATTATGCCTGATCTTGAATATTTCCAGGCATGGAGCCTCCACCACCTCCTGTACAACCTGTTCCAGTGTATAACATCCTCATAGTAAAGACCTTCCTCCTAATACCCAATCTATCCTTCTTTATTTTAATTTTTTTTGTCCTTTTCCTACATGCCCTTGTATGCAGGAGAGGAGCAAAAGCAAGGAATTAATTGGTTTATATAATTTTATTTTTGTATTACCTGTGAAGTTATCATTAAAACTACAAAATCAACAAAACTAAAAGCACCATCACTAGTGCAAGAGAGTAACTGTCACAAGATACAAACATCGCCTCCCTCTTACCCTGTCTGGCTATACTCATTCTTCTCTCTTCCACAAAGTCTTTGCTAAAACAATGCGAAAGAAAAGTGAATCAGCAAAATGAAACACATTTCACTCAAAAGAAATCAACTGAGAGCAAACAATATCCAGATTTGCTTCAGTTCCCATAAGCCAGCCTTCACAAGACTAAAATATAGATTGACTTGTTTCCATTTCACTTCTTATTTTTAGTAGATTTATAAATCTCTGCTGAATTCGTATACAGAAGACTGAAAACCAGTTTAAAAAGTAGGAAAGACAGTTGTTTAATCTGAGTAGGTCACAGGACTAATCTCAGGTTACCTCACATCATTTTAATTTCTGGCCCCTTGGGACTACTCTTTTTAAGGCTGAGACAAGTCTTTACATTATTCCATCAAGAAAGCTGGAGGGGACAGCTTCTTGGTCTTTCTGTCCTCCTGCTTATTTGTCCTATGTGTTTTTAAGCTTTTGTTCAAGTTCTCCTTTTGAACATGTATCCATAATAGAAAGAGGTGTTAATATCCAAGCTAAGACACACTAGGGAAGATGACAAAAGCAAGTATAGCCTCTTGTACTCTCATTTGCAGGGGAAAGATTTGTAATGTATTTTAGTGTTTACACCACCCATCTACCTTCTCAGTCATCACTGAATGCTTCAGTTCACACAAGCTTGTGGTTACGGTGCTGCCCTTTACATTCGGTTCTACTGATGGGTAGCAAGTCTGATAGAAAGTTGCGTGGTGCCTGAACCTCACCTGCAGTTCAGCAGCATGCTGCTCTATCTCAAAATGCAATTATGGTTTAAGGGAGTAAACACCTCATCTCTCATTTCCTAACTAGAAAGAGAACAAAGTAGATAGTAACTTACACTTTTGCACACCAAATTTGCTCTCTCATATCCGTGTCTGCATTTATGCACACATGAACACACTGAACTCACATGCATAAACCATAGATTATATGTATTCACAAATACATCAGTTTAATGTCCTCTCTTCTTTAATCAATTATCCATGACAATCCACTGCATTCCCTCAGGTACTTAGTCATCAAAGCCACTTTAAACCTCTTCATGAAGATCAAATGGCTCTTTAATCCATTTATTTACAGTTTACTGAGTTATAGAAAATTAATCAGGATCATAAGTTAGCTACTGCAGCAAGCCTCTTCTAAAGCCTGCTATCATTACAAACAGTAATTCTCAGAGAGCCAACAGGACAGGGGTAGAAAGGAATAAATCTCCTGATGTCTGATCCTCCCATCAGACACCCTCAGTGACTGCCTCTCTCTGATTCTTGTTTGATCAAACTGTACTCTGTCAAATCCATTTATATGAATTAGCATTACTAAGGTAATGGAAGAGATAATTAGTCTTAAACTTCGTAGTTTAAGTTCTTCTTATAGTCCCGATACACCAAAACTGTGTATTAAAAACATTACTGACAAATAAATGCTATTTAAGCAACTAGACTACTTGGCATTCATTTAGTAGAATTACTGAATCAAGACACATGAAGCAAATCAATAGGAGGATGTCAGAAAGAGAAACCTGAAATAGATCCTCCCAATTTAATGTGACAACTTCTGGCTCTCTTCCATGAAAAAAATATCCCAACCTGTATTCTTGTACAAGCACATATCAGTAAACATCTATTATTAAGTCGGGGCACCTAATTCTTCTTTCATATACTTCTAGCAGTCTGCTGCTAGAGAGGTGCTACCAAAGCATAGAGCATCTGCATCAGAAAGTGTAATTCTGCTTTTCTTTACACTGAGGTAAATTCTCATTAATAAGCTCCACAGGGGAAAAGAAAGTCAAGCCTAGTCAACGTAACTTCAGTATCTTGTAATTTTTTTCATTATTTTTCCGTTATAATCACATTAACCACCTCTGCTGTTATCAGGTAAAACAGTCAGGCAAAGATAAAACAGAGCTCCTGTGAAAGATTCAGTTTCCTTGATTGCATTCACACAAATATAATACCCTATGAACCCTGGTCTGGTCTTGCTTCTGGAGAACATCTGCAGTTTCTTCCTCCATTCTCCCTATTTTCAGGTTTCATCCCTAAATCATACAGTCTAAAGCCAAAGGTATGTACCAGTAATGACAAATATTTTGGGCAGAAAGTTAGGCAGACCTCAAAACCCCTCATAAACATACAATACATAGAAACATGATATAGCTTGAAACAGGTAATTAGATGTGTATTTCCCCAAAAAGTACCATGTCAAGTATGATGTCCAGATTACGCTCATTAACTCTCTCTCTTTCATAGCCTAAAGAATCTCAACATAAAGCCATCATTAGCAGACTGTGTAAGCATTGTCATCAGAGCATCAAACACCTCTAAGCGTGATTCAGTCTTCATTTTTGCCTAAGGAGAGGGCTGCACACACATTTCCCAGACAAATGCAGGAAGCAAAACAATGCAGAACTTTCCAAGCAGTGAAGTTCTTAGCAAAATACAGAGATGTGATTTTTCAGGCTCCTTGATGTAATGTATTGCTGCATAAAATTATTTAGGCATATAAATACCTCTTTCTCCTTCCAAACCAAGAGGAATCTGAACCAAATCATACATTTTTCAGCGACCAAAAGATGGCAGTGTTTCAGAGCATTACAGTCAGAACTATATATAGCTACCTATCATATAGTTCATATTGTCTTCATAATGCTGAATTGTGATTCTGCAATTCAAGGACAGGGGAGTAAACAAAATGATTCTACATCATTTCTTTACAGGGTGACCCACGAAAACCCAGTAGCCAACTGCAAAAGTTAATAATGTGTTCTAAATATTCTTCAAGACTAGCAAGCCAAAGCTACATCTGAAGTTACACATATGCTTGTAGGACTGACACATGTGTGTTTGTGTCTCACAGTAAAGAACATGTTTCAGATTAAAGACTATTTTTTAAAAGGTTTTCTTCAACAAGGTCTAGGAAGAGCTCTGAAGAGCTAAATTTCACATCACAAAACCTTTAAGAGCTTACCCTGTTGCATCTTAAACAAACACAGGGAAGGAAAATGATGCATGTCTGTGAAAGTGCTGCAATTTGCTTTCATTTGTGCAAATCACCTGAGGATATAGCAGCTGCACCTGTGTAGTCTACCTCAGCATCATTACAGCATGAAGATGAGACATCATTATGAAAACATTGCCATGCTCCATCCCTTAATAAAGAAAATTCATTTTCACTTTCAGCATCTGCAGTCTTACTACATTTATAGAGAGGTCTGCATCCCCCAAATGACAACAGAGACTTGCATGTTTGTTAAGTCTATTTTACTTGTCCTGTCACAAGCAGATTTCAGAGTTTTGGAAACTTACAGTGTGTAAGCATGCTGTGCTACCTGGAACACTTCTCCTGTAAGGACAAGCTGAGTGGGCTGGGGTTATTCAGCCTGGAGAAGAAACGTCTCCAGAAACACCTAACAGTGGCCTTCCAGTACCTGAAGAGCAACTGTTTACAAAGTCCTGTAATGATAGGACGTGGAGCAAAGGGTTCAAATTAGAGAAAAGTAATTAGATTGGATGTTAGGAAAAAAGTTATTTACAGTGAGGGCAGTGGAATGCTGGAATGGGTTGTCCAGGGAGGTGGTTGAGGCCCAATCCCTGCAGATTCAAGGTGAGATTCAGTTTTGTGTCATCAGCAAACTTGCTGACTGTGCACTCTGTGCTCTCATTCAGGTCACTGTGCTAGTTTGAAGCTAGCTAGAATCTTCTGGTGAGAAGAACCAGATTACAGGCTGTGAGAAGAAAATAATGATGATGCCTATTTCACTCACAGGCTTGCTGAGATGTATAAGAACAGGAACGCTTGCTGTCTGGGCTTTGGGGGTGCATCTCTCTCTCTCTAACCTAACCTGCCACNTCAAGGTGAGATTCAGTTTTGTGTCATCAGCAAACTTGCTGACTGTGCACTCTGTGCTCTCATTCAGGTCACTGTGCTAGTTTGAAGCTAGCTAGAATCTTCTGGTGAGAAGAACCAGATTACAGGCTGTGAGAAGAAAATAATGATGATGCCTATTTCACTCACAGGCTTGCTGAGATGTATAAGAACAGGAACGCTTGCTGTCTGGGCTTTGGGGGTGCATCTCTCTCTCTCTAACCTAACCTGCCACCTGTGTTACTAATTCGCCTACTTTCTAACCCCCTGGCCGATGCTCCAATCTTTCTTGGGCACAAGGCAACGTCTGGGGTAAGGTAGAGAGAGGTGGGAGAGAAGGTGGAAGGGTAGTTGAGAGCCCTCCTGGGGACTCAGGTTTCTGGGAGGAGCATTGTGTTTCTGTATTACCTTTTACCTTGTATATTTCTGTATATATATATTGTAAATATCTGCTTGTATATTGTGCTAAACTGTAAATATAAAGCTTAATTCAATTCCAGAGTCGCTGAGCCTAGTCTGGGTGATTTCTGAAGTGGGGGGGGGCAGGTAACACCCAAACCATCACAGTCATTGATAAATATACTGAATAGTACTGATCCCAGTACTAACCCCTGAGGGACCCCACTAGTTATGGGATGGAGTCTAATTGAGGGCCTATAATATGGATGCTTTTACCTGAGGTATGTTCTTGTGCTCACAGAACATGAGTCTTCATTCTTCAATGAAGAATACAAAGTGTTGGTAAATAAAAAAAACGGACTTCAATGAAACAATCCAATTTTCTTTTTCATAGAATGTAGGGGCCTTTAAGATTGAAGTTTAGCAGGAGGTAAGACACTGTTGGAGGGCAAGGAAATTTAAAAAATAAATTTTAAAAAAATATTAAAAATCACCTGCTTTGAAGTGGGTTACATTCCAGGTATGGCTATGCCGCTCATGAGGTCTGCAATAATACAATGCTATGAGAGAATCTTCTCTTCAATTCAGTTCTATTTTCTTGCCTACTCCTGCCCAAAGTGGCAAAATCACCTTTGAATACCTGGGGTGTGCCAGTTTGAGGGTAGCTGGAATATTTTAGTGTGAGAAATTAGAGTATAGGCTGTGAAAAGGAAACAATGGTGATGTCTACTTCACTCACAGGCTTGCTGAGATGTAAAAAAAAAAGAACATAAACACAGATAACAAAGTCAGTGTGTGTCTCTGGGTGCCTGTACTTTTCTCCTTGGCCTGCCTTCTGTGTAACTAATCCTTCCATTTCCCTGATTCTTCCTCCATGTTCCTGTCCTGCTCACACCTCACCAACCTGCACCGGAGAAGCACACCACCTTGGAATACAGCCAGAGACCAAGGACGACTTAAGAACTCTCAATACTCATATATATGGATGTGTTTTCTTATCTTTCGAGGAGGAGAATGTCTGCAGCAAGGTGGAAATGGTCTAACCAAAGGGTGGGGTGTAAAGGGTTAACCCTCCTGGGGGAGTGGCCTTCAACCTGACCCCAGGAGTAGTGGTTAGCCCACTCCCACTTCCTGTCTAGCCCCCTATAAAAACAGAGGAACTTCCATTTTCTCTTTCTCACCTGCCTGCCTGTTGCCACCATATTGTTGCTGCTGTTCCTGTCTTACCACATGGCCATCCTTCCATCTGGTGGACAAATCCTTAAACTTTACCTCCATCCATTACCATCAGTCTGGTTGTATATGTATTTTTTTGTATCTTGGTTGCTCCTTCCCTTCTCTATACATCTTTGTAACTCCCTTACCTTACATACCTTCTATTTATTGTTAAAGTGGGAGTTTTTAACTTCCAAAGCAAAGTGAGACTACTTATTTGGGAGTGTTTTACCTTTTTGTTTCTACATCTAATTCCTTTATTTCCAAAAGTGGGGAAGAGGGGAAGGAATCCTATAATTGTATTGGTTCTGTGAGCTATACTTTGAGTCTCTGGGAAATTTAAACTAGAACCAAGACACTCATTGAAAGGAAAAAAAAAAAAAAAAAAAAAAGAAGCAGCAGTCCAAAGAAAGCACAGATCTTAGAAAATGAAAAGTGAACCACTGCCTCTATATCAAGAACTCTGGATTAAACATGAAGTGCTCACATTTCAATTCTTATTCTACTCCTTGGATGCTATTTTAAAATATATAATACCATATTAACACCGAAAACAGAAGGACAGGAAAATCAATTTTTATAGGAGGAACAGCAGCTAGCAATTGTGCCTTCATTCTGTCCTGGGGACCAGTACCTAGCTTTGCTGTAATAAACACTTCCACTTGACATCTTCCCCTATCAGTGTTTACATGACATGACATTTCTCATATCTGCCATGCCCCAGCACCTACAATCACATTCAACACGCTATTTATTGCATTGAGTGCTTTATAGAGCATATATATCACCTCAAAGTATTGGAAGACAGAATAAAACAATCACAAATTGTTTAGCATTTCTTTTCTTTCCCACATAAAGCACACAAAAAAAGGCCATGGTGAAAATTAAGTTGGTCATTGTTTCCTTCACATTTCACAGCAGGAAAAAAAAAAAAGAGACTAGATTTTCCTGTTTATCCTACCCCTTCTCTTAGTGATCTATTGTACTTCTGTACTATCACATGCAACATTTCCAGCATTTCTCTTGTCACCATATCCTCTTATGCCAACTGCTTGCCAAGCATATATACCTGGCACTGAAGAGGGTCATTCATGTCATAGAACTGTTGAGGCTGAAAGGCAGCCTCACCAGCATCCATCTTTGAAGCCCTCCTTTTCCTTCTTCTCTTAAAGAATTTCAAAATGCTGATACCTGTCTACACAAATAGTCAAATTTGTCATCATCACACTTCAATCTATTACATCAGCAGAAATTCTGCATAATGACATAACATGTTGTAAGCTGTCCTAACAAACTGGCATGTATCGTTACACAACAATACAATCTCAAAACATCTATTCATTTGTGTAATCTTTCAAGGTGGTTGGCAGAGGAAAGTTTTGAGCAGACTTCTACAAGTCAAGAAACAAAGAAGAAGAAAGAACATTATTTTATCACAAAGCATTTAATGCACCTCTCTACATTAAAGCACCGAATAAGGAAGAATGTAGAAATATAATGGAACAAAGTGTGTGCAAGCATCTGAGCAAATTCCTCACATGACAATTATTTTAAATTCTTGCTATCTTTTTGAAAGAGCATCAGAAAGAAACAAGGAAGTACACTGACACAAGGGTGTCAAGAAGAGGCCATTCTTTTCAACGGTGTCCTGTGACAGGAGAGGTAACATACCAACTGACAACCAGGAAGTTCCACTTCAACAGGGAGGAAAAACTCCTTTACAGGAAGGGTGACGGAGCACTGAAACAGGCTGCTCAGAGAGATTGTGGAGTCTCCTTCTACGGAGACTGTCAAGACCCTTTCAGATGCATTGCTTTATGACCTGCCCTGGGTAATCCTGCTTTAGCAGTGGGGCTGGATTCAATCTCCAGAGGCTCCTTCTAAGTCCTACGATTCTGTGACTGAGTTTTTGCTTTAGGTAAACCCAAACCATCTTGTTGAATCTAGGACAAATGTCTGGTGCAGTATTTTTTATTATTTAACCATTTCAATGTTTTTCTGAGGCTTCTTGTTTGTTTTTAAGACACTGTCTAAAGATAATGCTGATCTCAAACAAAACACCTTTTTTTTTTTTATTTAATTCAGAGGTTTACATTGAAATGTTGAACCAATCCATTCCCATACTTCCAGAATGCTGAGATGTTTTTCTTCTTTTTTATTTACCATCACCACCCCTGGGATGTTGGGATTTGTTCAGCTGTTTTTATTCAATCGTTTCATGATTTTTCCTTGCTCTGTGTTTTTTAAAACAATGAGAACGTAGAAAGATCACTAAAAGGAATTTTCCAACTTCCCAAATTTCCTTTCTCCCTTAAATGTTCTTTTTCTGAAAATGGTCTGGTGATCAACATCCTCATTCTCTTTGTAGATAGTAGGTATCGTAGCATATCTACAGTGTCTGACTGGAATATCATAAATAATCCTAACACCACCCACTAAGGAAGTATGAGTGCAAAATATCAATTAGCTGTTTTATAAAGACAGCACTGGCCATCCTGGCACTGAATGTGAGAAAAACAGTATGTGATCATTTAATCAAAGGCTGAATCACAAAGCTCACGCACAAGGGGATTGAGTTAAGCCTGCACATGCAAGTGTCTTAATTCTATCACTTATAAGCTCAACTGGCATTTCCTGAACACTTTATTTTGCAATCTGAATAGCATTAATTTAGGGCTCGTAACTAATCATGACTCGTATGACAGACACAGAATCATCTGCCTACCATGGTTGGAAAACAGATGCTTTGGTAGCCATTTTTTTCCATATATTTTCAAATGAGTAACAAAGTATAGAATGAGCCAATTTTGAGGCTCACAGGGCCTGGATATGTTGGATAACAGTCTTCATTTCCTTCTAATTTACTCATGCCTACCCATCACGTTGCCAAAACCAAAAAGTGTTAAGTATCCTACTCTGATGACACTTTACACTCTCCATGAATTCTTATCTTGAACACAGTGATTGATCCCTAAGAAAGACCACTGCAATTTTTCAATTCTGTACCTCTCCATTCAGACTGTAGTGATTGTTCATCACCATTCCTGTGTGGATCCACCAGACATGAGGTTAACATTAGTGGAAGAATAATTTTCTTTTGGTGTGAATGCTTTTATGTGACAGTGTTCTTATTTTTCAGTATTTTCTGTCTCTCTTCCCCTCTCTCCCCTAAATCCCTGTTTATAAGTATCTGAACGTTTACATCAGGAGAGACAGGCAAGTCAAAAGTAATAGCCTAACAATAACTGTTGCACAAGAAGGACTATAGGCCCCAACCAGAGCCTCAAGTAGTAATGTGGAACTGGCCTTAACAGACTTCTTAGATTGCAAAGTAAAAGCTAATATGGATAGAGGGATTTTCTTAAAGTAGACTATCTTCCAGCTCTTTATGTTAACATCCTCAAGACAGTCAAAACCAGGGGAAGTGAAATTACAGTAATGTTTGGAACGTCCTAGGAGGTATGTTAACAAGTACTAAAGACATGCATAAAATGTAAGCTGGTATACTTCAAACATTAAGCGTCTGGAATTACCATGAAGAACCATAGCAACAACAGGCAATTAATTCACACTTATTCAGATTACCATAGAAACTGGACCAAACGTAACAGAAATTATCTATAATTTCTCACTCCAAATATTCAAGCACAGTCTGTAATTTCCATAGTAATTACTGCTTGTAATAACCACAGAAATATAATAAAAATCTCTGGAAACACTATGAAATCTTGACATAATGAAAACCAAACATAATTTTAAAAACCTGCATGGGTTTTGCTGTATTATAATATACCACATGGGAGCCAAAAAACTTCATCTTCCAGCAGGGTTCTGCAGGAGAACTTAATGTTCTTCTGTCAGATGAAAAGAAAAACGCACTTACATTATGACAAATCACAACAAAATCTGCCAAGACAGAGTAAAACTGCAGTATGCAGAACACAGGCACTGTGAAGCATCACATTTGTTTCTAGAAGTTTCCCTTATCTCAGATTTGAGAAGCTGTCTTGTTGTTGAAGGTCATTGTAGATTTTTTCAAGACCACCAACTGCTAAGGAAAGCTAAAAAGAGACCTCCAGTCCTCAAAAACAGGATGCTCTAGCAGGTACCTCAGCAACAAGACTGTATGAAGATTGTATGTTCTCAGGAAGATCATCCTTAACTCCTCATATATATATGTAGTTCAAAACTTTTTCAAATCCCTAAATCTTGAAAATGTTACTGAAAATATTGTGGATCCTATTTTAAGAAACAGTAGATTATAGCCAATATGACTAATCATATATTACATATACTTGGGTATTATTTATGCAAGATTTTTGATTAAAGTATTGCCAGCAAAACATAATTCAAACTAACCAACACTACTATTAAGTGTGGAGAATTACTGATTCAGTGCACTTTTGGCGACATGAGACAGGCAGGACCAGAGTGCAAGTGAGTGCAAATTATTAACTCAAAAAGAAAGAAAAGCCCAGAAAAGAAACTGTCTTTCCCTTTTGACCTTATAGGGACTAAGGCTACTGTCTTGATGCTAAAATTCATCTCTCAATATTTCTCCTCACTACCACCATCAGCCCACAAGTCCATTACTTATTTTGCATTACACACGACATACTTCAAAACACATGGAAGTCAATGGGAACATTCCCATTAACTCAAATTGCCCTTAAATCACTTCTTCAACACAGTCCCACATCAGTTGAGCACTAGATATTTTGACTGAGTTACTGCTAACTTACACTGGCAGTAGACACTTCTATCTGTGCACATGAATAGTTTTGTACGTGTTTTTTCAAAAGACAGATGAAAAGAAAAATAAATATTTGTCATCTGTGGAAAAATCAGAAGGACAATCACCTCGTGCTGAACATTCTCAAAACGTACTATGAAAGACTCTTCTCTCAAAAATATGGCCAATTTGAAAGGAAAAGGTCAGAGTATACCAATGTTAAGGTCTTGCTGGACACAGAGTTAGCAATAATAAGTAACTGAAGTATTCAGAGCTTGGAACCCAGTCTTGGATAAATATCCACTTTAAGTCTTGCATAATCCCTCAGAATTCTCAAACATTATCAAACAGAAAGAAAAACTTACAGAAGAAAGACTTGTATACAATGTTTTCCTATGTTATTGGCATAATGTTTAAAAGATTAATTAAGTCCACTTTTCTCCTTCCTTTTTTTTAGTTTCGTTTTAGTTCACTCTCTGGAGTGTTTGATAAGTTCACAGAATGAAAGGATACAAAATACAAAATGTCTATAGCAAACTCTACTGAACATCAACAAACTCTTGTTGTTTCTTTAGCAATCCTGGTAGACATTTATGTCAAAACAACCATATTGTCTGATGCAATCAGGCAGCAGGTATCCTCAGTTACAGATGAGGCACCAAACAAATTGGCATAAGTCACTTAGCATGGCTTTGACTTTATAACAAAAATCACATCTTGTGAGGATACTGTAAATCATCTGTCACTGATTTCTGAGAAGCACTAATAGTTGGCTGAAATTGTTCAAGAGTGATACAACACTGTACTTTTCATTGCACTTGAATGAGCTTTGGTTTGGGATTCCCTTTTTCACTCCCCCAGCATATTTTTCAGGAAACTCAACACTATAAGGAAGGTACAAATTTGTCTGGGCTGCAAATGCACCACATAAATATTTAAAGTGAAATCTGGGCTTGGTGACAGTCATAAAGTTAATTTAGCTCTGCTTCTTAACCTCTACAATCAGTTGAGCATATCATAACCCGTAAGACAAACTGCTCACAAGAACTCCGTGTAGTTTGACAAACAAATTAAAATTCAAGGTCTTCACAAGTACCACCTACATTAAGTATCATCTGTGATTTCAGCTGTGCTACTCATTGCATTTTCTGCTAACTTGTCAGAGCCTTGTGTGTACCCCAGGTATACCCAGCTCCTCATAGGCACCAATGCAAGGCTAGGACACCACGGCAGCTTAGGCATGCACCCAGCCCACATGAACCAGGCATAGACATTGTGCCTACCTTGGCTTCCTCCTCACAGAACAATTAAGATTCATAATTCTTCTCCAGCAACCACAAGAACCTGTTCTCTTTTGTGAAAGGGACCATACCAGAAGGAAAGCTTATTAAATGTTACAAACACTAAACTAGGCAGAATAGCTGCTTTGGAACTGGTCCAAACAGAAGCAGTACAATAGGCTTCCTGAGGGTTTGTCTCATGTGGCAGAGTAATGCCAGGGAAGCAGAGATCCACTGGCAGCTCTTGCAGAACAGTCTGATAAGACCTCAGCATTGTCAGTGCAATGGCAACCACACCCATGCCTTTGTCAGAATCCCTCAGAGAGCCCAACCACCTCATCACTTCATACCGAGCGGGTAAACAGGGCATGACATGTCATTCAGGGTAGTATCAAACACTGGAACAGGCTCCCCAGAGAGGTGGTTCAACCACAATTCCTTGGCATGTTTAAAAGCAGCACAGATGTGGGGCCAAGGGACGTGATTTAGCACCATTCTTGGCAGAGTTAGAGAATGGTTGAACCTGATGATCTCAAAGGTCTTTTCCTACCAAAACAATTCTACCGTTCTATGATTAGATGATTACAGGTGGCTTGGTTGTTAAGCAGTTGAAGCACAGACGAGACGCTCAGAACAGGCAAATTATCAGCCTAGTGAAATTTCTGACCCCTGGCAAGGGTTAAATAAGGAACCACTCCAAAATGTAAGATCCAGAGACATAGTTCACTGTGGTATAAATACATCTGATTCTATACACCAGTGTTTCCACTGAATCTGCTGTGTCAGAGTATTAATGGTATCAGTTTGGGGTGCTGATGCCATTAAGTACCTAGGCAGACTAACTACTCACATGGATCATATTACATACACAAACCAAGTATTTTGCTGATTCAGAACCAAATAGCGGATGAAGCTGATGTTTAAAACCACCATTCCTACTGAAAATGCTTAATATAATCTCCAGAAGAGGGCAGTGCTGACTTTAACTAGCAGAACATGGGTTGTCTGAAAGTTGGCTCACAAAAGGCAGTACATTTTTTAAAGCAAAAACTCCCAGCAAAAACACTGCAAACATGTATAAAAACTACGACACAGAGACAGCCAGTAGCACGGTCCTAAAATATTTATCAACAGCATTCATATTTTGTCTTGAGATGTGGACAGAAGCCAGACATGTTTTTTAAAGCCTTTCTGTATTTAGAAAACTAAGACAGGTTGGATGAATTTTCTAGAAAGAGTGACCAGTAATGGTTCTTATCTCATGTTTTATCAGGTAGAGCCCATTCTCTCTGTTTCTCTCATCAGAGGCATAAGGAAGGTCTTCATGCTTAGAATGACCCAGATATTACTCTATCAGATGCACACAGAAACTTAAGGGGAGGAGCTCTTGGCCCATATCATCCTCTTACCTGGGTAATTCATTGATGAATGAATTATGAACATGTATAAAGCTGACATTAGAGAACTGAGGCCCTGGAACTAGGAACTGCAAGAGGACTGTTTGCTTTCACGTAAAAGAAAGAAATGAGTTCTAAGAAAGATAGGGAAGTAAATTCGACACAAGGGTAAATAACAAAATTAAAGGTCAGTCTGGTCTTGCAATTGCTCTGACTTTCTTAACAACCTGTCCTCATTGAGCAGAAGCAATGAGATTGTGAATAACTGCATCTGCTCTGGGAAGAGGCAACCAGAGGAAAGAGGTGCTTGGCCACATGTGAGGATAGGGTGATGAGTTCACACCCTGGGTGGCCGACCTGTTGTTGGCTTCCTTTCAGTTGAGCATCTCTCAAACAATGCAAGGCCCTGTGGGTAGCCCACATGCAGGAAACACCTTAAGAGAATGGAGCCATTCAAGACCCAAGGACAGCCAAAACTCATCTGAAATAGGAAGAAAGATAGGAGGGTACTGCCAAGGAGTTAAACAGAGCTTCATTATGTATCAGCAAGAAGTAGGTGCCAGCAAAGCAGAGGGCAATCAGAAGATAGTTTTGTCTCTGACAAGTTCCACTCCTGACAGGCTTTGACTCTAGTAATTTGGCATTTTGAAGGGCTTTTAGTTATTTCAGATACAGGAGGTTATGAAATACAATTGCAGGAGCAGGCTGCACACCAGATAGAAACCTGGCAGAGATACTTTCAAGCAATACGCAGGGAAACTCTAAATTCTGTACACAGTTTAGTACAAAAAACTTTTCAGATTGTGCTTGTGCCTCAGGACCAAGTACAGGGAAATACATTTCTGAAGGAGCTGCAAAAACATAGGAACCCAGTGCAGAGCAAATCTGAGCTTAGGAAACATGGGCAAAGGCATCACACTGTAAGCATGACTAAAATAACAAGGCATTACTCAAAACCCAAAAAAAAAGGCCACATAAAGCATGATGTCAGGGCACTGCAAAAGCCCATGGTTCCCTGGGCACCAGAATGTTAGGAGTTTGCCTGAGTATGCCATGGAAGGGCCTAGTAGCCCATCCCACCATTCTGTTCCAGAACAGAGCAGCTGGGAGGAACCAGGACAGCCTTGTACACCTCCCCAGAGATGAGGGTCAGGTCCCATGATGGCTTAGAGCCAAGTCCTTACAGCACCATCAGGGCCCTAACAGTAGTAATATGAAAACTCAAAATGAGAAGCCCTATGACACATGAAGACACTGCCCTCAGAGTTCACAAAAAGCACAAACTAAGACGAGGATCAGAACTTGGGAAAAGAAATAATGAACTACAAGCAATCATAAAGAAGTAGTGATACACATTCAGCATGCATAAGAGGGCTGCTAATGTGGACAAGGGCTACTGCTAGTCAGAGAAATGCTTGCCATAAAGCAATTGAAAAACTATCAGGAGATTAACAGCCATAACAGAACTTGTCCATTTAGAAATGAAAGACATGTTTACAAGTTTAGAATTTTGGCGCACGCACAAGGAAATGGAGTGTCAGAAAAGCATCCTGATCTTCTATGCTGAAACTTTGAAGGTAATTAATTAGTTAAAACAGTAGCTTGACATTAAGATGGTAGTAGTGGGGGCAGTAAGTGCTGTCTTCTAGCTCCAACATTAATGGGAAAACAAGAATAGTCTTATATCAGTATCACTACACTTTCCATTTCCAGCTTCAAGAAACAAGCAGGACTAGCAGCAAATGAGCCCTCATCCAACACCACTGCTCATTTCTTACATCTGTGTTTTCATAGTGAAATTCCATGCTACAAAGTACTGTGGACTTCCACATGGTACTCCTCTTCAGATCACTGCAGCAGGTGTAAAAGCCTTTAGAAATTTGTAGCCTAACATTAAATAATTGATCTCTAAGCCAACAAAAAAATATTTTTTGTTTTCCTCACAGCTGCACTGCTTACTAACACTGAGGAAGTTTTGAATTTTGCCCCTTATAAACCACTAGGTATCTAAAAGGCTTTTCTGTGTCTAAGTATTGCCTTTTAAAAACTTTACAACATCCAGTATTTCAGTACAACATCCCAGAAGATCAAAGTATTCCTCCACTCCTCAAGTTAACAGTGTTCAGGAGCATGCCTGTGACTAGCACTTATAGGGCATTATTCTTTGAAGGAAACAAGAACTTTTACTTTCACAGAATATGGATCACTGTCATATACAGGAAAAGAAGTGGTATTTATGGAAGAACAGGAAAGGGATTTACTGCCTTCAGTCTATCAATGAGGCAGTAATAGCACTGCCTCCATCCCAGATTCCCCTGGCAACATTTACTGGGTTTGTAATTACACTTGCCTTTAAAATTATTTTTCATCGTTTGCTGCTGTGGGAAAAATCCACATAAGCAACAAGGGAATCGTATGACAATACATAAGGGAAAGAGTGAAATTATTCCACGCAGAAGTGCTTTAAATACATAAAAGGAATGTAATAAAATAATTGCAATCTCTTGGACAATCTCTAACATTAATAGGCCCAGTCATGCAGTCAGAAGCATGATTTTTTTTTTCCCCCCCAATTTGGCACCATCTATCAGTGTATCTGACAGACTGAATTATCTCCTTAATCCACCTATAAAACTTTACTTTCATGAAAATGATACATTGCCTTTTTTCTTTTTCTCGTTATCATATTCCTTCCTTTTACTTCATATAGGCATTCCACTTTACAGAGATAAACTAATTGAGCTAACAACTGAAATCTCTGCACATGCAACACAGTTGTGTTATTTCTGATTTAATTCAAGCAATTCAAGACAGTTTCTTTAAAAACAAAGAAACGCACAACAGCAACCACCAACATCTGGGATTCTTTAATGAGAATATTAAGAGTACTGGAACGACATTGTAAGGGCAAAATTCATCTGGATCCTGGGGACATTGCTACAAAGCTACAGCCAAAAGCAGGCTTTTCTAAATTGGCTCTTCAAAAACACTGCCTACACTTCTAAGAATTGGAGGTAGATATGAGCTGTGAATTTACACAGAATATATTTTTTTCCTGCTACTACAGCCAGTAAGCAGGCAAACAGTGATAATGTAGTAGTCACAAGCAAACAGGCTTTATATTTTCAAATTGGAGGCTGACTGACAGAGCAAGTATGCTGGCTGGATAATTCACAAGGGGCTGATTAATGCAAGACTTTCAGTAGATTTATCATGTGACAGACCCTGATGGGAAAAAGCAGTGGGTGGGAAGGAGTATACTGAATACAGGGAAGAAAAGGAGGAAATGCAGCACGATACTCACCAGGATGACTCTCTGGTTTCATTTTAGCAACAGGTGGACATAAAAATCCCAACCAGAGCACATAGCTTCAGGTAACAACCAGTCAGCTATCAAGTGCTAGTCTGTGATGACCTAACTCATGTTAACAATTAAGTTGCTATGCTAAATAACTGCTGATGATTACATGCCACAGTGCAGGTGCTATTCTGACGTACATCCATCATGGAAAGAGTGTGGCTGAATGCAGATGTGGATGGTATTTACAAATTAGCAGTTGGGGGGTGATGGAAAAGCAGCAGAACTTCAGTAGTCAATAACTGGATAGTTTTAATTGCAGAGGATACACATAGATCAGCTCATCCTTTAAAAGCATCTCTTTTTACTGAGGGGGAAATCTCCACACCACTGAAGATAAACAGCTGACAATGTCTGGTTACTTCTGTTTTTTGTATCACTTACACCAGTACCACCAGCACCTAGTACTAGAAAGGGCATCACAACTGAAGTTATAAAGAAGAGAGGAGACAGGGGAAACTCAAAACTGCAGAAGTTTTCCACTAATATTTGTTGTGTTGATTCCTCTTCCCACAATCCTTGGAAGAAAGCATCTAATGTGTGGTTAGTATTGCAAAGATATCTATATAGCCTGTATTAAAGGTACACTACACACTTTGCATGCTAGAGAGAAGTCAGATCTTGAGACTGGTGAAGTCCCTACAGAAAATGCACATAACTGCTGCAGAGTAAAAGCAAGAGAGAGCACAGAAAACAGGGGGCACTGGTTTGAACCTCCTCTGTAATGTAGTAGGAGAATCCACGACAGCTCTTACTGTGCTTGAAATTGGTCTATCACTTAAAAAACAAACGAGGATGATATCAGCTTTGATAGATGAAGTTCCGACAGCTGGCAGCAGGGGGCTTGCCCTGCTCCTTACGTTCTTTTCTTGAGAGTCTGTTTCTGGCCACTGACTCAAGTGGACTTTTCCTCTTATCTAGCACGGACACCTCTGATATTCCAGCAAAACAATGACTGTCTTATCTGCTCTCCACAGATCACTGCGCCTGTGGAGGTATGGTCCTTCTGAGAGACTCAGTATTTAACCCAGGAAACAATAAGCTTCTTAAAACTGGGACAGCAATTGTGAGAGCACCATACCCTTTTTGACAGGCTAGGTCTTTTTAATATGTTTTTTTCATCCTGGCTTTACTGCTGCTACAGTGTGCCAGGAAGAGTAGAACAGATTAAAAGCCAATTTAAATGACACAAAAAAACAGTCAAAACTCATGCTTCCCCTTATAGTCAGATGCTCTAATTAAAAAAGTTAAGTAGTGCTCTGATGTGAGTTGCTGTACTCAAGGATCACCAGTAAAACAAGACAAAAAAGCACTCTCGTACCTCTGCAATCCATCATTGGCTCATGACTGATAAAAAAACCTAAACAGCAAGATTTTAGAAGGATGATCTGACAGTGAAGATAAGAAAATATCTTAAATTCCACACAGTGTATAAATAACAAAGTGCTGAGGTAACAGTTATGCCCTACACATCAGCATCATACAACATAACTACCCCAAGGGTGAAAGTCACTAGAGCAGAAAATATCGCAGGCATCCTGAGACTCTGTATCTTGAGGATATCTATAATGCCACAGTCAGTATTCCTGGGCTGACAAGAACAATAAAGGTCATTAGGCTACCCCATTTTTGTCAGCAACAGAAAAACAAAGAGCAGCATGAGCTAAGCTACACAGATAGATTTATGTCCCCATCCAGGAGGCAACTCTAGGAAAACTGCTTGGACAGCTGGCCCAGCAATGAGAAAAGAACTGACCTTCGAAGGTAACATTCGCAATTATCACTTAGTATCTTTTCCTTGATCCTGAACAAGAGTCATCTGTGTTTTCTGAAGTAACTGTGTTCATCCTATGGTTATAGTTATGTTTTTCGTGTTAATTTCATCTCCCAGATCATTTTATATAAATTTTGAATGGGTAAAAAGAGCAAATATAAACAGGTAAACATTTTTACAATCTATATACCTGCTTCACCTGCAACTCTCAGCTAGAGCTTGTAGAGAATAAAGGGTCTGCAGTCAACCACAACATCCTTGATCTGGACAGATTATTGAGTTTAATCTTGTCTATTGCTGTAACATGAACTGTTCATATGAGGAATAAGCAAAGCCCTGTTATATTGTTAACAAGGTGTCAAAAAGATGCCCAAAGCTTTAGATACAAGTAAAGAGAATCCCTGCCTTTGAGATCTTAATCTAATCTTCAAGCAACACTGCCAGTGGTCCCAGTTTCACATGGACAGCATCACTGCATGTGTAAGTCAGCAGTACACATGTGTGGAGAGCCCACAGGTTATTTTACTATCATATAAGGCCTAATGTTTTCAAATTATCATTTCCACATGCACATTTTCAGATATCAGCCTACAAACTGCACTAGAAAACCCATATAAATACTGGAAGTTATTAATCATGGAACCATTGAACTGCCAAGGTTGAGAGATTTTTGAGACCAAATCACTCACCGAGAACTCACCATCCTGCAATTACTGCTAAAATGGCACCACTAAACCACATCCCTAAGCACCATATCCATGCATCTTTTAAATACCTCCAAGGATGGCGATGCCATCACTTCCCTGGGCAGCCTGTTCCAATGCTTGATAACCCTTTCTGTGAAGAAATGTTTCCTAATATACAACCTGAACCTTCTCTGGCACAACCTGAGGCGGTTTCCTCTTGTTCTGTCACTTGTTGCATGTGAGAAGAGACTGACCCCCACCTCATTCCAATCTCCTTTACGGTATTAGTTGTAGAGAGACAGGAAGCCTCTCCCAACTAAATAACCCCAGCTCCCTAAGGTATTACTCGTAAAACTTGTGTTCAAGACCCTTCTCCAGCTTGCTTGCTCTTCTTTGGACATGTTCCAGCATTTTGATGTCTTCCTGTAGTGGGTGGTCCAAAAATGAACACAGTATTTGATGTGTGGCCTCACCAATGCAAGTAGGGAGGGACAATCACATCCCTACACCTGCTGGCCACACTATTCCCAATGCAAGGCAGGATGCCATCAGCCTTCTCAGCCACCTGAGCACACTGCTGGCTCCTATTCAGCCAGCCATCATCAACACTCCTAGGTTCCCTCTCTACCAAGCAACTCTCCAGCCAGGCATCCCCAAGCCTGTAATGTTGAATGAGGAAATACTGCATGCATTATGAACCTCTGTGTTGTCTCTATGCTTGACATAAATATTATTCAAATAAAACAAATATATTTTTAATTGAAAGAAATTAAGCTACTTGTGTTGGTCCACTGTATTACCTATTTTCATAGTAAGCCATCAGTACCAATAATAATGCTGTTCTTCAAGGGTTATGATTTCTAAATGACATTCACTGACCTTGCCATAAAAAGACTTGTTGAATTCACAGGGATTAACCCATGGTACTCAACGCACCACCAGCTCTCTGTACAATCCCAAACTGTTCTTAGGCAGCCTCCAAGTGCCACAGAACTAATGTGATTAAGAATGCAACCTGAGGCTGGAGGATATTTAGGGAAGCATAGCACAGGTTAAGAAAGCAAGTATCAGTGACGTACAAGAAAGATGTTCTGATATCAGTGACAAAAATTATCCGAGAAAGAGGAAGCCCCACATTACAAGAGGACACTATGGTAGTCTTGTTCTGCCTAGAAAAGAGGAAAGGGAAAAAAACCTGGGCAGGCATCAGAGCTACTTTCTATGAAACATTATGAGCATGAAACAGGAAAAGAACCATTCAAGCCAAAGAGGTAGAAGATAAAGATATGTAACAGATAAACTTAGCCTGCAAATTAGGCCTAGGAATGCAACTTAATTTGCAACCAGCCTTCTAATGGCAAGCAGAAAGAGCAGGAAGATCTGATTACTTTTAAATGGAGATTGATTAGTCCGTGGAAGAGACTGACTGATGTGTTTGCACCCTAAGAGCAGGACTTGATAATCTTGGGCAGGAGGGATTCTCCTTTGACTCTAAGCAGTTTAAGCTACAGAAACTAGGATGGAATATGAGTGCTGTGTTACAATACAGAGCTGTAACCAAAAGCCATGCCTGACACAGCAACGACAGACTGTGATCCAGCATACACTTGGCCATGCAGAAAGGCTTAAAAATCCAGTCTTGCTCTCCCTTTCATTTGCCTAACACTCAGAAGAGCTGGTGGAGTGACTAGAAGGTAGGAGAATACCTCTGGAAATGTCAAGCTTCAGAGGTAGTCTCATAGGACTGAGCTGACGCTTATGCCAAGGCATTTTCTACTCTGATTTCTCTTTTCAGAAACAGTTGAGCAAAACACATAGCTTACAGGTCCTGTTTCCTGCTAAATCATTTTCTTGGGCTATTATGAATGGATTCAGGAATACACACCTCAGCAGTTTCTCCATGCAGTTAAAACTTGGAGCAGAGGGCTGTGCAGATTAGTCAACAATAAATCAATACCTACCAAAGAGATGTACAACAACATGGGCCTGTTCCCTCCATCTCAGCAGGGACAGGAACAGTAAACTTAGAAATAGTTGTTCTCCTCCTCACACAGGAAAATAAAAGCCTAGGTGGGTACCATAACATTTTAAATGCCCTCAAAGTAAGTAGCTTGCCACTGTGTAGAAGTGGAGGCTAGAGAGATTCCACAAAATATGGAAAAGAGTGTCTCTATTTATGATGTTCAACAAAAGATTTTTAACCAGAGCAAAGCAAGACTGAACTGCTGAGTTTGCTGGGGTAAAGTTGTTCTCTTTTCATCGATAAAGGCTGAACAAATGTGAAAGGTGACTCCCAGCTTTCCACTTAGAACAGTGTGATCTCTTGAACTTCCCCAATCACTGTTTAAAGATGAAACCTGGGGGTCATACATGTTATGACACTTACCTGTTATATACTGCATCTCAACCTCACAAGAACATCTGTCTAAATTATCTGGCTTCACAAAAATAGCCACAGTTGTCATCACTGCTTTCTCTGGATCTTGGGAATACAGATCATACAGTAACAAAGATTAGCATCTCATTAGCTGGTGCTGCTATTGTTTCTCCAAGTACTCCAGTCAGATAGGGCTGTGGGACCCTTGTCTTGGTATTAGCAACTAGAGTACTTGTAGTGTCATGAGTGCCTCATGAAGCAGACTTGTCTCACAACCCTTGTTCAGCAATTTGTACACTGAGCCATTGGACCTTACTGCTCTCTACAACTTATTGCTATGACCATAATCCATAATGTTATTTTAGCCCCACTCATCATTGCACATCTGCTTAGGTTTCCTCAAAACCAGTCTGCTCTGGTGCAACAAGATCTTTCCAACCCAAACAATTCTATGATTCTACAGCTGAAAAGTGAGGATATCTGAATAAATGACCTAAACACAACTGCCAAAAAAAAAAAACCAAAAAAAAAACCAAAACAACAACCTCTGGAAGCGTTTATTAGTGTGTAACATCACATAGCTAAGGTTTTCTGTCTAAGCTTCTTCTCCAAGATCTGACAGCACAAATGTGAAGGATTTTAAACAGTTTAAGATTGTATTTCAGAAAAAAATGAAATTTTACATTGCAGCAAGGACTAAAAAAGCATTGCTCTCACAATCTGATAGCTGATATTCAGAGTATTCTGGAGTCTGATACTGAGTCTCCCTTTCTCAGATTCCAAAATGAACCTGGCAAACCACGTTTACTTTTTTTAATTTTCATTGTTTACTGCTTGATAAATGTTGTAGTGAGAAAAGTCTTTGCTGTAAGGACAATGGAGCACTGGACTAGGCTGCTCAGAGAGATAGTGGAGTCTCCTTCTCTGGAGAGTTTCCAAATCCACATGGATGTATTCCTGTGCAACCTGCCGCAGGTGATCCTGCTCTGGAAGGGAGGTTGGACTTGGTGATCTGCAGACGTCCCTTCCAAGCCCTACCAGTTACATGCCCCAATATGACAACAGTCATTAGTAGACACAGGTGAGAAGCTTTATCCAAGCTGTTACTGGGCAGCTACCTATTCTAACTCAGTCCTGCTAAGAACAGGTGTGTATCAACACAGGCTGTCAGGGAGCTCTAATTTCTCTCATTAAAGCATTCCAATTAGCCTCAAACCACCACAAAGCATCATATTGCAGTTCAGGTGAGGTCCTGGACTGGACTGTAAAGAAGATCCAGGGATTGGTATTTGTTGAATTGGTGAAACTAGTAATGATGAAATAAAGGGCTACTTAGACTTAACACATTAAGTGAGGCAGCAATAGTGATGGGACCAATATCTAGCTCTTGTCTGAAGGAGAAAGACCAATACACAGACAACCAAACCCTCCACTAGGGCAGTGATACTTATCAGACCTCTAGCTTTAACAATGGGTTCACAGAGCACCAAGTGGGGGATAAATAAGGCAGAACACTCTCTACCTCTTACTTGGTCTTGCCTCTCCAAAGGCACTGCTCTGGCTCGTGAAGGAGGCTGGAATGTAACTCACTGGAAGAGGCAAGATCTGTACTTGCCACAAAGTACAGGAATTGGTGAAGACTTCCCCTTTACCCCTTCTTCACTTCTTGGTTTTACTTCATCATAAAAAGTTCAGTCAAGCCACTCCTACATTTGCACTATGACCATTCACAAACTTGTAAACAGAAGCAAGTTTCTGCTTAGCAAGTATCTATCACTCTTAAGAGGCTAAGTAGCTTTCTAGCAGACAGCTGCAATGAGAAGGGAGAAAACAGGCTTTCCTCCACTCCATTACAGCATTATATGCCCCATCACAGCTGTTGTTCATTTTGTGTAACAGGGGATGTCAAGCCAAAATGGCTGCCTAGCAGAAAGAAAAGTCTTCATAGGCCCACCTGGTAAGAAACAGGCACTTGTCTAGTTAAAGAGTATGAACAGATCATTGTTGATTAAACACAGAGATACATATCCAAAGAGTAGTTACAAACAAAAATATTCTATCCCTGAAGTACTCTGACAAGGCCTTGAGAGGAGTTATTTAGATACAGGCGAGATGCCAAAAAAAGTGATCTCCTGACACGAAACAAGTTTGGATGAGTCAGGAAAGCCATAAGGTCACACAAAGGCAGCAATGAAAGCATCCAGAGATGGCTCTGGTGAACTCAGCAAAAGCCCTATGGCAAACACAGCATGCTGTTAACTGTTTTACTGTGAGAAGCAGATAGCACATATCTTTCCAACCAAGTTCAAAGCACCCTCAAACCACAAACTTACAACTACAACAGAATATTTTTTTTGGGGGGGTCCCCCCCGGTATTTCTTACATGTCTCTGAATTTTCTTGATGGGAGAGCAACCTTTCTTCCAAAACAAATTACAGTAGATTTCACTTGTATGAAAACAAAAGCACCAGCAAGACTCCGACTGTGTTTTTGGACTTCCCATATTCAATGTAAGAAAACATGTAAGAAAAAAATAATAGCTGTATTTTTTTACATACTTTCAGGCAGACTGTTGTTTTGGAGAAAGTAGGAAGAACACTGTGACTCAATACTGGTAGTGTCATGGCATATAAATACAGTTCTCACTGAGAGCATAACAATTGCTTTGTTTTGATGTGCACTGCTAAGCAATAAGTCATCACCAAAATAAACCTGATTCAAACATTCCAGATATGTTTTCATTTCCTTTTTGCTCTTAGGTCATATTCACTGCTAATATAAGACAGTATGATTGTGTTAAATTCATACAATAATTGTGGCCTGCAATCTGCATAGACCTGAGATTAAGAGAACTAGAAACGTCTGTTATGCTGTTGCTTTAGCCTTTTTAAACGCTGATTATGTACTTATCATTGCGCATTTTTTTGTTTACAGTTAGGATAAAAATGGAAAAGGGAGCTCCCTCAGCTCCATCACTAAACTCCTCTACCTAGGCACATCTCCTACAGGCACGCTCACTACTACCAACCCTTAGGTGTGCGAGCAGGACGTACCCTGCAGCCCGACATCTGGGTGACTGTAACCACGAGAGCTCCGCTTCTGAAGCTCCACCAGAGCTGGTGAGAACACAACTCAAGGGTGCCATCGTCCAGTTACTAGCATCCTCCTGCCCAAACTACAGTAAAAACCGACGCCCCCTGTTACGCAGTCTGCTCACCAATCCAGGGAGCCCACCTTTGTTGTGGTGTTTGCAAGCGACACCCTGGGAGACGACCCGGTCGCTGCACTCCCGCCTCCAGTGCTGGCTGCGCCCGCGCCGTTTCAGCCGCCCGCCCACGCGCTGCCAGTCCCCGACTCAGGCCAGCCGCTTTGCCCAGCTTCAAAAAGCCCCTCAGTAGAGCCTTCTGCCGGCCCTGCTTCCTTCAAATCGCTTCCCCAGTGGACGTATACCTGCACTGGAGCTGCTCTCCCCGGCTCAGGCCAGCTGCTTTTCCAAGCTTCAAAACGCTTCCACAAGAGCCCCTGGCTGGCCTTTTTTTTTACCGCAAACGCCTGTTTACCTGCCACTGCAGCAGTCTCCTCTGCTAATGACCGTTGACTCCTCGTTTAGATGACGCCACAACAGCTAAGGGCGCTGGCACCGCACCAGCAGCCCACCCACGAACCAGGGCCAGTAGCCAACTCAGGCCAGCCGCTTCTCCTAGCTTCACAAAGTCTCCCAACAGAGCCTTCTGTCGGCACTCTTTCCCTCAAATCCCTTCCCCCGTGCCCGTTTACTTGCCACTGGAGCCGCTCTCCTCGGCTAGTGACCGCTGGAGCCTTAACGCCTCGTTTAGAGCGGCCGCAGCTAGCGCTGCCTGCCCCACGCCGCCTCAACCGCGCGCCCACGAGGCGATTCAGGCCAGCTGCTTTTCCCAGCTTCTAAAAGACCCCCAACAGGGCCCACCTGCCGGCTCTTCCTTAAAATCCCTCCCCCAGTACACGTGTACCCGCCACTGGAGCTGCTCTCTCCGGCTCAGCCCAGCTACTTTTCCCAGCTACAAAAAGCACCCCCAACAAAGCCCTCTGCGGGGATTTTACTCCGCAAATCCCTTCCCCACTGCGCGTTTACCTGCTACTGAAGCTGCTCTCCCCAGCTCAGATTCAAAAAGCCCCCCAACAGAGTTCCGTGATGGCCTTTTTTGCTCAAATCCCTTCCCCAGTGCCCACCCCGTGCCCATTTACCTGCCATTGGAACGGTCTCCTCACTAGTGACCTCTGGCGCTTTAACGCCTCGTTTAGATCTGCTGCCACTAGTGCTGCCCGCAGCCACGCCGCCTCAGCAGCCTTCTCACGAGCTGCCAGCCGCCGGCTCAGGCCAGCCGCTTTTCCCAGCTTCAGAAAGCCCCCAGCAGAGCCTTCCACCGGCCCTATTTCCAGAAAAAAAAACTTCCCCAGTGCAGGTACACCTGCCTCGGGGCCTAGTAACTCTTATGACTTTTACACCTCGTCTAGTTCTGTCGCCTCTGCCCGCCCACTAGTTGCGGGTCAGCCCAGCCGCCTTTCCCAGCTTCTAAAAGCCAGCGTAAGAGCTACTGGTCCGCTCTTTTTGGCTCAAATCCCCTTTTCAGTGCTCATTTACCTGCCACTGGAGCTGCTCTCCCCAAGTCAGGCCAGACGCTTTTCCCAGCTTCTAAAAGCCCCCCAACAGAGCCTTCCGTCGGCCGTTTCCCGCAGATCCTGTCCCCAGAATGCGTTTGTCTGCCACTGCAGCTGACTGCTCGGCTCGTGGCCGTTGGAGCGTTAACACTTCGTTAACATCTACCGCCACTAGTGCTGCCTGCGCACCTACCACCTCAGCAGCCCGCCCACGAGCTGCAGGTCCCCGCTTAGGCCAGACGCTTTTCCCAGCTTCAAGAAGCCTCCCACACACCTCTCCCGGAGCCTTCTGCCGGCCTTTTGCCTCAAATCATTTTCCCAGGGAGTGTTTATCTACCATTGGAGCTGCACTCCCCGACTCAGGCCAGGCGCTTTCGCCAGCCTTCTGCGGGTCTTCTCTTCCCTTAAATCCCTTCCTCCGAGCGCGTTTACCTGCTGCTGCAGCTGTCTGCTCGGGTAGCGACCGCCGGAGCATTAAGGCCTCGTTTAGATCTGCCGCCACTAGTGCTGGCTGCACCCACGTTGTCAGAGTCACCCCCCCCACAACCTACCGGTCCCCAGCTCAGTTTCAAAAAGCCCGCACAAGAGCCTTCTGCCGGCCTTTTTTTGCCTCAAATTTCTTCCCCAGTGCGCGTTTACCTACTCTTGAGCTGCTCTCAGCGAGTTCCATCAACTGCTTTCTTTCTTTCCCTAGTTCTGCACACTAGAGGAAGTAGAATGTATTCAGAAACTCATGTCTCAACTCTCCTGGTTCCCTTAGAGCTGATCAGTTTCTCCCTCTCCCATTCTGTGGTACGATCTTATGCCATATGCCGCCTCAGCAAGCGGCATCAGCACTATTGGCATGTGAGCAATGTTTTATCACAGAGCTGCTGTAGAAAGGATAGTTGTCACCACAGCAAAAAAAGATACTCTGAGTACTGAGGTGGTACTCAGAGACTTAATCTCTTCGTACTAAAGAAGATACACTTGAAAAGCTGGCAGTGTTACTCTGGAAAAAAAAAATGCCAGAGAAGACAGCTCCTGTCTCTTTCACTTCTAAGCAAGGTAAAAGTTTGCATACAATTCTGAGCTTACCTTGCTACCACAGGGTAAGAAATAAACATCTTGTTTCAGGCAGGCTTTTACAGAATAATTATCCCATGTTAACTATCTGTTGGGGAAAGTCCACTTTTTTTTGGCTACAACACAGTCTGCCCACTGCCGTTGCAACATTAAACACAATATGGTAACAGACAGATGGTATGCTGTAATTTCTGGTCAATCATATGGAATGAAGGTTATGATTTCTTCCCACCAGGTTAAAGGAAGGTCTAATTCAATATGATACAATCCATGACCACACGCAATCCCACTCTGATTTATAAGGTTCAATACAAACCCTATGTGTTCAGCAGCCAGTTCTGCAACACATCCCTACCTACAAGGATCACCACCAGCAGTGGCCAATGGGCTATTTATATCATAAACACTCCTTAGGTCCCTTCACTCCCCTTTACTAAACATGACTTCATCCTAATTGCAGTTGGCTTAGGTGGCATTTTCAAGTTCTCCTCTATACTGCAGAAAGCTCTGTCTTTTTGTTTTTAAATGGAAGTTTAATTCTTAAGCAATCAAACTTCAAGATCAAACCTGAAAGAACAATGCTGCTAATCTAGGGGCTTAATATAAACCACTGGAGACAGCAAATCCATCACAACAGAATCAAGGCTTAGATAACTTAGATTGCCTTGTGCCAAGTTATTTCTTTATTGTTCTCATAAAAGTGACTTTTACATTAATGAGAAATATCCTGAGTGTTTATCATATTGAGCTCCTTTTCCTGCTGCCGAAAAAACAAATTAATCATTGTTTAATTAATTATTTAGTCATGTTCCCTTTGCAAAGAAACATCTTCCTGCAAGTGGCTCTCCCTACCACAGGCTTAAACAAAATCAGCACTCCAGTGTAATTTGATTTAATAGGAGATTACAAGCTAAACAGCATTTTAATATTACATACTAAACAAACACAGAAAGAAAAGACCATCCAGGGGGAAACAGCAAGTTGGGATGATCTGATCTTACTTCCCTCCTATCATGATTAAGGAGAACACTTGAGGCTTAGACTGGCAGGCCTGTCAGCATCACAAGATGTGGCTCTTGTTAAAATGAAAGACTCTCTTAAAAACCTAAACCAGATATTTTAGCAAAATTCTAAACATATCTACAGTAACGCAGTCATTCTACACATAAAAATGGCCAGAACAACTGATGGAATAACATGATCAAGCAAGAAAGTCAGGCTTTTCTGTCTTGCTTTGATTCTTTATGTAGATAAGCATTGACAAATGTAATGCAAGAGCATTGCAACTGCACCCCACTAAAAGTGAGTGACTGAAATTATGCAGCAGCTTTTCTCACTGTTTTATTTCCTGGCTCATGTGCACCTTGAGAAGAGTCCTTCCTGGGGACACTTAGGAGCTACGCTGAAGCAACCAAACTGATGAGCAACAGCACCACCAAGACTTGACCACTAACAAAGAGGGTATGATGAGATTTCTGTTATTGCAGTGGTGCTTAGGTGACAAGCCTTGTGGAACAAGTGCATTTGAGGGATGTTTGGGCCAGGCAAAACAATTCAAATCAAACGGTGAACTGGGATGACAATACACACTACCATCTGTCAGCATTCTAAAACACAATACTGTCTGAGAAATGAAGCTATTAGCCTCATTCTTGGGTCTGTCCCCTTCAAAGGCATGAACTCTACCTCTGTTCCAGAAGGCAGCAAAGCAGCTCCTGGAAGAGCAGAGCACACAGTAGGACACAAGCCATCACTTCACTCATTGCATTTTTCTTTTGTTGCTGTTGCTTTTGTAGTTGTATTCTTTTCCTATTTGCACATAAAAGAGCAAGTCACTTCCCTTCCCCTTGGCTGCTCTGCCACTCATGGCCTAGATGAAACAGGGAGTCTTTGCAGAAGAGACTACACAGTACATAGGGCAGAGTAGAAACTGCTGCAGTTCAGGCAACCAGCTACCTTGAGAGATATCCCTGGTTTGTTTGGCTTTTTCCTTCCTCTTCACATCTCTTCCTGCAGCTCATCCATTACTTGAGAATCCTTCAAAGTGATACAGCCAGCTCTGCAGCACAGCTCTCTGACAAGGCTCTACCTCAGCACCAGGCTGTTAGAAATTCATAATGCTGTCAAGGAATGCCCCAGGACTTTCAACATCACTACTCCCTGTATGGAGAAAAACATGTGAGCAGCAGACTATGCTAATCCTATTACCTGTTCCTGCCAGCAATGCTGCAAGGCCAGGATGCCTCCAGTTCTGAGGGTAATAATCAGGTTTTGAGACTCTCTCCCAATTGCAAGAGCCTGCTCCTGCTGCTTCAAGTCCTGACTTTTCATGTCTCTACTCTCAGAGTTCAAAGCTAGGGAGCCAGAGCTGTACATCAAGCTCAGAGGAAATATTGACCATGCTAGTGGATGGTGAATAGTGGATATCTGGGGTGGGTGAACGGAGCTGAAAATTCTAGCCCTCTGAATGACTCAGCCATTTTGGCCTAAGGTACTGTAACAGGGATAGCACTGAGTTAGGGCCCACTGTGTCCAGTTCTGGGCTCTGCTGTCCAAGACAAACGTGGACATACTGCAGAGAGTCCAGTGAAGGGATGCAGAAGTGCTATAGGGACTGGAACATCTCTCCTGCAAGTAAAGTCAGAGATCTGGGGCTCTTTAGCCTAGAGAAGAGAAGGCTTAGGGAGATGTCATGAATATATATAGATATCTGAAGGGAAAGTGCAGAGAGTGGTGCCCAGTGGCAGGCTCAGAGATAGCAGACACAAACTGAAACAGAGGAGGCTCCTTTTGAACATCAGGAAACACTTTTTCACTGTTGTCATGGTTTTTAAAGAGACAACAGAATGAAGCTCTCAAATTAATTGGAGAGAAAATAGAATTATATTTGAAGAGAGAGAGATACAGAAAGAAATTACAAAGCAGATATAACATCCATAGTGTCCTCCTTGAATTTTTCCATAGCCCAAATCTAAATCTGTAATCCCCATTCCTCCAGTCCTCCTCCTCACAATGCCTCTGCCATCCATAGGCCTAAACACAAGCCTCTGAAGGCTCCAAACAGACCTACTCCTTACAGGTTTGTCCTGATAAAGCAGCTCCAGCCAGACACAGGGCTGGAGGGGGAGAAATGGAGAACAAGCTGGCCTCGCCATGTGTTTATAAAGAGATACCAGAATTATGGGATTGAATAACAATTTCCTAGTCCCTAGAGGATTTTTAACCCTATAGTTCCCAACTTGGGACAACTGTGAAGGTGACTGAGCACTGTCATAGGTTGCCCAGCAAGGCTGTAGAATCTCCAGCCTTGGAGATACTCAAAAAATTCTTGGACATAGTCCTGAGTGACTAATTGTAGATGGCCCTGCTTGAGCAGGGCATGTTGGTTGAGATTACCTCCAAAGGTCCCTTCCAACCTCAGATATGCTCTGATTCTGTGATACTGCCCTTGTTTGCCTGTAACACAGAGGTAAGAGGTTGCATCTCTATTCAGAGGCCAATTCTCAGTTTAGACACATGGGACCTTACTCCAGCAGCACTTTGCCTTTATATCCAAACAAGATCTCAGCACAGAGGGTCTTCCCTGGGACTGCATTTCTCCTAGAAGGAAACCTCAGAGGACTTGCAACATGCCTGGCCACGCTCCAGCCAGAGCAAAGGTAAAATTCACCGTTTGGTGTCACGGCAGCCAGCGATCACATTTCGCTTATGATTTCCAAGTGCTACACCAGCACTGACAGAACTGACAAACATAGGTGCTTCCTGTCAGCCATAGCATACACGGAATAGGCTTTCAAAATGGAGGCAGCTGAGGCAACAAAATGCTCGTCTGGGTTCCTCAAAGACCTCTGACCAAGATTTCCAGTACACTAAGACAGAAAACTATCCAAAGAAGTGCAGTGCTTTTCCCAGAAAATTTATTATTAAGTCTTGAAAATAAGGAGACATCTATCCTTTTAGAGATGTTGCTTGGTAGTTTTGTTGAATATTGACTTTGGTTCCTTTGATTTTTAATCCACATAAAACTGCATTATGCAAGCATTAGTTTTTAACCAAAAAGTATTAAAGGTGTTATGGGATTGTAAAACAAAGACTTTTTCAGTAGGGAAAAATCCAAACAAACATACAAGAAGTTGGTATTCACCCAGGGAAAGGTTAAAGTCTTGTCATTTGAGGACTTTTTTGCTGCTATATGCACTTATGCTCCTTTGCCTAGGACAGTACATCTAAACTGTGCTCAAGGCCTACTAGAATTAGAGGCAAATACAGTTTTTATTCTTGTTTGTTGTCCTTGGCAAATCTATAATTATAATCTATAAAATTTCAGTACTAAAATAGTTTCACAGATTTTGCCTAAGACAGGTTCCAGAAGTATTTATGTTCAAACGTCAATTCATTACAGAAAACACATACACCTTTTCCAGACCCCATACCAATAGCCTGTGGCCCATCTCTTTGTATTCAAGAGAGATAATTTCAGAATTCAGACATTACATGTTTTCAGACTGGACCTTTCCTGTGGCAGGGACCTGGAAAGCAGCTTCAGACTGCACGTTATTTCTAAGGGCTGCGTGGAGCAGAGGGAGAGAGAAGGGACATCATGCCTGCACAGGTTTGGTCACGTTGGTTTTTTGTACTTTGCATTTATACAGCACTCACTACACGTGCAGATGGAAATAAATTGGTTCCCAGTGCATCACTGTAACATAGATTAGCAACGTTCCCTCACCACTATTTGAAATTTCCCAGACTAACTCAGACAGTTTGGAAGTAAGATGAAGCTATGTTTACAACATGGCAAAATATACAAGTGTATACACACAATATATGCAAGTTTTTATATTAATTTTAATGGTTCTAGTTTAAGCTTCCCAGAGACTCAAAATGTAGCTAACAGAACCAATACAACAGTAGGATGCCTTCCCCTCTCCCCAGCTTCGGAAAGAAAGTAATTAGATGTAGAGAGGTCAAAGGGTAAAAACACCCAAAGAACAGTCTAGCTACCATTTGGGAGTTAAAAGAAAAACAATAAAAGGTATTTAAGATAGGGAAGTTACAAAGAGGTACAGGGAAGGGAAACAAGATATGAATATATATATATATACAACCAGATTGATAGCAATGGGTGGAGGTAGATTCAGGAAGTGGTTGACCACCATGCGGTAGAATGGCCAGGTAGTAAGACAGAATTAGCTACATTATGGATGTAATCCTGGAAGTTAAGATGCAGAGCTATCTAATGGACATCCTGGTGCCAAGTTAGGTCAATGTCAGGTGACATCTGGGTGCATCTAGGAAAGGATAATTTTAAGAGTGGTGAAAGCTCGTTTTTATTTTCTTTTTTCAATTAGAAAAGACTCAGTTCAGTGATCCTAGGTAAACTGCAAAGACACAGCACTTTAAACCTCGGTTATTTCTGATATGCAGTCTTTTTAACCAAACCTTGAAGATGTCATTTCAGATTTGAGGCTGTGAAGGATCTCTCTCCAAAATTAATGGGCTTACATACTCGTGCTCTGAAGACTATGCAGTTGATATGTGGGAATACACTTGATACAAAACCACACATCTTCTTGTCTATCAATAGGAAGGTGCTCATTTACATCAGATGAATTTTGGACTGAAGGTCTACAAAGTAATTTCACAAAAGAGTTCAATAGATGATCATCCTTAATAAAAGGGAAATTTACTTGTGATGGTTTTTTTTTTTTGTCTCCTTTACTTTCTTGTTACTAGTAAATCTATCAGATGAGTTTTTGGAAGTATTCTCTAAATTCACCTCTACAGGAACCTAAAGATGATTTTGTGTATCTGTGCATTACTACTAAAGGGGCAGATGAAGCTATAAACAAATAAAAGGTATTTTCAGAACTGTTTGAGCTTTATCTTTAAAGCTATTACTATAGCAAAAGAGAGAATGTTTCTACTGAATCACATATGGCATCACACAAAGCTTTTATTTGAAAGGAGTCAAATGGCTACTGGTGAGTATAAACCATAATACTATCAATCAGCTGTTGATGGAAACACAAAGCAGAGTAAGTTTTGTGCTGAGAAATATTCCATGAATGAGACCAACATGGTAATTTCATTTGAAAAAGGAGATGTCAATGTAATTCATAAAGCACTTCAGTTCTTTGGCCATTAAAACCAGAAGCAGCTTAAAACATTGCATATATTAAAAGTCTTAGTTCCTTAGGTG
The DNA here is from genome assembly GCA_013400475.1 of Tricholaema leucomelas. Lineage (NCBI taxonomy): Eukaryota > Metazoa > Chordata > Aves > Piciformes > Lybiidae > Tricholaema lacrymosa > Tricholaema leucomelas. The sequence goes on from WAAF01018281.1 coordinate 1,258,048, forward strand.
AAATAAAGTATTTTGCCTTTGTCAAGAAGAAGCTTTACCTTGAAGCCTTCAAGATTGGATTGCAAGAGGAAAATATTGCCCTCTTTTCAGGCAGTAAAAGCCTGGCATTTAGTGAACCAGTACACTGATGAACTATGAACATCAGAGGATTTCTGCAAAGAGCAAGCAAAGCCATTTTAGAGATGCAGCTGCACACTCAATAGAGTATGAGAAAAGGCCTCTCCTCAATCATGGTGTGATCTCAGAGAGAGATTTTTACATCACAGAAAGTGCATCTTGCTCCTCTACCTGCATTGATCTGCTGGGACTGACAGAGCTGGTACGCAGCTGATACAGACTGCTACTAAACTGGGAGGCATCTGCATATTCAGTTCAGAAAACAAACTAGTAAGAAGGGCTGTTGCATAAAACAAAACCTCTGCTGCCCTTCAAGGATAGGTACCTATCCAGAACATGCTTTAAACTCTCTATTGAGAGAGGCTGACCAACAAATAATCAAGATACAAATCTGCTTTTAGCCAACAGGGACATAAAGGGCAGTCTGCTTATCCAGGACTTTCTGGGCTGGCTTCCACACAGTTTTTCAGCCTCTGAGTGACAGGGAACTTTCAAGTCTGCTGTGAGAACAAAACAAATCCCGTGTGGAAAAAAAATATTAAGTGCTTAGTTACTGTGCCTTGAGACCCATAGAGGGAGGTTAGCTGGAACAATCTCTGTGTCTGATGTCTGTATTTGAAAAAGAAACTCATCAAGCACTCATCTACTCTCAGCTGTTGTGCAAGGCTGAGGACACGTGGCCAAGGCTTTTGTATTGTAGGATGACTCTACCATTCTGAAATACATGGGTTGGTTTGTTTTTGTAGCAGTACTGAGCACTGTCTGTAACACAACAAAAGTGTCTATGATTAATAGCATTTCAGAATATAGTGTGTACTAGAAATACTGAGAAAGATAAAACTGGAGAAGGTAAAATCTGGGCTTGAAATAAAAACAAGCTTCAATCTTAGCTAAAGTGCAGCTACTTTCCTTCCATCATCCCTTTTGAAAATGCTAAAGGATTTCTCCCTCTGCTCCTCAGAGTGGCCTACTCACCTAAGGTAACTGTGTTCATAGTGAAATTGAGTTCTAGTGGGAAAAGTCCTGCAAGCTATGAAAAAGCCTCTTGCATCATCATATTATTTTAAAAATATTTTCTCAATGATTTAGCTATGAAATAAAATCTGCTATGATCTGGATTTCTGCACAACTTTTCAGTAAATCAGTCCTGTTCTACAATAGCTACTTAGCAGGATAGAAAAGCTGAGTCCATCCCATATACAAGCCTTTTTTCTAGTGGTTTTCCCAAGCCATTGAGTGCAGTATTTACTTTATCACCAAAACTGAATGCACTGCTGTGACGGTTTGGGTCAACTCAAGCCGTACAGTGCTGTAAAGTCACAGGTGCCTCTGGGAAAAAGGCACACAGAGGTGGAGGAAATGTGTATAACCTCCACCACACACATACTTTCTTTTTCCAAAGAGCTGCTATCAGACTGTAAAACCAAGCCACCAAAACAGCCCATGACAGGACTGGGAGCACTGGTGCATCCTTACTGTGGGTCTCATCAGGTTGGTTGGTTGGCTGTAATGCTACTCTGCACTGTGAGCAAGACTGGCTCCATCTGCAGAGCTCAGAGGTCTCTGCCCACTCCTCCCTGCACTTCCAGCTCAAGGCTTTGACCAAAGCAACTCACATCTGCATGCAGCTCCTAGTGCACATGATTACTGGGAGAGCAGTTGCTGCACAGTCAGGCTAACTTCACAAGGCTTCTTTATACAGATACCAGTTTCACTTTGGTGAATAGCCAGTGCTAGATTCACACAAGACAACAAGAAAATGCAGCTATATAAAATGCTCTGACCACTCAAATCAGCTGTCCTCTGTCCTGACTTCATTCTGTATGTATTTCTCTTCATGCTTGTATCTTCTTTCCACTTACCTCCCCGTGCAAAACTGTCTGTTGATCCCTCTAACCAAAACTTCTCCTACAGCACCCTGATCAGAAAAACCCTGGTACATCAATTCCTCCACACCTTCCTTGTTGTGAATGAAATGACTAGATTTCATTTTGGGGTATAACTCACCACAAATGGCCAATCTTGAACCTAAGACACCTTTGTCCCTACAATTAACTCCCTGTGTGCTACAGAAAGAGCAGCTCCATTGCATACCCTTCTAAAGAGGAAAACTTTCCAAACTCCACTCTAAATTTCCAAACCAAAGAACAACTAAGTGTTTTGTGTTCCACTTACATTTTTCCTTATAGACAAGGAACAGCAATAGGAAAATACAGTTTTGAAATATTTTTCCCCCTTCTAAGAGAACCTGTAATACGGAAATTCACTTGTATCATGTGGAATGTGACTGGACATTTGTGCCAGAAATAATCACGTTATACTCATTAACCACAAGACAATGATGCATGAAGATTACTCCCCAAGGCCTAGGAGTTTAGAATTTAGGTGACAGAAAATGTGCAAGCCATGAAAAGGAGCACACTCAGCCCTGTTTAACAGGCTGCCTACGTCTGCATGGCAGGAATGATGGCATTATGTCCAAATCCTGTGATAAAACTGAAATACTACATTTAAATAATGCAGTGATGAAAGTTACAGACTGTGGGATAAAGCAGCATCTCCAGTCCCTGTCCTAAACTCTAAGCTGATGGAAGAGGGATCCGAATGCTAAATGAATGAGGACAGTATCTATCAAGTTTATGTGTGTCCTGGTTTAGTTGGGACAGAAGTATAAGCCAGATACGGGCTGCAAGCCATTAGCAGTTTGGTGTCAGCCAGGACAGCTGACCTGAGCTGGTTCACAGTTACAGCCCATTCCACAAAGGGCACAGTAGAAAGGCAGAAGTTCGTTGAGGATAGCTCTGCTTGGGGTCCTCTTTTTCCTGTTCATCTTCTTTCTCCTGTTCCTCTTCCTGCTCCTAAGGACTATTTTCCTGTTTAGTGTGACTGCAGTACCTTCGCTACATGAATATAACTATATATTTGCACTGCTATCAGTTTTGTTGTTTCATTAATTTCCATTTCAACCCATGGGTCTTCTTTCCCTTCTCTGCTGGGGAAAGGGCATGAGATATTAGAGCAGGTTTTGTAGTTTAGCCCCAGAGTAAACACAAACATCCTTATATTCACGACACAGAGCAAAGATACTTTGTCTGAACAAATCACAGGAATCACAGGATGTAAGGGGTCAGAAGGGACCTTGGGAGGTCACAGAAACATTCAAGTGGGAAAAGACCCTCAGCATCACCAAGTCCAACCAATAGCCCTACACTACAAGATGCACTCTAAACCATATCCCCAAACACCACATCCAAACAACCTTTAAACACACCCAGAGTGGGCAACTCAGTCACTCTCCCTACGCAGTCCATGCCAACGCCTGACTACTCTTGAAGTGAATTTTTTTTGCATAATATCCAGTCTAAACCTACCCAGGTGCAGCTTGAAGTTATTCCCTCTCGTTCTATCACAATTTACCTGTGAGAAGAGACCAGCACCAACCTCTCCACAATGTCATTTCAGGTAGCTGTAGACAGCAATGAGGTCTCCCTTCAGCCTCCTCTTTTTCAAACTAAACAGCCTCAGCTACTTCAGTTGATCCTCATAAGATTTATTCTCCAAAATAGAGATTATCAAGTCCAACCCCTGTGCCACATCAGGACTATAGAATCTAGCTCAGATCACACAGGAACTCATCCAGAGAGGCCTTGAAAGCCTTCAGAAAACGCAACTCCACAACCTCTCTTGGGAGCCTGTTCCAGTGCTCTGTCACCCTTACAATAAAGTTCTTTCTCAAGTTGAGGTGAAACTTCCTATGCTGCATTTCACATCTGTTGCTCCTTGTCCTATCACAGGGCACAAGTGAGCAGAGCCTGTCTCTGTTCCTTTCTTCCTGACACCCAGCCCTCAGACAGTTATAGACATTGATTAGATCCACTCTCAGTCTTCTCTCCAGACTAAACAGCCCTGGGGCTCTCAGCCTTTCCTCATCAGGCAGTGCTCCAGTCCCTCAATCATGCTTGCAGCCCTCTGTTGGACTTTTTCAAGTAGATTTCTGTCCCTCTTGAACTGGGTAGCCCAGAACTAGACACAATATTCCAGGTGGGGTCCCACCGAAGCAGAGCAGAGAGGGAGAAGAACCTCCCTTGATTTGGTGGTTTGAGGCTAACTGGAATACTTTACTGAGAAATTAAATCCTTAGTTGTGAGAGAAAAGATAAAAGCAACAGTAACCTATATCCCTCATTTTTCTGCTGAGAAATGCAACTAGTCAAAATATAGATAAGACACTTCTCACGCACTGCTCAGCTCTCAGTTCTGTTCCTTCTTTCTGTCAGTCTGGTCTCCGTGGTTGCCTCTGCCTTTAATCCAACCTAACCCTTTTTCCTCTAACCTTCTTGTCAAGTTTGTGACATCTCAGCTCAGATCTCTCCAGATTTATCATGTGAGACATACAGGGATTGATCTGGTTATTTTAGAAGGGAGGGAAAGAGAGAGGGGGTTGGAGGTTTGGGTCAGGAGCCTCCTGGAGATTCTGATGTTCCTGGGAGAGGTATTGTGTTTCTCTATTACTTTTAACTTGTATATAACTGTACATATTTGTGTATATACATGCTTGTAAATTGTGCTAAGCTGTAAATACAGCTTCATTCCTTAATTTCCAGACAGTTGAGTCTAGTCCAGGTGATTTAATTGTGGGAGGGGCAGGTAATTTCTAAACCACCACATCTGGACACAAATAATACAGAATGATCCTGATCTCAAATACTTTCTGATTTGAAAGGAGCTGAAGGCTACAAAACCCAGTAATTAATTGATCCAGTATGGCTTTCTGTATTTCAGAAGTGATTAATGCCCACCCAGCAAGCCTGGTACTGGAACTAGTATCTTGTTTCTGAAGTACACTTTCCAAAGAGGTAACCTGAACATCAGGAGGATGGAGAAAATGATCTGTGAGTGTTTTATGTTAGACCTCCTAGCTCAGAATCTTTATGTGCTGTCTCCATGAGTGTAATTTTAGCTTCCAGCTAGATCATGTCATATGCTTATCTAGACCTCATTACTCTCTCTCTTTGAAGGAACTGCTGCACTGTAAACATGTCACCTCCTGATTCTCATCGCTGATAAAATAAACTGGCATACTTAAGTCTTGTTTCAACACCAAGTTCTCAAGCCCTCAAAAAAGAATCATTCTTGTTTCTTTCATTTCCTCTTTAGCATTCCATAATCCTTTTGAAATGGCAGGCACCAGAGGACTGTAATGATTGCTCTGTGGCATCAGCCACAAACTAGTACCCAATGCAGTAAATTAGTCACAGGTGTTACCTATATTTCACCTTTTCCTGTGGTAAAAACAGCTTTGCCTTGCTTTATATACCCCTCCTTCCTCACCTGCTTTCAAAGAGGTTCTAATTTCTGAATCCCAGTGGTATTTGAGATTAGTATTCCAGTCCACCAAAGTCTGTTTATAACTTGAACTATAACTTACTATTCCAGTTTTCAGTAGTGTTAAGACACTGAACGAGTGACACTTGTTTCTCTTATGTTTGTGGGGTTTTTAGCCACTTCTACTCCTGTAAAATCTTAGAACGCATCAGGTTGGAAGGAGGCTTCAAAGGTCATCTCCTCCAACCCCCCTGCAGTGAGCTGGGACATCTTTAACTAGATCAGGTTGCTCAGGGACCCATCAAGTTTGACGTGGAATGCCTCCAGGGATGGGATCTCCACCACATCTCTGGGCAAGCTCTTCCAGTATTTCACCACACCCATTGTGAAAGACTTCTTCCTAATGTCTAATCTCTAAGTCTAGTTTGAAACAATTGTCTCTCATCCTGTCTCTACATGTCCTTGTAAACAGTCCCTCCCCAGAATTCCTGGTCCTCTCCAGATACTGAAATGTTGCTGTAATGTCTCCCTGGAGCCTTCTCTTCTCCAGGCTGAACAGCCCAAACTCTCTCAGCCTGTCTTCACCGGAGAGGTGCTCCAGCCCTCTGATCATCTTTATGGCACTCCTCCAGCAGGTCTACGTCCTTCTTGTGGACACAGTACTCCAGGTGAGGTCTCACCAGAGCAGAGCAGTGGCAGAATCACCTCTCCCAATCTGCTGGCCACACTCCTTTACATGCAGCCCAGGATGCCGTTGGCATTTTGCGCTGCAGGGGCAGATGGTTGGCTCATGGCCAACTTTTTGTCCATCAATACCCCCAAATCCCTATCTACAAGGTTGCTCTCAATTTTATCATCACCCAGCTGCAGGACCTTTCACTTCACCTTACTGAACCTTATAAGGCTCTCCTCAGCCCACTTCTCTGGCTTCCCCATGTCTCTCTGAATGTCATCCTGTTCTTCAGTTTTATCAGCCACACCACTCAGCTTGGTACCATCAGCTGATTTGCTGAGGCTGCACTCAGTCTCACTGCTGATAGCATTGATGAAGATTTTAACAGCAGTGATCCCCTTGAGGGACACCACAAGTCACCTATCTCCACCTGAACTTCAAGCCCTTTGGAAGTGACTATACAGCCAATTCCTTATCCACTGAACTCTCCACCCATCAAATCCGTATCTCTTCAGTTTAGAGGGAGGGATATTGCAGGGGGCTTTACAGAAGTCCAGACAAATGACATCCATTGGTATTCCTTGACCACTAATGTCATCATTGCATTCTAAAAAGCCACTATCTTTCACTTATTTTCTACAGCAGAACAAACTTTATTAGCCAGCTGGACCAACTCCAGGCTTGTATTCCCACCAGGGAGCTGTACCAGGTGCTAGAAAAGCTCATAAGCTTTTCTGGTCACACTTCTTAGGACAGTCTCCTATCCAGATCTGAAGTTTAAACTGCTTTCCCTGAATATTACAATGGAAAAGCCAATTTTATGTCATCAGCTGGGATATTCTGCATGACAACAATAACTACTATATACATATTAAAACACTTGATAATGCCTATTATGACATTTATTGAGACTCATTATACCTTAGCCCTCACAGCAGTATTTTGCAGCTCTGTAAATCTTGATGTTAACATCAGTAGTAGTCAGTGAGCTTGACTGAGGCCTTGATTGCATGGATACATAGTACAACTGAAATTAAAAACAAACTGAGTAAATCTGGAAAAAGAGCAGACTGGGGCATTTTTTTCACATTAATATGTGGAAGACCAAAATCAGGCTGATCTTTGGTTGTTCCTTATCGGTGATGCGTGTTTTAAGTAGTCCCATATCCGGATTTGGAATAATGGTCTAAAAGAACAAAAAATAATTCAAACAACAACGTGAAATTTATAAATTGAATTCAAAGAGTGAATTTTCCCATTGTTTTAGTGATCTGAATAATATAGTCTAGAGCCTCTTGAATCAGCAAAATATGAGTAATGGCATTTTTACGGGTTACCAAATCTCCAGTGTTCACTTCACCCCACTCTTTTTTTCCTCTCATGTGTTGTTGTTGTGGTTTTTGGGTTGGGGTTTTTGTTTCTTTTTTCTCTCTCGCTTTTTTTTTTTTGAGGGGGGTAGGGGATGGGCTGTGGTGAAAGTCATTTGCCGCAAAATGGCCTTTTCAAAAATTTCCCTCATCAGCATAAGAAGTGCCATGCAACAGAAGGAACCAAAGGCACAAGGAAGCATAAGATCAAGTGAGAGGAGGGATTAACGAAGTAGCTGACCCTCCTCAAGATCAAAAGCTCCTTGCCATTTTCTACTGACTTTCCTAAGTGGGACAAAGCAATTTAGATAGACGATCTCATTTATAATCTTTTCTTCCAGGTCAGTCTGAGACGAAGGGTGCAAAGCAAAATCACTTTTCTGTTCAATGAATCATATTGTGGGTTTTGAATATGGAATGTGAATGAGCTGATTGCTGAGGGAGAGCAGTGGGCAGGAGCCTGAACTGTCAACAAATGGAGAAGTAGGTATGAAAAATGAGGTTGTTTGGATGCCGGGTGAATGGAGGATGAATGGTCAGCAGGATGGGAACAAACAAAAGTGAGGGATTGCTTGGCAAAGAAGTGACATTATTTTCTACAAAGAGCCAAGATGAATATCTGAAGAGCAATCTGCTATCACTTCTCCTCAACAATCGCAAATTAGTTGGGCTTAAATTATTAAGTTGCACAAAGCTGCGTCTAAGGCAAACACTCCTATGGAGAGAGTGTGCAAATGCCACCATTTGGGGCTGGCCAAGGTGAAACATTCTAACAGACAGACATCTCAAGGGCTTGGAGGCTCAGCAGTTTCTGAAAACAGGATCCATTTAGCTTGTCCCAGACCGAGCACCAAAACAATGAGGCTTTGTTGCTACTGACAGACAGACACAATCAGTCAGGGATAAAGGAACAAACAGGAACAAAGCAAACCTCTGACTTCCGCAAAGAAAGCTATTGTTAGGTGCAAAATTCAACAGAAGCGGCACGTAGCCAGATTTCAGTAGATGAGTGCATGAGCAAATGCACACACAGAGGTAGCCATTCTGACTCACCCTGGAGAAATTCCTCTCTAACTTCACTAAGAGCAAAAAAGGACACTAAAGGCTAATTCCATGCCCCGAATTCTTCTGATTCAGCTGCATTGATCTGCCCTGTGAAGTACAGTACTACCAGAGGTGAGAAATGATATCATCTGCCTCTGAAGATTTTGTGAACCCATCTGACTCTAAAAGAGCCAAAGATATAAATATTTTCCAATCTTTGACCACACAACTAATCCTCATAAAGCTGTCAGTGCAGTAGACTGACAGGTAGTGCTTGAAAGGTCATAAAATCAATAAACAGAAAGTCAGCTCATGGAAAAGCTAATAGGAGAGTAACTGCCCTTTGGCTCAGAACAGGAGAGAAAGGTACACATCCCTGATGGTTTCAAGGTGGCAGTTTCTCTGTTGCTTTTAAAGGCCAGAGGGGTATCTTCATTTTTGTATGCCCAGCTTGGTTTTGCTATCAGTCCACTCTGCAGGCACCATAATAAGAACAGTTCTTAAATCCAGAGGCAAACACTATCTCTCACGGATGATTTACGAGCAAGGAATGAGAGAGGCGTTATCTGATCTGCAAGCTTTCTGGATGGGCCAAGAAGCATAGCTCCTCTGTGCAAACTAGAAATGGGGAAGAGTTCTTGTGTCTGTCTGGAAACAAGCTATGCAGCTCCAGCTGGCAGCAAGAGGACCCATACAGGCTGCACCTACAGCCTGAATAAGCCCTGTGGCACAGCAGTGCTTTGGAGAAGCCCAGTGGTGATTCACTTCCACCCCACAGCTGCAGATGCTTTCAAGACATTGCCCAAACACTTCCAAGGAACAAGGACAGCTACACAGTGCTTTTCCAATTGACAATCTTGATTCTGGGAAGTGTCAGTGGAAGGAAGTCCACCCTCTGCCTAATGGGCATTTTTCAAACTGGACCAGGACTGTTCTGCCTGATGGCCAAGACTCCATGGGTAGGACTACCCTGGAAATGATGTATTTCCTTCTCCAGTGTAAGGTGCCAACCAAAAGCACAGGAAAATGAACTGTCACAGTGCAGGTGAGAGGGAAAAAGTTAAAGAACCACTAAGAGATTACAAAGGTACAACACATAGCTTGCTATACTGTATCCCCATAATTCAGTTTAGGTTCTGTGCACGTGTGCATAATGCAAAGGGCACTTATTCCAGAGTGCTTTTCCTAGGAACTTCCCTGCCTCCAAACCTCAAGGCCTAATGTCTTTTACCTCTTAAGACTCCACCATAGTGTCTCCCAAAGAAAATATTTCACACTTTCAGAATCCAGGTCTAAATTATGCAGCTTAACCTGAGCACACAAGTTATTTCTCTGCAGTGTTTCCAGCACTCTTGAGGGGTTATGAGCTTTGAGTGTGAAAATGTGATGCTGTAACAGCAGCTGCACTTTGCAGTGGCGTGAGAGAAACAAGACCAAGATCTGTTGCAACAAAAAAAGGGGGGGAGGGGATGGTAAAAGAAAAAAAAAAAAAAAACAAAAAAAAAAACCACCCAGGGAGGTCCCATTAATCATCAGAACAACCAGAAATGGGCAAGAGTCTCACCTGCATTCAGCTGGCAGTGAAAACACACTATAAACTAGCCCAGTTGTCCTACTAACTGGGTAGTGAGTTCAGCAGTGTCAACTTGTGTTTGCTTTCCTTAGACATTTCATCCAAGGAATAGGAGCAAAGAGTGCAGTGGTAACAAATGCCACTTAGATGAATTACAAAAAAATAAAATCATTCAATCGGCAAAACCAGAAACCAGATCCATCTGATCTCTGTCTCCTGCTTCACTCTGCTCTTGCGAGACCCCACCTGGAGTACTGCGCGCAACTCTGGAGCTTCTAACACAAGAAGGGCGTCAAACTGCTGGCGCAAGTCCAGAGGAGGGCCACGAAGATGATCAGAGGACTGGAGCACCTCTGCTATGAGGACAGGCTATGAGAGTCGTGGCTTTTCAGCCTGGAGAAAAGAAGGCTTCAAGGACATCTTGTAGTATCTGAAGGGGGGCTACAGAAAGGCTGGGGAGGGACTATTTACAAGGTCTTGTAATGACAGGATGAGGAGTAATAGATTTAAACTGGCAGAGGGGAGATTTAAACTAGATGTTAGGAAGAAGTTCTTTACAATGAGGGTGGTGAAACACTACAACAGGTTGCCCAGGGAGGTTGTGGATGCGTTCAAGGCCAGGATGGATGAGGCTTTGAGCAACCTGTTCTAGTGGGAAGTGTCCCTGCCTATGGCAGGGGGTTGGAACCTGATGATCTCTGAGGTCCCTTCCAACCTAAACCATTCTATGCTTCTGTTGATCCACAGTTCACCACACTTTTGGCTTTCACATACTTCTGAATAATTTCCTGATGACTGCTGAGCATGAAAGAATGGTTGAGAACACACTGGGGTGCTCACAGACAATCAAGGGTCTACTACTATGTCCACCCCGCTTAGTTATGAAGCATTCCTCCAGTTTTTCACATGCATATAATACATTAGTTTATAACACAGACTGACACAGGACATTCACATCAAATTATTTGCAAGATGAAAGACATGAGGAGATGTCTTTTAACATTAGAGTATTGGTATCTAGTAATGTCTTGGTTCTAGTTTAAGTTTCCCAGAGACTCAAATATAGTTAATAGAACCAATAACAATTTATAGGATGCCTTTCCCTCTTCCCCCCACCTTTTTTTTTTCCTCAAAGAAGAGGAATTAGATGTAGAGAGGAAAAGGCACACCTAAATAAATAGTCTCACTTCAATTTGGAAGTTAAAAGAGAAAACTTTAACAATAAATGTTATGTGAGGTAGGGGAGTTACAAAGAAGGTATAGGGAAGGGAAAATAATATACAAAACATATATATAACACCAGAGTGATGGCAATGGGTTTGTCCCACCTTGTGGATTGATGACCACATAGTGAAACAAAGAGTAGCAGGAAACAGGAGGGTGATGCTGTCAAGCAGGGAGGCAAGGTGAGAGAGAGCAGAAAAGGAAGTTCCTCTGTTTTTATAGAGGGCCAGACAGTAAGTGGGAGTGGGCTAACCACCACACCTGGAGAAAAGGTCAGTTACACCAACAGTTATCCCTGAAAGTTTGTGTTAACAAACTTAGCCAGTTCTGGGCACCTCAATACAAGAGGGGAGTTGAGGTGCTGGAGTGAGTTCAGAGGAGGGCACTGAAGCTGGGGAAGGGTCTAGAGAATAAATCTCACAAGGAGCAACTGAAGGAGCTGGGGCTGATTAGTTTGGAAAAGAGGAAGATGAAAGAAGACCTCATCATTGTCTACAGCTACCTGCAAGGACGTTGTGGAGAGGTTGGTGCTGGTCTCTTCTTGCCTCAAGCTGCAACTGGCTGGGTTTAGACTGGATATTAGGAATTTTTTTTTCCCAGCAAGAGTGGTCAGGCATTGGAATGTGCTGCCCAGGGTGGTGGAGTTACCAAGACTAGGTGTGTTTAGAGGTCGTTTGGATATGGTGCTTGAGGATATGGTTCAGGGTGCACCTTGTAGAGTAGGGATATCGGTTGGACTTGATGATCCTTGGGGACCTTTTCCAACCTGAACGTTTCTGTGATTTTGGGATGCTGCTTCCATTATACTTGCTGTTCAGCTGAGATTATCCAGGCATACAAGTGGAACAGCTTGGTAACACTGATAACTACATTACCAAAGTAAAGGACAAACCCCTGTTTGTGTGAAACTTGTACTTTCATTTGCTTTGAACTTACAAAACATTAAATAATTCCCAGAACAATGAAAGGTGGCTCTAACTACATTAACACACCAGGGTGTTTTTTTTGATACAACAATATATAATCCAATTTGGTGGCAGTTTCATATAAAGCATATTCTGAAAATTCTTTCTACATTAAATAATGCATGGAAATATTTTAAACAAATTTTAAGTAGTTAATTTTATTCAGCCACATATTCTCAACTGATTATGGTCAGAAACTTCGTTTGAAGAACAAGACTTGATCATATTTTTACAGAAGTGTTTTAAGATAGTTGCTGCACAAGGTCTGCAGAAAATGTGATTGTAAGCCGAAGGGTTGGTATTGTTTTGTCCCTTTGAGACTTGCAGAAGTAGCCTGTCACCTATCATAAAATACAGCTTTACAGATCTTGAAGCTAACATGGATCACTGGAGCATCTGGCCTAATCCCATCTCATTTCCCAGTTTTATTCTCCTCCCTCTCTAGTCTGCCCTGGAAATCTGTATCCAGTTCTGGGCTCCCTAGCTCAAGGAGGACAGGGATCTATTTGAGAGTCCAACAGAGGGCTACAAGGATAATTAAAGGACTGGAGCACTGCCTGATGAGGAAAAGCTGAGGGACCTGGGGCTGTTTAGTCTGGAGAAGAGAAGACAGAGAGGTTTAATCAATGTTTATAAAAATCTGAGGGCTGGGTGTCAAGAATGTAGGAACAGGCTCTGCTCACTTGTGCCCTGTGATAGGACAAGGGGGGATGGATGTAATGTGCAGCACAGGGAATTCTACCTCAACTTGAGAAGAAACTTCTTTACAGTAAGGGTGACAGAACACTGGAAGAAGCTCCTCAAAGAGGTTGTGGAGTCTCCTCCTCTGAAGACTTTCAAGACCCACCTGAATGTGTTCCTGTGTGACCTGCACAGGTCCTGTTCTGGCAGGGGGATTGGACTCAATCTCCAGAGGTCCCTTCCAGTCCCTAACACCCTGTGATCCTGATGCCACAGGCATGCATCACTCCTCCAAAAACAAAACTATACAGCACCTAAAGAGAGCAAGAAAAAGATATCATCTTTTATCCTCTGTCTTATGGTTCTCCAGTGTCCAAGCCTGTCTGGCAGATGTGTGAAGGTGACCCCAGCAGCTAAACCTCTCAAGGCCCATCTGATACTGGATGGAAATTTTCTTGCTGCCCAGAACTTTGTTGATTACCATGGTCCAAAGCATGTCAGCAGGGCATGGTCATTAGGCATGTCAGAGGATGTTCAGCGCCCACAGCGAGCCTGAGAGAGGCACAAGTTCCTATGCTTGAAAGAAAGCTGCAAGTTAGGAACAGAAGTTGTTCTCAGACCTACAACAGAAAGGCCCCTGGAGAAGAGCATATGAAGGACAGCAGCCAGCAGGGCTGGCAGGGGAGCTGCAAGACAAGACCAAGTTGATGAGGACTGATCAACGAGTAGGTGTGATTTGCCTACAGAGAGGTACAAAGCTGAAGCAGTGATGCTGGCAGCTGCTGCCCCAGCAAAAGGAGTTAGGACAAGGCTGGATTTGGTGCTGCTGGGGTGCTATCCCACTGCTGCACACCTCTGAGACATAGTCTTGGGACTGGGTGTCTGCCTGCAGGCTGCCTTCAGCAACCCGGTGCCAACAGGGAGCTGTGTTAGTACAATAGCACATAACTATTTTGTTTTCCACAAGGTCCCTTTCAATACAGGAATCTGGCTTTATTTCAGGTTAGTTTTGCTTATTGTTGCTCTTCCTGAAGAGGCAACTACTAGCTCAGACATTGTAAATTTGTTTTCATGTCTAGGAACATTAGTACTTCAAACCTAGCTGAAGACAGTAAGAGGTTGAAGCCTTAACAACTGAACTCTACTCAAGTGCTTTTATTTTACTGTGCTACTCAGACCTTATCCATCTCTTGGTCTCTCTGTAGACTTCTCTTTATCAATATTTGAATACACACAAGTAGGAAAAAGAAAAAGCAAACAAAACAAGCATAATTGGAGACAGGAATTTCAGGGTCTAAGTAGAAGAAAACAGTTTAAGTAAGTGCTTGGCACAGAATGCTAATCTGATGTTCAGTAACACCTACTCATGCTGAGAGTATTTTACTCACCATTAGCTCTGGCACTTCAAACACCATTCCTTACAAGGTAACTTGCTCCGTGAGAATAGAGGTGGCAGAAATAGGCCTTCATGATTTATCCGCTCTCCTGGCAGAGCTGCCACAGAAAGCTGCACAAGTTGCATTGTTCTCCTTATGTAGGCATGACTGGGACTGGTGAAAAGTGATACATTGGTGCAATTAATGTGCCCATCTGCACCTATGACAAATTAATTAGGCTGAAGACACAGCTGAGCTGAGTAGTAGCTTGGGACCTGCTTGCATGCCAGTGACAATTATCCTGGCTTTCTAACCAGGGCAACGATAGATGAAAACAGTGGTTTGTTGACTTGTTTTTATTCCCCTGAATATGTCTAAATTACAGCCTAAAAAGATTCCTTCCCAAATACAGGTGAGATGCAGAGCTGGCTCTCTGCCTCTGAAGTAGACATGTCATTTGTAGAAGCTCAGGGATTCTGGTCTGTCCTGGACACATCAAACTTGAAGACAACACCAAATATTCAGATGCCTCACCAGCCTTATATATAGATTTTGCTGCTGAAAGACTCAAATTATTTCTTGTCAGTTAGGAGATTTGATAATCTGTGCTAAAAGATAGTGTCAGCAGGAAAACCACTGCATATTCGCTGTCAGCCACGCCACTGTATTTACTCTACTAACACATTTTTCAGACATGCCAGGGAACACAGCCCACACCCTTTAACTCAGTGAGGTTTCCTGAAGGATTAATTTAACCCATTCCATTTTGCAGTCAGTCCCTGCCCTGGCAGCCATCTGACTGTTCTCCATAGCTCTCAGTCTGTGACAGAAGCACAGAGAGAAGAAAAATAATGTATGTGATAACCTTAGATCAGGATAGTACTGCCAATAATCCATACTAGCTAAACCTGCCTCAGGGTGTGAATTTGCCTAATGCTGTCAGTAAAGCAAATTAGCTAATGACTACTATGCCTTCCAGTTAGGACTTTACAAGCTCGTTTGCAGCCACTCTTATGACCTGTTTGCGTTGCTCCCCTTTCCCTTGTGCTGTGGAGCATCTTAGCATCTTCAAATGCAGGTCTAAAATACCAACAAAACATCATAGCCCTCCTGCCCTCTTCATGCACATTCTAGGGAGCAGAGGGAGCTCACACAAACGTAGCCACAAGGGACATGAATAACAAGCTCCTAGATGGGAAAATTGTTATAATATCATCATCAAGCACAGAGAAAGAAGAAAACAAAGCCATGACCATCATCAAGGTCAGGAACTCTGTATTCAGATGTTATACACATAAAGCAATATACTCACCTGAGGGAAGCTTGAAAATGACACAGACAACAAACAGCAGGGAGCAAATCAGTCCTCCAGACAGCAGGAGAATCTTCTGAAAAGCAGTCGTTAATTTGGCTGTTGTGATGAATTTCTCTGTGGTGAAAGCAGCAACCCACTTCACTGCTTTGCAGATTCATTGCCTAGGAGGCCGTGAGGAACACTCTGATAATTTAACCTGTCTTCCTGCATAACACTTCAGCTCTCAGCTATCTTTTATAATGCCTTCAGCTGGCAGCAAAGGGGTGGTTTTGATGAGACAACATCTTTCATACCATTGTGTGCAGCTGTTGCCTCACTCCACTTCTTGTGAGGAGTCTCCTGTAACCTTCCCATACAGAGAGAAGAAAGCTAAGCACCAGAATGGCTACAGCTGTCCCCATTTTGCTTTACTTTCTTACTGAGAAAAAGTACAGAAATATCACCAAAATATGTCATCAGCAGAGCAAACCTGCACTGCACACTCTCTTTAAATGCCCCATACACCAACAGCTGAACAGGTTACAGCTGGCAGGATATTCAGCCATGTTATATGATGCCAATGGCTCCAATGCGGTAATGCAGCCTGTGCTTGCAGCATTGTAGCTTAAGGCAAACAAGCCCAGGATTCAAGAGAACTTGGATGTTCTAATGGTGATTTGACTCCCAGGTAAGACTAGGTCAGTCTTCTTACTTGTTTCTCTCTTCTCATTTTCCATCTATTTGAAGTAGTAGCTGCTGAGACACAATTTCTGCTCCCCAGATGTGTTTTTAGTGCTTTGCACTCTTTCAGCTGTTCTAGTTAGCTTGATAACACAAGAAACATTTCACTCACTGAAGCAACACATCAAGCCTTTGAACAAATCTCCCTTATATGAGACTCACATCATTAAAACATCAAAATCTCTGTTTTTCCAGCTTTACTCAGAAGCTCTATTTAGCATTACTGAATTGTATGCCACTGGAAATGTCTATAATTTCTGGCTGTTGATTGCATAGTAGGAAGAAAAAAAACACATTACTATTTGTGAGTGCTTCCATCTAGCTGGGGAGTTAACAGCTGTACTAGAGCCTCAGATTTCCTCATCTGTTATAATAGGATCTACTTAATATCAGTATTTCATGTCACATTTTAAGTCTCCCTCAAGCCTTTTGTCTCCTAACCACTTGGATTTCTCAGTGGTGAAATTGCATCATTTACTTCTTCTGTTTGCTTAAGAGCTTTCCTGACTCAATAAAAATTTCCTTTCTCCTCTACAGCATGCATCTGCCTTACTCTCTCAGCACTCAAACTAAGTGGAATAACACAAATTCAGTGCAACTGTCATTTGCCTGTATCTAGTCTTGATGTAGCTACTCTTATTGCAGACTTGAAGAAGATGAGCTTGTGGGCACAAAAGCTCATCATTTTCCCTCAGTTTATCATTTCATCTGACAAACCTAATTTACACTGTTGGTTGGTCTAAGCCACCATAAGTGACAGAGCCCTGTATGGTTTTGCCTTGCTTTTGATATTAAAAATCAATCAAACACATCTTCTTCAGGCATTTCCATTCTTTCATGATGCTCCTGCAGAGTTTTGCTAATTAGGATTTGTCCCATCACAGTGAAACTGGTGGTCCAAGCTTAATTACTAAATTACCCAAGCTTAAGTCACTAAGTGCAAAGTGATATCATAAGTCATGGCACTGCTAATGAAAAGTTTCAGCTTCTTGTGACTGCAAAACTCCACAAGTACCACCATAATCTATCACTCAAGACTAACATGTATCTTTTATATATATACATGCATGCACATACATATATATATATATAAAGAGGCTGCATTTCAAAGGAAAGTAATTACATGAAGAGAAAAAAGAAGACCTAATTTCCCATGCACTGCTGTCGTTCTGGTTACTGCAGGATCTATTTTTTTCTTCTGCTTGAGTTATTTATTGGGGAATGTCCCTCCTATGATGTCTTTCTAATTTCTAGTAAGACTCATGTCTGCACTGTGGCCTTTTCATATGTTTGGCATATATGGGATCCATCTCTCTCTTCCACCCACACATCATCAAACCAGAAATTTAACTTTTAGATGGCTATCACTGTGCTGATTTGGGGTTGAAAGGTCAATAGAAAGGGACACAGAGATGAAGAACATGAGTGTGCATATCTGATATCCATAGGAAACCAGGGTAAAAATTGAATATTTACATGGAAGATAAGCTGCACTTTTGCACACAGCAACACACTCTTGAAACACCACCGATTGCTGAATACAAAAGAAATTATCACTTGGTCTTTACCTCGGGTGTTGCAAATCCTCAGAACTGCTCTGAAATCATTTGGTTTGCATTCATTAATGCCAGAAGCCCATTAATTCAACATTTATAAGGATATGTGTCAGTTAAAGAGGTAAGAGGGTACCTCTAGACCTACACACATGCACCAGGCATGCATGAGCACATTTGTGTACCACAGAGCATTCACAGGGCTAGGTCGCAGCGGTCAAAGCCAAAATCGTAAAGCTGCCCAGGTGGCCAAGAGAGCCAATGGCATCCTGGCCTGCATCAGGAATGGTGTGGCCAGCAGAAGCAGGGAGGTCATTCTGCCCCTGTACTCTGCACTGGTTAGACCATACCTCGAGTACTGTGTTCAGTTCTGGGCCCCCCAGTTTAGAAGGGACATTGAAATCCTTGAGCGTGTCCAGAGAAGGGCGACGAGGCTGGTGAGAGGCCTCGAGCACAAGCCCTACAAGGAGAGGCTGAGGGAGCTGGGGTTATTTAGCCTGGAGAAGAGAAGGCTCAGGGGAGACCTTATTGNAACACACTCATTTGTACAAGTTTATAGAAGCAGCTTTCTGATGGGCCACGTGAAAGTCACCGTGTTGTGGAGGCAGGGAATTCACGTGGCCAAGTCAGGAATATATATAAAAATAGAAATAGTTTATTTTCCTGAATCCCTGCCCCCAAAACTATATACAGAAATTAGTTTAATTAGCAGATTCGCTTAACTGAGACTATCTTACGAAGGATGCTATAGATAAACTTAGCTAGTTTAGAAGTCAGGAAATGGAAAAAGCTAATCTATGAACACAGTTTTCCCAGTCAGGCTGAGCAGAAAGTTTACTCACAGGCGAATTAGGCTGTCTGAGAGAAAGGGCGGCCCAGATGCTTGTCAGCTCTCGTTCAAGACATCCAAGGCTCGTTAGGCCTATTAAGTTTGCACAAAAGGAGTGCTTACGGTGGGGTGCCGTGAAAACACAAAGCAGGAACGGCCCCGTCCCTCAGGAGCTTGTCGTTGGCAGCGGCAGGGGAGTCCTCTGCCGGAACTCTCCAGGCGGGCAGCCCAAGGCGGGAGGTGCCCCCGTACCCTTCCTGACAAAGCGCCGAGTGGCCACTGCGGGGGCGCGAAGAGCACAGCCAATCCCCAGCCCGATCCCCGCGCGGGCATCTGCACGAGCAGCCCTCGTGCCCCTTGCTCGCCCCGCCCCGCCCCCGTCACGCCTGCAGGGCAGGGAGGGTAAACCAGGTTTGTCGCGCCTTCCCTCCCCCATCCAAAGCACGGAGCCAGAGGAATGGACACACCTCCACCCATCTGAAGCTTGGCCGAGGATCTCAAGTCTTCCTTGATTACTGCACAAGGCTATCAAAGCTCTTAGTGGAACCAGTGGAGGAATATCTCAGCCAATTGTTCTTCTGGAAGCAAGAAAGAAAAGCAGACAGTAGTCTATCAAAATAATTTTATAGAATTTTAATCACAGCAAACGTGTCTGAACAGTTCTCATAAAATCAGCAATTCCACATATACAAAGGACAAGACTCCAGAGATTGGCCTACAAAAATACCATATATTAAAAGGGGGTGGAGGGAAGGGGGCGGTTAGAAACTCAGCAATGTTTGAGATGCCTTCAAGGATAGACAAAGCAAACAAAGAAAGCTTCTCCAGACATTCAGATTTATTGACAGCACTTTGATTTCACCTTTATAAAGTCAATATTTGGCAAGGTTTTGTCACGGTGGCCCAGCAGCTTGTGTGTCTGTAGGGCTGGTTAGTCCTTCACAAGGAGTGTCATTTAAACCCGAGTGACAGATGTTCTTGCTTCTGAAACACGGCAAAGACTTCAGTTCACAGCCACTGAGAGTGCCAGTCTGCTTGTTCAACTGGAATATAAGCAATGAGGGGTGGGGAGGTTGCCTAGGGAGGACAAGGGACCATGTAAAACAAGGAGCAGATACAGTGGTAAAGCTGTGGCAGAGCCATGTGGTACGTACACAAGGGCAGACTCCAGCTTCTCATGCAGCTGCTAATGAGCATGAAAGTCCAGCAGGGGAAGCAAGAGAACATCAGCAGTACAAGGCAGAGATAGGCCTTTCTGCCTTAGATTTTTGAAATGAGAGCCAAACCTTCATCCTGCTCTTGTTTTAACTAACATACTAAGTGCGCGGATACATATATACATCTTCAGGGTTGGCACCAAGACACAGAACTAGCTCTCACTTCAAAGCTGTGCTGTGGACAACTTAGCTGACATAAAGATAGTTCAGTATTTTTCCTTTGCCTTTTTTTGTTTTAACACCTGTCAAAGTTTATTTGCCTTCAACAACAGAAAAAAAAAAGGGAAAAAAAAAACACCAAACCAAAACAAAAACCCCAAACAAAAAGCCAAATAAAAACAAACCGAACAAACCCAAACAAAATCCAACCATCTCCACTGCTTCCCTTAGCAATACAGAAATAGTTGCTAATAGGGAGGGTGTCCTGTGGGATGAGCTTTATAGATCTGCTTTAGAATACAGCTCACTTGCAATGCCCTTTGGAGCAATTAAGGAAACTGCAGCTGAGGTAAACTGGTATCAAATGCCAATAGCTGGAAGCACACATTGGGAAGCAGCTCCTACAGACAATACAGGGGTGTGTGCAGTCAGCCCTGCTCTCTCCACTGCAGCTCTGTGCCACACCATCCCACTGGACTCGAACCTCAAGGACTGCAGCAGGGAGAATGCCTTTTTGCAAAGACTGCTGCTGCTCACTCTTCACTGTCCAGCAACCACCAACCACATCTGCTGGCTCTCAGGGCTTAAAAATATTTTTTTTCTCCTCAGAGGTCCTCAGTTTAGTGAGGTTCAGTCTCCGAAAATAGGAAGTCTATTGGGATTCATTTGGAGCATAGCTGAAAAGTCAGGGGCACCTCTGTTTTCTCCTGATAGCTTAAATAGATATGAAACAGATGGTACCAACATGACCTGAATGAAGATCAGCTTTACCTGTTATTTATTTATTTATTTATTTATTTTTAAATACTGCTTGGGTTTGGTTTTCTGCAACAATTATAAGCAAAATTAGGGCAGGGGAGGAGGGGAGAGGACAGTAAATGATTTTTAGAGCCTACCACAAAAGAACATCTGAGCAGCCTACTCACCCTCAGCACAACAGATGCAGTGCCCTGCCACAAGGCAGCCTCCTTTGGAACTACCTTTTTCCCCTGATGCTGAATAGAATCCCAGTTTGTGGGATACCAGGTGGCCAGGAAGACTCTTTGTGACAACTCAGAAAGATGAAGAAATCTTGCAGAAAGGTTCTTACATTTCTTTAAAATCTTAAAATCATACCTACAACCAAGAAACTGTAGGGCCCCATGCCCTAACCAGAGATGTAATATTGGACCATTCCAGTAAGGACGATATTTGCAGTGTGTCCTTACAGAGACATTGTTTCGACATGAAGTTGTGGTGGATCACATCTCTATTTCAATACCCATTCCAGGACATCACCTCCCCTTGGGCCACTCAGCAAGCACAGCAGGCACAGACTGTGCTGGGACAATTGAACTGAATTCCTATCTTCCCTTGGCAGAAGTCAGGTCACTGACCCAATCAAGGATTTTGTCATCTCTTAAAGAGACAGATTATTTGCCCTCAAAATTGTTAAGTATCTCCTTACCAAAGGCTGCTTGCTTTAGATCCATAAAATAAGGACTTTCACTGCACACAGGACGCATGACAGAGATCCTTGGAAGCTGAGTCCACAAACGGCTTTAAATGAGGCAGGAGAGCTGAGCTTGATCTCGGGAGAACTGACAGTCATGACCAATTCCATGTATAATGCTCTGTGTGCTCCACATCCAGAAAGTCCAGGCTCTGCACATTTCAGCAGGCATTTTAAACTCAATAGGCAGCACATGACATTTCATTAAGATTTTGGTGCTGTTGCAGTTTTCAGCTGTTTAGGAGGCTTATAAGGTATTACAAAACAGAAGCACATACAGGCATTTTGGACCTAATCCAAGCTGTGAATATGGATTTTCTTCTTCCTTATCTTTCTTCCTCACCAAAGAAAGTAGAGACACAAAAACACTGCAACTCATATACTAAATAAATAAATAATGGGGGAAAAACTAACCAAAAGAGGTTGTTAATGAATGTTCTTAAGTTAAAAATCAGACTGTGTTTGTAATGCCTATGAGTAGTTTTTTCTTGGTTTGCTATTGTGTTGGTTTGTTTTTTTTTAAGTAGTAGGGCTCTAGTAAAGAAATAACAATACAAAATACTTTTTCAGAGAGTATCTATGATAATAATGGTAGACAAAGAAATGAGACACTGGAGACCTGGAGATGCTTCTGTTTCTGTGGAGATCTGTTACCATTTTCAATGCTGAAAATACAGTAGAAATTTGTAGTCACTCAACTATACAAAGGTAAGTTCTCCTAGCAGACCAGCAGGGAAATAGGCGGATGCAACAATGGGATGAAGAGGAAAAAGGAGATAGCACGCTCATAAGAAAGCACAAAGAGCTTTTGAAGCTTCTTGTTACACAGGATAGCAGAAAAAAGCCAAACACAAATATGCCAGGCATCAGCAATAACAAACACAGACAGTATCTGGGGTATTAAAACATACCCTCATTTATTCAGTACTCCTGACACTTCTCTCAGTCCCAGAGGTCTGCTGGAGTTGCTGCATGCTTGTTCTGCCTGGATGGCTGCCGAAAGACAGCAGCTCTTATTTATCACAAAACCACACTCCTTGCTGGTAACATTTTACAACTCTTATCACGCTGTTCAATCCAGCTACAACTGTCCAAATCTTGTCTCCTCTAAACTCGAAGAGGTCAGAAAGGAAAGAACTCTTTAAGTATCCATTGCAGTTAGCCAGTTCAGCAAATATAATCGCTAAGCAGGGATTCAGTGGTATCAGCCTGTAGGTTTAGCAAATCCCTCAGCGTTTCAGCACAGCAGGAAAGAAGCGATTAGAATTCAATTTGTTTCCTCTGATTTTTTTAAATCATCATCATCATCATCACTCCAAATCCCTAGGGTGTGTTTTGGTGTGGGTTTCAACTGTAAGGTTTTTTGTTTGTTTGTTGCAGCTTTTTTGTTTGAGGGTTTCATTTGGTTTTGTTTTCCACCATAACTTAAGAATTTTCAGCTACGTACAATGAGCAATTAAGAGTTCTAGAAATACAGGTTCCTATACTTCAGTTGCAGTTCAATCAGCAAATTGGCCACGTGTGGGAACTGAGCTGCCTTTTATGCCTGTATCAGCCACACNTGCAGCAGGGAGAATGCCTTTTTGCAAAGACTGCTGCTGCTCACTCTTCACTGTCCAGCAACCACCAACCACATCTGCTGGCTCTCAGGGCTTAAAAATATTTTTTTTCTCCTCAGAGGTCCTCAGTTTAGTGAGGTTCAGTCTCCGAAAATAGGAAGTCTATTGGGATTCATTTGGAGCATAGCTGAAAAGTCAGGGGCACCTCTGTTTTCTCCTGATAGCTTAAATAGATATGAAACAGATGGTACCAACATGACCTGAATGAAGATCAGCTTTACCTGTTATTTATTTATTTATTTATTTATTTTTAAATACTGCTTGGGTTTGGTTTTCTGCAACAATTATAAGCAAAATTAGGGCAGGGGAGGAGGGGAGAGAACAGTAAATGATTTTTAGAGCCTACCACAAAAGAACATCTGAGCAGCCTACTCACCCTCAGCACAACAGATGCAGTGCCCTGCCACAAGGCAGCCTCCTTTGGAACTACCTTTTTCCCCTGATGCTGAATAGAATCCCAGTTTGTGGGATACCAGGTGGCCAGGAAGACTCTTTGTGACAACTCAGAAAGATGAAGAAATCTTGCAGAAAGGTTCTTACATTTCTTTAAAATCTTAAAATCATACCTACAACCAAGAAACTGTAGGGCCCCATGCCCTAACCAGAGATGTAATATTGGACCATTCCAGTAAGGACAATATTTGCAGTGTGTCCTTACAGAGACATTGTTTCGACATGAAGTTGTGGTGGATCACATCTCTATTTCAATACCCATTCCAGGACATCACCTCCCCTTGGGCCACTCAGCAAGCACAGCAGGCACAGACTGTGCTGGGACAATTGAACTGAATTCCTATCTTCCCTTGGCAGAAGTCAGGTCACTGACCCAATCAAGGATTTTGTCATCTCTTAAAGAGACAGATTATTTGCCCTCAAAATTGTTAAGTATCTCCTTACCAAAGGCTGCTTGCTTTAGATCCATAAAATAAGGACTTTCACTGCACACAGGACGCATGACAGAGATCCTTGGAAGCTGAGTCCACAAACGGCTTTAAATGAGGCAGGAGAGCTGAGCTTGATCTCGGGAGAACTGACAGTCATGACCAATTCCATGTATAATGCTCTGTGTGCTCCACATCCAGAAAGTCCAGGCTCTGCACATTTCAGCAGGCATTTTAAACTCAATAGGCAGCACATGACATTTCATTAAGATTTTGGTGCTGTTGCAGTTTTCAGCTGTTTAGGAGGCTTATAAGGTATTACAAAACAGAAGCACATACAGGCATTTTGGACCTAATCCAAGCTGTGAATATGGATTTTCTTCTTCCTTATCTTTCTTCCTCACCAAAGAAAGTAGAGACACAAAAACACTGCAACTCATATACTAAATAAATAAATAATGGGGGAAAAACTAACCAAAAGAGGTTGTTAATGAATGTTCTTAAGTTAAAAATCAGACTGTGTTTGTAATGCCTATGAGTAGTTTTTTCTTGGTTTGCTATTGTGTTGGTTTGTTTTTTTTTAAGTAGTAGGGCTCTAGTAAAGAAATAACAATACAAAATACTTTTTCAGAGAGTATCTATGATAATAATGGTAGACAAAGAAATGAGACACTGGAGACCTGGAGATGCTTCTGTTTCTGTGGAGATCTGTTACCATTTTCAATGCTGAAAATACAGTAGAAATTTGTAGTCACTCAACTATACAAAGGTAAGTTCTCCTAGCAGACCAGCAGGGAAATAGGCGGATGCAACAATGGGATGAAGAGGAAAAAGGAGATAGCACGCTCATAAGAAAGCACAAAGAGCTTTTGAAGCTTCTTGTTACACAGGATAGCAGAAAAAAGCCAAACACAAATATGCCAGGCATCAGCAATAACAAACACAGACAGTATCTGGGGTATTAAAACATACCCTCATTTATTCAGTACTCCTGACACTTCTCTCAGTCCCAGAGGTCTGCTGGAGTTGCTGCATGCTTGTTCTGCCTGGATGGCTGCCGAAAGACAGCAGCTCTTATTTATCACAAAACCACACTCCTTGCTGGTAACATTTTACAACTCTTATCACGCTGTTCAATCCAGCTACAACTGTCCAAATCTTGTCTCCTCTAAACTCGAAGAGGTCAGAAAGGAAAGAACTCTTTAAGTATCCATTGCAGTTAGCCAGTTCAGCAAATATAATCGCTAAGCAGGGATTCAGTGGTATCAGCCTGTAGGTTTAGCAAATCCCTCAGCGTTTCAGCACAGCAGGAAAGAAGCGATTAGAATTCAATTTGTTTCCTCTGATTTTTTTAAATCATCATCATCATCATCACTCCAAATCCCTAGGGTGTGTTTTGGTGTGGGTTTCAACTGTAAGGTTTTTTGTTTGTTTGTTGCAGCTTTTTTGTTTGAGGGTTTCATTTGGTTTTGTTTTCCACCATAACTTAAGAATTTTCAGCTACGTACAATGAGCAATTAAGAGTTCTAGAAATACAGGTTCCTATACTTCAGTTGCAGTTCAATCAGCAAATTGGCCNGTGTGTTTTGGTGTGGGTTTCAACTGTAAGGTTTTTTGTTTGTTTGTTGCAGCTTTTTTGTTTGAGGGTTTCATTTGGTTTTGTTTTCCACCATAACTTAAGAATTTTCAGCTACGTACAATGAGCAATTAAGAGTTCTAGAAATACAGGTTCCTATACTTCAGTTGCAGTTCAATCAGCAAATTGGCCACGTGTGGGAACTGAGCTGCCTTTTATGCCTGTATCAGCCACACTCATCTCCCACATGACTCACCACTTTGAAAGTATCGGAAAGCTCCACCACCATTCTTAAGTACTTCAAAGTGAGATCATACGATTTACAATGTCAAACTGAATTCAAACCACCTTGCAGGGGAAGATTTTTTTTTTCCAGATCTGGACACAGATGCATATTTCTCTCAAGCAGATGCAAACCAAATAATTCAGACCTAGTTAGTCTACCCAGGCACCTACAGGGCAATGCTTACAAAACAGCTGTTATGGGTTGGAGTGGATCCCTACCCCAATAACTTACTGTAAATCTGCCCCCAAGAGCAAATTCACCACAACTCAGGACTTGGAAAGCCAGAAAATGAAATTGTGTTTTTACAATTTAACTGAGTTTAACAAATAAACTATTACAGAATATAGTGACCTTAAAGGGAGCAGAGATGAAGTAAGCAGTGCGGCAAAACCAAGCAGCAGCCAAAGCAGCAGGAGCGACAGCAGTGAGAAGCAGCAGGCAAGAGACAGATACAAGCTGTACTTCCAGATACAAAGTTTTCAATGCTCCAATGAAATTATATTAACTTATCTATTGTTGCCATTTTATGGCCTATCCCTGGCATGTTATCCTTTCCCTTCAGAGTGTTTCTCTGTTCCCAATTTAACGTCCAAGCTAGAAATCCGGCTCAAATGGCCACAGCAACAGTGACAAAACACATGCATCTTTTTGAAATTTTCAAGATAGGCAACTAAAGAACCTTGAGCATCAAACTACTCAGGTTTCTCATTTCTTTTATTTATTCCACCTTGAAAAACCAATCCAGAAAGCTACAGACATCTCATGCAATCCTATTTCTTCTAAGTGCCATAGCGGTACCAAACAGCTACTTGTTCTCTTTTCAGTTTCTCACCTCTAATAGGTTCAATAAAACCGGTCTTCAGCTGTTTGGTGTTACCAACACTGTCAGCTTCACTATCTGGCCTAGGAGATGGCCACCTGTTTGTGAATGTTCACACAAAACACATGCAAAAAGAACAAATTTTTACTTTCAGCAATGTGACACACCTGCACACCCTGAGAACTCAAGGCTTTGCTTTCTTTGTTATCCCAACTTCTTCCCACTGAATTTGTCTTCACCTAGATTCAGCACCCTAGAAAACGTCTGCACACCAGACATTTTCAGTTTGGTGGAAAACTGCACCTCTGAAATAAGCAGTTTCCCTGCTTAAAGGTACTGAATGAAGGAAAAGCAAGAACTGGAGTTTCACTGCCATTCTCTTCTACAGTTTGACAGAAATTACACATGCAGACCACCACAAAACATGTCCAGTAGATATTTTTGCACATACAGAGACGCATTTCCAGGCTACTGCCTAATGATCTGTTCAGTTCTCTTTTAGGTGGACATCCCAATCTAGAGGCACAGAGCAATGATGTGGCTCTTCACCAAAACCCTGAAAGATAGATCACCTGTGTTACTTCAAGTCTCATCCAAAAGCAGTAGGAATCAGTCTGCAGTGGACAGATGAGTGGTGACTGCAACTTATCTCACATGAGATACAGGTCATGACACCCAGAAGTCACACTACCAAGCTATCTGAGCAGCTCACCACCATAAATTATAGGAATTCCTGAGATGCAAGAGACTCAGGGTCTTTTACTAATCCTCTAGACCTCTGCTACAAGTGAACATATGCTGTGTGCATGCCACCCTTAAGCAATGGACGCATGTCCCTGTGCTCATATGTACAGCGGCTCCAAATGCATCCTCAAGTCCTCATTTCATTCCTATGCTCAAGTGCTTCACTGTGACACAGACGGGAAGAGTGAAACCAGATTTGTGTGGATCCAAAGGGAGGTGCAGGGGATGGATAAAGGGATTGTCTTCTGGCTGTAGATCTTAACTAATCCCACATAATTGCCTCTGATGTCCAGGAATACACTCCACACACCAAAATATAGGAACTATTTAGAACTAAAATAAATATATATTCAAGATGGGGAAATGCAGTTTAAAAATAATTAAACACTCAATTTTGCTGAGCTTGGAAGGTAACTTTTTTTCACTAAAGGCACCTTAAGAAATGTATGAAAGAGGTAAAATGACAAAAAAAAAGAAAGCCCAAACCAAAACCCAAACCCACAGCAGCCCCAGCTGTCAGCCCTACAGTGTACTGCACCAGAAAGGTCACCAACACACAGTAAACCCACTGCAGCATTTCCAGGCAGTCATGTCTTGCAGCAGCTCTTGCACAAGAACCTCTGCCTTCAGGGCACGCAGATCCTTTGAGGACCTCCTGGATGTATCTTATCTCCTCTGATGGCCTCCTAGATGTACCTCCTTCTCTCCCTCTCCTCTCCATCTGCCCATACTAAAAGGTCTCAGGAAAACCCCAACTCATGCTAGTCTGAACAACGCATGCTAAAGTCAAGGCCAATAATCCATTACTTCCACAAGCAAAACGTTTACTTAAAATGTTTGAGTTCACAGAATCACAGAATGTCAGGGGCTGGAAGGGGACCTTGAAAGCTCATCTAGTCCAACCCCCTGCCAGAGCAGGATCAGCTATACCAGATCACACAGGAATGCATCCAGGTGAGTCTTCAATATCTCCACAGATGGAGATTATCTGATTGTAACAGAGGAAAAAAAAAAATAGTGTTGTGTGGCTCAGTAGTTGTCAGCTATAATTCTGTATTCCAAGGTAGCTAGAATGTTAATGCTATTCACCACAGCCCACATTTAACATTTGGCCTTAAAACAGAGTCAGATTTCAGCCATTCCTTTGAAAAACAAGGACCAAATTCTGACGCATTCCCTTCCACGCTCTTCATTTAATAGCAAAGTAACAGAAGTACCATAATTAACTTGAGACCAGCTTTTCCCACTAATGTTTTATTCAGGCCAAACTTCATTAATAAAGATGAATCTGGACTCATGATTGCTCCATGTTTACAAAACATCCAGGCTCCTTTACATCTCGATTAAGCATGAACAATCACTGAACGCACAATTCCCTAAAAAATTCCCCACATCCCAAAATTGCATATTTTTGAATGTTTAAAATTCACTAAACAAACTTTCACAGAGTGAACCCTAAAGACTGTTTGCCAGAAAAACACAAGCCCAAAACCAGGAGCTGGGATCCTCCACGGAAAAAAAAAAAGGTTAAGCTGGATCCCAAAACACACACATCCTCCCCGTTAAACAAGCAAATAACTAAACATTCATACAGAGTAATTTACTCTAAGAATGCAGGTGCTTGAGTAATTACCCACAAGTTTTAGCACAAATTTCAGTTGCTTTATTGTGTCACAATAAGTTTTCTCTTTTTTTTTGGTGAAACTGGGCAGTGATTTCTTATTGGACAGCCAAGGATGAAAACTTAGCCCAGAACCTGGTAATTTGGATGCAAGTTCAAATAGGTTGGGAGAGAAAAAAAATTATGAAGACAAAAGGGGTTAAAATAAAGTAATTGTTTTTTTTTAGAAGAAAGAAGATGTATATAGCAGTATCACTTTTTAATGCCAGGTACTGGATCAAAGAATGGGACAGACTGCACTGCATTTTTAAAGTAGCATGACAAGCGACACGCTTAGAGAAACATTTTAGCACTGTAGATTACAACAAACTATTCAC
The DNA here is from genome assembly GCA_013400475.1 of Tricholaema leucomelas. Classification (NCBI taxonomy): domain Eukaryota; kingdom Metazoa; phylum Chordata; class Aves; order Piciformes; family Lybiidae; genus Tricholaema lacrymosa; species Tricholaema leucomelas. The sequence continues at coordinate 1,287,601 of WAAF01018281.1, forward strand.
TTCACTTCTAGACAATTCAGCAAAAAAAACTAGGTGATCCAACAAGATGAGGCAGCTGCAAATAGAAAATGATAGTCACAATCTAAAGCCAGAAGAAAAACATCTCCAGAACTCTTACTCATAAAAAGGAACAAACACATACCGTGTGCACACACGCGGGCAGGGATCTTGAGGTTTTACTTATTGCTCTTATACAAGGCTGTGAGCAGGCAAATGTCCGGATCAGAAATTAGGTCAAACATGCATTTCAGCAGGCACAAGAAGTACAGGAAATTCATTTTAAGGAAACAGTGTGCTGTCACGTAATACAGGATGGTATTCTGCTAATGTAATACTTACATCACTAATAGCGGATAAATTCCAGGTCTGCCTGTTTGCATAATGTGTTATGCAGTGTGGAATTTTAACCTAATTTCTGATTTTCTCTTTCATACTACACTCTTCCATGCAAGGATCAAGATAATAGTTTTCAAGCCAGCTGTTCTTTGCAGTGCCAGAGAAACCTGGCCTCAAGACCTTCAGGCAGGCAGGTATGGCTGGAAGGAAGTTAATGTTACAATCGCTGCATCTCCAGCACCTGCTTTTTGACTGCCTCACTTATTTGTGCAGTCATTGACAACTCAGATAAAACAAATGCAGAAGCTGGCACAAAGTGCACCAGCATTGTTCTTGGAGCATCTTCCATCTATGCTACATGCTCCTGATACAGACACCAATTGCTACAGGGAGTAAGGCAGTAGAGGGTTAAGTCCTGTATCTGGTCACTTCCTCGAGTGTCTTAGAAAGGCAAGGTTTGTTTTGTGAGCTGGCTTTCCTTTACACAATAAGCAGCATAGTATGGATGTCAGTAGAAATTTGGCTACCTACTGGCAACAAGAGACTAGTTGGTTGACAAGACACATTTTGGAATACCTGCTGTTCCCTAATGCAACCAAACTAAATGTGCTGCAGAGAGCTGTCCATGTAATTACAATACTCCTAAGCCAGGTTTTTCAAGGTATACTACACATCAGCCTTGCAAGAGAAAGGCGATGAAAGTGTTCTCTGGGAATTTACCTTGTTTCAGCTGTTCTATGCATACATGTGACAGTAGATAAGAATCAACATAATGGTTACTCTCCATACATGACCCAACATACACCATAACAACTAAGCACCATATATGCTCTTCTTCATTTACAGAAACCAAGGAAGAAAACCGTGGTTTGGGAATGCGGTGGGGAAAAATCCATCACAAAAATCAGAGGTATGTTCCTGGCATAAGTCCTAACATTGATGGTGAACCACAAACCAGATTTTGTGATAATCAGAAATCCACTGACAGGGCTACCTTGGTCAGCGTAGCCAAAGTTATGCTCTCTGGTGTTATGGCACTGAGCAATCACTAATTAATTATTAGAAAACAGCAGGTAGGCAACAAGAGGTCATGCTTCAGAGAGGTTATGCTTTGTACTTGCAATAAGAAGTAGTGCAAATCAATAGATTTTTGCTGTCTTATTAAAGGTTTACCATGTGCTACTTGATCCAATCCCTAAATCTCACACAAATTTCAGACTTGCCAAACACCCAGCTTCACACTAAACAGTACTTTACTGACAAGCAGTAGTACTAAAGCCAGTGGGACTGCTTAGAGCAAAGCGTTACCACCGTGAAGGATCAGAAATCTGTCTCTTTCCAAGAAGTGAAAACTGCAAATGACTGGGGTTTCAGGACACTCACAGGAGGAGGCAGACACTTTTTGTTTGTGGTTTTTTTTTTTTCAATCTGTTTTCAAAAAGGTCGACATTTGCAAGACTGAAATGTGGGAAAAGGCTCTGTTATGCTCACCCAGATATTTTAATGCTATGACAGCTAGGGTGGTTTAGAAGTGACAGCCTGCCCAGCAGAGGATTAGGTAGGCCTGGGTTCTTCTCCCAAATATGTCACTGCTTCTTACTAGATGATTGCATATAAAGGACCTTGGTCTCGGTTGGGATGGTGAAACTTCCTTAGAGCAACTCCTCTATTACATGGGTGCACAACTGCATGTCCTAGGAAAGTGGGAGGCAAACCAGGTCTAAATTATTTTAAAACAATTAAAAGAACCCAACCTCTAGAAAAAAGAAAAAGAACAACTTACTATCACATCTTTGCAAGAGGAGTTCTAAGACTTCCTATTAGCCATTTCTTCACTAATGGCTATGAAGGCCAGGTCACTGGGAAGCCCTGCTGCAGATCAGAGGTAAAACAGTGGGTTCAATGTTTACTATTCAAAGGCATCCTTCTCATTAAGTCAGTTAAGCAAAAGAGTTTTGGCTGCCTTTTTAGGTATTCCTCCTAACCCACTTCGCTTCCCTGCTTGGAAGGTCCTTCAAATAAAGTATGCTGAAAATGCCACTTCCCTGTAGTTGACACAAAGGGGGAAAAAAAGAGAGGCAAAAACTGCACATCATGGAACAAAACAACTGCTTGCAAAATGTTTCCTTCTAAAAACTATCAAACAACTCCCTAACCTGGTTTAATTAATGTGCCACTTAAAATGTATTAAATGCCTCAGCAGCTAAATGATTCCTTGGTTTCACAAGTCTCCCTCCCTTCATTAAAAAATAATGCATGTGTGGACTGGTATTGAACACCTTGTAGAGAGTCACGCATCAATTCTTCTTTAATTCTACATGGAACAGTTTTGGTTTTAATCTCCTGTGTTTAGGGAAGAGCTCATACTGTATACTTTACAGTATAATCAGCCACATAGAGTTCTTTCATCTTGTAATATAATAGGAAAAAAAAATCACATTAAGTTGCAGTCCTTTTGATAAATGATCGTGGTGACACATGCAGTCCTCCTTGGTGCCACTGCCACCGGACACGGGACATGATTTTCTCTGCACGCTGCTGAGGCCTGATGCCGCAATGCTGTGAGCTGCAGTCAGGCCAGGACACCTCTGCCCTAGTGCACAGCATTCTGCAGTCATTGGGCAAAGCTGCGGTGAATTGTCTTGCTCAATACCACTACCACTGCCCCAACTCAGACCCTTGGGGAGCACACCCTTCCCTCCCCACTTCAGCCACAGGAGATAACCGTGAAGCGCTTGGAAATGCAGGACATGTTGTGGAGGACAATGCCCAGGAGAAAGACCAGGACGCAGGCCACTAGAATCACAGTGCAAACCCCTGACCAGGTAGAGCTTTTCACAATGCCTCTCCGGTCTGGCTCCTCTGCTCCCGCCTCAGCAGGAAGGCCACCCTGAAGTGGCTGCTGCTCCGGTGGGATCGTCACCACTGCCAGGGATTTCTGCTGGCCACCAGGCAGGAGGCGGCAGCCAATGTCTCCTGGCAGCAGCGCCCTTTCCTTTGAGAGGGGCAAGGGCAGCATGTAGCAACCATTGCTGGGGAGTTTGATGAAGACAGGGGTGTGCTCCGAGGTGTGGGGGATTGCAATGACAGCGATCACCTCGGGGTCATCAGGCAGCTGCGACACAGAGTACCCCGGTGGCAGCTTGGTGATCCCACGGCACCAGGGGCAACGCAGGTCCTTCTGGCTGGTTCTCATCTGCTGCAGGCACACAGAGCAGCAGGTGTGCTTGCAGTCCAGCAGCTTGGGCCGCCGCCGTGGGCTGTAGTAGTTGAAACAAATCTGGCACTCCAGCAGAGAGTCCTGGGACAAGGTCTCCATGGCAGCCAGCACAAGGAAGCACAGCAGGGCTCACAATGAGCCTCACCCTGGCACCTTACAGCCAAGAGGCAGCACCTTCCCACCACTTCTTCTCAGGACAGTGATGGGCAGCAGTTATGGGGAGCACAGGAAAACCTCCAGCCAGAAACTTTCAGTACCTGAGACAAACAAAGAAATATGAAGGAACAGGTTATTTACAGGAACCAGTGGGAACAAATGAGTCCAGTTAAGGGGAAATGAAAATAAGTGCTGACCCTAGAATCTAGCAAGAGAAACAAATTTGTGACCCTTAGCAAGAAAGCATCTTCCTACTAGCTTCAAACTGCCCAGTGACAGATGGTCAGGTCAGCCATCACTAGATATTATTTCTTGTTGAGTTTTGTTTTTTTTTATCATATACAATTTCTACCAAACTGCCAATCTGCCACTTAGTTACAGTCACAACTATAATAAGAGAAGCTACACCTTTAGCATCTACCTTTTGTCATATTTTCCAGCCTTTTCAGCTCCTGCACCTTAATGATCAATCTCATTTAGTCTTTCAAACCCTGAAGACTTTTAACCATTGGGCTCAACCACTAAGTCTGCATCAAAGGTGAGGGAAAGGAGAAAGAAATTATGTTTAAACAGATTAATTTCCACAGGCTCCTAAACTTATGGAATTCACATGCATGAATGAACAACCAAGTAGCCACCTGCTCACAACAAAAAAGAAATTACACTGGTTTTACTTGAAATAACTGTCTGGTTATATAAGCAGCTTGTTAAAGCACAGCCCTCTGAAACATACATTTTCTGATGGATAAAATCTTCACTCAAGGCAAAAGGCTATGATAGGATCAAGGACAAACCAACACCAAGGTAAACAATCTGCCAATGCACTGAATAAAAGGCAAATTGCTACTAACTTTATTCATTACTATTCCCTATTCATTATAAAGGGATTCTTTGTATTTCCCTACTTCTAATAGCTGTGCAAAAAAAAAAAGGCAGCTGTGTTTCCTTTCACAGTCAATGGTTTAGCTTTGTTTTGATTTTGGTCATTCCACCATATTTTAAGTCACAGAAACATTTAGGTTGGAAAAGACCTTCAGGATCACCAAGTCCAACCAATGTCCCTACTCTACAATGTGCACCCTAATCCATATCCCCAAACACCACATCCAAATGACTTTTAAACACATCCAGGATTGGTGACTCTACCACCTCCCTGGGCAGCACATTCCAATGCCTGATCACTCTTGCTGGGAAAATATTTTTCCTAATATCCAGTCTAAACCTACCCAGTTGCAGCTTGAGGCCATTCCCTCTCGTTTTATCACTGATTATCTGTGAGAAGAAACCAGCACCAACCTCTCCACAACCTCCTTTCAGGTAGCTGTACACAGGAAGGAGTGCTGTTTTTTACAACTTTTTACATTGCCTTTCCTGCTATGTTTGAAAAAGTATCAACCTGAATTTCAAAAATATCTGCATGGTGACATTTCGTCTTCTCATATTGTGATTTTATTCCCAAAGCAAGAGTTTTGAGACTACAGGTGTCAGAGGACTTCTTCATTTCCATACAATTATTTCTTGCTCTTCCCTCCAGATCATAGCAACTAGGTTGCAACATGCTAATCACAGGATCATAAGATTAGGGGTTGGAAGGACCCTCTGGAGATCTTTGAGTCCAACTCCCCTGACAAGACCATATAATCTAGTTCAGGTTGCACAGGAATACATCCAGACAGGTCTTGAAAGTCTCCAGAGAAGGAGACTCCACAACCTCCCTGGGCAGCCTGTGCCAGTGCTCCATGACCCTTACAGTAAAGAAGTTCTTCCTCTTGTTGAGGTGGAACTTCCTGTGCTGTACTTTACATCCATTGCTCCTTGTCCTATCATAGGGGACAAATGAGAAGAGGCTGTCCCTTCCTTCTTGACACCCAGCCCTCAGATATTTATAAACACTTAAGTCTCCTCTCAATCTTTTCCTCTCAGACCAAAAAGCCCCAGGTCTCTCAGCCTTTCCTCATGATGCAGTGCTCCAGTCCATTCATCATCCTAATCAATAGGTGACACTACTAAAACTGAAACAACATAGTTCAAGAAGAGAAGATGGGCATATATGTGGGGTTTGCAATGCAGGACAGCCCTCTGGACCACAACTGTCTCATATCTAGTTTCTGGTATTTGAATAAGAAAACAAAACATAGGTCATATCTTCAGATGCCAACAACTGATACCACTGACACTGGCAGAATTGGCTCTGCTGCTGATTTTGTAACAGCAGCAAATTCTAACTCCCAAGGATGTTCAATAAACATGTAGTTACTATCCTGATGCAGTGGCTGCAGTTAGGAAGGCAGGAGCTTGCGAAACGCAGGCAGCAGCTACAGAGGGAAGCAGCTGATGCCAGCTGCCCCAGTGGCACTTCTGGGATGCTTTTCCTGAACACAGCACAGAGGCCACTGCTGGGAGAAAATTGTGTGCGTGAAACCAGCACAGGTGAGTAGGTCTCCTGCTCTGCCCCAGTGCCGTATTACACACACTGTTAACAGATACTCTGTGTGCAGAGGCAGCCTAACTGTGCCACACAACAGGCTATGCATTCACTGCCCACGTGCAGGCCACACCAAGGGAAAGTGAAGAAAATTCAAGGTTTTATCTTCTTGATCCTCACCTTTCCATTACTATCTCCACATCACAACAGTACAAGTAGGCACAAATGAAGACTGTCAGGAAAGGTCATTAAAAGAGTGGAGAGCATCTGAGGCAAAAATGGAAGAGAGCTACCCACAATGCTAGGCAATTCCTGGCTGGAAAGCATTAAAATACAAAGGCCAGACATGAAGTTTCAGAAAGGAATCACAGAAAGCATCAGATCCAGCTTTCAGCCACAAGCAGTCCAGTAGTTTTATATTTTGCACAACACTATCCATACAATTGTTTTTTGGTTGTGCACTGGTTATGGCAAACTTTCATCTCACACATTACAAGAGTCAATTCTGATCTACTGGATCCACAAATCTATCCAAAAAAGTCAGGTATACCAATACTGCAGCATTATTGTGAGAAGAAACCCAATGTCTGGAAATTCAGAAGCCAAGGGTTATGTTTAAAAACAGGGTGGAGGCATTCCTTCTGCAGATGCAAATCAGTGTTTCTGCATAGATGCTCTGCCCTCCACATTCTGGATGTCAATGAACTAACTGATGGAAGTTCTCTGTTCTCATTTATCTGTAACCTGCAACCATCTCTCTTGCACACTACAAGTAAACCAGTTTCTGTTGATATTAATGTAACTGGATAAAGAGTTTTTCTGACCACAGATACTTGTTCAGGAGTCATAAGCTCAGGTGCTATCAAGCCCCGCATCCCCATCCCAGTGACATTCTTACAGTAGAATCACACAGAATCACAAAAGGTTAGGGGCTGGACAGGACCTTGAAAGCTCATCCAGTCCAAACCCCCTGCCAGAGCAGGATCACCTATACCAGATCACAAAGGAAAGCCTCCAGGCAGGTTTTGAAAATCTCCAGAGAGGGAGACTCCACAACTCCCTGGGGCAGTCTGTTCCAGTGTTCTGTCACCATCACAGGGAAAGAATTCCTTCTCATGTTTACATGGAACTTCCTGTGCCTCAACTTCCACCCACTGCCCCCTGTCATTGGGCAGGACCAAGCAGAGCCTGGCTCCATCCTCTTGGCACTCACCCTTCACATATTTATAAAATTCACATATTTATAAAATTCTGCACTTTGGCCACAACAACCCCAAGCAACACTACAGGCTGGGGACAGAGTGGCTGGAGAGCAGCCAGGAGGAAAGGGCCCTGGGGCTACTGGTGGATAGTAGGCTGAAGATGAGCCAGCAGTGTGCCCAGGTGGCCAAGAGAGCCAATGGCATCCTGGCCTGTATCAGGAACAGTGTGGCCAGTAGGACAAGGGAGGTTATTCTTCCCCTGTACTCAACACTGGTCAGGCCACACCTTGAGTACTGTTGTCCAGTTCTGGGCTACTCAACTCAAGAGAGATGTTGAGGTGCTGGAATGTGTCCAGAGAAGGGCAACAAAGCTGGTGAGGGGCCTGGAACACAAACCCTATGAGGAGAGGCTGAGGGAGCTGGGGGTGTTTAGCCTGGAGAAGAGGAGGCTCAGGGCAGACCTCATTGCTGTCTACAACTACCTGAAGGGAGGTTGTAGCCAGGTGGGGGTTGGTCTCTTCTCCCAGGCAACCAGCAACAGGACAAGGGGACACAGCCTCAAGTTGTGCCGAGGGAAGTACAGGCTGGATGTTAGGAGGAAGTTCTTCCCAGAGAGAGTGATTGGCATTGGAATGGGCTGCCCAGGGAGGTGGTGGAGTCACCGTCCCTGGGGGTGTTCAGGAAAAGCCTGGATGAGGCACTTAGTGCCATGGTCTGGTTGACTGGATAGGGCTGGGTGCTAGGTTGGACTGGATGATCTTGGAGGTCTCTTCCAACCTGGTTGATTCTATTCTATTCTATTCTATTCTATTCTAATTCTATTCTATTCTATTCTATTCTATAAAATTGAATGAGGTCACCCCTCAGCCTCCTCCAAGCGAAAGAGCCCCAGCTCCCTCAGTCTCTGCTTTTAAGGAAGATGTTTCATCCCCACAATCCCATGGCTTTGTGCTAGAGTCTCTCAAGCAGTTCCCTGAGGCCCTTCTTGAACTGAGTGGCTCAGAACTGGATACAGTATTCCAGATGCCGTGTCACCAGGGCAGAGTAGAGGGGGAGGAGAACCTCTACTCTGCCCTGGTGTGGCTGCATCTGGAAGATCAGTGCTAGGAGAGAATGAGGCTTTCATAACTGAAGATTAAAACACGACACCTCCAGGCAAACACCACCTAAGGGAAAAACAGAAAATCCACCCCAGCAAGAAAATTTCAGCCGTTTTGAATGCTAAGTAATGCTGTGAAGCATTTCTCCAGGAGATCAATTTTAAAGCATTAGTGCAATCTATAATAGGGAAATGGAAAAGAATGGGGGCAGATTAAAAGGTTAAGATGGGATTTACAACTTACATGACTTATATCCACGTATCTGAACGATGTATTTGCAGAAGCTGTAAATATAGTCACAATCCCATTTTGATCTGGTGCTGAATCAAAGGGGAAATGGTCACTTCCAACTGTGCCTTGAAGTTACACTTTTTTTCTTTCCTAAAAGAACAACTGTGTGATCTGGTATAGGTGACCCTGCTCTGGCAGGGGAGTTGGACTAGATGATCTTTCGAGGTCCCTTTCAGCCCCAATCTTCTGTGATTCTGTGAACATTATTTCAAGTAGCAAGGTTGCGCTGTGTGTATACCTATCCTGAATTATGACATTTCTTACTTCGCCAGAATGTCTCAATTAATAGAGGTGGATTTTGACAGAGCAGTGGCAACCAACTAGTAAGCAGAGAGCTTAGAATGATTCTATGTCTAAAGAGAAGTTAAAGAGTAGCCACAGCTATCTAACCCCTTGGCCTTTACTGACACTGCCTAGTTCAAAGGTTGGATGTGCAGCTTCATGGGTGCAATGTAGCTTTATTCCCAATCACACTGGAAGCCTCACAACTCTCCTAAGTCTGCCACAGTGCAGCTTGGGAGATAAAAGAAAGTCAAGCTATCATCTACAGACAGAACTGAATTGCATCTATGTTTCATTAATTTTGGAGTAAGTAAATTGAAGGGAAAAGCCACAGAAGCTCAATACTCTTCTACCACTTCACTATAATAACTATGCCACAATTCAATACTGCTGCAGACCTCCTCTTGGAGAGGGAACTGAACTTTCTAATCTGTGCTCAATGCACTTCCATACCGGTTAAGGTAGTGAATGATCACAGGTGCACATCTTGCTCAGAGCTTACTCAGATCAGACTCTTCTCAGTGTTTTAAGCACAAAGACCAAGAGACATCTGGGCTATGTGTGTCAGCCAAAGTCATTGTTTTGCTCTCATCACCCAGTGGTGCCCAAGGAGGGCAAGGGGACTCCTGACAGGAAAATGGAGAACAAAGAAGATCGGGGAAGAGTGTGTTTGGGATATCTGTATGTCTCTGCATGAGAAACGTGTATGTGTACACAGGGGCAAGCATGTAGATGGGAGGGCTGAAGACTGTGACAGTGAAACCACACACATAGACAAAGGCAATTTCAACTGCAAGAAGTGACTGTCTGGCACAAACCTGACAGCAACTGAAAGCTCTTCAGGGTTGGCATCTAACCAACAACACAGATAAAAATTAATTGGACATTAAAACCCACAAATTCAAAAACTCAGGCCAGGTGCAGCAGGGGCAATGGAAGTGAGAAAAGACAGCCCTTGCAAAGAAGCATCAGGAGACTTCTTTGCTTCTCTCACAACCTCTACTCCTTCCTGCAAGTCTGCTCAACAGCCATAGGGCTGAAGTGAGAGATTCTCAAGCAGCTGCACAGACCCAGGGAGGAACTTGCCAAGTTGATGACCTCTGCAGCTTAAGATCAAAGTACAGCCGCATGGCTGAGAGCACGGCACAAAGGTCCTCCTTGTGGATGTGGGCTGCTCTCTGCACAAGCCAGAAGTTTTTATGATTTCACAGAACCACAGAATCAGTCAGGGTTGGAAGGGACCACAAGGATCATCTAATTCAAACACCCCTGCCATGGGCAGGAACACCCTACCCTAGATCAGGCTGCCCAGAGCCTCATCCGGCCTGGCCTTAAACACCTCCAGGGACAGGGCCTCAACCACCTCCCTGGGCAACCCATCCCAGGCTCTCACCACTCTCATGGTGAAGAACTTCCTCCTCACGTCCAGTCTGAACCTACCCACCTCCAGCTTTGCTTCATTCCCTCTAGTCCTGTCACTCTCTGAGAGCTTAAAAAGTCCCTCCCCAGCTTTTTTGTAGGCCCCCTTCAGATACTGGAAGGCCACAACAAGGTCACCTCGGAGCATCCTCCAGACTGAACAGCCCCAGCTCCCTCAGTCTGTCCTCACAGCAGAGGTGCTCCAGCCCTCTGATCACCCTCATGGCCCTTCTCAGGACATGCTCCAGCATCTCCACATCTCTCTTGTAATAGAGGCTCCAGAACTGGATGCGGTACTCCAGCTGGGGTCTCACCAGAGCAGAGTAGAGGGGGAGAATCACCTCCCTCGACCTGCTGGCCACACTTCTGATGCAGCCCAGGATCTGGTTGCCCCTCTGGGCTGCAAGTGCAAACTGCTGGCTCATGTTGAGCTTCTCAAAGTCCCTCTCCTCAGGGCTGCCCTCCAGCCAGTCACTGCCCAGCCTGTACTTGTGCTTGGGGTTGCCCTGACCCAGATTTGAGAAATGATCGTGTGACTCAAGAGCAATAGAGGTCTTGAGAGTAAAATAGGCATTTCAGATGTTTGCCAGTCGCTTTATCTGTTCTGCTTATACCTTGTTGGAGACCACAACAGAGCCCAAAGCTCTAGCCTTTTTGATGAGCAAGAGGCCAGGAATGCCAAGGCATCAGCTTCCTACATCCTGAGAAGGTAAAAGCACATTTGTTGCTCTCTTGCAATTAGTACCTTCCCAGCACAAGGCAGAGAGGTGCTGCAGGAGGGAAGAAATTGAAGGTTGCTTCAGCTAGTACAGTGCAGCTACAGACAGTGAGAAGAAGCAAGCACAGGTTCACTGCAAAGAGAACTCTGCACAAAGCCTGACTGGCCAGGTCATAAACCACAGCTATTTTTGGAACTCAGTGCAAAGAAAGACACTGAACATCCATGACAGGAGTTGGACAATGAGTCAAAGTACAAAGTAACGGCAAATCCTTGCCTATGGACACGATATTTTTACTATGTAAGAACAAGCTCAGCGATGCTAAACAGAAAACACAGCCTTTAAGAGGAGCTGCCTCCACTGGAGAACTCAGAACTATCTTCACACATACCTCCCAAATTATTAGGGTACAAAATTACATTAAATTGAAAGCCCCCAAAATACACTTTGATGATGCCCATGGAACTTAATGTAATTCACATATGATCAAACGTTCCACCACATTTTTACAGACTGCCTTCAGGGTGTGCTGGTGTAGTTAGCTGATTGCTGAAAGAAAGCCTTAAAAAGTATGCTCAGACTCAGGTAAGTCTTTAGGCATGGCAAAGGTTAACACTACTTTGCGCAAGGCAGTGCACTGATGAGTCTTCACCTTTCTCAAGGAAGGTTCCTTACCTAAACTCCCCAAACACATTAAGAATTCCTTCACAGCATTACTAAGTATGTATGATTTATGGTGAAGTCAGATCCATTCAGTTCACGTGCCCTGAGGCTGGATGGGAGATGGGGGTGAAGAGGGAAGACTGTCCTTAATAGGGGAGCTAACTGCAAGAATCATCTGCCCACAGATATGAAAGGAATTGTGTGCTAGATTCACTTCAAACCAAGGGGGAAGGAAAATATTTAATATTGGGAATGATTTCTGCAATGAAATTCAGCATCTGTGTATGTTTTCAACGAAATCACGTTTGGACAAACACAACTGGGACTGCTGCAAACACCAAGGACATACTTGATTTCCCCAGAATATCCTTCACTAAATGATCCTGTTTATTTTTAGGCTGTTCTGTAGCATTAATTACCATAGTCAGAGAAGAGCACAATGATTAAGTTATTCATCACAACAGCACTGTTAAAAGTTTTATCGTCATCTAAGAAAAGAAGTGCTGAGAGATGAAGCAGTTGGTCCAAGGTCATGCAAACACTACCCAGATTGCCTCAAAGCTCCTTAACAACATCATCATAGCTCCACTTCTCACCTAATGACCCACTGGGCAGAGGTGACATTTCTTTTCTGAAACAGAGGATTGACAGAGCTGGCCAAACTACCTGTTTCTCCCTATCTCTTCCAGCTGGCAGCACATCCACGGTATTCCCAAGAGCTCTTGTGGCTTTCATAGAACATATCAGCTTTTCCGCAGATCATGAAAATCATGAGAGGTTGTGGTTCAGAATTTAAAGTATCTCCACAGACAGAGTTCATCCACCATGCAGATTCCAACTGAGAGACTTCATGCATTTTGAGGGCCCGAAAGCTAACAATAAGATGACAAAGTGAATTCATTCTTCTCTCTAGAGTTCCCCATTTTCCAGGCACCTTCCTCTCAGTCAGGCAGTCCACAGCCACGACGCTGTGGCGTTGTTCACAAATGCAGATAAATATTGCAGAACAAAAGAATTTTAACTTGGCCAAGTCTTTAGCAGTGCAAGCCAGTGCTGTTTCTCTAGCTTTAGTCCAGCTCTTGCCAAGATGAGAATCAGGTGTACACACTCCACAATGCACAAAGTCACCAAAAAATAAAGCTGAGTGAAATCATGGTATATGAGCCCACAACATCCTATGAACCAGCACCAAGAGATTCATGCTGATGGACAGAGAATCTGCTCTGGATGATCTCAATAGCACAGACCAAACAGGACAGCAGCTGCCCTGCCTCTCTGGCAGCTGAGAGATCAGTGGTGGATCACGAAAAAGGAGCCTAGCTGCAAAGTATTGTCTCACAGCATTTACCTCAGAAACTGTCACCAGCCAGCCCTAGCAACAAGAGATAGAAGCAGAAAGGTCACCCACAGGAATGTAACTAGATGAAGAAGTTTATGGGGTTAGAGCAAAATCAGAAGAGGTGAAAACACCAACCTTTGGTGTTTATAGATAACAGAGAGAGACTCACATGGTGCTCGCTGTTCCATCTCACGTCGCCAGCTGTGCTGCTCCCTCCTTTTATCTGCAAACTTTGACATGTCCACATTCCCTGACTCCAAAGACCTTATTTTGCTCAAATATGACCATGATGAGCTGCACTTTGTTCTAACAGCAAACACTACTAATGACCTGCAACGTCAGCTCAGCACAGGTTCTTACTACTGACTCCAAACAGTACAGCACAACTCATCAGTCTCATGCAAGATGCTTTCCCACGGAGAAACATTTGACATCAAAATCCTCGACAGAAAAGTACCCATTTTAGCCAGGCAGAGACCGAAAGCAGAAAGCTTTTCTGCCCTCTTAGTCCCTCGGCAGCCCTCTATACCAGTGGAGGGTGTTAGAGCCCAAGTGGTGTGACAACTGACCTGCTCCTCACCAGCTCAACTCTGATAGATCTGCAGGCTTCTGACAGTCACTGTCAAACTACCCCAGAGCTCAGGTTCCCTAAATCTCCCAAGCCCTCTCCATCTTGGCAGAGCAAAGAGGACCCCCAGATAGAGCTCTGTCCTGCTAGGAGTGTGAAGGTACTGTTCTCCAGAAGTATTTCTCTTCCTGCATGAGGAGCACACAAACAGACAAGAGGCCTGCCTGACTGTGGTCTTAAGACATCCCAAATCTGGACATTTCCCAGCACAGGATACTAAAAGGTTCCTCCCAATCTGCAAATAAACAAAGTCTCCAGCAATTCAAACATCCCAAGGGATGGTGTCTATTTCTACAGTCCACACCAAACACACACTTGCAAGGCCATTAACACTTCTTCAGGCTTTTTTGGCTGCTCTCAATCATGCCTGACTCCTTCCTAAACCTCAGGTGAGAGCAATTAAAAGACTTTTTTTTAAAACTACCAAGTAAGAGACCCATTTGCCACTCCAACTGACATCATGAATGAGAGTGGGAGGGGTGGTGTGAAAAGAAATCTACCCCTCTCCTCCTGAATGAAAGCAGCACAAGTGGTTAATTATGACCAGGACAGGTGGTTAGGTGACTGGCAAAGAGATTCAAAAGTCACTCCCCTAACTTGAAATGAAGTCACAAGCCACTGTGGCAAAACAGGAGGAGCTATGAACATTATATTTGCTTCCAAGAACAGCTTTTAAATGTAATGTAACATCTTCTTTCTAAGATATCTTCATTCTTGGCAATATGGCAGAATTCTGTGGCAGTCAAAACCCTAAGCCAGAGAAAGGCATGAAGCACCTGATCAATTGAACAATGAATTTTTGTTCTCCCATTAGAGCTTTCTGCTTCATCTGCCATTGATAGTATTTGCCTGATAACTAAAAAGAAACTTAATTAAAAGATTCATCCCTCCCTCTCCTGAGGAGTTGGTATTAGACTTACAAAACACATCAACCCATCAAAGAAAAAGAGGCAATTTTAAATAAGGCTCAAATGCAGATATTTTTTCCTGATACAAATCTGTGGGTGACTGAGTGAGAAATTGGCTTGAATTAATGTATTAAGACACCAGTTTATAATTACAGGAGAGACTGCTACAGCTCCCTGAGGTCATTGAGTGGGTTTTGATAAAACTAGGTCAAAATCTACCTGCCTAAGGGCCCACACAGAGGAAGAAAGTAATCAATACATGTTCACACGTTGCCTATACAATTTAGAAGCTGAAAACTCAATTTCCAACTTACCTCAGGAAACAGAAGTCCTTCAAAAATTAGCTTTAATCGTTGGAAGTTCTGCTCTGTCCTTCAGTCTGCTTTACCATTCTCTGCACTCCTCACATTCACCCAGCACAACCTCCCGAAGACACAATTCTGCAACCCACATTGCTGAACAGCCACCTTCAAACAGCTGCTCTCAAGGGTCATGATGGTGTGGGTAAAGGTGATTTCTTTTTTTGCTTCAGAAAGTAAAAATTATAAGCATGACAGACCTAGGAGGTGGCTCAGAATAACACATCCATTTACAGTGGAAAAGATGGGATTAAGAAATTGGAAAATATTTTCTTAGAAGCCAGAATCACAAAACATCAAGGACCTGAAAAGATCATCCAGTCTAACTCCCCTAACAGAGCAGGGTCACCTATAGCAGATCATACAGGAACGTGTCCAGGCACATCTTGAATATCACCAGAGAGGGAGACTCCACAACCCCCCTGAGTAGCCTGTTCCAGTGTTCTGTCACCTTCACAGGGAAAAAAAACTCTCTCATGTTTCCACAGAACTTTCTATGTCTCAGCTTCCAACCACTGCCCCTTGTCCTAGTATTGGGCATCACCAAGCAGAGCCTGGCTCCATCCTCTTGGCACTCACCTGTCACATATTTATAAACAGGAATGAGGTCACCTCTTAGCCTCCTGTCCACCAAGCTAAAGAGCCCCAGCTCCCTCAGTCTCTGCTTGTAAGGAAGATGTTCCACTCCATTAATAATTTTTGTGGTTCTGTGCTGGACTCTCTCAAGCAGTACCCCAAGGTCCTTCTTGAATTGAGGTGTCCAGAACTGGACACAGTATTCCAGATGTGGGCTCACCAGGGCAGAGTAGAGAGGGAGGAGAACCTCTGCTCTGCCCTGGTGAGGCAGCATCTGGAAGATCAGTGCTAGGAGAGAATGAGGTAATCATAACTGAAGAATAAAACAAAACACCTGCAGGCAAACGCCACCTAAGGAAAAAGAAGAAAATCCACCCTTTGTCTTTCTTCTGAAATCTGCAAGGTAAAGGCCCTCATGTTTAGCAAAAGAGGTGTACCTGATGTCCTAACAGAAGAATGAGATCCAAGAGCTTATCTTCATGAGAGTGGAAGACAGCCAACTAATAATGCCTCTTCAAGGTCAACTGCTGTCATTCTCTAATGCAGAAAAATTGTGATCTTCATGCATTTTTGGCCTCTGATAAGGACTGCAACTACTCTGGGTCACGGCACTGGTCATTCTGGTTTGCATATTACACCAGAAGGAACTGGAACCAACCCAAAAGCTCCTTTCTTATTGGAAACTAATCATTCACCCTGTAACACTCTGTCAGCTGGTAATATTAATAACACACTTCCTGAATTTTGGGAGCAGTCCAACTTTCACTGCAAATATGGATCACAAGCCGAGTTAGACCAAACCTGAACTGCATACATATGGATGATTCCCTGTTTTGTGATTTATCTCTCCGTCTTTACACCTCCAAAAGAGATTTCACAGAATATACTGGAGAAATCATTTCTTCCCATAGTTTCCCAAACCACATGTTTCTACTCGTGACTACAAACACTCCACAAGGTCCAGTTCAGACAGTTTCTGAAGGCTGGCATTAGCTACAGAAGTGAAAGAGATGACACATTGCACACTTACATTATGCATAAACACAACTAATACGGAATCTGGTCTCAGCAGCCGCAGGCAGATCGAGGCAATCTCTAAATGCCAGATGCTTTTACTTCCCCTGCACCACCCTGAAACCTGTAACCTGAAGAAAAAAAACACAACCTGTTCAACACCTTCATCAATGACATTGATGAGGGGGCAGTCTGCTCAGCAAGTTTAATGATGATACCAAACTGGGAGGCTCGGCTGAGACACCGGCAGCCATTCAGCTAGACTTGGACAGACTGAGAGGTGGGCAAAGAGAAGCCTAACGGGGTCCAACAAGGATAAGTTCCGAGTCCTGTACCTGGGAAGGAACAATAAACTGCACCAGTACAGGTTGGGAGGTGATCTGATGCAGAGCAGCCCTGTGGAGAAGAACCTGGAAGTCCTGGTGAACAAGAAGCTACCTATGGGACAGCAATGTGTCCTTGTGGCTAAGAAAGCCAATGGGATCCTGGGTTGCAGCAAATCATGGGAGGTTCTCCTTCCCTTCTAACTCTGCCCTGCTGAGATCACACCTGGAATACTGCATTCAGTTTTGGGCCCTCTCAGTTCAGTGGGGACAGAGATCTACTTGAAGGAGTCCAACAGAGGGCTACAAAGATGATTAAGGGTTGGAGAACTGCCCTATGAGGAGAGGCTGAGGGATTTGGGGCTTTTTGGTCTGCTGAAGACTTAGAGGGGATCTAATCAGTGCTTATAAATATCTGAGCGCTGGGGATCAAGAGGGAGAGGACAGGCTCTGCTCAGTTGTGCCCTATGATAGGACATGGGGCAATGGATATAAACTACAGCACAGGAAGTTCCACCTCAACATGAGGAAGAACTTCTTTACTGTAGGGGTCACAGAGCACTGGAACAAGCTGCCCAGTGAGGTTGTGGTGTCTTCTTCTCTGGAGACTTTAAAAACCCATCTGGATGTGTTCCTGTGTGACCTGCACTAGATTTTATGGTCCTGCTCTGGCAGGGGGGGTTGGACTCGATCTGTGGAGGTCCCTTCCAACCCCTAACATCCTGTGATCCTGTGAACCTTTCCAAAAGAGCTGCAGCTGAAACAACTGGCTGCGCATCAATTCACTTGGCCACATTACACTCCAAGCCCCACTAACACCTGGGAAAACTGCAGACATGCAGTGCAACAATAAACTGACACCAAGGAAGGCTCTTGGCTGTCTCCTTCACACCCATGGAGATGGCCATGAGAGAGATGAGAAAATTCCCATGAACAGGCTTCTAGGATGAAACCTAGATCAGTGGCACCTGCGGGACTGCTTGCAGACAAAACCAGCCTTGCGGCTAAGCAATGCAGTGTTCTTGAAGGCGATGACCAGGTTAGCAGCTTGGGTTAGCACCCCCACAACCCTCTCTGGTGAGATGAGATAAACTACAACTTTGCAAGACTGACCTCAAATCTGCAGACCTGACAGCTTCCCTGCTCCAGCAGCCAGGCTGTGATGGGGATCAGCAACTGGCTGCTCAAGCACTCAGACACAGGAAGATAAACTATTCTTGCTCATAATATGTGAAATCTACTATTGCTTTCCTTCATGGAAGCAACATTCAATTCCATGAGCCGCTCACCTTCTGTAGCTGAGGGAATTTTATCAGATCTGTCAAGCTTTGTCAGGTTGTATTTCATGCTTTACAGGGAAATTCAAAGTTTGGACCAGACATCACCCATCGTACTCCTGCCAGTCAAAATCTGGCTGCTTTTGAAACCTCCTGGTGTGAAAATAGCATCCATGTGGCAGCACTTGCAGGATACAGAATTTTTGCTGTATGAAGGACCAAAAATGCTTGGAAAGAACCATGTTACTCTATGTTAAAGCAAAAGGGAGGAGACTGGGAGAGGATCTTATCAATACCTAAAGGGTATGCATCAAGAGCATGGGACCAGCCTCTCCTCATTGATGCCCCGCTACAGGGCAAGGGGCAATAAGCACAACCACAGGATATTCCATCTGAACATAAAAATGTCTTTGAGGATGACAGAGCACTGGAACAGACTGTCGAGAGATGTTGTGGATTCTCTTTCTCTGGAGAAAATCAAAACTTGCCCAGATGCAATCCTGTGCAACCTGCTCTGGGCAAACATGCTTTAGCAGATGGGTTGGGCAAGGTCCCTACCAATCTCTACTATTCTGTGATTTTGTGGTATCAGTCAAAATGCTTTACCTTTTAATTTTGGACCTAGTTCTGCAGTGCCTGTAATGTCTTAAGACTTCATTACTCTCCTGATAGTATACAGCCATAGTCCTAGGCTCATGGGATTATCACAGGGTGTTAGGGGTTGGAAAGGACCTCAGGAGATCAGCAAGTCCAACCTCCCTGCGACAGAAGGACCACAGAATCTAGTGCAGGTTGCACAGGAATACAACCAGACAGGTCTCGAAAGTCTCCGGAGAAGGAGAATCCACAACCTCTCTGGGCAGCCTGTGCTTTACCCTTATGGTAAAGAAGTTCTTCACGGTTAGGTGGAACTTCACTACTTGATGGTCAATCAATTCAGCACTCAGCAAAACAAAAGCTGCTAGCCCCATTTTTCCAAAGAAAAGCCTGAAAACATGAACTTCAGAAGCCCCAGATTCCACTTAGGTAGAACCCCTAAACTTCAATCTCTGTCTTACAAGCATCATGATTTCTGCATATGAGCTAGAGCTACCTAAAGAAATACAGCTTTGAGATAAACAACTTCATTGATGATTTCAGATCAAATTAAGCAAATACTTTCTCCTTAGGCAAAAATGCTTATTCCCATTAAAACATCACCCTATTGCAACTTTCATAGAGTCACATAATCAACCAAGTTGGAAGAGATATCCAAGATCATCCAGTCCAACCTATCACCCAGCCCTGTCCAATCAACATACTTTCCCAAGCTTCAAAGCTCTGTTTGGTTTTTGGTTGGGTTGTGTTTTTGGTTTTGTTTTCACTTTAGAATCCTTCTGATCAAAATCCAAGCCAGTATTACTGTTCAGCATTATATTTGTTCCACTGTGACCTGGGCTAGATTGTATGGTCCTGCTCTGGCAAGGGGGTTGGACTCGATTTCTTTTCAATTTGACTATCTTCTTTCAGAAGAAACTGCTAATAAGGTAACACAATAAGGGCAAATGAAGCTTTCTGTACTAACTCTGGAACAATTTTCCTTCTGATGTGGTCAGCAACTAAGTTAGCCAGAAGTATCTCTTACTCACACTGCTCTACTGCTGAATGTGGAATGCCTAGGTCTGTCAAAACACCACATTTTCTTTTACTTTCCTAGTCTAGCAAGAGCAAATGAGATAAACTCTGACTATCGGCAGTAGATTCATACAGCATGTTTCCAAAGACTGTTACTCAGCTATTTTTGGTTGCTGGCTTAAAAAAAACACCCCACAATGTGGGGCATTTTCAACAGACAAGTCATGTTTCATGATGTGATCAAAGCCTGAAGAGGGTTATGTAGTTGACAGGATTGCTTTTTTACAGGTGTCTTGCCAAGGATCTAAAGGATTTATCTTTGAAAGGGCAGGTGGTTCAGGGATTATTTTTTTTAAAAGTCATATTCTTCTCAGTGGTCTCAAGAGTATATCTCAAAATCATTAATTCTTTTTGAAGACTTACATCAGATAAGCTTCACCACTCGTTGTGGGATGATAGAGGAAATGGCCTCCAATTGTGCATAAGGAGGTTTAGATTGGATATTAGGAAACGTTTTTTTTAACCCAGTGGTTGCCAAGCATTGGAATAAGCTGCCCTGGGAAGTGGTTGAGTCACCATCAGGTATTTAAGCACAATGGAGGTATTTAAAGACACATAGATGTGGTGCTTAAGGCCATGGTTCAGTGGTGGACTTGGCAGTGTCAAGTTCATGGTTGGAACCAATGATCTTAAAGGTCTTTTACATCCTGAATTGTTCTATGACTTTAAAGATTCTGTTCTATGTAGCATCACAGAGCACAGCAGTTAGGAACCAAAAAGGAGCCTTAAGACTGGTACAAGGAAGGGGAAAAGGCCAAAAGCCTGTGCTTCCACTCTAGAAAGTGTGGCACTGGAAGAGATGATCTAAGACACTTCAAGCATGCATGCAGCTTTACGTATCTATGCAACTCAACCACACTCCACTTTGTTGAGCTCTTTGCTCCATTTTTGTATTATATCTGCATACACTGAACACTGCAAACATCAATGCACACACCCAAGCCAATGCCAAAGGAGCCACAATGGCTTACATCCATCGAGGACTTGTCCTGCAGACAGATAATCAAAACAGAATCGAGAAATATCTCTTTTCTACTGCCAAAACAAGTCCTCAGCTAGGATGAAAAATGTTTCAGCTTGGACTTAGGTTTGCACTGTGCCACAAACTAAAACAAAGTGTTCTTCAGCCAAAACAAAGTGTTCAGAACGGAGTTTACTTTTCAGTTGAGTCAGTGTTTTCCTAACTTCTGCTTAAGTGACTTCACTTACAGGTACCTTTCACTTCAACAACCACTGCTTTCGATTTTTTTGCCAACCACAGAAATTATCAAAATGGTTAACTAAATACAGACATAAATAAAAAAAATACTTCATACTTTGCCAAATAGCAGCCAAGGATTGGAAAAATAACCTTCTATTCTTTAAACCTCTCCTTCATACTGTGCTCTGTTATTTTTTAAGCAGTGATTTCTCTAGCCAGTTTCTTTCACACTGAGTTTGCAGGGCAATTGCCAAAGTGATGTCTTTGCCAATAAGCAAGGTCCTTAAGTGCCATGACAATTAAAAAATAATGTAATGATCAGTACAAATAATTAGTGCTATTGTCCTAACATCCGTACTCTTTGGTCTTAGCTCTCATCTTCCATAGCAGTTGCTTCTAGAAAAAGAGTGAAGGCAGCAAGTACCAGCAGGTGGCACTCCAGAATACAAAGCAGTAAGCACAAGGCTCTGCAGAACCAAGAAAGACAGAGCTGTTTAGCTGTTCTTGTGTAGAGTCTTGGACCTGGGAAAGAACAATCCTGTGGATCAGTATAGGTTGGGGACTGACTTGCTGGAGAGTGGTGAAGGGGAAAAGGACCCGGGGGTCAAAGTAGATGGAAGGTTGACCATGAGCCAGCAATGTGCTTTCATGGCCAGGAAGACAAATGCCATCCTGGGGTGTATTAAAAGGGCTGTGATTAGTAGGTCAAGAGAGGCTCTTCTGCCCCTCTATTCTGCCCTGATGAGGCCACATCTGGAATACTGTGTCCAGTTCTGGATCCCTCAGTTCAAGGAGGGCCTCAGGGAACTGCTTGAAACAGTCCAGAGCAGAGCCACAAAAATTATTAAGGAAGTGGAATGTCTTCCTTACAAGCAGAGACTGAGAGTGCTGGGGCTCTTTAGCTTGGAGGAGAGGAGACTGAGAGTTGACTTCATTAATGTTTATAAATATGTGAAAGGTGAGTGCCAAGAGGATGGAACCAGGCTCTGCTCAGTGATGCCCAATGTCAGGACAAGGGGCAATAGGCGGAAGTTGAGGCACAGGAATTTCCATATAAATGTGAGGGGAAAAAAAATTCACTGTGAGAGTGACAGAACACTGGAACAGGCTGCCCAAGGTGGAGTCTCTGTCTCTGGAGATACTCAAGACCTGCCTGGATGTGCCCCTGTGTGATAGGCAATTCTGCTCTGGCAGGGGGGCTTGACTGGATGAGCTTTTAAGGTCCCTTCCAGCCCCTGATGTTTTGTGATTCTGTGAAGTGCTGCCAGTCCTAGCTTTTAGCACCATAAGGTTATCCTGGTGCTGGATGGCACGCAGCAGCAAGGTGGAATGCACCTTGTGCAGTCAATACTAAAAGGCAGTAAGGTATCAACACATCCAAAGCACTGAGCTCGTCACTTGCTCCCTGACTGAAGGGAGAGCTTCCACTGGGCAGGCAGAGTTGTCTTCCCACATTGTGCAAGGAGAGAGGGCAGCATCTTAAGGCCTCCACCGCTCTCCTACACTCCTTCAAACAAGCTGGAATACGGCTCCAATAGTGTGGCTTTTATTGCTTTAAGATAGTGTGGACAACAAAAATGACACCCTCATGATTAGGAAACCTTCCGTTTAGTTTTAGTTATGCATTACACATACATTAACACCTACAGTGTTCACCTGCATGGTTAGGAAGTGTAGCTACAGATCAGTTCTCAAGGTGCAGAGAAGAATCTCACCTTCCTGTGAGCCTTTTGCCTTGCACCGGAACTCATCCTCCTCCTGCGGCAAAGTCAGTCAAAGAGAGCCAAGCACTGACTGTCAGGAAAGCCTCTCTCTAGCTAACTCTTCATCCAGACGAAATAAATCCACTTCAGTTGTAGCTCATGTGGTTATTGCAACTCTTATCCAACTGCAAGAGCAATTGCTTCATTCGCTCTTGCTGGAAATAGTCCTAATCCTGTCTTCAATATGAGGTCCATTAAAACAATGCAGCTTGGGAGAGATAGGAGGAGGTACCCTTAAAACCTAGGAAGATTGTGCTACTCTCTTAGAAAATGAAATTTTAAAGAATAACTGTGTGAGCCACTTGTTTTGTCTAACTGCAGGCATCAAGCATGGCAATCAACATTTAGAGAGGCCATGAATTGGTTCACTTGACAAAATGCAATTCCCACATCACTGACCCCTGGAAGTTTAGAATTTAAAACACCAAATGAAAGTCATACAAGTGGGTGGGTAAAAAGCCTGCATTTTTACCAGGAGTCTTTATGTATTACCTCAAAGCTACACAAATATGGAAAATAACCAGTCCTCTTGCAAAAAAACCCTTAAGTATTTACTGCTTAAATTCTCCTTAAAGGCCAACTTGTACAATGGGATCCACCTATTCATGTGGAAATAGCAGAAAAGATCTGTCAGAAAGTAATTTCCTTTCCTCTCCTCCATATGTCAGTGGATCACTGGCACCTCCTGCCCATACCATGCCCTGGTATTGACCCCAAATTAAATAGACACAGAAATGGGAATAGAGCTGGGTGACAGCTTGGACTGGATGATCTTGGAGGTCTCTTCCAACCTGACCAAATGAAACCACACAAAGTAATGTACCCTTATGGCAGGAAGGGGTCCACGATCAATGCCACACGATATCCATTCTGGTTTAGGAAATGCATTTCTATCTAGAACTCCAAATTCATCTCCTCACAAGCAATAAATACATAACTTTCTTTTTGATGGTTCACTAACATCACTCCCTGAAAGAGGCATGATTCAGCTCAAGGTTTATGTACTACAGGTACCACAGAACTTTGCTCAACACAAGTTTTGAGAGCAAGGATCTTTCAATACACAAAAATGGGCTGGTGGCATGGAAAGAATGGGGCAACTGTTCTTGCTTACTCTGCCTCCCTAGCTGCTATCCCAATGGGGATCTGATTCATAAAATATTCACCTGTGGAGAATGAAGCATAGCTGTAATCCATACCAATCTTAACACTGAGCAGCAAGGAAGCACCTGTCTGGTGATTATCATGAGACATCAGCATCAGAAATATATCCAAGTCAGCAAGCTGCACAGTTGTTGCTGGAAGAACTTATTTGGATCTCCTGTTTCCATGCATCTCCCTGAACAGATGCAAGGATGGGACAGCTTCTTGATATTCCATCCACCTGATCAGGAAGCAGAACTAAAGGCTGCCCAGGGTTTGGTATTCTTGCTATTAGATACAACAAAATGCCTTCTCTAATGAACAACCTCTCTTGATGTAGGAGACTGTAATTAGCATGGACTTTTGGGAATGTAAATGTTCCCAAGCAGCAAAATGTAGGCAATTGCACTGTGAGTTCAGAAAAAGGCATGCAAAATGCCTCAGCACTGGCCAGTCCACAGAGTCAATGCCTCTGTGAGTTCTGAATTTAAAAGACAATATATATTTAATGGAGATGGAAAGTATCTTGCTTTAAAGCTGTTAATTCTATCCACTTATTTATTTATTAAGCTTCATTTTTTGCAAACTAGCTCAGATTTTTGTAAGGAGACTTTCAGGCTCCCCAAAACAAGACTGCAGGTACAAACCAGGTGCCTGCATGTGAGTAGCGTAACTGTAAAAATACAGGCAGTAAGATTATTTTTTAAGAGAAAAAAAAAATCATTAAACATTTTCATCCCCTTATGTCTGACTGCATAATCTCTCTAAAGAGAGCAGTAAAGGTCACTGAAATGCAGAGGCCTTTGCTGATGGAAAACTGCTACTGTGTATTGTTTTAAATTATACAAAAGATACCAACACAAGTGCTGGAAATGAGACCTTTAAAGGAGTGAACTGAAAAATTCTAACTTGGAATCATATCCTGACTTAAAATTGCACATATGCAGGTTATGGCCATCTCTGTTTCTCTTCATTTCAAAAAGCAACAGCTTCATAATGTTAGTAATTTGTAGATTGTTATCACTTCCCTAAATTGCCAGTGCACAACCTTCAGTCTTTCTGTTCTTGTTTCCTACCTACCCGTTATCATCAAAAGATAAAGCAGTTTCTCCAGTGGGCCACGAAGAGGAGTTTCACTCAGGATAGGAAGGAGTAGCACAGGAACACAAACAACCCTGGAGCACTGAAAAAAAATAGGTTCCTCAAAATATGAAGGGTAGAACATCCAAGGGCTACAGCAGTAAAGGTTCTCTAGTTGTGGGGTCATATTTCTGTCATTCTTCACCAAACACAGAATAACAGAATGTTAGAGGCTGGAAGGGACCTCAAAAGCTCATCCAGTCCAACCCCCCTGACAGAGCAGGATCACCTAGAGCAGATCACACAGGAACACATCCAGACAGTTCTTGAATTCATATTCAATATGAACTTAGATAATCTCCCTTAAAGGTTTGCATGGATTTGATGCAAGTGTCAGTCAGGCTGACTGAGTCTTTCCATGTGATGGTGCATTGTGTGAAAATGGTGATGGAAGACAAAGTAGTTCTTTGAAGATGTGCAGCAACTTCAAAGAAATGCCACATGCAGAAATGCCTCTTCACAGAATCACAGAAATAACCAGGTTGGAAAAGACCTTCGAGATTGAGTCCAACTTATCACCTAACATCTTCTAATTAACTAAGCCATGGCACTAAGTGCCTCATCCAATCTCTTTTTAAACACCTCCAGGGACAGTGACTCCACCACCTCCCTGGGCAGCCCATTCCAATGCCAATCACTCTTTCTGTGTAGAACTTCTTCCTGTCATCCATCTGGAACCTGCCCTGGTACAGCTTAAGACTGTGTCCTCTTGTTCTGTCCCTGGTTGCCCAGGAGAAGAGACCAACCCCCACCTGGCTACAACCACCCTTCAGGTAGTTGTAGACAACAATGAGGTCTCCCTTGAGCCTCCTCTTCTTCAAGCTGAACAAGCCCAGCTCCCTCAGCCACTCCTCACAGGGCTGTGCTCCAGCCCCCTCACCAGACTTGGTGTACTACTCTGGACATGTTCATGCACCTCATCATCTTTCTTAAATTGAGGGCCCCAGAACTGGACACAGTACTCAAGGTGTGGCCTAACCAGTGCTGAGTACAGGAGCAGAATGACTTCCCTGGTCCTGCTGGCCACACTATTCCAATACAGGCCAGGATGTCATTTGCCTTCTTGGCCACCTGGGCACACTGCTGGCTCGTGTTGAGCTGCTGTCAACCAGTACCTGAAGCAGCCCCACTGGGCTCAGTTATAACCATACTCAAGAGCATGCTTGCCCAGAAATCCTTCCACTAGACAAGAGGTCATCCCACAAGCAGTCCTGCTTCCTCTGCCCCAACAAATGCTGGTGTATGTGACATGCTCTGTTTGAGAGGAAAGCCTCACTCTTCATGAGCTTTAGACAAAGAAAAGAGGCTAAATCTCAAAATACTTGCAGCAAAAGCTTTCCAAAAAGGCAGCTGCTGGATTTTTAAGATCACCTCAAAAATCATCCTGACATGCCCTATATTTCCTGATCTATTTTAAAATGCCCTTTCAGATGCTATTACTTGTGTTTTCTTCTGTGGAAGTCTCACAAACAGAGAGGGTGGCAGCTTGCCTTCCAGTGTAAACTGGAAGGCAGAAGATATCATGAAAGTAAGAGAACAAAAAGAACAGGTTTCTACACACGAAGTATTTCAGGAGGTTCAAGTTTTGCTAATTAGCCAACTGTAACAGTAGCAACAATGTCCTTGTAGAAACAGCAGACTGCTTATTAAAAGCAAATTTGGGAGGAATACAGCTTCCCTGAATCCTTGCCAGTTTGATATTATTCATACAATCACAGAATCAACCAGGTTGGAAGAGACCTTCAAGCTCATCCAGTCCAACCTATCACCCATCCCTAGCCAATCAACTAGACCATGGCACTAAGTGCCTCAGCCAGGCTTTTCTTGAACACCTCCAGGGACGGTGACTCCACCACCCCCCTGGGCAGCCCATTCCAATGCCAATCACTCTCTCTGTGAATAACTTCCTCCTAACATCCATCCTGTACCTCCCCCGGCCCAACTTGAGACTGTGTCCCTTTGTTCTGTTGCTGGTTGCCTAGGAGAAGAAACTGACCCCCACCTCCTGCCTTCTAGATATGCTTAAACTTCTTACACAAGCACAATTCCTACTCCACAGACTGACTGACTGTTCCATCAACTGCAGTAGTTCTCTTTTAAAAAGAGAGTCTACTTCAGGAAGTAAAATCTCAAGTTTTGGGCACCTCATTACAGGAGGGATGTGGAGGTGATGGAGCTGGAGTGCAGGGGAGGGCAACAAAGCTGGGAAGGAGCCTGGAGAATAAATCTTATGAGGAGCAATTGAAGGAGCTGGGGCTGGTTAGTTTGAAAAAGAGGAGGCTGAGAGGAGACCTCATTGCTGTCTACAGCTACCAGAAAGGAGATTGTGGAGAGGTTGGTGCTGGTCTCTTCTCACTGGTAAAGAGTGATAGAACAAGAGGGAATGGCCTCAAGAGGCAACTGGGTAGGTTTAAACTGGACATAGAGATTTTTTTTTTCCTCAGCAAGAGTAGTAAGGCACTGGAATGGGCTGCCCAGGGAGGTGGTGGAGTCCCCAACCCTGGATGTGTTTAAAAGTCACTTGGATGTGGTGCTTGGGGATATGGTTTAGGGTGCAGCTTGTAAAGTAGGGATATCACTTGGACTTGGTGATCCTGAGGGTCTTTTCCAACGAGAATGTTTCTGTGGTTCTGTGAAGTCTGAAGAGTTCCTAATTCTCATTCCTAGTCTAGCCCCACAGTCCATTCCACAATTCAGAAATATTCATGCCACACTAGCAATAGAAGGCTCAGGAAAATCAAATCACCATCTCCTATTTGCTGTACTCTGAACTTACACCAAATTCTAAGCATCCTAAAACAGCTTATGGGCAAGCCTCTGGGAAAAAAAAAAGGTATTTTGCACTTGTAAATGAAGCCAAGATGCTGATTTCAAATAAGAGACAAGTTAGTTTTCATGGAAATTTGAGGTTTCAGATTAACATCTTGTGAATTAAGTGAAATGAATGTCACCTGTACTAAAGGGAGTACTGCCTTTCTACACAACACTGGAAAGTTGGCAACTCATCTTCAGAACTGAAATGCTGCCTATAGCAACTCAAGGTACTTGCATACAGAATGAGCCATGTTCCCATTCTCTAAGATAGGGTTTCCCAGCCGGATTCCAGGACCTATTAACTGCAACAGTAACTCACCATGAAAAGAAAAGAGGGAAGCTAGACATAAAATCAAGCCTCAAGGGAAGAATGGGAAAGCAAAGTATGCTAATTACAGTACCTATGGGAGAAGGTGTGAGCATTCCTAAACCTAATCCTTCAGTCTCTCTTTCCAGTGAAAGGAGATCTGCAGTGGTTTTTTTTTCCCTTGATAAAATAAAATAAAATCAAATCAATGAACTCAGACAAAATTAGGATGCAGAAAAAAAATTCAGGAGGCAATGCAGGACTAATCTTCAAACCTTCAACTGAAGAGGCAAACAGCGGCAGTTTTTCTGAATGCTCAGAAGCTAAGGAGGAGCTATTTTTCCTGCCTTCATCCTTCACCACACAATTCTTCTGGATCTTTAAACCCTCGAAGCTTTAGCTAAGTTTCTGTCACCAGCGTGACAGAAAGACCTTGATATACAATCTTCACAGCGTTGCCTCAGTGCTCAACACTGAAGTGAAATTAAATTAGAGGGGCTCGTAGATTTTAGATGTTGTATGCACTCCATCTGGAGCCCCTATTACAAGAGGGATGTGGATGTGCTGGCACGCATCCAGAGAAGGGCCAAAAGGATGATCAGAGGGCTGGAGCACCTCTGTTACGAGGACAGACTGAAAGAGTTGGGGCTGTTCAGTCTGGAGAAGAGGAGGCTCCCAGGTGACCTTCTTGTGGCCTTCCAGTATCTGAAGGGGGCCTACAAAATAGCTGGGGAGGGACTTTTTAAGCTCTCAGAGAGAGACAGGACTAGAGGGAATGAAGCAAAGCTGGAGGTGGGTAGATTCAGACTGGACGTGAGGAGGAAGTTCTTCACCATGAGAATGGTGAGAGCCTGGAATGGGTTGCCCAGGGGGGTGGTGGAGGCCCCATTCCCAGAGGTGTTTAAGGCCAGGCTGGACAAGGCTCTGGCCAGCTTGATTTAGGGTAGGGTGTCCCTGCCCATAGCAGGGGGGTCGGAACTAGATGATCCTTGTGGTCCCTTCCAACCCTGACCGATTCTATGATTCCATTTCCTCATGCTGCTAACATCTCATCCTCAAATTAGAATATAAATACATCTGATCTTAGACAGCTAAAACATAGTACCTCATTAAACATGAAGGGAAGCAATTCCTTTCATAATTTCCAGATTTCTGTGCAAATTACTGCAATTCATAAACCAAAATTTTTTTAAAAAGAGAGAATTAGGTATAAAAAAATCTAACCTGATGAAAAATAAATCATTATTTCAACACAATTCAATAATCTGGAGTATCAGTAGTGCTGATTAGCTGCTCTCTTCAATGGTCCCTTGTTCTCCTTACTCTGAAGAAAAAATAATCTATTCTGAGCTACAACAAACTGAAGGTGCAAGGAACATGTTGACCATGGGTACATGACAGGGCTGGCTCACGTACTTAAGAGACTGGCTTATGAGTTGCAGCCATCTCTCCCAGAGATGACTAGGACTTATCTCCCTCAAGGCACAACAACCCCGGGCAATAAAAAAAGCAGGAATTAACACTTTCACAGATAATCCTCCCCAGCACAGTCTCAACAGTAGCTACCTCAAGGAGATCTGGGGAAGGTAAGTAAGAAATCAACTGTTGGCTGCAAGCTTAAATTCTACACCATCAGTAGAAAAATTAGGGGGTACTACTTCAGAAAAAGTTTAAACATGTAATTGCACTGCTGGGTCTGTGAGCTGTAGTTTAGAAAGCATCCCTCTTAAGAGTTACATGCTGGGGACAAGCACCTGAAGTATTAAATTTGCCATTATTGGACATCTCAGCTTTACCTGCATCAGGAAGATCTAAGGTGGCCTAAATTTAACTGCAAACAAG
Source organism: Tricholaema leucomelas (assembly GCA_013400475.1). Lineage (NCBI taxonomy): Eukaryota > Metazoa > Chordata > Aves > Piciformes > Lybiidae > Tricholaema lacrymosa > Tricholaema leucomelas. Next base: position 1,317,722 of record WAAF01018281.1, read on the forward strand.
ACCTCTGATCACATGAATCTGCATGCAACAGGTTTGGGACTTCTCCAAGCCACACTATCAGTGGCAGACTCAGTGAACCTGCACAAGAAGCTAGATATGCTCATGACAGAAGGAAGCTTTCATTCACTAAGTGTGGATCTGGCAAAATGCTAATATTCTTTTCCCTTCTCCCAGATGAAAGCTTTGCACACCAGCAATTTCAGTAACTCAGCAGAGCTCCAATGCCTCCTGTTGACCCCGTTCCACTTTGAAGTGCATAATTCAATATTCAGGTCAGAAAGGGAAAGCAAGTATGAGGGGAAGGCAGAGACCTGGGTTTCTGTCCCTGCTCCAATGAATGTTTAATTCTTTCATATTAAAAATTAATTTGGAGAAGGGCTAGAATATAGGCAGGCTAATGGGTTTACCTATGAAGAGAAAAATATCCATGATCAAATGCTGCCAAAGGTGGGAGCCAAGTCTTGGCTTCCTTCAGGCTGAGTATCAGATCTAAATCAGAGAGAGCACAACTGCTGGCTCCTCTGCTGCTCACATCTCAGCAGAAGGCATCTGACTCCAAAAAGGAATAGAAGTGAGTAGTTCATCACATTTTCCTGGCACAGCAAGAGGACACTCAGCTTAGAAAAAAACTCCTTTTTATTCTCCCTTGTTGTAGCCAGCTCCTGTGTCTCCTTATTTGAGATGCTGGCTTTTGCAAATTCCACTCTTGACCCAACTTTTCTCCCAGCATGACACCAGAAACCTCATTATCTGCATCCCACAGAACATGGTGCCTGGAGGGTTGATACTACAATACTTAAGGTCTTTTGTGAATCTTCTCTAGTGAAAATGTTCTTAAGCTTTTTTTAACAGAATCTGTGAATGTCAGAGGCTGGAAGGGACTTCTAAAGCTCATCCAGTCCAACCCCTCTGCCAAAGCAGGATCACCTCTACCACATCACACAGGAACACACCCAGGCAGGTCTTGAATATCTCCAGAGAGGGAGACTCCACAACCTCCTGGGCAGCCTGCTAGAGTGTTCTGTCACCCTCACAGTGAAAAAATTCCTCATCATGTTTACATGAAACTTCCTATGCCTCGAGAACACCTTCTTGGTGTTCCAAAAACTTTGAGCTGCTTCACAGCCAACCCAACTGAGCTAAACACCGAACAACAAGTGTTGCACGCTGCTAGTCACTGCTCCCCCTCAAATTAAAGAAGTCAAAGGGGTGCAGGCATTCAAATACTCAGATAATCACATCTTTAACCAAGCACTATAAACAAAAAATGTGAAGCTATTGAAAGGCTTTTCAAAAGCAGAAGACAAAAAGTTGGCAAGTCAGTTTACCTGTAGCAAACTGCTCACATGCACGTAGCTTTTGCCTTAGTACTTTTCCCAAACAAGGCAACCTGGCAGATTTTCTTGGCAGTGAAAGTAAGCTCTCTGAAGAATCACACCACCACACAAAGGTTAAAACGGGTGGGTGCGAGGAGGCATTCTCTATGCAGAAATCAGGAGCTGCATCTCCTGTACAAACAGGAAGGCACCACCCAGGCTGTCCTTCTGGCTTGGCTGTTGAGCAGAAGCCAGGACAGGGACTTAGGATAGAGACTCGTTTGGCTGGCTGGCCAGGCACCGTCAAGCTGAACGGTGTTGCATCAGCCAGCAGGCAGGATGCTGGTAAGCTCTGGTAAAGAAAAAACTTGTCCTACAACTTGCCCTCTCACCATGAGAGTGGCAAGAGCCTGGAATGGGCTGCCCAGGGAGGTGGTTGAGGCCCCATCCCTGGAGGTGTTTAAGGCCAGGCTGGATGAGGCTCTGGCCAGCCTGATGTAGTGTAGGGTGTCCCTGCCCACGGCAGGGGGATTGGAACTAGATGACCCTTGTGGTCCCTTCCAATCCTGACTGATTCTATATAGATGGCCAACTTTCTCCGGACACTCAGGCACAGCTTTTAATATCAAAGCAAGTGTAAATGTGCCTCCATCTCAGCCACAATGTCTGTCCATGATGGACATAACAAAAATTCATTTTCTAAAGGAGCTGCTGGGCTGGTTTTGTTTGTTTTGTTATTCAGTGATTGGCACAGCATTGCCTTCAGCAAAAGCCACTAACTCTCAGGCAGCTTTCTCTGGGTGACAGGAAGGTAGGCAGGAGGGCAATTTCCTTTACTTTCTAGAAGCAGATGAACCCACATTGAATATTTAATTCAGACTCTAAACTACTTTCACCAATCACTTGAAAATTAAATAATTATCCCATTTAAAGAAATCTAGCAACTCTGGTTTGCACTCCCCCTCCCAAGCAGCTATTGCTGTTGTGACGATATTCATCTTGTCCGTGATGACTATTATCTGCTGTATAAATATTGATGATCTGAGTAATTGCTGTTCTGTACATACGCTTCTCACAGACATAAATTTCTCAGCCTGAAGTAGGCTGCTGACAAAGTGCTTTCCTCCTTTTGCATGGCAAGGAAACATTACTGGAGGTGCCACTGAGAGCTGCTAGTCCTTGGAGGGGAAAAGTAAAAAAGCAAAAGGGAACAATGGCCTTTGGAGAAGAATGAAGTGATGTTTGCCTGGACTGAGAAGACCAAATAGTCCCAAAGAACAACAAGTTAGCTAAGCTGGTATTTAGGAGGCTTAAGTTTAGCTTAGGCTGTACCAACACCAGACACAGCTCCAAGGGAAAGAATTGCTGTGGACTCAATGCCGGCCACTACTGTTCTTGGGACATGTTGTATGTGTCATTCACATTGTACCCACCAGTGGGTCAGTGATGACAGGGGTTACTTTTTCTGGCTCAAAATCTATCCAGAAAAACCTACCAGTGTCATACTGAAAGAGTAATACCAAGCTGAATATTATGCTTGGGCTGACAAATGCCACCACCAGGTAACCTCTGCCAGCACACAGCCAACCTGTCACACAAAACTGAAACTGGTCTTGAGGCACCCAAAACCCATTCATGAATACCACAGGCATACAAAACAGTATCACTCTGAGCTCTTTTCACTGGTTAAATGCCTTTGCCCAGCAGACTTCGTGACTATTTGGGTAGTCCTCTGTCTTCCTGCAACTGGCAAAAATGACTATAATCAAGCCATGAATGTCCTGGTTAATCTGATCATAATGCCTCATGGTCTGGCAATACAAAAACCTGATTTTGATAAACAGAGCTCTCCCACAGGCACATGGCCTCACACTTCCAAGTTTGAATTTTGTCTCTCTTGACTTTGTAGCCAACAGTATATGAGAGATGAAAGCTTTTCTTCAGTGGAGACAAATTTTCTACAATATAAAACCTAGGAGTCCAATCCTCAATAAAATTACTCTGCACACACCAGAATTATGGGTCAAGAGATGACGATTTTTTCAGCCATGTAAACTTCGGCACTATTTATACTGAGAGAGGGTTTTCTTGCTGTTTTAGAAATAGACCTTTTTCTAAGTCACCACCAATCATTTACAGTGTGTGGAAATGAACACTAGACAAAGATTTTTTTTTCTTAATTAAAATAAAAATCTAATTTACATATGTTACAGAAATTAAGGGGAAACTTTCTGACTGGCAGAAAGGGACCTGGGGGTTGTAATTGAAAAGCAATTCAGTATGAGCAAGCAGTGCCCAGGTGGCAAAGAAAGCCAATGGCATCCTGGCTTCGATCAGAAATGCTGTGTCCAGCAGGAGCAAGGAGGTGATTGCTCACTTGTACTTGACTCTGGTGAGTATTGTGTTCAAGTTTGGGCACCTCAATACAAGAGAGATGTGAGGTGCTGGAAAGAGTGCAAAAGACGGCAAGGAAGCCAGGGAAGGGTCTGGAGAATAAATCTTATGAAGAACAAGTCAAAGAGCTGGGGCTGGTTAGTTTGAAAAAGAGGAGGCTGAGGGGAGACCTCCTTGCTGTCAACAGCTACCTGAAAGGACATTGTGGAGAGGCTGCCGCTGGTCTCTTCTCACAGGTAATTAGTGACAGAAAGAGAGGGAATGGCTTCAAACTGCCACTGGGTAGGTTTAGACCGGACAGTAGGAAACGCTTTTTCCCAGCAGGAGTGGTCAGCCATTGGAATGGGCTGCCCAGGGAGGTGGTGGAGTCCCCAACCCTGGATGTGTTTAAAAGTCATCTGAATGTGGTTCTTAGGGATATGATTTAGGGTAAACGTTGTAGAGTAGAGATATCAGTTGGACTTGGTGATCCTGAGGGTCTTTTCCAACCTGAATGTTTCTGATTTTCTGTTAATATGTGAAAATGTGTCTGATTTACATCTGCGCTAGTGAAGAGGAGAGCGCCTACAAAGAGGGTGCAGAAAGCAGCAGGAGAAAAGACACTAGACTCTCTAGAGGAGCTGGAGGCCAGGGCAGGAACAAGAGGTGGGTAGAGACAGAGAGCAAGCAGGAAGCAAGGGGGGATACAGATAACGAGCAAGCAATGTTTGGAGTGCCCAGAGGTGGAGACAGAAGAACTGAGTGTTTGTATTAAGCAAAAAAAACCCTTAAGTCTGGAAGTCTTACTTTCTCTGTGGCCTTCTCCAAACAACTACATAATAAGCCATTATGTGTAATCACAATAGTTACTAATTTCTAGATGCACATTATATGCACATGAACAGCCTCAGTAAAAGCAGTTGCTGAACACTGATAGAACCAATATCCTCCCTGCAGCACCACTTGTTCAATATGGCCTTCATCATACAGTTAACTCCCCTCCTACTTTCTGCAGCTTCTCTCCTTCCCCTGTAAATTCTACAGCGTGTTGGAGTTGGAGTTTACTGTGCTGCAATCTCTAATGACAACTGCTGTACATCTCAAGTCCTGAAGGGAAGTTGCTTCCAGCAGAAAATCAAATGCTGAACTCTTACCAGTAACTCTGGACATGCTTAACTAAGACTAAGCCACATAACATAGCCCAATTAGTCCAACAGGTTGTTAAACAAAAAATCCATATGACCTCACTGTCAGTTCTTACGCTGAGTCATTTTTGTAGACCAGTTGAAACAGAGCCCTGCATAGTTCTCTAACATCAACTGCACATTGCTTTCATTGAAGCGGACTGGATCCTAGCTAAAATAACCAAGTAATCTCCACCCTCTCTGCTCCATCATTTCCCCCCACTTCTGTTTTAATACAAGACACAATCTAGTGACCTCCAGTAAGTACCCAGCGGCCTCCTGCATTTCTCAGACCTACTACTTTGTTCCCATGCAGATAAGTTATAATATACACTGCATGCACATGGAATGCTCTGCTGCTAATGCAAATTATTTTGCGTGCCAACACAAAATGCAGGTGGCCAAGCCATCAGTTGCCCAATTCACTAACACACAGTAATTTCAAGCTTTTACATGCACATTAAGTCAAATGCAGTGAAAGGTACCCATCATTTCAAAAGTCTTGCTAAAATAGCTTTTAAAAATATGACTCAGCTTTCAAATGCTCACATTCCCATATTACTAAAAAGCGAAATCAAATCTCCACTGAATAACAGTCTGTTCTCTAGGTAGTTATTAATCCTGTCTTTCACTCTGAAATCACAATCATGTAACTCTGATAACACTCTGCTTGCCCAACAGCTCTTCCTGCAAGGAATATCAATCTGGAACATAAAGAAATACAACCTCCATCCACCACCGCTGCATTGCCACATTTCCTTAGAGAGGATGCAGAGTTCGCGTGTTTTCATCAAGAGAGTGACTGGTTTCCTTACATCTGTGCCAAAGTCACTGTGTCCACAAATCATAATGTTCTGTTGGGTTCATATTCTGCTAAAGTATCCCTCACGGAGATGTGAAAACACAGTTTCACTATGAAAATAAATACACTGGAGCTAATTAATTTCTTGCACTGAGCACACGGTCACTACTGTCATTGCTTCTAAACGTTTATGGCACTCTTAAGACATAGGAAGCCAACACGTAGATTGTAGGACCCTGCCTCTTTATCTGTTACAGATTTGCATCAGCTTTGCTGGGAATAGAAAGGATTGCAAGATGATGTTTGTGCCTCCCAGATGCCAAGCACACTTTCTTCAGGGGCAAGGGCTGGTGAATGCTTTCCTCTACTGGTGTGAGAACTGTAAATGGGCTAAGCAGTTGCAACGAAGACATGGTGAAAGAGGAGCTTTTGAACTGTGATGAAGGAAAATAATGATAATAGGGCCTGGAAAATAAATCTTATGAAGAGCAACTGAAGGAGCTGAGGCTGTTTAGTTTGAAGAAGAGAAGGTTGAGGGGAGACCTCATCACTGTCTACAGCTACCTGAAAGGAGGTTGTGGAGAGGTTGGTGCTGGTCTCTTCTCACAGGTAGTGATAGATCGAGAGGGTATGGCCTGAAGCTGCCACTGGGTGGGTTTAGAATGGACGTTAGAAAACATTTTTTCCCAGCAAGAGTGGTCAGGCATTGGAATGGAATGCCCAGGGAGGTGGTGGAGTCACCAATCCTGGATGTGTCTGTTTAAAAGTCGTTTGGATGTGATGATTTGGGACATGGTTTAAAGGTGAACTTTGTAGAGTAGGGTTATTAGTTGGACTTGGTGATCCTGAGGGTCTTTTCTAACTGGAATGTTTCTTTGCATGGCTAAATCACATGCATGCACTCTCGACATAGCACAGAGACCTGTATGACCTTGGGAGGTACAAGATACCTACATGTCCTTCCCTTTGCTACAGCAGAACTATTTTGTACTACCTTTTTCATAAGAAGATCTTCCCAATACCTGGAGTTCTGCACTGTACCAAGCCAGAAAACCCAGCCAAAGGACTGACAAAAAGTGTACAGGCACTACTCTAATCAATTTTATTTGCATTATGTACCTCTGAAACAAAATACCAGGTACAAATTACCAGGTACCAAATACATCACCCAGTAATTCAAAGACACCTAATAAGGAGCTGGAGATTTCAAGCAATCTCCTGAAATTATTACTACTCCTACAAATCTTTTTCTTCTTGCTTTTTGGTTGCAGAAGGTAAGGTGCCAGCAAGCTCTCTAAGAACAGAGGCTGAGGAGATAGGGACATTTACAACAGAACTAACATAACACAGCTCACAAACTGGTTTGCTTGCCAAAGAAACGTGTTTAGCAGTTTCCTGTTACATAGCACTAAAGAACTGCCACTTGTATTTCTTTGGTTTATATTTGCAGTAGCCTAAGATGTGTTTTTCTTCAGCTAATGCCAGGGTAACTCCCAGTTTCCACTTCAGGAATATTTCATGCTCCAGAGTCTAAATGTCTGTAACCTGTCACACAACAGGCTCAACTTCTTAGGTGCACTAAAACCAAATCACCAAATCTCTTTTCAGATTACACTAACCTTCACAAACTTTAAAAACCGTATTAAAATAAGGCCAGAAATGAATGCAGAAGTCTCCTGTAGTGCTTAGCCCTCTTTGTAATCATCTCCAAACACTGATGGTTTGGTGTTGCTTAGTTTTGCAGTGAAGCTCAGCCAAGTTAAACAATTCCTCCCAACGTTCATGAGAGAAAAGAGAGAAAGCTGATGGCAGATGCTATTCCTTTTGAGCAATTCAATGCTTTCAGTGCTCTGTGGCTTGTAGGTTTCTTCCTGCCCACGAAGCAGCATGGAGAATACTGATGGGATTCATTGGAGGTCAAAAACACTGGCCAGGAATCAGGTGGACACAAGAAAGATACACTAAAGTAAAACACCACCACCACCCCTCCCCAACAAGCTAACTGCTTCCTTTGTTGTTTTTTTTTTTTTTTTCTTGCCTGCAACTGAAAAAGTGGCAATAAAAGTGTTAATTATAGAATGGTCTAGGTTGGAAGGGACCTCCAAAGGTCATTTAGTCCAAGCCACTCTGCAGTCAGCAGGAGCATCCTCAATTAGATCAGGCTGCCCAGAACCCTATACAGCTTCACCTTGAATATCTCCAGAGATGGAGCCTCAACCACCTCCCTGGGCAACCTGTTCCAGTGTTCCACTACCCTCATGGTAAAGAACTTGTTCCTGACATCCAGTCTCAATTTGCTCTTCTCTTGTTTGAAGCCATTGTCCCACATCCTATCACTACAGGCCTTTGTAAACAGTCTCTCTCCATCCTTCTCATAAGCCCCCTTTGGGTACTGGGAGGTCATAGGCCTCCTCTGAACCTGCTCTGTGGGAACTGATACAGACAAAATTTCACTGCCTCTGTTCTACAGAGACAGCACAGAGAGGGAGGACTGATAAGGAGGACAAAGAGCAGTTTGGGAGCAATGGACCAATGCAAAAGCAAGGCTTCGATACTCACTTAGGGAGGACTTGTTCCTTATCACCCTAGCATTTGCTCTGGTCGCTCCCCCATTATAGATGTTTGGCCCTTTGATCTCCCTGGCTGCCCCCCTGCCGGCCCCTTTGCCACACTGGCACTTCTCATCGGGGGCTGCCTATTGTTTATACACTCTGTCATGTATCATTGGTTAAGTGCAAGGCAAAGAAATTGTCTCAGGCAATAAAACTGATTCTGCATCCACCAAGCTGCAAGATCAGTGCCTTTAGTGCCACATCGCTCCATCAGGTCTGTGTCCTTCCGCTGTTAATGTGGCCACAGAGGTAATTATTTAAACCACTATTTACTAATAGCTTTATTAAGTACTATCAAGGGTTTCCTCTCGTGGAAGAGACCCATTTCACACAGCAGCTCAGAGTTTCAGTCCTGTGTAACACTATTTGAAACATCTGAAGGCTGCACCTGGTTCTTGCATCAACAAGCAAGCCATGCTGAAATAAAAGAGGGCCAGCACATCCCCCTCTTTGATTTGATCTGCTAAAAGCAGCAGGGAGGTCAGGCAACTCAAAAAAGTCCATGGTACACTTTGCAGAATCACAAAATGGCAGAGGCTGGAAGAGACCTCAAAAGCTCATCCAGTCCAACTCCCCTGCCAGAGCAGGATCACTTATACCAGATCACACAGGAATGCATCCAGGCAGGTCTTGAATATCTCCAGAGAGGGAGACTTCAAAGCTAGGCGTTGCCACTGCCTGTGGTACTAACCAATTATTTTTTAAGAGCTAGCCAACAGAAAAAAAAAAACACTAGAAATGGTTATCTAACACCCTAGACTAGTTTTAAATCAATCCAACTGTGCTTTGGTTAGAGAAGGATAAGCAAGGCCAAGAGAGTGGAGAATCAAGTCTATGTTTATGAGTCATCAGAATATGAAGTGGAATAACTTGCAAAGTTACTGCAAGCTGCTAAATACATCTTTTTCATAAAGTAAATTTATATAAAACATCAATTTTCACTAGCTTCTATTTTTTTTTCTTTCGGTAGGTCAAAAGTATCCTTTATTTTTCTCCACATGTGTGTCCACACAAAAAAATTTTCCTCAACCTTTTTTACTTTTCTCATTTTGCCACTAAGAGAAACGTAGATGAAAGAGCATGAGAGAAGGACATAAAGAAGAAGCCTTTTGTATTTTGCTTCTGAATTAAAAATCAGGCAGAACACATTTTTTCCATGGAAGTTTTCTTGCTTGGGAAGAAGGGTTTTCCATTTGCACTAATTCAGTCAGCTTTCATCATGTGACAGATATCAAGGATAAATAGTGTTAGACCATTTTCCAGCTCCCCTTCCCCATTATCAGCATGGAAGGCAACAAAGAAAGAGAGTTAATGGAGGTTAGAGCAGCAGGCCTCCCTCATGCACATCCCCCCTTTCTGTTTGACCTCATCTTCCACAGGTCCCTAATGAGAACCAAAAACACCATCTACTAATCTTCTCATCAGCAGTGCAGAGAATCATCCTGGCTTCTCATCAGGTATCTCTCCAGCTTAAACAGTGTGCCCATGCCCTTAGATTACACAGCCCTGGGTGCAAGAGCTGCCATGACCCTCTGAAACAGTCTCAGTGTGACACCACTGTGCATGTCACACTTGGCAGCAGCCTGCTGAACACAGCCACTGTATGGGACCCCAAGTGATCCCTCAGCTACCAAAATGAGCTCATGAGCACTTCTGTCCCCAGCTCTGCACTCACAAAACAGTCAGATCTTGCAAAAGCAGGGATCTCACAGAACAGGCATTTGACTACAGCAACATACCTCCAGGCTTCCTAAAACAAAATGCTGAGTAAGCAACACAGCAGAGTGGCTACAGCACTGGACTGACATTTAAAAAAATAGAAACAAGACCTCGCTTCAATTCCCCCCGGGGCCATTCCTCCCTGCTCCAGAGATGCTGCAGCAGTGCTGTTCTCCAGCCCTGTCCCTGAATGGACCTCAGGCTCACTCTTGCAGCCATTATCTCCACTCTCATCTTTGTCCCTTCTGCTGCTGGATGGACCCTGGCCCTGGTGTGTCACTTCCATGCTTGAGGCTGCAGATGCACCCCGTTAGAGCATTTTGAAAACAAATGATGAGAAAGGCATTCTTCTTCGAAACATCACTGCCTCTCTGCCAGTGAGCGTGGACCCCGAGAGCTTCCAAAACAAAAAGAAATGTATCTGTAATAGTCCCTTACCCTTGGCACCAGGCCCATACTACCAGTTCTCATAATATTTATCGGGAAACTGGCCTACAGAACAGCACTGCAAGGAAGAGGAAATCCTGTGAGAACCACATCGAAAAATACCAAACAGGCCTTTACCCCACAAAAGCAAAGAGAAGCTCTACCTGGGCAAACAACTTGTAGCTGTAGTCACGGTGGAATGAAATAGGCTCCCAAGCATCTGCAAAACAGCATAATTCAAGTTCACTTTTACATTATGTATTTGGAAAGTTATTGCTAGAAGAAAAAAGAAGGCTTAAGAAATGGAAACACTCCCAATAACAATGCCAGCGATTCAGGACCCCAAGTCCTGCTGTGACCACACATACGCACATTGCTGAGCACAGCTCAGCCGCTGACAGTTCCCTTCCTCACTGAAGGAAGAATTGCTGGGCTTCCAGTGCCACCCTCAGCAAATTTCTACCTTCTAAGCAGCAAGTGTTCACACAACAGAAATCCTCGTCTCAGCATTACCAGCTGTGCCCAAAGCACAAAACCTGCATGCCTGTATGCTGCAAAATCTCAACGTTTGTGTGCACATAAAGAGTGCGGTCTGGAAAAGCAGAGAGTGTTTTCAGAGCAAACACCACCAAGGTTGTTTCAGGTGCTTTAGTATGTCAGAAGGCTGTCACGATCTGCTGCTCGCCTCCATTACCTAGCACCTGCTCAGTTAAAGCACCTCTGTAATTCGCAGGGATTGCAGCCATGTCTCATGAGCCTGCTTCACCGCCTGCAAATAAACCAGATTTGAAAATGGAGGAAACTTCTCCTCTCATAGCAGTTTGGCTCTTTGGTGTGCTACCCTCCCTAATGTCAGCCTGAAATCAACTAACAGCAGAGCAAGGAAGTGCAGCAGCAAGGACTGATTTCTAAACCCCACCACTCAGACTGCATTGGCTGTACCAGGGAAGCAAGCAGGGGAAAACTGAGGAGCCCAATGAGACCCCAGAAACCTTCATAGAGGTATGAGTGAGGTAGATAAAACAGGCATGCTAAAGCACTCAGGCAGAAGACTGCCTCCACCCCAAATTACTCACTTGTAGAAACAAAGCAGCCCTCCAAGCCCCTGAGAAGATCTCCTCTCATGCAACTTCACTTGCAACTCCTGGGAGCAGAAAGACTCATCTGCTAAATATACCAGGATTTAAGACTGGGACTTAATTAAGAGCTCACTCCTGAATAGGTGCATCTTGAAAGGTGTCTCCTTCTGGAACTTGAGGAAAAGCAGGAAGTAGCCAGAAGAAAGGCTGATTATTCCTTCTCTTAGCCAAACCACCTACGCATGTACTTTTTCAAAATATACACAATTAAGGCAAGTTACTGTTTGGGTTCAGGAGATGTGGAGAGAAGTTCTCAGGCACAGAGCAAAGAAAGGCCAGGGGAAAACACTTAGAAAGAAAACTGGATGCAGAATAACCAAGCAAAACACCGGCCCACAAGAAAACCTCATGCAACATGCAAACATCTGGGCCCTGTCTTCAAGACAGCACTCATTAAAAGTTAACTATCTACCGTTTTCAGTCCACCAACATCCATTGTGCCTAACTCACGATCTTTATTTTCCTGCTGTCATAGCCTTCTCCTTATCTTTACAGACCACCTAAGCCTACTACTTCTGCTTAGAGGAAGGCATTCCACCACAGGGGTTATCAGGACTGCCCTAACTATGGCACAAAGACACTCCAGTCACTTGAGCCAGCCTACCAAAATTATTGAGTGGCAATTGGAAATGACATCAGATCAGACATGAACTGTTGTCTCACAAAGAGTCAACAAGAACACTCCACTGCATGCTTGCTGAACCTTCTCTTCATACTGTGGAGTCCAAATCCAGACTCATGAGGTAAACAGAGCTGTACCACTGACAGCAGGCTCAGCCATTGCGCTATTCTGCCCAACCAGGGCAGAAGCAGCCCTGATGGGTGCAGCACATATGCAGTGCTCATGAACAGCACATATCTGCATCTGACAGTGCAGACACTCCCCAGGGCCAGGAAGGCATCCTCCTAGCATTGACAAGAGTCGAGGAAACAAGGAAAATGTGAAATAAGGCATAAAATGAAGCACAAGAATGCCTCCATTGTAAGGTAGGTCATCCATTTAGGAGTTCCACTGGCATACTGAGCAGGAGGGCTTGATCAGCTGCAAAATTATCTTCCCTGGGTTAGAGGCAAGCAGGTGTCAGAAGGCTGGGATGGAGGGTGGAGGAAACACTGCTCGTCTCCACAAGCCAAATGGCTTCAGTATCCTCAATCCTCTCCACGGGGATGAAAGGCATAGGGAAAAATACAAGTCCAGCACCTCAGTACCCCTCAAAGGCTTGGAGACCTCAGCACCAGAGGTGCTTGCAATACTCTTCTCTTCTCTAGCTGCATCAGGACAGGATTTCAGATCTGATTTACTGTCTAGACAGAGCATGCTACAAGGCAGTAGAACTGAGGAGGACTGAGAGCATCAGAGTGTGAAAAACAGACTAGCCCAAGCTTTTTCTTCTCTAAAAACAATACATCATGCAGTCTACAACAACATCCTCACAAAAATGCTCTGTCTGTCCTGCACCTCAGAAAGTGGCTGCTGAAAAAAAAAAAAACCCAGAATGCAATTAAAACGTGGATTCTGTTAAGTTTCACTTCCCTCTGCAATTTTATAATCGTCTCATCCATCAGTTTTGAAAGAATATTAATACTGGCATCAGCTGGCTCTCCACCTCCTTTGCTGAGCCAGCTTTTTCAAAGCCCCGTCCCTGCCTCTCAGCATCCAACCACAGATGCTGTGAGGAAGAGGAGACTGGCAAATGAAAGGGGAGAGATGCCAGTGGGGCACACACAGCACAGGTGCCACCCCACAGAGGAGCTGCTTCTTTCCCGGGAGAGCTACAGCAACTTTCTGTAGCTATGGCACCATACCTATGCCTAAAGATCTGCCCAAATACAGTTACCTCAAAGGAAAACCACACACATAAAATACAGAGGACAAGGGATTAACTGAAGCCTACCCAAACTCTAATCCAATCCTGGGCATGTAGGCTCATCAGCATCTTCCAGGCTGGAGATGGCTAGGTCAGTAGTGTGTAACATTTTTGTGTGTTTTTGTTTCTTAAACCCTTCCCCCTCCTTGTAAGTTGTGTTCATCTTTCCATGGATACAAGCCAGTTGCTCTTCACAGCCTAGGCAATATCCTCAGCCCTCAAATACTCTCAGACCAGAGCTAAAACACAGTCCCATACTCCTTTTTGTATATATGTTAGGGTTAAAATTACCCCCAAAATAAAATGACCAGGCTAGCTCAGAAGGTTTGGAAGCAAAATGAAGCTATTATTTACAAGCAAGCTAAAATCTAAAAGCATAGAATACAATGTATGGGTACAAAATATATTTACATATTTACAATTCAGAAATAACACAAACCCCCCCTGAAATTGTTCCCCCACCCCTCCAGACAAAGGAACAGCAGCTCTGCCCTAGAGAGAAATCAGGTCCCACTGCTGCTATCTACTTACAGAACCACAGAAATATTCTGGCTGGAAAAGGCCCTCAGGATCACCAAGTCCAACTGACATCCCTACTTTACAAGCTGCACCCTAAACCATATCTCCAAGCACCACATCCAAACGACTTTTAAACACATCCCCAGGGTTGGTGACTCCACCACCTCCCTGGGCAGCCCATTCCAGTGCCTGATCACTCTTGCTGAGAAACAGCGTTTCCCAATGTCCAGTCTAAACCTACCCAGTGGCAGCTTGAGGCCATTCCCTCTTCTTCTATCACTAATTACCTGTGAGAAGAGACCAGCGGCAGAATCTCCACAATGTCCTTTCTGGTAGCTGTGGACTGCAATGAGGTCTCCCCTTAGCCTCCTCTCTTCCAAACTCATCAGCCCCAGCTCCTTCAGTGACTCTTCATAAGATTCATTCTCCAGGCTCTTCCCCAGCTTCCTTGCCCTACTTAGCCATAACAAGAGTCTCAGCCAAGGTCAGAGAAGCCATGCATAGGGACTAGCCAGCAGCCAGAGCAAAGAAGAGAAAAGGGAGGTAAATAGCATTTTCTGCAGCAAATTATATACTAATTAACCATTCAATGGAATGATAGAGACCTATCTATTATTTTTCTTTTGTATCCAATACCCAATTTTATTTAGTTTTTACTTTTTGTTTTTCTATTCAACAACTCCAGAATTTTCCTATTTCTTGTTTATAATTCAAAATAAGAATCACAGAATCACAGAATGTCAGGGGCTGGAAGTGACTTCAAAAGATCATCCAGTCCAACCCTCCCTGCCAGAGCAGGATCATCTATTGCAGATCACAGGAACATATCCAAGTAGGTCTTGAATATCTCCGGAGAGGAAGACTCCACAATCCCCCTGGGCAGCCTGTTCCAGTGATCTTGTCACCACCACAGTGAAAAAAATCCTCATTGTGTTTGCATGGAAATTGCTATGCTTCAACTTCCACCTACTGCCCTTTGTCCTGGCATTGGGCATCAACAAGGAGAGCCTGGCTCCATCCTCTTGGCACTCACCTTTCACCTATTTATAAACATGAATGAGGTCACCTCTCAGTCTCCTCTCTTCCAAGCTACAGAACCCCAGCTCACTCAGTCTCTCCTCATAAGAGGGATGTTCCATTCCTTTAATCATCTTTATGGCTCTGTGCTGGACTCTCTCAAGCAGTCCTATGCCTTTCTTGAACTGGGGAGCCCAGAACTGGACACAGTACCCCAGATGCAGCCTCACCAGGGCAGAGTAGAAAAGGAGGAAAACCTCTCCTGACCTACTAGCCACAACCCTTTTAATATGCCTCAAAATGGCACTGACCCTCCTGGCCACAAGATCACACTGCTGACTCACAGGATAGAGGCTTAGTTTTAACCTACCACAGTGTATGTGAAGTTTGGTACTGAAATGGTAGCTCTTGAACTCACACACAGAGGTAAAGCAGAGGAAATTAATTGGTGTTAGTTTTGAGTATCTGGCTTATTAATTATTCTGTAGAGGCATACAGTCAGTCTGTTGAGTCATCCCAAATGTTTTAAGACACTTTGTCCTGTCATTATTTCATTAATCTAGTTCACCCCATTTCTATCTATCATGGCAACAATTTACATCACATACACCCAAGAACAAGTCTGACTAAAATACTTCTCATCCCAACCGTTTCATTTCAGGTCAGCCTGGTCTGTTCCAAGGTGAGATTTTGTTGGCAAAAGCATTTTCTTTGCTTGTATCATCCAACTTTCCTCATCTACTTTAACAAAATAGGGAAAAAAAAAAAAGAAGCCACCGCCCATGGTACATAAAGAAAGCAAATTGTTACACTCATCTGAGCACATTCAGAAATTTCTCCTTCCTCCTCTCTGTGGTGGGTTGGGAACTTCCTCCCTTTCTCTGTCCAATTAGAATATACCAGACGAGCTCAGACAGATTGGAAGTAAGATAAAGCTATATTTAGCAAGGCTAAATTTACAAGCACATATATACAAAATATATTTACATCTATCTACAATTATGTACAATACAGAAATCAAATCTTCCCCCCACTGGACAAAGAGGTTTGAGCCTAATTGGAACATTTTAATGAGAGAAATTAATCACTGGTTATGAGAAGAAAATAATAGTGATGTCTATATCACTCATTTGTTCTGCTGAGGAGCATAAATAGTCAAAATATAAGGCACTCACTTCTCACATCTTCTCCTTTGGTCTGTGTGTTTGGTTATATCTTGCCTTAACTCCTTTGCATGAAACCTATATAATCCAAGCTAGTAATTTTATTTTTTTCCTCTAACCTCCTTGTCATCTCTTGACATCTCATCTCAGATCTCTGCAGATTTATCACATGAGCTATATCGAGATTTATCTGCTTATTTCTGAGATAAGGGGGGTAAAAGGGGAAGGAGGAGGTGTTGGTCTGGAGTCCTCCTAGGCAGTCTGGCTGTTCAGGAGGCATTTTGAATTTCTGCATTACTTTTAACTTGTATGCAACTGTAAATATCTGAACATATATTGTGTATATATTCTTGTATATTTGTGCATGTTGTAAATAGAGCTTCATTCCTTAACTTCCAGATGGATGAGTTAGTCTGGTTAATCCAGGGGCAAAAGGAGGAACTCCCAAACCACAACAGGGCCCAAAGTCACCCCCTCTCTCTCCCAGATAGAAAACAACCAGCAAAGCTCCTATCTTATGTGGTTAATCAAGGTTAGTGGAGGAGAGAAGAGCAGAATCATAGAATCAACCAGGTTGGAAGAGACCTCCAAGATCATCCAGTCCAACCTAGCACCCAGCCCTGTCCAATCAACTAGATCATGGCACTAAGTGCCCCATCCAGTCTTGAACATCTCCAGGGACGGTGAATCCACCACCTCCCTGGGCAGCCCATTCCAATGGCAAATCACTCTCTCCATGAAGAACTTTCCCCTAACATCCAGCCTATACCTCTCTCAGCACAACTTGAGACTGTGTCCCCTTGTTCTGTTGCTGGTTGCCTAGAGCAAAGGAGAAGTGATTCAGTGCCCAAGAGCAAAGAAGAATGAATTGTATATACTTTGGCATTTTATACCTCTTAGCAAACTGATGAATGATAGAAACCTTATTGTTATTATTCTTTTACAACCAATGCTCTAATTACTCTTATTAGAATATTCTAATAAGCTTTAAACCAATACACTCTCTTACGGCTATGGTGAGGTTTGTACTAACCACCACTTCTCCCTCCACTCTCTGAACAAAGCAGTAGGAAGGAACACTAAATCGGTCAGAAGACTGACATGCAGGTCAAAAACATCTAACAGCTTGCTGGGACTACAGACATCACTCCTCTGAGAAGTGGCTGAAGTTTGCACCAACTTGTACTTCAACTGGAAGCCCAGCCTCTGGAACTTGCAAGCTTTTGCTTGTACTATCATGCTTCTATTCATTCCCAGAGAACAAAAAAGCACAAGCAGCCAGTCTTCCTCACTCTTCTATGGAGTGACATAATTTCAACCTCATTTTTAACCCCGTAAAATGGCACATCCACCCAGGATTAATTGTAGAAGGTAGGTGGGATCACGTAAGACTGCATAAGAAGAAGTGTTCAGGCACAGGGAAGCACATCCTTTAGGTATATACTGGTTTTACACACTTGGCCTGAAGCAGCCACTTATCCACAGCCTGATCTTAGTGGATGTCCACAGTAATGCTTCTGGGCTAAAAGAAAATAATGAGAACCCCTAAAATGCTTCATTCAAAAGTACTGGCCTGGCCTTTATCTGCAGTTTGAACAAATGAAAGTTCCAGATCTACACTGCAAACAATATTCCTGAGTATCTACATAAGTAGCACTGGTAATAACAAAAGGTAGGCATGGCTAGAGCAATGGTACCAGAAAGCAAGCGGAAAAGCAGGTGGTGGCTTTTGTTAGGGATTCATGGGGACAGAAGTAAAAGGAGGTGAAACTGGAGAGGGAGAGTTTAAGGGAGTGAGAAAGTAGTCTGCCACTGAGGGACAAGCAGGATGAACACAGGCAAGTCAGAAAGGACTCAAGAGGCACCAGAGCTTTGTCCATCCCATCTTTACAAAAAATCTGGGGGTATCCTAGCTTTGGGCTATGAAATCCCAAACAAAGCAGCACATGACCTTCTGAGCATGGCACCCCACTCTTGACAAATGCCACTATCAGTGCTCTTAAGCAGGCCATTATCTCAGGGGTTAGAAATGAATGCTGCAACCCAAAGGCCTCCACCCTCTGGATGACCTGGGTCACTGCACATTCATGTGTCAGGACTAATTTTTAGTCATCTTCCATTTCTCCCTTTGTACAGTTGCAACATCGTGTTTAAGCCAAACTACGTTAATTTTTTAATACAGAGATTGCAAACTTAAGCACTCAAAAACTGAAAGTTCTCACAATGAAGAGTGCCCATACAAACTTCAGGCAGATCCTGCATACATTTGCACCGATTCTGTCCCCAATTCAATGATCATAATTAATTTGAGATCTGGAAAACAACTGCTTTAGGAAAAAGATAAAGTTGTGCGATAAAGTGATGGCTGTCTCTCAATTCCTGCCTTAGTGTGGATCAGGAAGATTAGTGAAGGTGGCAACACAGGAAATAAGAAAGAGATAACCACCTTGCCCGAGGAAGTTGGACATACCACCTACAGGTAACAATTACCTTTTTGTCAGCTCCACGTTCTTAACCAATTATTCTTTCGGTTGACTCCTAACAAGGCAGTCTACATCCTCTGCAAAAGCAAGACATCTAGGGCTAAAGCTGCAAGAGTGATGAGACTAATCACAGAACCTTACAGGTTAGAAGGGATCTCCAGAGACCATTGACTCCAACCCCCCCACCTAGGCAAGATTCCCTAGGGTAGATCACACAGGAAAACATTCAGGCAGGTTTTGAAAGTCTCCAGAGAAGGAGACTCCACAACCTCTCTGGGCAACTTATTCCAGTGCTCTGTCACCCTCACTGTGACAACCTATCTACTGAAAGGGGGACTCTAAACAGGAAAAAAGTTATGCAGTTCTAAAATGTATCACAATGCAGAGGGAAACCACAGACAGTTAGTCCTGGCACTTCCTTACTTTTGTCTGCCTGATTTTGTAACCCATTGTTCTCCTAATGTCATTATTTTGTAAGTAATTAAAATGGAACATAATTAAGAGCTCATGTTTATATCTTTTCATCATTAATAACATGTGGAATAAATAGCACACTGTGCTCCCAACACGACTGATGCCTCCAGCATCATGACTGTGAACTGCTGGCTTTTCTTCTCCACCTTTGTAGGAGGTAAAGGGCAGGGAGGAAAGACAGAGACTTTCTATTTACACTCCAATTCCATGCACAAACATTAAGAGGAGGAAACAAAAACCTCTATCAATCACTTGCACTGAAATGAACCATAAGGGATCAGACTTAAACATCAGAGACACTGATGTGCTTCACCCGAAGGTCAGAATTAAAGCTCCCAAGGCCTGGATCCTAAATGACCCCAAAGGCAGCCTTCTGCCCAAGCCACAGAATCCCTACTACCTCCCACATTAAAATTCGTTTAAGTATAATTATTGCTGTTAACTGCAGGTCAGGGAAGAAGGTGAACACCTCCAGGTTGTGTTTCCTGGTCAACACAGCCAATAAGCACCTTCTAAGAGCAACTGCAAGCAGAAAATGTGGTTTTATGTGTTCATTGTGGGCGAGAATTATTATATTAGTTTTTTTTTTTAAGTAAATTACCCTGCACTCCTTGGATTTCAGGCAAATTGTTATTGGATTTCTCAGAATCAGACGAGCCTGGCTCACTCTCCTTCATGAGACAATGCAGCTGCAATAGCAACAAGCTAACTTGTTTTATTTGTGGATTGTAGTAGCTGGCAAGAGGCAGCGTGTCTGACAGCACACTCGCTGTGTAGGCTTCATGCTTTTTAAAAAGCATCATCTCTCTCTTCCCCTGTTTGTAAACACACACACACTTTTTTATTTAATAAGTAGTATCTTTACCTTGTATTTCTAGCTACAGGTGCTGGCAGCTACTAGCACAAGCTTTGCACGATCTTTTTGTTCCTAACAAAGCAAGCTTCACTTTCATCTTTCCCCACTGGCAGAAAGGGGAGCCTGCAAAACGCGGAGCTATCAAATCCCTAAAGTGCATCCGTTCAGAGCCTGCAGTATCTCAGGCACCAAGGCCACACCAGCTTTCTCCAGTGCACATCTTTTAGAAGAACTCTACTCTGAAAAAATCCATCCTAGTGGTGCAAGCAGTGCAATCCTTCCATCTTGGCATATAATCCTCTTAGTTTGGTTTAAGACCTAACAGAAAAAGCACTAAATCATCACTAAATACATGTAGCTGTCACACTACAGTTAACACAGTCAGAAATGTTACAACAGCAGTGTTTTACCCCACCACTGCCTCTGTTCCAGGATTTCTCACAACTGAAGATTAGGTGGCCAGCACCACCGGAAGAGAGACCTGCACAGAACGTCTGCTCTGAGCCCATGAGCTAATTCCTAGGTATCATAGTCATCTTCTACCCTGCCAAGCTGCCAATGGCAGGAGTTGGTGCCCAAGGAGGAGAAAGGAAGGTAAGGAAAAAGAGGTATTTTCCTTCACTATCTGCCATTTCCCTAACAGAGGGGAAACTTACAGACAAATGCCAGAGGTGCTCAGCCTCATTTCCAGCAGGCAGAATTCGTGTGGGAGAGAGGGAACAGCATCACACTTTGCCTGGTTGGCATGGCTTGGTGCTCTACAACTTCTGTAACCCATGACGGGGAGGCAGCTACACAGTTCCTCCTTCCACCTCGCCTTGACAGATGTATCTGATCTTAGCTGCATCACAGTCTGTCTGAGAAGGAGTTGCATTTGTGTGTTTAGAGATTCAGCTCAGCCCTCTTGGGTGACACACAATATTCACGATGGAGAGTGACACTGCCAATCTCTGAATAGCCAGACTATGCCACAAGACAACAGACACGTATTATCTGAAGACCAGCAGCAACAGAGAGGGTAGAAAAACGCACTGGCTGATGAATTGCACGTGCATCCCATGCATGCTCCTTGATACCTTGACACTACTAATTCCTTGTGCTGGGTGCCTGTCTTTTCCTTCAGCCCAGCTCTGGAAGAAAAGTGCCCAGCAAAGCTATACTGAAAAGTTTTCCAGTACAGGCACAACCTTGGTGAGAGCAATACCACTTTTTCTATTGTAGGTTAGCTTAGGTTTCTGAGGAAGATCACTCAAAGCACCCCTGACAGACCTAGCTGCAGCTACTCTGGGGTGTTCAACAACACAGAAGTATGTCCCTAGCATCTCACAGCACAGCATCAGCCCAAGTACACACCTGTCTAAAGTAACTATGGGAATGGGACTGTGTGGGAATCAGAGACTGTATTCACTCACAGAAGCTATTTTGGGAGAAATGAATGGTGCCGAATGTCAGCTTTTCACTACTGTCAAATAATCCTTGAATTCAACAGGATGACATCAGTGAACACCTAGATAATCACACTGCCATTGCACACAGACAAGTTGTGCACACACGCACCTCTGCCTAAGTTCTGCCTAGGCTGCACGTTCCCATCTGCTCTGGTGCCCACCTCCGTGCAGCCCCAGGTATCCTTGAGGTCGAGGAAAGCAGCATTCAATTTATGGCTGCCAGCTTGACAAACAAAAAAGGTAACCAAGCCGTGAAGTAACCTGTCTACTAGAAATTTGCATCCTCTGCTTTCCTGCTCCTCTGTCACAGCCACTGCAGGTCATTCCAGTGCTACCCCACACTCACCCCTGCTGCCCTGGAGAACAATCATGCACACCTCACAAAATGCCCAGGGATAGGAAAATGCTACACGTTTGAGCACCATAGGTGCAATGCCTTGCTAGGCAGCTGCTACCATACAGAATAGAGGACAGCTGCAAACAAGTCTCCTTTTCCTCAGAGAGAGCACTGCTTCGAAGATTTCTCAGCCAGCCACTAATCTTAACAAAAACAAGTGGGAAATTAATGATCTTCAAGACTGCCTGCCATGGGTGCAATCTGGTTGAAACTGGCCAAACGCAAAGGGCAGGAGACAGACAGTACTCATTTCCTGGAGAAACTAAGTTAAAATGAAATGAAATAAAACCAGATGAAAACTATATTGTGTTTGATTAGTGGCATTTCCACATCAAGCTGCATCCCAGGACAGACAGCTCAATCAAAGCCTTCGAGCTGCATGGCACACACTGCAGAAAAGCTCTGTAACTGCCCAGCTTTTGCAGCTGGAGCAAGAAATAAGGCAAACATATTTATAGCTGGCAGTTACTCTGAAGAGGTAACTTCCGCATCAGGAAGATGGGGAATGCAAGGCTATTTGCATCTGAAAGGGGTGAAATGCCTTGTCAAGGCTGAAGAACTTTTATTCAGTGTGTATGGAAGGTGTTGGGCCACTCCTTCACAAGCCCCAGCCACTGAGGTGATCTCAACTCAGAGATTTCAGCTTTTGTTTCCTCACGGTCCCTAGCATCGCTCAGCCCACACTGCTAGCACTTGGCTACCTGCACACAAGAGGGCGCCCTTGAGGCAGAGGTCAGCTGTGCTGCAGTTTGACTAGCAAATGCTGATCCCTTGTCAGTCCGCTACACGGAGAGACATTGTACCATCAGCTTGCGCTGATGAGGGCTACGAGGGGGGTACCACAATGCAAAGCTATGTCAGTTCCAAGAGCTCTTTTGCTCCCTTTTCAGCAGCAGGAAAACTATTTGTGCAGTAAATAGCATCAGCAAAGCAAGCAGGCAACTCTGTCGTCTCTGAAACAGCTGTGGAATTTCTCTGGAAGAGCAGCTTACTGTAAAGGGGAGGAAAGTTAAGCCTCTCACTTCACTTTCAGCCCACCCATTCACCCGACGGAGGCAAAGAGTAAGAAAGAGAGAGAATTTAAGGCATGCCAGGATCTCAGGCTCTGGAAACTAACTTCCCACATTCTCCACAAAAGAGCACTGACACCCACTATCTACTGCCTTGAACTCCGATTGCACACCATTTACTCAGGTGAATAACCACACTCAATCTAGTGGAATTACTTGCCTGAATAACTGCTACTTGATGTACAGTAGGGCTGCAGAACTGGCTGACAACTAAGTACAGCTACACGGAAGGCAATGTAAGACCACCCTGCTAAAAGGGCGGTATCTTAGGCCAGGTCCCAGAGTCAACAACAATGTGGTCAAAACCACAAATCGCTGGAGTCATGCCAATTGATCATGGCATCATCTAGGTCACATGCATCCCTCTAGTCCTGCATCCTTCAGACACCATCAACTGATTGGGGTCACAGTTTGAAAAGTATTTCACTGACTTAAAATTCTAAACTCTGATCCAAAGGATGGCTTGAGCATTCAAAAGTATAAGCTTCATTTAGCTTACAGCAAGACTTCAGAATCCGAGCACAAACCAATCCTCCATAAAACGCCATCAGAGAAGTACCACTGCTCCTGCTCTGTCAGAATTAGTTCTGAGTAAGGTCAGCTCTTCCATAATGAACTCAAACACGATATGGCATTTATTCTCAGCACCATGCAAGTAAAAAAGATGTTCATTTCACACCCTGGAAAGCTTACATGACACAGCCCTGAGCTTTTATTAAAATCCTTGCATGCAAGCTCGCTTGAGAGTATCCCTCTATAATTTCACTGGGACACACACACAACTAAAGTTAGAGCTATGCTGAAGCCTCCATCAGACTATGACTGATGGAACTCCTACTCCAGTTCATGGAGGGGTCAAGGTGAGAACCCTGATCTGGAGCTAGGAACAGGCACAACAAAAACATACTCGAGATTTTGGCAAAACTAGTTCGAGTGAAGTCACCTGGGGAAGGGTCACCAGCAAACAGAATCATCTACCTGCCTGTTTCCTGTGAACTCCGCTAAGCTATAGCATATCTCTGGATCAGTTATTGCATTTGCATGTAGAATTTAAGCACTGAGAGGCTGAGATAATATTTATTGTCCTGCTGTCATTTCTAACTCGGCTATTTCACAGAACTATCCAGTGCTCCCGAAGAGATTTTATAACAGGCGTATAAAACTTCCATCAGGTGTGGCTCCAGCAACTTTCCTTCCCCTACACAAGCAGCAGAAAATAAACACCTTTTTCATTTGTCTTCACATACCTGGCAAGCTGTCCAAAGCCTCTGACAGAGCTTACAGGTTTGAACCAGAGGTTTGGGCTTTTCAAGTACACTGCCAACAAAAGCGTGTGCGCGGCAGGAATTTTCCACAGAGCACTGTCCCGACAGTCATGGACACATCAATGCTGCGAACAGCAACAGCACAAGGCTGTCCCAGCTTCGCAGTCCTCGGCCAGGGCTACGTTTCGCCTTTCACGCAATTAACAAGAAGCTGGAATCCAGTCGCGCATTGTTAAGTTTCACAGCCAAAAATAGCGTTTCCAGAAGGTTTTTTCCTAAATTGCCATGACTATCATCTCATAAGCTCTGCATTAGTTCAGACTCAGTGGACATTTCAAAAAGGCCTGTGACACCAGCGTGAGCATAGGAAAGCTAAAACCAAGACCTTCATAACTCCTAAGAAGTTGGAAGGTTACCAGTATTTTCCAGCGTCCTCAGGCAGAACCAAAACCTAACCAAATTCATATCAGAAAGAAAAGAAGCTCTGAAATGCACTTTAAAAAAAGTGTAAATAAAATAAAACAATAAAAACCCACAAACAACAACAATAGAAAAAAAAAATCATTGACCATGTCGGTTAGGAGAAAAAGAGTTTCAGGGAGGAAACAGGAACAGAGGAATTATTGTTTATAGTTCGACTTATGAGACCTTATCAAAAGCCTGTTTGCCTTTTTTTTTTTCTTCTCCTTCTTCTCAGACATCTATTACACAAACACACCCCCTTAACGCCTCCCCAGATAACAGCCTCCCGCAAACATCTTAAGCGTATCCACATCCCAGAAGAGGCAGACAAGTCCCTCCACCGGACGGCATTTCGGAACAAAGCGGTCGGGTGACGGATGCCGGCTGGGCTCGTAATTAATTTTTTTTTTGCAGCTCGACCTCAGCCAGGAGGCATCGTACGCCGTGACAAACTCTGAACGCTGCCACTCTGCAGAGAGGGGATCCTACCTAGGCAAAGGGCTTCGTCCCTCTCCTTTTGTCTGGTTAAAAAAGAAAAAAAATAAATGCCAGAGAGATGTCTAGCACTTAACGACAGCACCCGTGTTACCGCATTTCTTCTCTAATAGCCAGCGTAGGGAAAGAGGGGAAATTAAAAAAAACACACAATACCAACAACCAACCCAAACCCAACACCAAACCTCCAACAGGAACAAAGGACCCCCACCAAAACCCTGTCTATTAAGTTTTCTGGATGTACTTGCTCGCGAAGCAGCACAAGGCTAACACTCTTGGGCTGATGCGATGCAGGCGCAACCCTGCCGGGTTTCAAAGTAACCTTCGCGCCCCGCCACTCTCCCGGGACGCGCGTTTCGGCGGATCACCTGGACCTAGCATCACGCCTGGCTCTGTCCTGCTCGCCGGTTGACGGGCGCCGCGGAGGGAGCGCCGGGTGGCAGCGGCGAAGTCGGGAAGCGGCCGCAGCAGCGACAGCGGAGCCCTGCTCTGCCAGCAGCAAGCAGTCCGCGGCGGGGCAGGCGGTTACGAAACCCGCGTCTCCCCCTCGCACGGGCGGGAGGGAGGCGTGGCGGGGGGCATCCGCGCCCGCGGCGGCTCCGCTCCCCGCTGCCGTGCCGGGAAGGGGCGGAGGGAAAGGCGGCCCTCGCCGCTGGATCTAACGCATTGAGCATCGCCCCGAGGGGGCTGGCCAGAAAGGGAGTCCAGGCGGTGGGGAGCGGATACCCACTGACCTTGCCGCCATCCACTGCCGCCGCGCCTGCCCGCGGGGTGGCAGCCCCGCGCCCGCTGCCGCAGCCGGCGCCCTCACCCCGGCAGCCGGCACCGCCCTCCGGTCCCCCCTCCCCGCCCCCCGAGGTGCGGGGACGAGGCGGAGCGAGGCAGCGGGGAGCGTCGGAGCCGCTGCGGATCACAGTCCGCTCCGCTCCACCCGGGCCACAGCTGCCCGGGGTGGAGTGGCGGGACTGGGACCGGGAGCCATCGTCGCTCGGGGCGGGGAGAGGCGGCAGCCCGGGCTGAGAGCGGGGTGACCCTGCAGCAGTGGGGGCAGCGGCAGCCGCCGCTATCCCCTGCCCAGCCTGATCCCGCCAGCGGGCAGAGGGAAAACGCTTGTGGGGCTCCTCAGCGCTTGGAAAGGGCTCTGCGGCTGTAAAACACAGCTTGTTCTACCTCGGCCCAAGGCGTGAGACAACTGCACTTGAGCGTGTCGTCCTCGGTGCAGCGGGCAGAGCGGTGCATGTCCTGCACACCCTTCCAAGCTGCCTCCACGAGGTGCAGAGGGCTGTTGAGGTCCCCGTGGAAGGCGTGTTCTCCCGCTCATGTAACCGCTGCCTTGAGCCTGCAAGATCTTCAATCCCAGCCGGAGGCTTAGAGCTGTATTAGTGGTGCACATTAAAGTAATTAATAGGCATATGTGGCATGTTGCCTTACTGTAGCAGACTCGGGGCTGGGCAAGGGAATAAGGCCTCATTTTTAATCATTGCACCAAGGCCTACACCTGCTATACAGTGCAGGCACACAGATCTGTTTCTCTTGAGCTGCCTGCAGAAAAAATAATCCTGTTTACATCATCAAAGAAAAAATTAATCTGTACCTCCTAGTGCCTCACATGCGATCAGTAATGGGAAGCAACAAGAGCTACAAACGGCAAGGGCAGAGAACCATCTTTCCACTTCTCATCACCTTGTCTTTCTGCAGAGCTAGCAGTGTTGGGGGCAAACAGTTGCGAGTGGCATGAAAACAAAACCGATCTTATCCAGATTCTGATTTTAGTTAGAACAGCCCTCTCCTTGTGGAATCACTTTAGCTGGAAAAGACCTTTCAGGTCATTATCTAATCCTCCCAAATCTGGTGCTAAACCATGTTCCTTAGCACCCCATCTATGTATCTTTCAAACACCTGCAGGAATGGTGATTCAACCACCTCCCTGAGCAGCCTATTTTGTAACACTTTCAGTTAAGAAGTTTCTTCGAATATCCAATGTAAAACTCCCTCTGGTACAACTTGAGGCCATTTCTTCTTGTCTATCACTTGTTACTAGGGAAAAGAGACCAACACCCACTTCGCTACAACCTCCTTTCAAGTAGTTGTAAAAACCAATAAAGTCTTCTCTAGTCCAAACAATCCCAGATCTCTTCGCCACTCCTCATTAAGACCTGTTCAGCAGATCATCTTAATTGTCATTTGGATCTGCTCCAGCACCTCAATGCCTTTTCATGTAGTAAGGGCCCCAAAACTGAATACAGTACTCAAGTACCCCAGCTTCTGCAGCTCCACACTGAAAACATTGCCTGTGGAGGAACCAGACCTCTGTAACTAGCAAAGTAAATCGTTTTTACAAAAGTCTGCTTGGTATCCTCCCTTTCTTTCTTCCCTTTCTCCTTTGCAATGGGGATATTTGCAGAGCAGGGGCTCCAACAAGTTAAGTCTACAGTGTGTTCACTAGTACAACTCCAGGTTCTGTCATAAATATTTAAAACTCAATTACCAGTCTCAGAATGAACATGCAAAGCAGATTTTTGCATCCCACAGTGTTTCTTTCTTCAGCTTCAAACCTTCCTAGTCAAACAACTCAGATAAAGCAGAAGTCAAATAGCCTAAATTTCAACCACGTCTCTTGGCTGCCTCCAGAGTATTAGTCAGTACTATCCCTGACCTCTCATGAGGCATCATTTTAGCACATGTAGCTGACTTTCACTTCTCTGCTGAATGGATAGAAAGACTGCACAAAAGATTGTGCTGCTCTTCCCCCAACCCTGCATCTGGCTAATCTGAAGAGCAAACATTCAGGTTATGACTCCCACTCAAGGTTCTCCAAGTTTTGTTCAGAAAAAGTCTCTGAGGTGCTAAGGAGTGTGGGGTATGCATGGTTGGTTTTACAGTTTAAAGAGATCCTTATACCAATTATACAGTGGGTCTTGGTATAACAGCCTGGTTATGAAGAGATACACCAAGTTGGAGAAATTTTGGAGGTGCAACTCCATACACGCCTCTGTGTTCCAAGTCCTTGCCATTCCCTTGATCGGTTCCTCTTTTCCTTCTTAGAAAAGAAGTGGCAGCTAATGCCAACAAGCACTGCTACAGTACCAGATCTCCATGGACACAAGAGAGGAAAATGCATCGCAAACCAGAAACAAACATCCCTCCAAACTAAGCACCAGCAAATGATGTCCACCAGAGAGGCTGGAAACTACACATATAGAGGAGGACAACTTGCCCCCTGAGACAGATCCCACAAGGCAGTGTTGAAGAACACTGTCACAATGACTTCATTAATTATATTGTTGTTCTTGCTGCTGTGGTTTATCATTACAGCAGAGTTTCGACAGCTCAGCTAAGACCAAGACACCCCAAGACATCCCCATGTGGCTTAAGTGGACAGCAAAGAATCAAATATCTCTTCTCCTGCATGCAAATATAGGGCTCTGGCCAGCCTGATCTAGGGTAGGGTGTCCCTGTCCATGGCAGGGGAGTTGGGACTAGATGATCCTTGTGATCTCTTCCAACCCTGATTGATTCTATGATTCTATGAAGAGATAGTGCAGATGCTTAGATTTTAGCATCTGATCTTCCTGTGCTGAACGGATTAAGTTAATGTATGTGTATAGCTCCTGGCAGAAGTGCTATCAGATAGATGTAAGACAAAAGGAAGGGCAAAGGAAGCACAATTACTCCCAGGAGGATTTGTTCATTGCTGCTGTGGTCATCCCCCAGGCTGCACCTGTTATGAGGAAAGTCTTTAAATCTCTAGGGAAAAAAGTCTTGAAAAGTTCCCAGCAACAGACTTGAAATAAAGGGAGGGAAATAGATTTCAGCTTCGGATTGCTCCACACAACTTCTTTCTATAAAACCTCTTTTCACCAGGGCACAGATTTGTAGAAGGCATCAGGTTCTTTGGCTCGGCTCTTTTCAGTGCTTACCTGATAAAAATGCATAAAAGGCCTCATCTGGCAGTAGAGGTGTGAAGGACAGCCCCATGCTATGTTCTACCTGTTGCTGTTCTCTGAAGGGACTATTTTTTTTTCTTACACATGGATTTTTCTAACAATTTTTATAAGCACATCATATGTAGCAATCACTTACAACTAATTGCTTTTGGAAACAGTCACTGTAGCTCATACTGGTAAGGTGAAGTCTCCCGTCATTCATGGGGATAAAAGGAGCAATTCCTACACATGCTGACATAACACTAGGATACTATAACAAAGCTGACTCCTGGTTTCTCTGTTATGATCACCTAAGTAGTATATTTATAACTCTTCCCTGTCAGACTTTCAGCTCTGGGAGCAAGTCGCCAAATAATCATAAAAT
Organism: Tricholaema leucomelas; assembly: GCA_013400475.1. NCBI lineage: Eukaryota > Metazoa > Chordata > Aves > Piciformes > Lybiidae > Tricholaema lacrymosa > Tricholaema leucomelas. Next base: position 1,347,121 of record WAAF01018281.1, read on the forward strand.
CGAATTTGAGCTTGTGAACGTTTTTAAAATAATCATCCCATAGAGGACCTATTCCTTTTAATTTCTGAGCCAAGAGTGGAGATTTAAATCATATTCCCAAGGTTTATTCTGTTACTAAGAAGACTAGGAACTTTTTTTAGCCTAGTTTCCTAGAGAAAGTTTATATCATCATGCTGTCTGTGTATTTTCCTGTCTTCCTGTTTTCCTTCATCCGCTTTTGAAACCATTGGCCAAGCTGTCAGAGGAAGAAAAATCAGGGCACTACTGTCCTTACTCTGTTTTTCCTGTTTGAAATCACTAATGGGGCAGATGAAAGAAACTGCTTTCAGTTCCTACCAAGCAAGAGACAGGGAAAGCTCAGTACTTCTTTCTCCATTCAGTCTAGGAGCTAGCAAGCACATGTGTATGAGATAGCAGTACCTAACCAAACTTCATGGTATCTCCTGCCCACATGACATCCTTCAGTTGAAAGAAATGAAAACTTCTACTGTCTCAGACCTCTGGGGCTAATGGGAAAATTTACATTGACCTTTAAAATCGCTGCTGAGTCAGGGCCTGTCAAATCTCACACCTAGAGCAGAAGGACCCAAGCTAGAGGAGGGTAGATTTAGATTAGATGTTATGAAAAAGTTCTTCACCATGAGGGTGGTGAGACACTGGAACAGGTTGCCCATAGAGGTGGCAGAAGCCTTGTCCCTGACAGTTTTTAAGGCCAGGTTAGATGTGGCTCTGGGCAACCTGATCCAGTGAGAAGTGTCCCTGCCCATGGCAGGGGGGGTTGGAACTAGATGATCCTTGAGGTCTCTTCCAACCCTGACAATTCTATGACTCTATGAAAAGCTTCACAGAAGGCTGTTGGCTAAAACTGCAAGGCAACAGGAGAAGCCATAGAAATTAAAAAAGCATCTATCAGTGGAAGGAAACAGGCTCAAGCCCCACTGCCCATAGGTAACTGTCACTCCTCATATTGATACCTTGTGATAAAACTAAAATTAACTTTTTGGCTCATTGAAATCTGACAGGCTCGTACACTCTCCCTTGTTCTCTTCCATAAAACACTGTTTTATGGCATGCTCTAAAACATTCAGCAAAGTGAGTATTTTTACAGATCACTACACTGAAAATGGGCATGTAAAAAGGCCACATATTTGTGGTGGCTCAGTTCAATAAATTGCTTTGAGTCTCTTTTTCACAAAAAAAAAAAAAAAAAAAAAAAAAAGTAATTTCCCAGTTAAGAGGAGAGCCTACACCCATCTGCTAATATTAAAGGCTTCCAGCAGGAGCAGATAGTCATTATGCTTACCATAGAAGAAAAATAAATCCTGTATTCAGCTGCATGCCGTTCAGCCTGGTCCTTGTGTTAGGTACAGAAACCTGACTGATAGTCTTCCCCTATGGTAGTTTGTCAATGCACATCTGTTAGCTACAAACTTCAAAATAAAGGTGCGTCGACATCTCTAAGTACAAGACAAAACGTGGGGAAGTTGCTCCTTCACTATCAGCTGGCTGCCTTTACAACCAAAGGGCAGATGTCCCAGGAAGTGATTCAGAGTTAGAACCCAACCTGGATACTCTGTGGCACATTCTACCCAGGCTTATCTTCTTCCACAAACGTGATAAGGGGAAAAGCTTCCTGCCTTGAAACATAGTGCCCAAAGGTAGGCAAAGCAAGTAGCCCCCTGAGGGTCCCAATTGAGGAGAGCACTTGGGCCTAATGATATATCCCTTTTTCTCCCTCAAAGTGGTGGCCAAGCTTAAACAAGATTCAGGAAACCATCCCAGAGGAGCCATAAATCATGTGTCCCACCAGCTGGGAGGTCCCAGACTACCTCACCATCAGCCACAGGGCAGCCTGCGTGGATGTGCTTGACTTGTGCCACCCTGGCATCCCAGCCACCAGTCTTCAGCTTGGCAAGGCTGAGGTAGGAAGTGATCTCTGAAAATCCTGCTGTCTAACTCCCTGGTCAAAGCAGGGTCAGCAACAGCAAGGTGCTGAGGGCTGTCTCCTGCTGAGTTTTCATAGAATCATAAAACGGCTCAGGCTGGAAGAGACATTGGAGAGCATCTAACCCAACTTCCCTGCCATGAAACATTCTGAATGTTTACTGCCAGTACACAGTGCTAGATAAACACAGCAGAGGTTGTGTTGCCACAGTGGTTACTCTCAGTACAGTCCTGGATATCATCTCTGCTGCTGCGGTTGTCAAGAAATGAAAGAGGGGGAAAAAGTGTTTATGAGCTCTGGCAATTATCTGCAGAGCTGCACTTTTATCTTCCCATACCCCATCACAAGGCAATGTTTAGATGAACAAAATCTTTATCCTTTGTTTTCTATCATCTGACAGGACAGAGTCACACCAGTATCTTCCCAATAATTAATAGCTCACTATATATTAAACAAAAAAGTAAAACATATATGAGAAAAATATTCTCACATCAGTGAATTTCAATTACCAAAACTTGATTACTTAAACAACAACAACAAACTCTTCTGTTATCCAAAGCAACTGTGGATTTGTTGCTGGGTATTAACTATATTGAAAATCCATTAGTCAGCCCCTCATTCATCCATGGTAATTCACTTTCCTCCTCTGAAGTAGCTGAGGTTTAAGAGAATTACATCCCCCATATATAAACACAACACAAATAAATGACATGGAGATATTTCATCATAATGAGTCCAACAACTACTTCATTCACTGTTCAGGACTTGCATACTACAGCATCATGATGGCCCTTTGGCACCAGCTCACTACAGAGTCCTATCACTGAGAAAAAAACTCAGCTAGAAAAAGAGTTGAGGTTGCAAACAAGCATTCAAAATTAGAGAATGCCCAAATTAAGGCTGTGCAAGTGACTCTTGACATAATCCTAGGCTTCAATTAGATGAATGCATGCTGCTTCTCACAGCATCCTGGGCACCCCTTTGGTTGCACAGGATCTTGGCAACACAACTCCATCATCACACTCCCCACCACTGACCTCCCCTGTTACCTGTCCCCATGCCACTACTGCAGTTCTATATCCCAGGCTCTTTGTGCCCTCACCCCTGGGAGGCCACTCCCCACTCTTAAGTATAATCTCCTCTGTTTTCCTTGCCAGGCTGTTGCCCACATTTCACCCAGGCAGCTTCCAGTCCCACTTTCCCTTTGCAGCTCCCAGACCAGGCTTCCTACAGCGGGGACCAAGTATCTTCTCCACTGCAAGTCCCCAGCCTCAGTCTTTCTCTCTAGGTTGCTTTAGTCCACCTGTTTATGCCACCTGCACAAATAAAGGCTAGAACCCTTCCTTCTCACTATTTGGAGTCCAGTAGGTGAATGACAAGCATATGTTCCTGTGGCTATGCCTGGAGGCACCAAGAAGTACATTGCCAGAAATCTCCCCTAGTCCTTGCAGCCATAAACCAGAGCATGTTCTCCACAGACAGAAATATGAAAGAGATCAGCAGCCAAATGTACAAGCCTCTATCAGGTGTGTGCCTACTGCAATTTTAAAAGAGTTTATCACTTGTCAGAATCTGAGTATTTTTCATAGGAGCCACATAAGATGTATTCAATAAACTAGATTTTCCATGTTATCACTGCCTGATCATGGTTTTTCTTTCCAAAGTGCAACGGTGCTACATCTTCCACAAGAAGCCATTTCATAAAAAAACATTTCCTAGAAAGAGATGAATGACCAGAAACATCCCTCCAGAATCAGACTGAAAATGTTAGCCCAAAAGATTAATGTTTCAACAAGTTACAGAATTTTAAATTAACAACAACAACAAAAAAAAAAAAAAAAAAGAAAAAATATGTTGCAAGTCAACTCTTACATTAATTAAAGTGAACAGACTATCACAGAATCACAGCATTAGCCAGCTTGGAAAAGACCTTCAAGATCATTGAGTCCAAACTATCACCTAATACCTTCTAATTAACTAAACCATGACACTAAATGCCTCATCCAGTCTCCTTTTAAATACTTCCAGGGATGGTGACTCCACCACCTCCCTGGGCAGCCCATTCCAATGCCAGTCACTCTTTTTGTGANCATTCCAACGCCAGTCACTCTTTTTGTGAAGAACTTTTTCCTAACATCCAGCCTAAACCTGCCCTGGTGCAGTTTGAGGCTGTGTCCTCTTGTTCTGTCACTGGTCGCCTGGGACAAGAGACCAAGCCTCACCTGGCTACAATCTCCTTTCAGGTATAGAGAGCAATAAGGTCTGCCCTGAGCCTCCCCTTCTCCAGGCTGAACAACCCCAGCTCCCTCAGCCGCTCCTATTTTCTCTACCCTAGTGCAAGTACTACATACATTACCCTAAGGGTAGTATGAGTCCACAGTTCACATTACAGGCCTTGAGAAGATGAAATCACACTGTGTAAACACTCTAAACATAGTTCATTAGAACTAAACAATCCAGCGGGTTCAGGGTGTTTTACACCCCTTGATTGGTGTTATAAACTCTTTGGTTAATAGGAGCAGAACGCTCAGTCTGTGTCCAACAATGAAAGTCCGTCGATCACCGAGACACATCCCATCACGTACTTTAGCAAAGAAAATCAAGTCAGGCACCGAAATCTCTATGTCTATGAGGACTTGTTTGCACAACACCTTTGTAAACCATTGGCTGATCTTTCCAGCCCTTACCTGCACAAGAAGCTAGACTGAAGTGTCTTCACATAGTTAACAGGATTAGGACTGAGGGCTGGAATTTCAGTGTCAGATGCATGGTAAAACAAGGATGCTGAGGTGGTTATCTGCCCGGCACTGGCTAGTGTGGCAGTGAACGCACATCACCAGGACAGTTCCTGAAAATGATGTCATTTAAAATTAACAGGAAGTTTCATTTAAACATGAAGAATTTTTTCACTGTGAGGGTGACAGAACACTGGAACAGACTGCTTAGGGCAGTTGTGGAGTCTCCCTCTCTGGAGATATTCAAACCTACCTGGACATGTTCCTGTGTATTCTTGTCCCTTCCAGCCCTTGACATTTTTTGATATTATGATTAGAGGTTGGAAGGGACCTCCAGAGGTCATTGAGCCCAGCCCCCCTATCTAGGCAAGATTGCCTAGGGTAGTTCACACAGGAACACATCCAGGTGGGTTTGAAAGTCTCCAGGGAAGGAGACCCCCACAGCCTCTCTGGGTAGCCTGTTCCAGTGCTCCATTGCTCTCAATGTGAAGAAGTTTCTCCTCATGCTGAGATGAAACCTCTATGTTCCAGTTTGTAGCTGTTGTTCTTTGTCTTATTACTGCACATCACCAAAAGAGATTGGCCCCATCCACTTGACACACACCCCTCAGATATTTATAGACCCTGGCTGGTAAGTGTCCCACTACCGATCACTAATGTGGCAGGGCCATATTCATTCTTCTGTTGTGGTGGAAGAGCTCTCTAACCAACTTTATTTTATCAGCCCCCCTCACAGTTAGCACATGCTTTTCCCAAACAACCTCCTTATTGTTCAAAAGGGAATAAGCTGCTTATTAAGCTGATAGATCCATCTCATTAATACTCACTCTCCTAGAACTCCAGTCAAGTGTGCTCACGTGTTCTAGCACACCACTTCACATTTAAGACTAACGCTGGACAACAGGTACAGAGGTTCCCAGTTCAGACCTCTGAGCTGTGACACTTGCCTGACTCTCGTATCTAATATCAATTCTGTGGCATGTCAGCTCTTATACATGTCTGTGATTTAAAAAGTAGTTTCAAACCCCTTATCCACATCTCCCTTAAAGGAGCACAATTCTCCCTACAAATCTGGCTGAAGAGCAGGAAGGTGTGGCTGAAGGGCAAAAGAACTGCCTGAGCTTCATTTCTGAAGTCAGCTTGGACTTGGACTTCTAAATTACTAGAAAGCTTCTGAAAAGTTTCCCTTGTCATATGGACTGATAAAAAATACCTTCTAAATACTTTTTCAGGCTTCAAAAACGTCTCTCCTTACTCAAATGAAGAAATAAAAGGATTAATGTCCTTATCTTGCATTTTTCAACTTCTCAGCTTTTCCACTGATTAAATTATTCAGCAAATCAAATGCTCTGAAGAAGCCCAAGGGTGTGGCTGGGTGTAAGCTTTGTGGGACCACACCAAGTCCCATTAAAGCCAGTGGAGGAATTTCCACTGACTACAATAGGATTTGGATGGTCCCATAAAGGAGTTGCTACATACCTGTTAGAGCAGATGTCCCAGCCCATCTGACTGCAAGGAGTGTGCATGCACTGTGAACATTGATGGTAGAGAGATGCGGAAGAGGGAGCAGATGATGTCTCTACTCTTCACAAGGCAGGGTGGCCTCAGTTGTTTCATCCCAGTTTCAGCATTAATAATGAACCAACCTGGAGAAGGAGCTCATGAGAGCAGGCTGTAACAAAGCTGTCTTTTTAATCCATGGAGGCTGAGGAGAAGCTTCCTACGGCAGAAGATTACTTTGCTGAAGCTCTCAAGACTGTTTTGCACATTGATCGTCCTCAATGTGAAGTGCTTGCTGCCTTCCATGGATGAGGGGAGTGCATGGCATTTGGTCTCTCAGCACCTGCCAGAGTAAAATAATCCAGAAGGAACATAAACAAGTAAAATACAGTTTGCTAGTTCCGATACAACACAGCTTTCTCATCTTCTCCCTCTAATGCTTAAATTCCCTTCCAAGCACTTTCTGAATTTCAGCCAGTCTCTATAATTTTCCCTGTTTCTTTCATTATTTGTAAATCTTTATTTCCCCTGTTTTTTTCTTTGAAGTGCAGCATCCTTGACCCTCTCATTCTCTCTTTACCATGGTGTCCTGACATGTTCTTCCTGTAATCTGTATACTGCCTTGTCCCGTCTTTAGTTTTTCTTATGGATTGTTCTTTCTCTGTTTCCCTCTTGCTTTAAATCCTAATTTGCTATTTTCACCTTACATGCATGGGGTTTTTTACCCCTCTCTTGCTTAATTTTCTACTATTTTCTCTCTTTCAGTCTTCTTTTAACACCATTCTGACATAGCTCCACAATACTCTGCAGACCTCCAAATCTCTTTTCTCTTTTTTCCCCAACAAATACTTTTTTTTTCATTGTCACCTTCCCACATTTTTAGAAAGAAAAACCTTGGGCTCCAAACCATTGCTTATGCTCAAATGGCTGAGGTGCAAGTATTCTCTTCTGGAAGTCTGTCCTCAGCTCTTTGCCACCAACTCAAGGGCTGGAACCCAGCTAAGGAGACATAGATCTGCATTGCAGGGAAATCCCCTATGGCAGAAGGGACAGCAACATTCCTCCATGCTCCTATCACCCCTGCCCAACCCTTACAGTGAATAAGAATATTACTGGATAAGTTACAACTATAGCAGTCAACACAACACAGGGTAGGAAATTAATTGCTGAAGGATTATGAGTTTGGGTTAAAGCTGTGCACCCTGGCTCCTTCAAATTGTGTGGTGCTGGTGCTTAGGGAATAATGTGGCAAATGAACGCTGAAAAAATGTTTATAGACAGAGCTTTACAAAGCAGGATTCACCTATGTGCTCAAGTGCATTTTGAAGTCAGAAGGGTGCTATTTTCTCTGCATGTGATTTTTGTGTTGCTAGTTTCAGATGACAGAAGATGGATTTTTTTACTCCACATGATAGACTATGGCAGAAATGGAAAAATCCAGTGGACTGCAAGCTGTGAACTCAGAATCAACACTTTGTGAGTGAATTCTCAAAACATAATCACAAAGGAGAGACCACTTCACCAAGCCTTTCCCCTGCTTGGGCTTTCACCTTTCCTACCCATCATAGTGGGTTTAAACAAATTGGGCTGCTCTCCACGGGTGACTCATTAGCCCAAGTAGTTTCAATATTCTTCGCTGTGGATTTATTGAAATCAGGTCAAGCAGCATCACCCTCAGTGCTAGGATTTTACTTTTATCATTGCACCTTATGCTGCAAAACTCCTTCCCTGCTGCTTATGAAGTATGTTCTTTGGCTTGAACTCTTGTAACCACCTTCCTCTTCTTTGACATGTTATAAATAGAGCACTCTGCTCCAGCCAGGTCCAGCTCCAGCTCGCTTGATCTAACCTTTATTTTATGAGGAAAACTTTGTGCTGTGATGGTGGCTTCAGGAGACTGCCAGGTGGCTTCAGGGGAAGCACTGAAATGAACAAGATGGATCAAGCTGTAAATCTGAGGTGAGGAAAGAGCCCTCCTCTAGTCTCTTGCTCCTGTTGTTCTCAGTGCATCACTTTGGAATTTTTTTGAGCAGTGAAAATAGCTACAGATGCATGTTGCTGCTTGCCAGAGCCTAATATTTCTTCTACCTATTCAGGCACCCTGTATAACAAGAGTGCTGATGGCAGCATGACAAACTTCTCTCCAGAGCTGATGCTATGTAGACATGTCTGCAGCTGAAGCATCATCACAGCCTCACCAGTGGGTTGTTCTTGTCAATGCTATGTTTTAAAGCATGATGGGGTGCAATGCAGATTTTGAGACATAAGACATTCCATGGAAACATGAGGAGGAGTTTTTTCACTGTGAGGGTAACAGAACAGTGGAACAGGCTGCCCAGTGGAGGTTGTGGAGTGTCCCTTTCTGGAGATATTCAAGACCTGCCTGGATGTGTTCTTGTGGGATCAGGTATAGGTGATCCTGCTCTACAGCATGGTTGGAGGGGATGATCTTTCAAGGTCACTTATAGCCCCTAACCTTCTGTGATATGCCACAGCATGGAAAAGGAAAGTAAAGAGAGTGAGTACTTAAAGAGCAAGGTTATTCTGGCTGATTGCAAGGCAAGGCCTCTTTTTGCTGAGTACCTGTAGCGTACCCTTTTATTTCATTCAGCTACTTGTAGTTTATTAGGTAAGAAAAGTGTACTATGGCATAGGCTTTTCCATGTGAACCTACCTCTATTTCCTCCAGTTCTCTCTTACAACCACTTCTGGGATGCAGGTTGTTTTTTTTTGTTGTTGTTGTTATTGAATGGTAATAGAGGAAAAATCTCAGTTTATGGCCTTAGTGATAAGAGCCATGGCTGATATTTATCTAGAGCTTTCTGTGTGCTTATCGACATCGATAAACAGTGACAGTCACTCCCTAGTGATGCACCTACAGAGACTGTTCAGGATATGGAAGCTGATGGCTTAACTACATCCCGACTGTTCTTCTTCCAGGAAACATCCAGCAATGTAATCAAGCTGTCCAGAGATTTAATTGCTTCTAAACCTTCATATTTACTGCTGCAACACTGTAACAGCCACGGATTATTTTATTTTTAAAAAACTATTTCAATGTGTTCTCGTCACCTTTGTCTTCTCCAGGCAGCATTCCGGCAGTGTGGTCAGATTTCCCTGGCACCACAAGCAAGACAAGTTTCACTCATTAACCAGTCCTTAGCATCTCTCATAGCTTTTTCCCTCGGGGCAACCATTTGGCAGCCTGGAATAAGGCTGGGATGTTCCTTCTAGGAGCTGATAGTAATCATGGTCTTTGTCTCCCCATCCTCTCCCTCCTGTGAGTCATTAAGATTCACTCGCGGTCCTTCATCTCCTTTCTAGTGTGCCATTTAACAGTAATCCTGTTGCTTGTCTTTCTGCTCTCAATACTTAATGGCTTTGGTTTTCGTTGGGTCCCTTGTCCTTTGTTTGCCCAGACTGAATCCCTGAGGAGCTGCATACAGATTCCCATCTATGGTGACAGCCTGCTAAACTGAAGATTTTCTCTGGCCTGCGAAGCCCGGAGCAATTCAGCAAACACTCCTCCCTGCCATACTTTGCTTTGCTCCGCTCCTCACCTTTCCTCTGCTTGGGAGCTGCCCTACCACAGCAGCTGGTGGTCGGCCAAAATAGGCGACTTTCTCTAAATCTGAAGGCATGCCGAACTACCTTGCAGGGTGACCATCAGAGCGGAAGTGTCAGAAGTTAATACTTCCATTTCCACCAAAATCGAAATTTTCAGATGGAAGAAAGAAAAACCCAACCCTGAACAGTGTTCCATTCTGCACAGCTGAACTGCGTTCAGTTTTGGGCTCTCCAGTTTAAGAGGGACAGGGATCTGCTGGAGAGAGTCCTCCAAAGGGCTAAAAGGATGATCAGGGGACTGGAACGCTACCTGATGAGGAGAGACTGAGAGACCTGGGGCTGGTTAGTCTGGAGAAGACTGAGTGGGGATATAATAAATGTTTATAAATATCTGAAGGCTGGGTGTCAGGGCTGGGGAGGAACAGACAGGCTCTTCTCACTTACTCCCTGTGATAGGACAAGTAGTGGATGTAAATTGCAGCACAGGAGGTTCCACCTCAACACAAGAGAAAATTTCTTTCATGTAAGGGTCACAGAACACTGGAACAGTTCTCCCATAGAGGTTGTGGAGTCTCCTTCTCTAGAGACTTCCAAGGCTCATCTGGATGTGTTCCTGTGTGACCTGAGCTAGATTGTATGGTCCTGCTCTGGCAGGGAGGTTGGACTCCATGATCTCTTTGGGTTCCTTCCAACCCTTGACCTCCTGTGATCTCCTCAACAAAGGGCACACTAAGCAATTACCTGCCTGCAAAGCAGGTTTAAATGCCCACATTTACGAGGGAACAGTTTGGTACTAGCATTGGCTTGCAAAAGTAGAGCCGCAGGCCCATGCACATTCATCACTCTAGTTTTATACAGCTGCGTTATTTTCACACTTTATGGTGACACCATCTCATTTATGAAGTACACACAGCAGTTATACATATGGCTGTATTATTTTCAGCACTTCAAGTGCAATTAGTGATTTCATAGAGCTAGCACTGTCAAAACTACAGAAACATTCAGGTTGGAAAAGACCCTCAAGGATCACCAAGTTCAGCCAATACACCTGCTCTGCAAGGTTCACCTCAAACCCGAGAACTACATCCAAATGACTTCTAAATACATCCAGGGCTGGTGACTCCACCACCTCCCTGGGCAGCCCATTCCAATGTCTGATCACTCTTGCTGAGAAAAAAATGTTTTCTAACGTCCAGTCTAAACCTACCCAGTGGCAGCTTGAGGCCATTCCTTCTTGTTCTAATGGCCTCTGAGAAGATACCAGCACCAATCTTTCCACAATATCCTTTCAGGTAGCTGTAGATAGTGATGAGGTCTCCCCTCAGCCTCCTCTTTTCAAACTCAACAACTCCATCTTCTTCAGTTGCTCTTCATAAGATTCATTCTCTTGGCTCTTCCCCAGGCTTCATTGCCCTCCTCTGTACTCTCTCCAGCACCTCAACATACCTCTTGTATTGAGGTGCCCAAACTTGAACACAATACTCAAGACGTGGCCTCACCAGAGCTGAGTACAAGGGGACAATCAGCTCCCTACTGCTGCTGGACACAGCCTTTCTAATCCAAGCCAGGATGCCACTGGCTTTCTTTGCCACCTGGGCACTGCTCGCTCATACTGATTTGCTTGTTAATTACAACCCTCAGGTTCCATTCTGCCAGACAGCTTTCCAGATGCTCTGCCCCAAGCCTGTAGCGTTGCTTGGGGTTGTTGAGTCCCAGGTGCAGAACCTGGCATTTGGCATTGTTGAAGCTCATCAGTCCAATCTCTCCAAATCCCCCTGTAGAGCCTCCCTCCCCTCATGATGATCAACACTGCCACCTAACTTGGTGTCATCTGCAAACTTACTGCTGACATACTTTGTGTCTCCATCAAGGTCACCAATAAAGATGTAAAACAGAAGTGGTTGCAACATTGAGCCCTCGGGGGCACCACTTGGGCCCAGCCACCAGCTGAATGTAACTCCGTTGACCCCCAGCAGAGCGTGCACAATACAGCAGCACCGTATTGCAGCTATCCCAAATCAAGAGAGACCGAGACATGTTTATATAGTAAGGACATAGCAGTTTGTGTGCTTAAATTTGGGTCATTGGTTCTAGAATGTTACCAGATAAGTCAGATGAAATTGTGCATCACTGAGTCCTTTTCAGTGATTGTGGCTCCTGCTCTTCGCTTGTATTTAGGATGAAGAGAGACTGAGAGCCCTGAGGCCATTTAGCCTGGAGAAGAGAAGACTGAGAGGGCATCTGATCAATGTCTATAAATATGAAAGGGGATAGGTGTCAAGTGAATGGGGCCAAGCTCTTTTCAGTGATGTGCAGCAATAAGCCAAGGAGCAACAGCTACAAACTGGAACAAACCTCAACATGAGGAGAAACTTCTTTACAGTGAGGGTGACAGAGCACTGGAACAGGCTGCCCTGTCGTGGAGGTTGTAGAGTTTCCTTCTCTGAACACTTTCAAAACCCACCTGGATGCATTCCAGAGTGTTGACTGCCCTGGGTGATCCTGCTTTGGCAGGGGGGTTTGACTCAGTGATCTCTGGAGGTCCCTTCCAACTCCCTAGTATTCTGTGATCACGGGTCAGAGAAACACTGCTTCTTCCCTGCCCAAAGCCATCATGAGACAAAACACCACTCTGAGCAAACAGGTCTTCTATTCACAGACTAGGGCATAAAACTTTTGAGACATGTCTGGCCATAAAGTATCTTTTGAGTCATTTGCCATACTGTAAGTGACTCTCCCAATTAAGGATCAGTTTTCTAGGGAAAGAGGAATGCTGCTAAGTGGGCAGGTGGAGAAAAATGATACACATTTCATGGGTGATTGTGCTTGCCAAAAACCCATGCCAGTTTTCATGTCTCAAATTTATTCCTCGTAATCATTAGGGAGGGTAAAACCACAGCAATAACAAGAGGCGTTAACTACTGCTAAGGGAACAGATTCAGAGCTCTGCTGTAGTCAGCTTCAGTGCTGACTCTCACCAGCATTTGCATGCTAGCAGTATCAGCCAAGAAGTGGCTGCTATTCAAAGTTATGAGAAGGAGCAATTTGCCCTTGTTTCATCCCAGGTGCCTGAAGCACTTCTGAAACCTCGACCTTTCATGCAGGTGGTGAGCAGCAGGAAACTGAAAATCAACTTTTCGGTGCTCCAGTTTTGCAGTATGCAAGCCAGGGAGAATAAAAGCTACCTCCTGATGCATTTGAAAACGTGGTTATTTTATTCTAAGCTTTCTTCAACCCCTGTGTGGAAAGTACTACTGGGACATGAAGCACAGCAAGGTTTCCCCCAGCTCCCATGGCTGATCTTGGGACCATGAGAAGGTGAAGCAGGCACCAGGCCTCAAATCCAAATTAACAAATGCTTGTGGTAGTACCATCTTCCTCCATCAAAGAATGGAATTATCACCACCCGTGTCTCTACACTTGCCCGTATATAAACGTGGTCAAATCCTAAAAGCAGGAAATGGAGGGGGACTCTGCTGCCTTTGGGCACATTTCCCTTCTCATCCTAACAAAGCCTGGCATAGAGTCAGTCTCTGACACATAGGGCGAAGCATACCTTTTTTGCCCTACTGTTTTTTTTGGCAGCCATTGTTAGTTTGGCTTACTTTCCCCTGCAATAATGTTGACAAACACATTGCTCACAGCACTTGGGCAGCAGCATTTCAGCCAGTCCATTTGGGCAATTTATGTTTCATTATTTGCAGTAAGCACTGCATCACTCGGGCGATGGGCCGAGCAGGCAGTTGTACCTAAAACCTTCCAGGATGCATTATTCCTTACTTTATAACTTCAGGTGGAAGCTTCCAGTGCAGGGCTAAACCCCTTCCATCTTCTCTGTCTTCCTCCAGCCACACAGATTCTGTGTGGGTTTGGCATTTCACTCCCTTGGTCCTGATTTTGTTTTCCTTTTGCCTGTCTTGTCTGGCCTTTCAGAACAGTTTTCACCAGGCGTTCTTTCTATGGTGTTTTAACATTTGTCTTACCTCATCAAGAGCAGCTGCTTTGTGCCACTTTGATTTTTATTTTTGTAATTAGTATGTTTTGACTTGAGACAGAGTGGGAACACTGACCCTCACAGACATTGCACCTGAAAGTTCATGTCCCCTATTTCACAGTAAAAGTAAAGGTATTAAACCCCTGCACCACACTATGGTTATGTGGTTTTCTAGGCTTAAATTGGTGTGCTTCCTTCCTCTTCTGCTTAATGACTCATTTCCTTAAACCTAATTTGAGCTTGTTATCGAGTTCTAGCCTCAGACAATGCATCAGTAGTGTCCCTAATAGCCATGGATCCGGCAGGAAAAGAAGTGTCGCAAAAGAGGAAAGGCTTTCATTACTTTCACAGGAGAGTATAAATGATTATTTTCTGATGGGTGACCAAGAGGAACAAGAATAGATAGGACAGCCATGGAGCAGACCACATATTTCATCCGGGAGGAGCCTTATCTGCCACTTCAGTGTCCAAGCATGCCTTATAAATCCCATAGAAGTAATGACCTGGATTCATGGAGTTTTCAGCAATTCTCTCTTACAGCTAAGCATGTTTAAAGATCCCTTATAAAAGAAGAACTGAAGCTGAGACTGCTTTTTTTTTTCCCCCAGGAGCTGGGGAAATTAGAGAAAGCCACTGTTCTCCCCTACCTTAAACTTTTGAGGTTTCTCCTATCCATTCTGTCTGGATCCCACTGGACATGTTACTTAAATGGAGTTCCTCTAAGGTTTTAAGAGGAAGTTAAACACTTCTGTTTCTAACCCACCAGAGCACGGTTTCAAAGGCAAATGTGGTCTTGCTTTTCCATGCTCAGGCAGGTACTTGCTCTGAGAGATGCCTCTGAGTGTAAATACCAAGGATATTGCAAATGCTCTTGATTCAAAACCACTTTAAAGGCAGCAGCTGCCTGGGTCCTTTGTACCTGGTCCATGATTAAAGACTTTTTTTGGTTGCTGTTAAATGCTTGCTCCTGGCTCCCTTTTAGCAAGTTAAGAGACTTATGTCCAACGAAAAACACTGTTATAGGAGTGTCTGGTTATTCACTGATATCTGGGCTTTACCGAAGCCTCCAATAAGTCAAGCACAATTTTCTGTCTGTTAAGTGCACCCATTTAGATATCTAATTGTATGATCTGCAAGAAGGTGCTGCAGCTTCCGTGTTATGCCCACACTTGAGCACATATTTAATATTAAACTGCATGCACCCTATTTGACACTGACTTATAATTGCACCTAAACTGTCAAAATGCAGCCTTTGATCATGGGCAAGTTGCAAGCCCTTGCTTGCAATTAAGGAAGATGTTATGGGGAGCATCAGATTGCATTTGGAGTGAGAGTAAAGGAAGTCAAAGAGCACAAGTGCTCTAGCAGCACAAAACACCTGGGCCCCACCCTCCCAGCTTCAATAAAACATGGGTATGTACTGCCATGAAATAATGCTGGCTCAGTGTAGCCTACACTCAGACACAGTATCTTACAAGATACCACCTTGGTCACTATCAAACACATCCAAAAGTTGGTCAGACAAAGCTCCTCCCTGAGATGCAGTTTCATAGAGACATTTCACAATCCAAACACCAATTCAGCATGAAGAGCAAGCTCTTGCAATCTTTCACTACAATCAAAAGCCCCAGCAGCAGAGGTAGGGCCTGGCTGCGTGCTGCTGCTGGGCCTCTGCAGAGCCATCTGGCCGGCTAGGGCAAGAGGCTTCATCCCCTCGCCCTGCCCACCCAGTGCCACCCCCCCCAAAATGAAAGCCTCCTCACCCTGCTGACAGTCTCCCTCGTGGGGCTGGCCCTGGCTATCACACCTCGGTTCACACGATGGATCGTTACCAGATGATTACTGTAGCAGCCAGCTCAAGTCACCCCCAGCCCGCTGTCACAGAGTGCTCCAAACTCCCCTCCCGCCTCTCTCACCGGAGGTCTGAATAGGGAACGAAGAAGGCGCGAAACTGCTTTCCCCTCCCACTGCAGGCTTGAACGGGGAGAGGCAAAAGGCCTTTTCCTACCACTCCCACACAGGTTCTCCCTGGTGGGAAAGCCTGTGCTAGAATCTGGGGTTGTGATTGGCTGGATTCTTCGTGCGCACTATGTATTAGCACTAGACACATTGTCTGGGAAAGACTTTGGAGTGGCTAGGAAGGAGGGCCCTGCAGAGGGATTTGGACAGGCTGGAGCCAATTGCATGAGGTTGAACAAGGCCAAGTGCCAGGTCATGCACTTTGGCCACAAAACCCCCAGCAACCCTACAGGCTGGGGGAGGAGTGGCTGGAGAGCTGCCTGTCAGAAAAAGACCTGGGAGTGTTGGTGGCCAAGAAGGCCAACAGCATCCTGGCATGTATCAGAAATGGTGTGACCAGCAGGAGTAGGGAGGTGATCATGCCCCTGTACTCAGCACTTGTGAGACCACACCTCAAGTACTGTGTCCAGTTTTGGTCACCACAGTATAGGAGGGACACTGAGGTGCTGGAGTGGGTGCAGAGAAGGGCAACGAGGCTGGTGAGAGGTCTGGAAGACATGACCTATGAGGATTGGCTGAGGGAACTGGGGTTGTTTAGCCTGGAGAAGAGGACGCTGAGAAGGGGACCTTATTGTCTTCTGCCCCCTACCCCTGAGCTGGAGTGACCTTGCCTCTGACCTTAGCTGCCACTGTTTGCATGGACATGCCGGCAGTACGGCTGTCCCTGCGCTGCTAAGGCAGTGCTGCTCCATGAGAGCTGCCTTGTGGAAGCTGTGTCTGGAGACACTTTGACTTTGGCAGGTTCCATTGGCATTGGATTCCACAATTGGATTATACCTTGCAGTTTCCAGAGGCTGCAAAGGAGATCTTCCGCAAAGGAGATCCAGGGATCATCTCCAAATTCCTACTCCGCCCTTGTGAGTGAATCTTGTGCTCTCTTCGCTTTTCCCTAGGGCTCTGGCCTGCCTCTGACTTCTAGGTGGGGTAAAGCTGTATTGTGGCTTAGCCTTTTCCATGTTCTGACTTTTCTGAATTACTACAGTTGCCCATAAACATCCATGTGAAAATCCCTGACCGAATTAGCACCTGTCAGTGAAATTTAACTGGGTTTGTATATCATTTTGGAGTGGGGCTTTTCAGGAAAATAAAAAAGATCTACATTTTTATAATTCCTGCCTTATCAAATCACAGAATCATAGAATGGTTTAGGTTGGAGGGAACCTCAAAGATCATCCAGTTCCAACCCCCTGCCAGAGGCAGGGACATCTGCCACTATAACAGGTCGCTCAAGGCCTCATCCAATCTGGCCTTGAACACCTCCAGGGAGAGAGCAGCCACAACATCCCTGGGCAACCTGTGCCAGTGTCTCACCACCCTCACTGGAAAGAATTTCTTCCTTACATCTAGTTTAAATCTCCCCTCTGCCAGTTTAAACCCATTACTCCTTGTCCTGTCATTACAAAACCTTGTAAATTGTCTCTCCCCAGCGCTCTTGTAGGCCCTTTTCAGAAGGCTACTACAAGGTGTCCTCAAAGCCTTCTCTTCTCCAGGCTGAAGAGCCCCAGCTCTCATAGCCTGTCCTCATAGGAGAGGTGCTCCATCCCTCTGACCATCTTTGTGGCCTCCTCTGGAATTGCTCCAACAGTTTGATGTCCTTCTTGTGTTGGGGGCTCCAGAACTGTACACAATACTCCAGGTGGGGTCTCACAAGAGCAAAATATTTGATTTCCCAAATCAAATCACTTGTAGGGCTTCTCCAGGGTATTTTAGTGCTGATTTTATCTGAAGAGTTCCCAGCCCCTTTGGCAGGTGATACTTAGTGCACCGCAGAACCTGGGCAGATGCCTCTGCCTGCAGTTCACCCATCTGACCCAAGTTAAAGCTCACCAACTTCAGACTAAGCACAACTCGGTTCTCGGTAGCCAACTTAAGAAAGAAGCAGCAACAAAATAAACTAAAAGCATTTGGCTTCTGTGCCAGCAGAGGCCGGAGAGCTTGCCAGAGAAGCTGCCTCAAGAAGCCCTGTACGAACAAATCAATCATGGTGCTCTACAACTGCAGCCAAATCGTCTTCCAGGTCTTCCTGACCCAGCCTCACTTCACTTTAATAGTGGCTGGGCCAGTATAAATGAGGAGAGAATTTGGCCTTGGCTGCCAGTTGCATTTTTAATCTCTAAGATGTTTTGTGAACAGTAAGCAAGGAGTTCACACTGAGGCCTGTGGTGGAAGCAAGGTGTTGCCATGCTAACTCTTCAGAGAAGCCAAAAAGGCTAAATAACTTGCCTGACGCCAAGGAACATCAAGGCCTGAGTATTTACGAGCCCGTGGCTCAGAGCATTTTATCCAAAGGACAAGGTCTCAGTTCATTCTCGCAACGTCTTTACACACAAATTCTATGTGAAGAGACAGCATTTCTGATACCATGTGGCCCTGTTTTCCAGGGAATGCTCTGAACCCAGGGCTTCAGGTCCAAACAAGCAGTAGCAGAAAGCTAAAAACCAAACAAAACTAAAAATCTATTACTGTGTCTTTCAAAGTCAGAGCTTGCTGGAGACTGATAAAATGCCCAAGAAACACAAAACTATTCATTATTATTCTTGTCAGAAGAGATAGCATTATCTGAGGACCTTGGTGAGAAACTAGAAAAATACACATAGCAGTTTTGTGCATCCCAGACAAAACTGCCTGGAGAAGAGGAGGCTCAGGGCAGACTTTATTGCTCTCTACAACTACCCAAAAGAAGGTTGCAGCCAGGTGGGGGTTGGTCTCTTCTCCCAGGCAACCAGTGACAGAACGAGGGGACACAGTCTCAAGCTGTACCAGGGCAGGCTTAGACTGGAGATTAGGAAAAAGTTCTTTACACAAAGAGTGATTGGTGTTGGAATGGGCTGCCCAGGGAGGTGGTGGAGTCACCATCCCTGGAAGTGTTTAAAAGGAGACTGGATGAGGCACTAGTGCCATGGTTTAGTTAATTAGAAAGTGTTAGGTGATAGGTTGGACTCAATGATCTTGAAGGTCTTTTCCAACCTGGTTGTTTCTGTGATCCTAATAAACTCTTCTTTTCGGGGGCTGAGATAAGGTGCTCTCAGGAGCCACTGTGTACTAGCAAAACACTCTGCCAATTCAGGGTTTCCCATAGTGGATTTGGCTGAAGGCCTCTGCAGTTTTCTGTTGCCCTAAAGAAGAACCCTTACCTAAAAGTCTGGCACTTTATACATCAAAGGATGCCAGGGGCTTTAGTTTTCTTAAATTCCTGCAAGTCACATTAAGGCATTTTGTACAGTATGAGGAATTCACTAATTCCTGAGCACCTGATCTGACCCATCATTAAATAAAAGGCTGGCTTTTCAAAGGCAAGCTCCTCGGCACTTCTTATAAGTTGCTCAAGACTCTTTTACAATGTCTCAGACTGAGTCCATCGCTGCAGAACTACCTATGGCTGAGTAAAATTGTAGCATGTGTCCAGCAGAAGGACCCATTTTTCCAAACATCAGACCACACACACTTGTATGACCAGGTTTGACTCAACAGAATCAAAGTATGCACTGGGTTGCAAGGGACCTCTTGAGGTCATCTATTCCAACCCCCTTGCAGTAAGCAGGGACATTCGCAACTGCATCAGGTTCTCAAGAGCCCCATCAAGCCTTGAATGTCTCCAAGGGATGAAGCCTTCACCACTTTCCTGACCAGCTTGTCCCAGTGTTCCACCCCTTTTACAGTAAAGAACTTCTTCCTAATGTCCAATCTAAATCTACCTTGCTCTAGTTTGAAACCATTGCCCCTTGTCCTATTACTACAAGCTTTTCTAAGTAGTTTCTCCCCAGCTTTCTTATAGACCCCGTTCAGGTACTGGAAGGCCACTATAAGGTCTCCTCAGAGCCTCCTCTTCTCCAGACTGAAGAGACCCAACTGTCTCAGCTTGTCCTTATAAGAGAGGTGCTCCATCTTTCTGATAATTTTTGTGGCACTCTGGATCCTTTCCATCAGGTTCATGTCCTTCCTATATTGAGGATTCCATTGCTGCACACAGCACTCTCACCAGAGCAAAGTGACAGAATAATCTCTCAGTCTGTTGGCCATAGAACCATAGAATCAGCCAGGTTGGAAGAGACCTTCAAGCTCATCCAGTCCAACCTATCACCCATCCCTAGCCAATAAACTAGAACATGGCACTAAGTGCCTCATCCAGTCTTTTCTTGAACACTTCCAGGGATGGTGACTCCACCACCTCCCTGGGCAGCCCATTCCAATGGCAAATCACTCTCTGGGAAAAACTTCCTCCTAACATCCAGCCTATACCTCCCCTGGCACACCATGTTCCCTATGTTCCTTTTGATGCAGCCCACAATGTTTTTGGCCTTTTGGGCTGCAAGTGAGCATTGCTGGCTCATGCCCAGCTTTTTATCCACCAGTACTTCCAAGTCCTTTTAGCCTCAGCCTTCTCCTCATCTGTTATTACTAATGTACCCGTGTTGCTCCTTGCAGTGGTACACTTTCTTTAATTTTCCTTTTCTTGCCAACTTGCCCTTCTTGCTATTCTTCCTATCCTTTGCTAAGGTCAGCCCCAGCTGTGCCCTGGACTTCCTGACCTCATCCCTACACAACCAGGCAGCATTCCTATACTCTTCCCAAGATACCTGTCCCTGCTTGAACTGCCTGTGCAGTTCCTTCTTGCCTTTTAATTTGAATAGGATTAAAGAGACACTATAGGGACAAACTTGGTTGAAAATACAAATGCTGTACAAACAAATGTGCACAGAAATATACATAAGCCCCAAAATACCTCTAATGCTTGTGCTTCTTTTAAAAAAACAAAACAAAAACAAAACCAAAACCCCAAAACTATGAAGGAAACATTAAAAAGGAAAAAGACTTTAACATTTGCCTTTATGTCCTAGGGCCTGAAAGTAAAACTACTGGTTTGAAAAATAAGCAAAATTTACTTGAATAGCCCTTGAATAGTAGGTTGAGAGAGCTTCTCCTCCCCTCTACTCTGCTCTGGTGAGGCTGCATCTGGAGAACTGACTCCAGTTCTGGGCCACCCAGTTCAAGAAGGGCCTCAGGGAACTGCTTGAGACAGTTCAGCGCAGAGCCACAAAGATGATTAAGGGAGTGGAACATCTTCCTTATGAGACACTGAGTTAGCTAAGGCTCTGCTGCTTGGAGGAGACCGAGAGGTGACCTCATTCAAGTTTGTAAATATGTCAGTGTGAGTGCCAAGAGGATGGAGCCAGGCTCTGCTTGCTGATGCCCAATGCCAGGACAAGGGGCAATGGGTAGAAGTTGAAGCATAGGAAGTTCCATGGAAACATGATGAGGAATTTTTTCCACTGTGATGGTGACAGAACACAGGAACAGGCTGCCCAGGGGGTTGTGGAGTCTTCCTCTCTAGAGACATTCAAGACCCTCCTGGACTTACTCCTGCGTAATCTAGTATAGATGATCCTGCTCTAGCAAGGGGGTTGGACTGGATGAGCTTTCAAAGTCCCTTCCAGCCCCTGACATTCTGCAAAATGAATTCAAAGTGACCATGCAAAAAGAACTAATATGTATGTATCAAATTAACTATTTCACCCATCATTCACAGTAAGTCACGTTGTTACTACAGCCACCAGAAAAGGATTGCCTCAGGCTTTTCAGCCACTGGCACCTCCTCAGAAAGAATGTGTATTATGTTGTTTACCTCATGGCTCCTCAAGGCAATTTCAAAGCTGACAAAATGGGTCCGAGTTGCCTCCTATCCCCAGGAGAACAGGATATAACATATTGTTGTTAGGATATATCAGGCTATGTACAACTGGTCAAAATTGTTCCCAGTTCTCTGGGTCAGCTCAGACAGAAAATAAAAGCTAGTGGCTTTAAACTAGTTCCTGCCAGGTCCCACTCCAGTAGTCATAAAAACAAGCAGGTCACCCTTCTCTGATTAGTAACCATAGAGGGTCACCTTATTTCACTAACCTCAGCAGGAAACTTGGAGAGGAGAGCCTTGAAAAGCACAAGTGCCCATCAGACTTTATGAAAGGATATTGTGCTCACATGCATAGTACATGCTAAATTCCTACAAGTTTACGTCCTTCTTCAGTATCTATACAAGGGAACTAATTTGGCCTGCAGAGGTCAAGTGCAGAGGCATGCAACAAAATGCACCTGCAACCATGCAATTTTTCACAGTCTTTTCTGCACAACAGAATCACAGAATAAATCAGGTTGGAAAAGATCTTCAAGTTCATCAAGTCCAATCTATCATCCAGCATCATCTAATCAACTAAACCATGGGACCAAGAGCCACACCCAGTCTCTTTTTAAACACTTCTAGGGACAGGGACTCCACTAAGCAACCCATTCCAACTCCCTGGGCAACCCATTCCAATGCTAATCACTCTTTCTGTGAAGCACTTCTTCCTAACATCCAGCCTAAACCTGCCGTGCTTGAGACAGTGTCCCCTTGTTCTGTTACTGGTTTCCTGGGAGAAGAGACCAACCCTCACCTGGCCACAACCTCCTTCTGGGTAGTTGTAGACAGCAATAAGGTACGCCCTCTGAGCCTCCTCTTCTCCACGCTCCCTCACCCTCTCCTCACAGGGCTGTGCTCCAGTCCCCCTCACCAGCCTTGGTGCCCTTCTCTGGACACATATGAGCACCTCAACATCTTTCTTAAATTGAGTGACCCAGAACTCGACATGGTACTCAAGATGTGGCCTAACCACTGCTCAGTAAACCTTTAAGTTCATCTCTCCCCTGAAAATCCTCCTTCTAAAACACCTAAACCTCCATCAGTTTCCAAGAAGTAGGTTCAGGCCAGTGGAAAAACGTGAGGCTAAGAATCCAGATCTGAATCTGAAACTGATGCAGGGCTTTGATCCAGAAACATCTCTGGCAAATACATAAGTAACAGTTCTTTCAGTTCCCATATAGTTTGGGGACCAAGGAGGTGTATTGTTTTCTGTGAGGAAATCAATCTATGGGGCTGTCTTTTGGGACAGGATTGCTTCTATTCTGTATGGTGATAAATAGGTAGTCCTTCTCTTGTACAGCTGCCCCATCTCTTTTTCTGCCTAGGCTTTCTGAAGTGGGAGATCTTAGTTTAGGGTGACATTGGGACTGGTTCTATAAAAATGTCAAACCAAGGAACCAACTCCTTGCCCATGCAGGTAAGGCAAGTTGTATGTTATTTAATTCAGCTCTCAATTAGTGATGGCTGTGTTCTTGAACACAACATATTTTTTTCAAAGGATAGCTGAATCATCCAGTGTGTACTCCCTGGGGAGGTGCTCCTAGATACTTCATGAAGTCCTCTGTAACCTGGAACTGGTTTCAGAGAGACATCAGACTTAATTTGGTAAACAAAATGTAGTCCAGCACTGGAAATACAACTGCTTTGCCCTACATACACTTTGCTAGCTTTAGTTGACTTGAAATGGGTTATTATAGAAGACAGCAGTGACAAACCAAACAGCCATTTCCCTTCTCCTCCATCTCAAAGCAGAAATAACTTTAAGCTGAACCTTGCCAATCATGCACGCTATTAACATAGGCAATTATAGATAATCACAGCAATTACTAATAAAACATCATCAAGGGTAATGGAAGGGGTAATTGCTACCTTTCATTTAAGAAAAGTCCAAGATCATGGCAAGATAGGATCAGAAAGACAGCACTGTGAGGAAAGGCTGTGATGATTCCTCGATCCCTTCCTTCTTCAATGGTGCCTTCTAGGAAACCCCACAAGTAGAGCTCAAGAAAAGAAATAGAGATGTGTCAACCCACTTTCCTGCAAGCAGACTTCAGGGCAAGACTGAACATATTAAAAAATAACAGAAATTTAGTTGAGGTACCCAAAGACACCCTAAAAAAATATCCCTGTTTGCTGCTTCACGAGAAGCCAATGCTCTGACAGAGTGGTATGCCTGTGTGCCACAGCAGACACCAAAGCTTTCTGTGTACCCAACCCCCAGACCTGCAGAGCAGAGCTGCAGATGAGGATCATGCCTGCAGGATCTCAGTGAACATCTGGCTCCAGATGGGGACATGGCAGCTCTGTAGGTGGCATTGACCCTTACTGCTGATCTTTGGTAAGCAGAAGATCACACAGCCTCCCTTAGCCCCTTAAACCTGCCAGGCTGTTTGCTACAGGGGTTGAATACAGAAAGCTGTGGGAAAAGCAAAAGATCAGCGCAGAGAAGTTGTTAGGCCATCTGCCTTCCTGGCTGTGGGTTAACTCTTTGCATGGGCATTGGGGAACACAGGACCCAGGTGCTTTTTGGGCTACTCTACTGTCTTCAAAGGTATGCCTTTTACCTCAGGTTCAGACTGATTTCCCACATTCTACATTAAAACATGTACGAGCAAGTGGTGGCTTATGTGCAAGGGACAGATCAACAGGGCAGCTTCCATGCTGAGGAACAGCTCACAGGCACCCTTGCTGCCTCTGTCAAAGGAACTATATTGAGATGGATGTTTTTCTCCTGTGTGAGGAAAGTAAAGCCTCTGTAACTTAGTGTACAGGCCTTTAGTTAACTGACATGCATCTAAAGCACTGTTTCCCGTTGCCTTGGGAGTTATTCAGTGAGGAGTCCCTCTGAAGGATAGGCAAAGAACACGCAGCACGGTCTGTTTTTGAGGGGACAGTGTTTGCATAGGGTGCAGCAGTAGAGGCTAACACACACAGACAAACTCAGCTTGTTTGACTCATTTGAAAAAAAAAAAAAGAGTCTCAACAAGGATGGGAAAGAAAAAGAAGGTTTTGGTCTAAAAGTAAACCAAAGAGTAAAAGTATTGCTCCTCTGCATGTCTTTTAATGACTCTTGCTGATGCTCCAATCTGGACCCTGGCTCAATTCTCAGCATTTCTTTCCAGCCACATAGTTCCACCAAAACATTTGCAGTCATAGCTCAAAATACCTCTCACTAGTTTTACGTTCTCCTGTATATTGCTGTAGAACAAACAGTATTTGAGTCAGTAGCAACTATGTGTTGCTGAGCACAGAACAAATTCCCAGGTCTTTTTATTGGATTTCTCTGCCTACTACTAGGCAAATCACCCAGGGGCATGAAAATTGCTGCAAAGTCCAAGAGGAGCAAAAGTTTCACAATAAATAGCTGGCTTAGATCCAGCAGCCAGACTGGAAAGCTGCCAGGCTGCTGTTTCTCAAGCAAAGATGTTTGAAATCAGGTTCCAGCAGTGTGAACCATTTCAGGATGAGCAGTTGGTGCTACACATTGCACCAGAGTGGGAAGGAAAAGTCACACAAATCTGATGAGTAGGTGGCAGAAGGGCAGAGAAGAGTGGGCCAAATAGGGGTGAAAAGAGAATCTCCATCCCACCAGTTTTGACTGTTACCGTTACAGAAAGCGGAACAAAGGTATGTGCAAGTGCTCAGCTACATGGTCCTGTCTGCCACGCGTGTGTTTAAATGGTCACAAGAGAATCTGGCTTAAAACAAGAGCTGGAGAAGCATTAAAACAACATTAAATTTTTGCTTAAACTATCAGCTGGCATAGTGGACATCTTCTGCAACATTTCTTCTGACTTGGGTGTTGCTCAACTGTCTTTTGAAAGATGCTTTATGGGAAAGTAGAGGGAGCCATCCTACAATGCCTAAGCAACATGCAAAAGACCACAAAACTTGAGCAGCACGCATACTCTGAGACACAGAGTCATACAGAGATATCAGAGCAGCCATAAATTCATTACCCTGAACAACAGAGGCATCCTGCCCATACTGCAAATTATCACTGTTAAGAACTCTGCCACCATGAAGACAACTCTGATGTTGCCAGCAAGGACAGCCTAAAGTGGAAGCTGCTTCTCCATAATGCTGCTCTATGCTTGATCCATAAATTCTCAGCTTCACTTGCAGGGCACACTAGGAACTACTATAAAATACAACTTTAGCAATTCTAGAATCAAGAACAAGCATCTGGAATAAAGCCATTTGAGTGTGAACCACTGTAAACTGTACTATAAGACACAAACCACTTCCATGGACAATCATTTTCACACAGAAATCACAGAAACATTCAGGTTGGAAAAGACCCTCAGGATCAGCAAGTCCAACTGATATCCCTAAACTATATCCCCAAGCACTGCATCCAAACAACCTTCAAGCACACCCAGGGTTGGTGACTCAACCACCTCCCTGGGCAGCCCATTCCAATGCCTGACCACTCTTGTCATGGCAACTTGAGGCCATTCCCTCTTGTTCCATCATTAATTACCTGCAAGAAGAGAACAGCACCAACCTCTCCAACACATCCTTCCAGGTACCTGTAGACAGTGACGAGATCTCCCCTAAGCCTCCTCTTTCCCAAACTAAACAGCCCCAGCTCCTTCATCTGCTCCTCAAAGGATTTATTCTCTAGGCCCTTCCCCAGCTTTGTTGCCAACGAGGCATTTCCTGAACAGAACCAGGAATATAAGTTAAATTCGTAGAGATTGAGGAGCAGCTCTGAGAGGCATGAAAGAAAATATCCCAGGCCTAGGCGAGGAATGAAGCTCTGCTTTTCTTCTGAGCTTTTTCTACAAACATTGCTGAGCATTAGCAGCATGATGGGCATAACTTAAAACATGCTGGATGAGTAGACCAAACATATGGAAGAGCTATTTACATTAGGCTAATGGCAAGTTTATGTTTTCAATCTGTGTGACATTTCTCTGGACTTAAATCTCAATGAATAGCCCCATCCCTCTGGACAGCCTCTGATGCTGTCTATTCCACCTGCAGAGAAAGCACCTCCTCCCCTAACCACAGCATCGTGGAACATTTTACAAGTCTTCTTAGCCTCATTTTCACAGACTGATCTATGATCTCTTGTGGAGGGTTGAGAAATTACCTCCCAAATAAAACGGAAATCACCAGACCAGCTCAGAAGGTTTGGAAGTAAGATAAAGCTATCTTTTACAGCGAGCTATATTTACAAGTGTATACACAAAAGATATTTACATGTATTTACAATTATATACAATTATTTACAGTTTAGAAAAAAACACAGAAATCCAGTCCTCCTCCCCCGGACAAAGACAGCCCAGAAGGGGCCAATGTCACCTTCACTCCCCCCAGACAGAAAACCAGCAAGGCCTCACATGTTAGCTGGTCAGTCAAGGTTAGTGTTCAGCCATGCACAGAGGAGCAGTGGAGGAGGTGGAAGGCAGAAGGCAAAGAGAACAAAAACCAATAAACTGTCTATATATTGGCTTTTTATACCAATTAACAAACCAATGACTGATCATAGAATCACAGAATTAACCAGGTTGGAAAAGAGCTCTAATATCATCCAGTCCAGCCTATCGCCTAACACTTCTAATTAACTAAACCATCGCACTAAGTGCCTCATCCAGCCTCCTCTTAAACACCTCCAGGGATGGTGACTCCACCACCTCCCTGGGCAGCCCATTCCAATGCCAATCACTCTTTCTGTGAAGATCTTCTTCCTAACTTCCAGCCTAAACCTGCCCTGGCACAGTTTGAAATTGTTCTGTCACTGGTTGCCTGAGAGAAGAGACCAACCCCCACCTGGCTACAACCTCCTTTCAGGTATCTGTAGAGAGCAGTAAGGTCTCCCCTGAGCCTCCTCTTCTCCAGGCTGAACACCCCAAGCTCTCTCAGCTGCTCCATAGAGGGCCCTCATCGGCTTCATCACCTTTCTCTGGACATGTTCCAGTACTTCAACATTTCTCTTAAATTGAGGGGCCCAGAATTGGACACAGAACTCAAGGTGTGGCCTGACCAGTGCTGAGTCCAGGGGCAGAATGAAACAAACTTTATCATTATTTTCCTTTTACAATCAATACCCTGCTCAGTCACTCTAAGTTCAAAAGATCATCTAGAGAGTTCCTCTCTTGTTTATGATTTAGAACCAAACCAGAGCTTTAGCTCTTAAACTGTTACTTCTCTAGAGGAAATCTACAGTGCAACTCTGCACCAGAGAAGTGCTAGCAAATGAATGCAGCTGTTCTACGCAACTCACTCAAAGCCTCAGGCCTGTATATCATGTTTGCATCTGCAATACAAAGGGTAGCAAAATCAGACACACTGAGCTCAAATTGTTTTTTTATCCTTCAGCCCAAGATGCCCCAGGGTGCGTGTGACCCAGCGTTTTATAGCTTACAGGGTGGTGGCTAGGAAGAAAAGTACAGAGTCTGCTCTCACACTCCACATGGATCTGCTGGAAATCACCACTGTCTAAACTGTGCAGAGCTTTACCCTCGTCTGTAGCTCACATTGCCCTCCCCAGGAGCTGCCCAGAGAGATCTGCAGATGAGTGGCATCACACTGGACGCCAGCTGCCAGAAGGGACAACTGGGGCTGCAGCGCAGCAGCCTCTGCCGGGAGTCTTGCCCTACGTAATCCTTATACCTCTTCAGCTTTGCTACAGCCAGGACAACTGGCAGCAGTAAAGCAAAGGAGCGACAACCTTCCACAAACACCATATGGCAGAAAATCCATAGCAGCTCTTTGGAGAGGAACAGTTTTAGCCACAGTTTGTAGAAGATGCTCAGCACAAGGAGATGAGAGCTTCTACCTACTGCCAATGCAAGGAAAATGTTAACAATGAGTGGGAAACTGTGGAGTTTTCTACCACCTACAGGAAACTTCTAGTATTAGAGAAGTGTATGTTTGTGTGTGAGGACGTGTTCATATACATCACGAATATGTAAGCTAGTGGTGCAATTTAGGTGTTCCTAGGGAAGCATATGGTACAGGTTCCATGATTTCTTACAAAGGAACAAATTAATCCATACATAGACCTCAGGCAAGAGAACAGGACTGACTAACAAGGCAGCTCCGCCTCGCTAAGCTCCTGGAGCAAGCTCTGGAAACCCCAGCAAGAAGGCGGCTTGCTAATCAAACCAGAAAGTGA
The DNA here is from genome assembly GCA_013400475.1 of Tricholaema leucomelas. NCBI lineage: Eukaryota > Metazoa > Chordata > Aves > Piciformes > Lybiidae > Tricholaema lacrymosa > Tricholaema leucomelas. The sequence continues at coordinate 1,375,681 of WAAF01018281.1, forward strand.
GAATTCCTTTTAACCGTCTGAGCTCACTCCCTGGAGCACCAAGCTGCCCCCAGAGACAAAGAATTGCTTTCCACTAGTGAATTTTTGCAAAACCCATTTCTTGATACAAGGGATACCAGCAGGAACAGCACTTTTGCTAACTGGCTAGCATCTTTGAAGATATTTAGCAGAGGGCATGATAACGGTCCCCTCTAAGTGCAATTCCAACCAAGCAGATTGCAAGACTCAGCCTGTTGATGTGAGGAAAATGAGGTCTAAATCTGACCTAGATGTTCATTATGTTAAGTCACATTTCCACCAGTGGTGCTGAAGTTCAAGAGTACCTCTTCCAACTGCACTTGGATCAAGTTAGAACAACACTATTACACTGTCATGTTTCCACAGCATCTGCTAAGCAGCAGATGTGATGGGGTGTTGGTAAGCCTTGGTCATGTGGCAGCAAAGCAGTGTCTTTAAAAGGCAAGAAGAGATAAAAGGGAAGCAAGATTTCCTTGAAGAAGAGATGATGTATGGATATTGCAGTGTCAGGCTACGTAAACACAGCTGCAAATCTCCATGCAGAGTCAAGCTGCTTTATGGGGTGTTCATTACACATCTAGATGGATATCTCTTTATATACTTATAGAAAACAAATATTCACATAAAACAGCCTTCTGCAAGCGCTGCACAGCTCTCCACACATTTCCTCCACAAGGAAATTGTTACAAGTGGGATAAGGAAAATACCTAAGGTAACATGCCAGAGCTTTCAGATGCAAGTGATGACTACAGACCACTCAGCTCAATGACATCACTGGTACTTATGTTTGTCTGTGTGTTACAGCCCAGCATTAACCCAGCACCCCACATTGGCAACACCAAAGGACCTGCTACAGTCCTGCAGTTATTGCCATGGTTGAGTCTTTCATGCAGCAGGTTGAGGCCATTGATTATCTGCCAATGTGCCGATCACAGAATGTTAGGGGTTGGAAGGGACCTCCATAGATCGAGTCCAAATCCCCTTCCAAAGCAGGACCACAGAATTTAGTGCAGGTCACACAGGAAAGTATCCAAATGGGTCTTGAAAATCTCCAGAGAAAGAGACTCCCCTACCTCTCTGGGCAGCCTATTCCAGTGCTCTGTGACCCTTACAGTAAAGAAATTCTTCCTCATGTTGAGGTGGAACTTGCTGTGCAGTAGTTTATACCCAGTACCCATTGTCATAATTGATGCACAGGAAAGAAAATTACCAAAGCAGATTGCAGCACTATGGTTTCATTAGACATCAAATAGAAATTGGCTGCAAAAGAAATGCCAAGATAAACCTAAACAAAATCAGATGGCACAGCAAGGTATCTGTCTGATTTATCAAAACATTTATGGACACAATTACCTCTGCTTGCTTTCTTGCATGCAGTCACCAGGGAAAGAACTGTGGATGGGGGAACATAACAAATGCTTTTCATGGCCAGATTTAGTGCTGTGTTTTGAACCTTTTTAGCAAACTCTACACTGATTGCTCACAGCTTGCAACTAGCAACTTGGCAGACTGCTGGTTCTCACACCAGTACATCTCTCAGATATGCAGCAGTCCAAGCTCTCTTCCATGCACTTCTTCCCAATGAGACTTGTTTTCAGACAGATCAGCACCCTAATCTCCAGCTACACCATCTTTTGTTCCAAAACAAAGAAGAAGGCATAAACATATCCCTTTGATTGCATGAAATATGAAGAGTAGGACAGGGCAGACTGAAGATGAAGTGGTGTCTGACTCTTGGGTGGAAGTCCTTGTGTAGCTGGTTGGTTGTTGGTGCTGACCCAGCAACGCAGAGGTGCTTCACTCCAACCATTTTCCTATTGTACTGCATGCTGCAGAAATCAATCTTTCAGAGCACCTTTCTCCAGCACAGACATAGCAAAAGAATTTGGAAAGTAAAAGGAAAACGAGGGTAGGTGTCTGAAATAGGAAGCTGCTCAAGAAGACTACTCATAACCACCTATTGCAGGAAACCTAAACGTTAAATTGGTTCTGCAGGTATCCAGCACCTTTTCCATAACTATCAGTTCTGCTGCCATTTGTGGGTAATCTTTATTCTTTCTCAATTTGCTTTCTGTATTAACACCCCCCCCCCCAATCTGCTACACACAGAGCTCTTCCTCACAATGACAACTAACCAGACACCTTGACTCTTCTCAACCTAAAGCCAGGCCCACACTTAATATTTTCAGCATAGCTGCAGCAAGCAGCTCTAGTTTATGATTTAAAAACAAAGTTGTGAGAAGCAGTAATGTGATTCTGCAGTCATCATACATATTTTTTAAAGGCCTCTTAGAAACAGCCTCTATGCAAGGAGCACTCTGGCAGCATTTTAACAGCAGAGAGCTTCTTATGCAGATGTCTGGTTCTAGCAAAAGTATTCCAGCCCTTCCTGCTCTGACAATTATCAGACTGGATAGGAATTATCTTCCTTAATTTTTCTCTGGGCAGTCTCAGTATCCAGCCACCACAGACTTCAAGACAATACAAGGCACCAATCTTATCAATGTCTGTAGATACCCGAGGAGTAGATGTCAAGAGGAAGAGGACAGGCTCTTTCTAGCGGCACCCAGTAATAGGACAAGGAATAATCGATGTAAGTCAGAATGCAAGAAGTTACACCTCAACATGAGAAGAAACTACTATGATGGTGATAGAGCATTGGAATAGGCTGCCCAGAGAGATTGTGGAGTCTCCTGTGGAGACTTCCAAAGCCAACCTGAATGTGTTCCTGTGTGGCCTACTCTAGGTGATCCTGCTTTGGTGGGGGGTTGGCCTGATGATCGTTGGAGGTCTCTTCCAATCCCTAACAATCTGTAATCTGCATTGTGAGTGTCTCAGACACTCCCATGCCATCCTGTATTCCCACACATTGAGGGAAAAGTGGAAAGGGACAATCAAATGCTTTCCCAGGAAAAATGAGTGGTGAAAAAAGATATAAGCTACTACCTCTTGGTTTTGTCTCCCTCCGCGTCTTCCCTATGTGAATGGCTTTGGGATTCATGGTAGAAGGTGCAAGCTGTTATGGCAGGAGGAGAAGCAACATTTCTCACAGCTAAATTTTTGCTAGCATGAGCTGAAGTTCATGAACTCAGTCAGCATCCAGCCCAAGGCTAAGTTCAACTGCATCTGAGGTCTGATGAAATGTTTTACAGAAGACTAATGTAAATTTTTGCTTCAGCTGAGATTTTTTTTTTCCAAGGCAGAAAACAATTCCTCTGCCTGACTGAAGAACAAGCTTTGAGCTGTGTTTCCTAATGTATTAGAAGTGATTTGCTTTGTTAATTTCCACAAATATCAAGTCTACTCTGCATGCATAATAAAAGTACAGGAAAAAAAAAAAATCACATATAGAATCATAGAACTGTCAGGGCTGGAAGGGACCTCAAGGATCATTTAGTTTCAACTGCCCTGCCATGGGCAGGAACACTTCCCACTAGATCAGGTTGCTCAGAGCCCCATCCAGCCTGGCCTTAAAGACCTCCAAGGTATTTAGGACACAGTGAAAAGAAGGGAACCTATCTGAAGCAGTCAAAATTTTGAACATCAGGATTCTGTAATTCATAGTTAAAAAGAGATTTCTGAGAGTAGACAACTCCATTCTAGGAGACAGCAGTGTAATGAGATCAAAGGGCTGGAAAATTAGCTTAGAAACAAGATAAGATTTATTTATCACAAACCACTGAGAGCAGTTAGCTGCTAGACCAAACTACAACTGAATGAATAAATAATAAACATCTTAATTTCCAGATTCATTTAATTAAAGCTGCACATTTCTCTACAAGGTACACGGTAGCTGAAACAAAAGTTACAAGACTAGAAGCAGAAATTACTCAGCAAAATGCTATGACCTGCATTATACAGTTTAAGCTGCATGATCTAATAGTCTCTTCTGGGCTTAAATCCTATGAATTATGAATCTAGGGTGCTCTCCTTGGAGAGTTTCAAAGCACTCTGCCAACACCAGGGTGTGATCCACTGTCACACAGTGAGACAGCCACAGCATCACCTCAGCATTCCAAAAGCTGCGTTCTCTGGGGTTTATGGCCATCTCTAAAGAGATGAGCTTTACCCATTAGGGAATTAAATGTCTCAGAGGAACAGATACCATACTTTGTATGGAAAATTTCCCTTTTACAAAGTGAGAACAGGGCAGAGAAGTATTATGATACTCCCTGGTCCAAGGGTCTGACATCGTGCAGGACCTCTGTTATCCCTGCAGAAGCACAGAATCACAGAATTAACCAGGTTGGAAAAGACTTCTAAGATCATCGAGTCCAACCTATCACCTAACCCAACTAATTAACTAAAGCATGGCACTAAGTGCCTCATCCAATCTCCTTTTAAACACCTCCAGGGATGGTGACTCCACCACCTCCCTGGGTAGCCCATTCTAATGGGCACACACTATCTTGAGACAGACCTTCTCAGCTTAGGTACTGCTAAATGAGCATGTTCTGTCCTGCCACATTGCTCATGATGATACTCCAACACCAGTATTGTCATAGCAGGGAATAAACTATTGAGAGGTAACTTCCACCTCTGTAGGGATGGCTTAGTTTAGCTGCTGACCAGCATGGCTTTGGGTGGAACTTGGCTCTGTGAAAACTCAGCTCAAGCTTTGGGATATTTATCTGCCCTGACACATTAACACACCAAAGACTTGGCTCCAAAGCAGATCGTCTCCAGAAGATGTCCCACTTCTGTGCAGCCTGAGCTAGCTCACCTGGCCCTGGTTCCCTCAGCACCCTCCTATGGCACAAAGAGATTCCTCAGGGCCAGCTGATGGCCAGCAGCTTAGCCAGTTTGGTCACTGCAGCTGAGCCACTGTAGTACCTGCACTTTGCACTGCCTAGCATAGCAGATCTCCAGGAATGCAACATGGGTTGATAAGCCATAGTTCAGAGGCCTCTCCAAAGCATTCAACTATTAGCTGAACCACATGATGCTACTGCAGGTCTCTAGGGTAAAGGATTCACCACTGATTATGCACCAGGCCCAGGACACCCAAAGACCTCCAGTGAGATAGTATTAACATGCCCAAACCCAAATGGTTTCCAGCACAGAGGCAAGCACTGCTTCAGGGCCCTTTTCTGCCTGGCAGAGCTTCCAAATAAATGAGGGCTGACTGTTCCTGTAGAAATTTTAATAGTGAAGCAAGTGGGTAAACATCAAGTCTTGAAACCATTGTAACCAGGGGAATCTAATCACTGTAGCATCAGAATTGCTGAAGCAAGGTTTGAAAGCAGAAAGCAGGGAATGACCATCTAGAGCATCATCCCATGTCCCTCCTTTAACACAGTGTGACCAGGCTGCTGCTCATGCTCAAGTGAATTGTTTAAACCCCCTTGAGGCATCCCTCTGCTGCAGTCATCAAATCACAGATCTCTTGTACAGAAAGCAACCACAGAATGAGCCCAAATCCGTCACTGTAAAAGCCTGATACAAACCTGCTAAAGAAGCTATCTCTATTAACTTCAGTAGTTTTCCAATCAAGCCTCAAATAAATGTTTTCTAATACGCTACTGTATTGTTCTTCATGTAATTTCTCTCCTTTAGCAGTTACACTTTCTGCAGGTCCTTTCCAACCCCTAAGGTTCTGTGATAATACACAACTGTACTATTCAGTTGTATTTTGACCTAAGGAAGAATTTTCAGTGGGCACATATCGTGTGAGTAAACCAACCATGTAACAGGATGGTGACCTGCTGCTGCTGCTGTTAAACAGATCATGAGAAAGCAGCCATATCACCCATGTTTTCAGAAAGTACCACTGAAAAAAATGCAGCCAATGAGAAAAAGTTAGGAAGGATCAAAGAATTTAACCTTAGGGCTGCTACAAGCCCTTTGGAAATCAAGTGAAAAGGGGACGACAATGGCATTTGCTTTCTTACTGAAGCTCCTGATCTGTTTTTGCCAAGGACCCCCTGCTTCTGGAAAAGGCTAGGTCCTATTTCTTATCTGTGGTGGACTGCACTAGGGCTGTGTGTAGGATGTGTAAGTATATGAGGCAGGCAGGAGATGGAAGCATTGCAGCACTGGCTGAATCATTTGGGATAGGGTTTTCAGGATCAGAGGATGTTAGAGATTGGAAGGGACTTCTATAGATTACTGAGTCCAACCTCCCTGTCAGAGCAGGACCATAAAATCCAGTTCAGGTTGCACAGGAACACATACAGGTGAATCTTAAAGTCTCCAGAGAAGGCGACTCCACAACCTCCCTGGGCAGCCTGTTTCTGTGCTCCAGTTTAATGTTTCTGAATCATTGTGCTGAGGCTCTTCCAAGACTTGGGCAGAAAACATATATTGCAATAAATATTCCTCTGTAAATGAGGAAAACAACTCATCCGAGTTCAATGCTTTGTCTCAGTTGCATCTGAGCAAAGAAGGGGACTGTCGTCAATAATAGTTCAAAGCAGTGTCATAGAAACATGACAAGATGTTGAGCCACAGTACCAAGACAACTTGCACACTTGGCATTTTTCCCACATCAGTGAGGAACATGGGATGGGGAATCAGTGAGGATGACTCTGGAGTGGGACAGGGGCAGATGAGAGTGAAAATAGTGCAGAGCAGTCAAGTGCAGCCCGAAAAAGCTTTGTGTTTCCAAGTTTGTATCAAGATGGAACATTATAAGACAGTGGTGATTTTTAGCATTCAAGTGTAATAAATTTGGATCTCTATTAAAACTGTTTTCCCAGGAAACAAACAAGCAAACAAAATCCCAAAATATCAACAACAAACCAACCAACAAATCCAACCCTCCCCCTAAAAACAGTAACCAACCATCCCCAAACCCAGCAGAACAGGAAGATTACGAACTGCATAACTTCTTCAGCTGCAAACCTCATGCTAAGATAAGCCACTGTAGAGAGATTTTTACTAACAGGACATGAAAAGATAAACATGAGCAACCCGTGCTGAGAAGTGTCCTTGAGTACATCCTGGGCCTGAAGATACCAGGCTCTGGATAGCACCACCCACATGCAGCTGCAGGGGTGGAGTGCCAGCTGCATGTGGGCAGAGTTAGCCAGCCCCAGAGGCTGACCCTCAGAATGTTATGGTTAAATCACCTATCCATGCCATGCTTGTAACCCTGGACCAACTGGAGCTATCCACATGTAACCAACCCTGAGCTAAGTTAGTTGTGCACGTCTCTTCTAAGAAAGCATGTAAGTCACTGTATCACGGAAATAAAGCGGAGAATGACCATCTAACCACACTGGCGAACAAAGAGTCATTTTATCCCAGGTGCAACGCCGACAAGCCACAAATAAACAACTAAAAACATTCTTTGAGATCCTTCTTTGCAGCTTTTCTGGGGCATATTCCCCTCAGATTGTAATATGAAAACCTGCAAGTCCCACATTTTTCTTAAAAACAAGAATCAAGAAGAGTTGAGTTATGAAAGTTCTTAATTATTTTTCTTATTTTCTCCTTTATTCCACACACAGAGCTGATTTTAGGATGTTTTGTTCCAAGCTTTGTGGGTTTTAAAAGTACTTAAAATCACAAATAAGTGGATACTCATGGAATTGGTCTTCCTGCAAACACATGTAAGAAGTACTATGCTAAAACATGCTTCTATATCAGGTAGCCATTTCAGTTAGATTTTAAAAGATATGAGGGTTAAAGGGGCAACAATTTACTACTACTGCTGTCATCCAGCAAGTGGATCAAAGAAAGCAACCCTCTGACCAAGAGACAGGACAAGCAAATTCCATCTCTGAGCATTTTGCAGGATGAATATTTTCATGTTCTACGTCAGTCTTTCAGGAGTGGAAGGGTTTTTGTACTTCACCTCTGCACCCTTCCAAGCTCAATGCCAATGCTGGGAACAGCAGCCACAGACAGAAAATAGGCCCCATTTGCTGCAGGCATCCATCTCAGGGTAGCCTGCCAGTTGGGTGTCCCCAGTCAGACCTCGTCTGACTCTCCCTTTCCAACTCCAGTGTGCTGCACAGCAGGAGGCCTTTAAACCAACCCAAGCATCTGGGTTGCTTATTTGAGACGGAAGCAGCAACGTGGTAAAACTGCCTTTGGGTTATCACTCACTTGCCCAGGTGATGCCCTGCATCAGAGCAAGTGTTGCCCCCCATCTCATTTGCACCCTGCAGAGCAACAGGGACTCTAAAGAGACTTCCTGTCCATCTATACCGTGACCTCAGTCTCACAGGGAGCCCTGTGCCTTCTCAGAGTTTTTGAACTCTTTTAATCTGCAGAGACCAAGAAAAGGATTGCCCACTGCTGAGGCACCCTCTGCCCAAGACAGGTCTGTCACCATGCTCCAGCACACAGATCTGTTCACTCACAAGGAGAAGGCAATTCATTTCCAGCCTTTATCATTGTAAATGCTTTGTCAGATTACAAGGAAGGAGGGTGGCATGATTTCTAATGGAAACTAGGTTAATTATAAATTAGAAACTTTGAAATAGGATTACCCTCACAAAGAGAAGTATTAGCATGCAACTGTTTGTCCTGCTCTGAGTCTGAACAGAATTAATGTAGTGTTTTTACTGTTCAGCTCAGTCTCTTCTAGGTCACAACACATTTTCAGTGGCCACTAAACAACCAACACTGTTAAAAAAGCTACTGTTCTGCCACTGTGATAGAGGCAACTTAAAAGATCAGGTCTGATAAAGAATTCTCTCTCAGTGCTCTTGTTCTCAGTAGTTAGTAACAACAAGGCATTTGGATTGACTTCCCTCCCCAGTCCCCACGCTTCCAAAAACGTCACTTAGATGCATCAGGACGTTACTAACCTATGAGCTGTACTGTAGATGTTTGCTCTTGAAGGTCCACAAAACCCAACCATCTTGTTAAGAGTTAGAGTGGATCCCTCCCCCAATAACTTTGTGTAAATTTCCCTCAGAGAGAGAAAATGCACTACAACTCAGGATTCGGAAAAGTCAGAAAGTGAAATTGCATTTTTACAGTTAAACTAAATATAAGAGCATAGACAAAATAAACTATTACAGAATATAGCAACCTTAGAGGAGGTGAGGCTGGAGTAAAGCCAAGCAGCAGCCTAAACAGTGGTGGGAGGAGATAGCAGCAAGCACAACAAAGCAGCAAGGGACAGACACAAGCTATGTTTTCAGATAGACATTTTTCAAGGCTCCAGTGAAATTACATGAACTTATCCATTGTTGCCATTTTACGGCCTATCCCTGGCATATTCACTTCTTCGCTAAGGTACTCCAGTACTTTGCCAATTTACAATCAGTGCCTAAATTTCTCTGTTTCTATTTTTTTTTGATGTCTGAGCTACAAACCTAACTCAAATGGCCACACAGCTTTCAGGTGACAACCTATGTGTAAGGCCCTGGCAGAGATTATTAGCTTTAACATTCGGTTGGTTTTCTGATAGAGACTTTTAATCCTGTGAATTATTTTTAGAAGGGTTACCTTAAACATATTTCAGAGCTGCTTTATCATCTATAAATCAAACCTTGTCTGCAAATTATGAACTCCCTACTTGAGATGAACAAACATATGGATGTATAGGGATACCACAAATGAGGCCCTCAGATCCATCTTGACAATTAATCTCATGGATTTACAGAATCACAGAATGTCAGGGGCTGGAAGGGACCCTGAAGGATCATCCAGTCTGACACCCCTGCCAGAGCAGGATCACCTACACCAGATCACACAGGAACATATCCAGGCAGGTTTTGCATATCTCCAGAGAGGGAGACTTCGCAAGTCCCTTGGGCAGCCTGCTCCAGTGTTCTGTCACCCTCACAGTGAAAAAATTCCTCCTCATGTTTATATGAAATTTCCTATGCCTCAGCTTCCACCCATTGCCCCTTGTTCTACCATTAGGCAGCACCAAGCAGAGCCTGGCTCCATCCTCCTGGCACTTATCCTTTATATATTTTTAGCCATTAATGAGGTTACCTCTCAAGTCTTCTCAAAGCTACAGACCCCCAGCTCCCTCAGTCTCTCCCCACAAGAGAGATGTTCCATTCCCTTGATCATCTTTGTGGTTCTGTGCTGGACTCTCTCAAGCAGCTCTATGTCTCTCTTAAACTGGGGCCCCCAGAACATCCGTGAATAAAGATGCTGTAGAAAACCAACAGAAAGTCATAAATTACTTTCCAGTGTAAACTCCTATTTTAACCCCAACACAGCTCTGCTTGCATACAGCCCAAGGAGAAACAGGGTTGGCAAATACAGCAATCTCCTTCCTTCTGCAAGAACCCATTAACCCATGACCTTTCTTTCATGGCTGTCATCTTGGCAGGGGACCACTGAAACCTGAATACGTCAGGGTTGGAGAAGCCTCACCTCAAGGCCACCAACCAGACACTGGAGGTGCCTCCTTCCTGTGGGCTTGCATCTGCCAAAGTTACCAGTGAGGAAAAAATCACTACAACAGCAACATACTGCTAAAAGGGGCAGTTGGTTTTGGATCTGTCCTTCACTAGTTTTGGGAATCTCAACACCTCTTTTGGAGCAGGCTGGGACTGAACCCAAGTGTCACTCTGCTGAGAGCCGCATCCTTGGATCAACCTTTGGTTGTGTTTATGCTGTATGTGTAGGCTGCATGCAAAGTTTAAGGCAAGCTATCAATTCTAAATCATAAAAGGAGTTTATACTGTCAACATTTCTCACACTGAATCATTTATAAAGCCATACCACAGTGATTTCCTAAGCAAAAGCATGCAGCCTGAAGCCAGGAACGAGGTAATTACTTGTACAGTAGAAATGTAAATTTAGTAACCTGAAAGGAAAGTGGGGGAAGACAGGAATGATGCAAGTCCTTACAGAGCCAGGTCCCAGGAATAAGTCACAGGCACCAAGAAGCAGTCAGAGCAGGAAGAGAAGAAAGTCTTTCTATGAAGGGACACAGCAACAGCATAGCGTCTCTAGAGTTCAAAATAAGTCAAAGAGGTAGAAGAATATGCCAGCCCCATGGGAAACAACTAATAAGTTACCCCAAGAAGCTAGCTGGGTTGCAGAAATAGACAAAAAATACTTACACTTGACTACATTACTAAAAATTATTTATTCTAGTATTATGATACTAAAACATCCCATTCCTAAGTAAACATAATTTATCATTCAGTTTCATCTATTGAAAATGCTGACTGTTGAGTAATGTAAAACAACCAACCTGGGTTTCCATCTCTACTGGAATGGAATCAGAGAATTAGTGTGCTTTTACAACAACTAACAGCTGAATAAAAAATACTCCTGGAGTTATCACAAAAGAGCAGCACAGACCTCCACTTAGCTACTAGGGCAGAGAGAAAGAAGTATCCTTCAATGGCAGCTGGGCACGGGAGCCCCTCTGATTTGCAGCAAGAGAGTAAGAAAGACCCTGAGCATAAAAGGTATCCAGCATGGTTACACTGGCAGCTCTGAAAGCCTTCCTGCTTAGTGATAAAAGCCATGTTCCAAATCCCCCAAACAGCAAGAGACCAGGACACATACCTGGAGGAGCCAAGGGCATGAGGAACACTGGACTCACCAGGTGAAAATAACCGGGAGGACCTTCAGCAATCCCAGCTCTTGGGCTCAGAAGGCAGACTCCCATCATCCTCCAACTCCTGCATGAACAGGAGTTGAACCTGAAACTCATAGCATGGTGGCACTCCACTTCAATAGCTTACAACTCAGAAGGGGCACAACAGCTGTACGTTGGCCAGACCTGGTTGAAAGCCCAAGTCCTGCATGCAGCAGAGCACCAGCAACAGGCATGGAGTGCTGCATACATGTTGGAAGGCTGCTTTGGCAGAGAGCTAATAATAGAAGTAAAGTCCCCATGCTCACATGTGAGCTGCCTTGAAGCAGTGATTTCTTCTGTCAGTTAAATGTTATCAGCTGGTGATAATTAGCTCTACATACCCACAGCACACTGTAGGTGCAAGGCTTGGGTCTGTGGGATGAATCCTGGATTCCTTTACAGTTCTGAAGACCAATCATAATATTTGCTAATGCTTGGGATGTGGGCGTGAGGACATGAGGAGAGGCTGAGGGAGCTGGGGTTGTTTAGCCTGGAGAAGAGGAGGCTCAGGGACAACCTCATTGCTGTCTACAACTACCTGAAGGGAGGCTGTAGCTAGGTGGGGGTTGGTTTCTTCTCCTGCAGCAACAGAGCAAGGGGACACAGTCTCAAGTTTTGCTGGGGGAGGTCTAGGCTGGATGTTAGGAGGAAGTTCTTCCCAGAGAGAGTGATTGGCATTGGAATGGGCTGCCCAGGGAGATGGTGGAGTTGCCATCCCTGGAGGTGTTCAAGAAAAGCCTGGATGAGGCACTTAGTGCCATGATCTAGTTGATTGGCTAGGGCTGGGTGCTAGGTTGGACTGGATGATCTTGGAGATCTCTTCCAACCTGTCTATGATTATCCTGAGATGTTTAAATAAATAGAAGCAGTAGCACTTAGAGTTGCTTGTTCCTCTAGAGGCTTTATTAAAAAAAAAAAGAAAAAAAGAGAAGTCTAAAGTGTGACCTTGTGACTTTTTTTTTTGAACCCTGTTACACCAGAAAGTTTGTATTTCAAACAGCTGCTGTTACTAAGTACATCAATGCAGCTGCACTGAGCTGCCTAATCCCTGGGCACCAGTGTTTATAAATACTGTTTCAACAGGCAAGTTAGATTGGATTTTCTCATGAGCTCATTCAAGACACTTGACTTTCATGGGCATGTTGTTATCTCTTTTAACTTCCAGCTTTTGGAAGCCAGCCACGGTTTTCAAAGAGTCAGGCCTCAGGAGGAGGAGGCTGCAAAGGAGAGTATCTTTTATCGTAAACCTGATGTGGGTAAAACTGTAAGTGGGTTGATGCCACTGGAGAAACTATCCCTCACTGCCAGGCAGAGCCAGGCCATTTCTGACAGGCAGCACCCAGCTTGCTGCAGAGCCCTGGGCTCTGCCAGAGCAGGGTGAGTCACTCAGGGTGGTGTTGCAGAGTACAGCAGCAAAGGATATGGAACTGACCTCTGTGCTAGTTTGAGCATGGTAACACTGGCAGCTTTGAAAGCCTTCAGTGCTCTACTACCCTCCAAGCAAAGAAATTAATTCTCATGTTTAGATGGCACTACCTATGTTCAGGTTTGTGCCCATTACCTATTGTGCTGTCACCAGGCACTGCTTTCAAAAGACTGGCCCCATCCTCCTGACACCCACCCTTTAAGTCCATCCCTCCTGATACAGCAGGACCATAGGATCTAGCTCAGGTCTCACAGCAAAGCATCCAGATGGGTCGACGGGTCTTGAAAGTGTCCAGAGAAAGACTCCACAACCTTTCTGGGAAGCCTGTTCCAGTGCTCTGCAACCCTTACAGTAAAGAAGTTCTTCCCCATGTTGAGGTGGAACTTCCTGTGCTGTAGTTCATACCCATTGCCCCTTGTGCTATCACAGAAATGCACCACCTTACACTAGAAACACCAATAGGGGAGGACAGAGAGGCAGGATAATTGAATGTGAATGCAGGTTGCTCACCTTACCATAACAAGCAGTGTGGGTTAACACCAAAGGGCAGCAGTGCTTCCAGTTGGACCTCCTGGAACTGCAGTTCCCGGTGCTTGGGGTATTTATGACGATCACCTCCATTGAGGGCTACATACCCTTAGCTAAAGGAAAGCATCTTGCAAAAAGAGGATCTAGAATCACAGAATCATTAAGGTTGAAACAGACCATAATTATATGGAAAAGACTATATAATTTTCAACTGTAACCTAACTACCATGACCAACAAACTATATCCTGAAGCACCACTTCTTGAACACCTCTAGGGATGGTGACTCCACCAACAACCTGGGCAGCCTGTTCCAACAAAACAATAAAATGAAGATGCAGTATCAGTTGAGCTTAAATACAGGAAGATAACTAATTAGAACATAGCTTTGGATGGTCTGCACCTGACAAGAAAGCATTAACCCAGGTTTTCTCTGCTGGGAGAAATTTACAGGTGATCCTGCTCTGGCAGAGGCGTTGGACTAGATGATCTTCTGAGGTCTTTTCCAGCCCCTGTGACATTCTGTGACACAGAAAATGTCTTACAGTTTTGCTACCTTACAGTTGATCACTACAGAGGTGTTTCACTGGGAGGAGATAACAGCAGAGAGCTGCAGCCTCAGGGAGAAATTAATCCATCAGAAGTGAAGTGCAAGAAGTCCCACAAGAGGAGTGGATTAAAGAGTGTTTTGGACACCATAGCACAAGGCCTGATATCTGATGCTACCTCAGTGCTTTCCTCTTGTGCTATTCTCACACCAGTTGTTGTAACAACCCTTGTGTCTGTGGGCCATGAGCTGCCATTCCTGTCAAAAGACATTTTGTGGCAGTCTTGCTGTGGGCACTTGACTGATGTGTCAGAATTGCCCAGAGGGGCAGGAAGGAGGTGACATTATTGCTGCTGCAGAAGAAAAGTGCAGATAAGGAAAACTACAACTGTGTCGACAGTGCTGCTAAGGAAAGGCTTTCTCCTCTCTGTGTTTCTATTCCTTTAAAAAAAAAAACCCAAAGATGCTGGCAAAAAGTGGGATTTATGGGAGCCCACTGAAACATATATCCTGCAGGAAGACATTAGAGCTTGCTGGCCTTGCTAGCGTTAAACCCAAGGTGTTACTCAGCAAAGAATGCTGGATGAAGTGTTCCCATGTCATTTTATGTGACCTTCCTTAGGATGATCCCGTCCCCTAGGGTGATGTCAGACAAGCGTAGGAAAAAAGCCATTACAGCTGTACATGCATTCAGGAAGGGCTGGGCCACAGCAGCTCTCACCAGGCCCTGTATAGCAGGAGAGTTTCCCTTCCTTTCCCAAATTCCCTCATTCCTAAAAGTTGAAGCTCAGGTTTTCGGGGAAGTGGGATGGATGCCCATTTGGATCGTAAGGTGCAAAGGTCTGGGGGTTGGAGGTTGGACTGAATGATCTATGGAAGTCCCTTCCAACCTCTAACACTCTTTGATCCTGTGAGTGTCTCCCCAGAGGCATATCTGCCCAAAAAAGGTTGACCTACCTAGATGGTTTCTACTGGGAGACACAAGCCCTGCCAAGGGCTGCAATAAGGGAGGGGAAGGATAGGCAAAGAGAGGCCAGAGTTATTAAACAAGTCCATGTCCTCAGGAGAGATGCCTCTCTCTTGACTACAGTTTCAGCTGAACCCAAAGGAGTCTCAAAGGTGTACATCCCCAAAATAATTGAATTTCTACACGGCTGATGAAACATAATGGCCAGGGAGAGTAAGAGATGCTGACAAAAGTATGCAGCCAGGACTGGGCACAACTGGATGGTGTGTCAGCAAACACCACTCCTCTGGCTGTTCCTTGCCTAGGCACCTGAGGAATGTGGCCAGATACCTAGGGGACAGGGACACAGGCACAGTCTTGCCCAGGCTCCACTGGATCTTCTGCTCATGGGATGCAAGCTGAAAGAACACAGGATACTGCTGTGGAGGGGAAACAATTTTTAGAGCTATTTTCTGTGGCTGCTTTCCTTGCTGGGACATTCTGTGCTATAGGCACATGTAGGTTTAACTGCTGGATGTCTTAACCAGGGAGCACAGCTCTCCAGAGGGACTAGATCGCCCAGGAAGTGGGCGCCAGAAAAGTACAATCTTTGCTACTTCATTCCCAGAATGCCTGCATTTCCTCTTTACAGATGAACAGCACAGGCTGTTCTGCTCCCTTCTGCTCCCTTCCTGATGCAGGCTGCTATTGGGGGTGGGGTGTACCAGGGAGGTATGGTGAGGGCGGGTATTCAAGGCTTGGTTGTGGGGGAGGCTTTGGAAGGTTCTGGCCTTGTGAGATTGTGGGGCTGAATATGAGTTTGGGCATTTCGTATGTTTTTGTGCTGGATTATATAGTTGTGAATAGTATTTCCACTGAAACTTCAAATACTTTCCAATCCTGTTTGGAGAGTTTTCGTTTCCTCCGTTAGAGAGGGGTAAAGAGCATCTGTCATGCTCCTTAAATCCAAGACAGCACAGACTCAGCTTCAAATTCTGTGGCTGCAGTTTGAAGGTACATAATGTAGGCTGAAACCCATGTTTTCAAATGCGATGAGGATTGTCATGTGTGTTACATGAACACAAAGTTTCCTCCTTGTGGTTACACACCTTTCTTTAGTGGCTTACAGTTAAGAGCTGCAGGCATGAAGCAGTAAAATCTGGTAGCTGACCAGACTGGTCCTTTGAGCTTTAATTCATCAAAAAATAAGAGTAAGCTAATAATTTTCAGTTAGATTTTGGAAAATATCAGAACTCATTGGTGATCTTAGCCTTTCACTGAGATTCCAAGCAAAGCAAGAAAAGAACATTAACTGAAGCAAGAAAACCAGGAAAGGCCCTTCTTTCACTGCCCACTTTAGAGATGTTTTAAAACTAGCCTCAACCACACAATGATCTCCATTAACAGACAGATTCCATTCCTGTAACTTCTGACAAGACTTACAGAAGTCATGCCAGTTTGTTTACTCACAGTTCTCTGTTGATTACTGTTCTTATTGAGCAGTGGGGCATTTTTCTTTGTGGAAAAAAAATCAATAAATATTTAATTCATAAATTTAAGGGAGGTGATGAGCAAAATATACATCTAATACAGATAAATGGCTTTTGTACTCATGAAGGCTTCTTATTAAAGAGCTGGTGAAAAAAAAGTGTCCCTGCTGGGCAAGGAGAACAAAATAAATTGTGGACTTTATACTGCAAATACAGCATTAAAAAAATCCCAAAAAACAACCTAACCACAAACCCACAACATTAATGAATCACTACAGCTGAAGGTTTAAATCTACAGAAGCCAGCACAAACATGAAGGAAGATTCCTGCGGCGAAGTTAATTGAGACTTATTGTGGGCTGCGTTATTGATGAGTGCATACATTCGGTTGCATAAGCAAATTGGCAGCGCTGTATACAGCTGGAATGCAAATAAGAGATGTGCAGCCATGTGGCTTCTCCTATGCTGTGAGACCCACTGGCACAGTAGGTATGGCTTATGGGTCATCTACACGTACACACAGATGCATGCTCATAGAATCATAGAATGGTTTAGGTTGGAAGGGACCTCAAAGGTCATCTAGTTCCAACCCTCTGCCATAGGCAGGGACACCAGAACAGGTTGCTCAAGGCCTCATCCAACCTGGCCTTGAACACCTCCAGGGAGGGAGCAGCCACAACATCCATGGGCAACCTGTTGCAACGTTTCACCACCCTCACTGTAAAGAACTTCCCAACATCTAATTTAAATCGCCCCTCTTCCAGTTTAAGCCCATTACTCCTCATCCTGTCATTACAAGACCTTGTAAATAGTCCCTCCTCAGCCCTCCTGTAGGCTCCCTTCAGATACTGGAAGGCCACTACAAGGTGTCCTTGAAGCCTTCTCTTCTCCGGGCTGAGGAGCCCTAACTCTCATAGTCCACAGAGGAGAGGTGCTCCAGCCCTCTGATCATCTTCGTGGCCCCCTCTGGACTTGCTCCAACACTTTGATGTCCTTCTTGTTTTGGGGGCTCCAGAAATGTACACAGTGTATATATATATATATTGCCTTATGCTTGTATATATATAAACCACATAGAGAAGCATAAGGCAAAAAAACCCCAACCGACCTACTAAATCTTCAAGACACTTTTTCCAGGTATCTGTGTTTACTTATTTACAGGCAAGTCAGTGAAGATTGTGACTAACCATGCATTTCTTTAGTGCATGCATACTTTAACATGTTTCATCTCTTGTATCCACAAATGCTGAAACACTACAGGAATGTAACGGTCCCAAAGTTGTAAAGTATTTCTATTTAGTCATTTCTGTAGCCAGACAAAAACTTTGTGTTATTTCATGTCCCATATTGCTCATAAAACTGCAGCTGAGCTAACACGCCCCAATCCCTGTGCCTGTTTTTTCAAAGCACAATGTCCTGGGGACATATTCTCTAAATTGCCTGTGAAGGCTTTGGAACAACACAAAGCTAGCCCACAAAAAGCCCCCATCCATCCCGGCAAGCCCATACTAGTGCTAGGTTGCAAAGGCTATTGTCTGTCTCAGCTCCAGCAACTCTCATAGGACCGCAGCAGCACCAGGTGATGCAAACCTGGGAATGGTGTTCAGCTGATGCTGGGGACAGGGGGGTTTATTTGCATTACTGTGGTTCCCAGAGACCCCAACCAAGGTCAGATTTCTCCTGCAGATGGCATAAAGATAGCAATAGGAAGCTTTCGCTCGTGTCTGAGTAGGCTATAACCTGTCAGAGAAGGTGCAAAGTGTGGATCATCCTCTCAAATGATTCCCATTTCACAGGGAAAGTACTGATGCTAACGAGGGCTGTACCAAAGCTGTGGGTTGGCTGTACCAAACGCTGTGGATCTTGGCATCGTGATGCTTTGTTTAAAATGAAATCAAGTGCATAAAAGTGATCCTACACACTTTATCACGTTGCCTGAGGTCACACGCTGTGACAGAACTCAGAGCTCCTGATTTCCCCACTGGTGTTTCCCTCTAGTCAGTCTCTTCCCACTATTTTTTTTGCCTCACTACAGAAGAAAAGATTGGAATTGCTTACTCAATGTTGTATCTTCACTACTAGTTTTACTTGTTCCCCAGTATCTGTGCATAGGGTGAAACAGATAGGGAAGGCATTCTGCTTAGATGATTTAACTAATCTCATGCAAATGTACTCAGCAGTCTTGGTACCCATTGTGCTTTCACCTACATAATGGCCAAACCAGCTGAATATTGCTTTTTCCAAAGATAATGGCATTTTTATGCACCATTTCTTAAAGCTTTTTGTGCTCACACACTGAAAACCAGCTCCAGCTGAGGAATAACTGAAGTCAATACACTTTGTCTTTGTCCAGGTAATTACACAGCCTCCCATGTTAGCCAAAGAGAATATGATGATGATAGGACATCAGCAGCATGTCTAATTTCTCTCCCCGCCCCACCCCACCCCCCCTTCTTAGTTTCAGCATACAGAATGGAAAACCGTAGCTAAACATTTATCATTACATCTTTTCTGGCTTATATTAGAAATACTGCCTGCATGTATTATCTTGCATGTGAGAAGAGAGAAGGATTTTGCAGGCAAGATGAAACATAGAACTGGTTTAAAGCAGAGAACAATAAACTTGCCTCTCAATATAAACTGATTTCTGAATTGTCTAAGTCCATAAGGAAGGAGGAGAGGAAAGAGTGAGGAAGGCAGGAAGGTGTGAGGAAAGGAAGGGGAAAGGGAAGGGGGAAGTGAATCCAAGTTTCCTTACCGAATAATGGTGACAGAGTTGTGGCTTCCTTCTTTGCATCATTATTCGCTCTTTCTCAAAAGTTAATTTGTTGATAAGATCCACCTCAATGTACCTTCTCTTCAAAGAATCAGGATTGCTTATGAAATGAATTCTAGTGCTTTTTCCCTTTTTACAGTTGATCAAGTGTTCCTCCTGCTCATGTTCTTGAGGTGAGTAATACAGTTTTATGTGAAAGTTGGGATTCTGCATCTGAGACCAAGAGAGATGTAGGATATGACTGAAAGGAGTGCACTGGGTTGTATATGAGAAAACAGTCAGCTCATCACCTCAGCCAGAACCAGTACTCATTGTCTTCCATGAATTTTGGAAAATTCCTGCTGAATAGGGTGGTTGTTTGCTTAGATAGGTCTATGTGTTACTGAAGCATGAAATCTATTTTGCTGCTTTATTTAGATATGGAGAAAGCTCCAGACCTCCCTTCCCTCTGATGGCTACATTCATAGTATCTCTATGTCATGCTGTTTGATCATTGTTCAGTCTCTTACAAGTTATTTCCATTAGAAAGACAAATTGGTAAGGAATCTAGGTATTTTTTAAAATCCTGTTGATTTTGGAAATAAAACAAAAAGAAACACAAAAGACTCGAAGACAATCTGAAACAAATCAAACATAAACATCTTAGTATTTTTTAGCCTGTACTCAAAGCTGTAAAGAGATCTCTCAGACATTTTCTCTGGATTGCATTTCTAATTTTTTCTGTCACTAGGACTTTGTAAATCCTTTTTTTCTGAATGTATCCTGACTACTCTGGAAAATACACACTCCAGTAACAGTATCTTATTGCTTAGATCTAAATTTGGGCCCTAGAAAAACCTTTTCACCATATTCTTCTGTTTCTTGTTAATTATTCAGAGCCTATGTTTTGGGCATTTAATGAATTTATTTTTATACCTAAAAAGACTGTAATCTTCCTGCATGACTACTGAATAAAAGACACTGACACAGGTTAATCAAACTTCACCCAACCACCATGAAACTCAGACATATTTTAAGAGTAACTACTGTCAGTAGAGGTAAGATAAAGACAAAAAAAATATCACAGAATTGTCAGGTTTGGAAGGTGCCTCAAGGATCACCCAATTCCAACCTCCCTGGCATGGGCAGGGACACCTCACACCAGAGCAGGTTGCCTAGACCCACATCCAGGCTGGCCTTAAAAACTTCCAGAGATGGGGCTTCCATCACCTCCCTGGGGAACCTGTGCCAGTGTTTCACCGCCCTCATGGTGAATAACTTCCTCCTACCATCCAATCTGAATCCACCCATTTCTGTCTTTGCTCCATTCTCCCCAAGTGTTCTCCTTTAGAAGGGATGAAAGAAGAAAGGATGAGCTTCATGTGTTTTAGCGTGCTGAATCTCACTCAGACACAGTAAAACATTCCAGCATTGTTACGTGGAGTCCAAAACAAACTACATCAGAATGACCCTGATATGGACCTTCAACTTTGACTTAACATTTGTGGTTCAGAGCACCTTTTTCCATCTTCATCTTCAGGAAATTCAAAATGCATTGTAAAAAAGTGGCTTGTGATGAAGAACAGTTATTAGCAGCATTCCTGGTGGGTAGATTGAAACCAGTACAAGATGAATAGCAGAGAAGAGTTTGATGTTACTGGAAAACAACAACACTATTTACTGGGAGAATTCTGCCTTTTTTTTTTTTTTTTTTTTTTTTTTTGGTGGGTGTTCATTTTTTCAGTAACTTTATTGACGATCTTGATGAGGAGATTGAGTCCATCATCAGTAAGTTTGCAGATGACACCAAGCCAGGAGCAGGTATGGATCTGCTGGACTGTAGGAGAGCCCTGCAGAGGGACCTGGACAGGCTGGATGGGTGGGCAGAGGCCAATGGGATGAGATTTAACAAGGCCAAGTGCAGGGTTCTACACTTTGGCCACAACAACCCCAAGCAGCGCTACAGGCTGGGGACAGTGGCTGGAGAGCAGCCAGGAAGAAAGGGAGCTGGAGGGACTAGTAAATAGTAGGCTGAAGATGAGCCAGCAGTGTGCCCAGGTGGCCAGGAGAGCCAATGGCATCCTGGCCCGTATCAGGAGCAGTGCAGCCAGTAGGACAAGGGAGGTTATTCTTCCTCCCCTGTACTCAGCAGTGGTCAGGCCACACCTTGAGTACTGTGTCCAGATCTGGGCTCCTCAATTCAAGAGAGATGTTGAGATACTGGAATATGTCCAGAGAAGGGCGATGAAGCTGGTGAGGAGCCTGAAGCACAGCCCTGTGAGGAGAGGCTGAGGGAGCTGGGGTTGTTTAGCCTGGAGAAGAGGAGGCTCAGGGACAACCTCATTGCTGTCTACAACTACCTGAAGGGAGGCTGTATCCAGGTGGCGGTTGGTCTCTTCTGCCAGGCAACCAGCAACAGAGCAAGGGGACGCAGTCTCAAGTTGTGCTGGGGGAGATCTAGGCTGGATGTTAGGAAGAAGTTCTTCTCAGGGAGAGTGATTCGCATTGGAATGGGCTGCCCAGGGAGGTGGTGGAGTTGCCATCCCTGGAAGTGTTCAAGAAAAGCCTGAATGGGGCACTTAATGCCATGGTCTAGTTGACTGGCTAAGGCTGGGTGCTAGGTTGGACAGGATGATCTTGGAGGTCTCTTCCAACCTGGTTGCTCCTATGATTCTATGATTTCCAATTAAGCCGTTTAATGAAAACAGTATTTGGCCAAAGCAGAGTAAGATTTTCACAGAACAAAAATAAAATATTGAGTATGTTTATGTTCTCAAAATTAAACCCAAAACAGAACCAAATGTTGTTCTGGATTGGGCAGACTAGACCAGTCTCTCACTGGAATATCTCTGTTGTTTCCCTAAGTCTGAGGCAACTGACAATTCTCACTTCACACACAGAAGGCTGGGATGCTCCATCCCTGATGAACTCTGATCTGTTTGCAGTCCTACTTACTGCTGCCATCTTGATTTAACTGTTACAGGAGAAAGTTTTTCCTTTCGTAAGATCTCTTAGCCAGACTCTGGTCTTTCAGGTCACTTAAAAACATTTAATTAGAGCACATGAGCTGTTTCTTGAACTTAAAGAGATCCTGACACTGCCCTACCACAGCCAGCAGAGCCAGGTTGTTTGAACATGCTTAAGTGCTTGGCTGGATTTTTTCCCAAACTGTCAATCTTTTCTAGTTAATCATTTATCACCCTGCTTATGTGCTGGTAGTTATGCTTCAGTGTGCAAATATGTAAATTGCTTTCATAAAGCTCCGCTCACCAAGCACAAATAATGCTTTCTCAGCCTTTTACAGTTCTCCAGCCCTGTGACATCTCAGATAGATCAAATGGCACTTAAAACTGGCAGGAAAGTTACTTCTCTGTTAATTAAACAGAATCATTACTGTGTTCCTCTTCTTAATAATGAGGCACAATCATGGACTTGCAAAATAAACAAATAAATAATGTCATTTAGCTCTAACGTTTTGCCTTTAGGAGCACCTGCATCGATCCATCTTACACACACTGCCTCTCCAGGAGTGAGAAGGAGCAAGATGTCAAATTCATGATAAGCATATTTGCACGACTGTGGCACAGATTAAGCTAACTGCCTGCAACAAGGGTACTTTTCTTTCCTTTACTAAGTGCGTTAATTGATGGGAACTACAGGGGAACGTCACCTTCACTTACCTGTGCCCTGCTACTTTGTATTCAGACAGCTCAGAGCTCTCATGATTTTCTACAAAGGATTAAAATTGCCAAGAGGAGAGAAAATGCACCCACTAATGAAAAGGCTGCTTTTCCTCAAATGTCAGGTGCTTTTGCAAGAAATGAGTACTGGGGAGAGAAAATTACAGAGTCTGTTCCCTTGCTCTGTAGAGCAATTCTGGTAAAAATTTATTCACTGTCAAGCAAACTGCAAAATGCAGTCAAACACTTCTTCTAAGAGGAAACCTGAACACCTCTCAGATTGAGTCGTATTAAAATGAATTAATGCTGACAGCTGGTGGGGAAAAAAAATAACATTTCTAAGCTTTAAATATCATTAAAAACCCCACCCAAAACCCAAAAACCTAAACTAAACAAAAAAATGAAAGCAGTCTCCCTGATGGTAGACCAGCTGCCACCATGACCTACTCAACAGGGCAAAACTCAGCCCCTGAATTGTGCTAGGCTTGGGCACTGACTCTGCAAACACTCCCAATCCTCTGCTACAGAGGCAGGCTGGCAGGTCATGTCCTGGGCCACCCAGGACACAGATGGTGGAGCAAGGGTAGGGGGGACCTCTAAGGGCAACTACTGAAAGCTACACTTGGGGAAAAAAGTCTTAGGCAGGGTTCATTTCATGACTGTTTTGGGACTGGCAGGGAAATAAAGCCCCAGGTAACAGAGGAGCTTGGGACAATGTTTTGGAAGGCTTGTGTTCTGTTCAGGTCCCAGATGAAGATCTGGCCATCATCTCAAATAGTAGGAGGTTTTCCTTCACTATATAATTCTTTAAAAAGAACATACATTTTCTATTCCTACTTTTGGCTATAAAAAACAGTCAATTTCCAAGATACATTAAAGCAAATAAGTGTGCAGCACTCTGAGGAAAATACATTCTGTTAACGTAGCAGAGAAGAGATGCAGAAAGATACTGCTTGTGTGAAAAAATACACAGCGACCAAAAGGGCATTTTCCTTTCACAGAAGGATAGAGAGAACAAGCTTTCTAGTCAAAGGCTAGAAAATATCCATTAATTTTTGGAGATCTAGTGAGATGGAAACACAAATATTTGAGCAGCTAAACACGGTTCTGAATAGCAGCGCCTTGTATAGTAAGTTCTGGTGTCTCTTAAATTAATATGGAAATTGATACAAAGAAAATTAGTATATTCAAAGTCCATGTGCTCACTGGGGCTCACACCACCAAACTTCAGCCCTTGTAGAAATTATTCTGCAGTTTTTGCCTTGTACTTACATGCCAAGAAGGCAGAACAATGATGTCCAGCATAAAAGGCCACATCCATTGAGATTATATAAAGGTTACTCCACAGAGAAGTCAATATGAGAACTGCCCTCTGAATGCCTTGTCCTTTAGCGTTGCTGTAAGAGTGATAAGGTAAGTTTAATTAGAGGGGTTTAAAGTCTTGGTCAGAGATTTTCCCAACTCTGAATACCAGTGGCTAATTTTGCAGTGGTTGTTACTGGACACACCTTTTGCATCAGCTTGAAGCTGCTGAAGCTTGGGGTTCAGGCTTGGGCAGGTACTGACGGAGCAACACTGGAAACTTCCCAAAGAGGAAGAAGAGGCAATGAGAACAGCAAAGACCCATGCTAGTGACACAAAGCTTTCTCAGATTTCTCCTCCCATCTTGCGGTGAGGCAAAAAATGCTGGACCTGGGTGTGATTGCATTTGCAGTGATATAAGTTTAAATTCCTCAGGCCTGACTCTTCACTACCCTGTCCTCACTCAGCCACCGGCCCAAGCAGAGAGCATGCAGGACCTGGCAGCCTGAATCACAGGACCACAGGACAATTTAGGCTCGGAAGGACCTCTCTTGCATCAAAGGTGACACCCTGAGAAGTAGGGCTGCAGAGGACAAGAAATTCAGAGCAGAAGCAGACTTTGTCAGCAGTCATTTCTCATGGCAAGCACATTTGGGCAGGGATGTTGGTGAAGTGCTTTCTTCTTCCCTCTCATAAAAATGTACTGGGTGGCATCCAGCCATGAACAGGTTTGTCAGCGGTGCAAACCTGTATGTCAGCTTCACCTTATCTAACATTAAAGGAAATAAAAAGAAAAAAAAAAAGGCATTTACTCTTACAACTCTTAAGACACAGAGAGAATGAAATGCAAACAAAAGAAGGTGTGCTTTCCTTCGTCTCCATTTGATATTATCCACCTTCAAAGCTAGACAGTTAGGAAGCTTGCTGTCAATAAATAAGCAAGTAAAGAAAATCATTGACAAGCTTGATTTTAAAAGGTCACAGGAAGGAGATGAGTGCCATTGTTTCAGCCTTCTCCTTTCCCTTTTCAGTCCTCCTCAAATGTTAAAATGCTGTACCCTGCCCCGTGGCAAGAAGAGAGCTTTGGCAGGAAGCAACCGAGTTCAGAGCCTCTTTAAGCTGATGAACTATACTCAACCCTACACACCCTTATTAACTTAATCAACCTAGGACAGACTAGCTGAGGAGAGAGTTGAGAACAATTTAGTGACCACCAGCTGCTGTGATAGTCAGTTCCAACTGCTCTGTCTCATGAATGACCATGGCTGAGCTTGGGCTGTCCCATGCACATGGCAGCAGTGCAAAATAAGTTCTGAAGCCCTCCACAGGTCGGGCAGCTCCCCAAGCAACTGCTCAAAAACAACACAGAGAAGAATAAAGAGTTCCTTGCTTTCAGGCTGAAGACATGTGACAAGAAGGGAGGACCTTAAAAGATCATCTATCCCAACTGCTCTGCAGGAGCACCTAGAGTAGGTCACACAGAAATGCATCCAAGACAGGTTTTGAATGCTTCTAGAGAAGAAGACTACAACCTCTCTGGGCAACTTGTTCCAGTGCTCTGCTAACCTCACAGTGACGTTTTTCCCTACACTCACATGGAACCTCCTATGCTCCAGCTTGCACCTGTTGCCCTTTGTCCTGTCACTGGATATCACTTCGAAGAGCCTGGCTCTGGCCTCCCAACAATCACCTTTCACATATTTATAAACACTGTTGAGGTCACCCCTCAGTCTCCTCCAACCTAAAGAGACCCATCTCTCCACTGTAGCTCTCCAAAATACTCTCTTCAGCTGGCTCCTGCTCCTGACTCCTATGAGGCACCCCACATTTATCAGGATGCAGCAGCCAGCCTGGCATGCTCCATGCTCTTACTGTCGTTGTCAAAGGCATCTGAAAGAAGCACCCTCACCACCTCAAAGACACAGGAAAAGAGAGTGCAGGATTCATGCGGACAGCGGACAGTTTTGAAAAGCTATGAGACTGCATCCTTTCAGATTAGCTGGGGTAGCAGGAGCTGAAATGACATTTTTTGTCATGACTTGGCTGAACCACACACCACAGTTCAAAGGCAATACTAGAGAGCAAGGTTTGGTTAATACCATGAATGTTCATTCATATCTTTGCTCTCATTCAAGAATGTGAAGGCTGTAGCAGCCTCACAATATACAAGCCAAGACATGCATTGAAACTGCTAAAGCTTATAAAATCTGATTTACTCTGTGAGGGGGAAGGGGAAGTCATTTAGTTTGAGTTGTAAGGGATTTTGATACAATCTAAGCTTCATCAGCTCTGAAGAAACAGCTCACTCCCTGGATGGACATAAAAGGCTGCTATGTACAGCTCCAATAGCACAATAGCAGACAACAACTCCGAGCACTGAAGATTACAACACCTTTATATCAGCTGCCTTTTAGTACAGCTTCTCTTGCATTACCACCACCTGATAGGCACTTCAGTTTTATTGTTAGCTCTTCAGGTGTCCATGGCTCTGAAAGTGAGACAACAGATTTGCAGAGGTTTTTACACTAGAGTACAGCTTTTACAAAAATAGTAATTGTGCAGCCCCAGGCATAAATAATGTAACCTGCCTTGCCCTGCCTGAGGTTTTCACTGTCTGGAGCCTCTCCAGCTCTAGGAGTCAGGGAGTCTGTAACTCTGCTGCAGGTGAAAAAAGGTAGGCAGGAGGGCTAGGCCTTCATACTCTTGGCAGAAAACACAGAGGCTGGATGATACTTGCATTGGCATGCAATGCTATGCTGGCTCAGAGTCCCTCTTTCTGTGGCATGGGTCCTGTGTGGGCCCCGTGAAGAGGAATGATGCTCGAAGACCCACAAGTAGAGGAACAGCAAGCTTAAACTCATGAGAGTATGAAAACTATACTCTCTACCTTAGTTCCTAAGGCTGGGAGGATTTTTTTATTGCTGATGACATTTGGTTTTGGAAAGGAGAGGAACACACAACCATGGGAGGGAAGAGTCGACTTTGTCACACACCCCATGGGGCTGTGTAAAGTAGCTGAGTGGGGAAATTTTTGACACCTCCCTGTGCTGGAGTAAACCCAAAACTGTGAGCCAACACTGACAAGAGCCACCCCTGGGGAGACAGGGGAATAGCACAGCCAAACCTGCCTCTCCATAAAAGGTGATATCTAGCACTCCCGCAGCCCCAGCTATAAACTGATTTCTCAAATGGCACAGAGATGCAAGGGACCAGCAGGTGAAAGGGAAAAGGCAGCTAAGGCTGCTACCACTATGGCCCAACCACAGTGAGAATGGCAAAAAATAACAGACTCTGGCAGAATAGCACTGGGGAGAACACAATGTGTGTGTTGCAAGCATTCCCCCATGCTCATGGTCCATTTTCTGCTCTTACAAAAGTGGATGTGAAAAACAGAACTTGCTTTGCTGAGACACCATGGAAGCCACAAGCAAAAAGAGTAACTGCTGTGCCAAACAGGGCCCTCAATTGTGTGACTCCAAGAATCTATCTCTATCTCACATTCCCTGATGGTCCTCAATCTACTTACCTCCTCCCGGAGCTCCATCACTAAGCAGAGAAGGTCCTCTACCTGAGCACACCACTCAGCTCCGAGAAGTGCCAGAGAATCTTCTGTGAATGAGGCCAGCTGTGCTAACAACATGCCCAGTAGGACCACTGGACCACTACTGAGCAAAAAAATTACTCCCTCTCCAACACTCAGCCACTCTCAAGAGGCATTCCAAAGCTGCATGGATGACTGCAGGCCCATGGTTGGTATTTTTCTAGCACTCAAAAAGCAGATGGGAGGCTTGTGACTGGTCTCTCCCAGCCAAAGTTCCTGTGGAAGAAGGAGTAGTTTCTAGAGTGTTAAACAGACGTATGATCATGGCCAAATGCCAGATAGCTGGAGCAGCCCTCATGACAAAAATCTAGCCTTGGTTGCCAGCATCCCACACCATATGTATCAGCTCCTAGGTAGCTGCCTGTTGGGAGTGTTACCTGGGGATATCACATAGTGCAATTTTCAGTGGTGCCACCATACAATAGGGCAGAGAGAAGAAAATCTTTTCATTCACTCAATTCTTTCTCTGTGCAAAGGGATCTGTTTCAAGGTTCTCTTCGTGATGGTGTAGATGAAAGATGCTCTTTCAAAGACAGGACGTTTAGCTCTGTGCTGGCTTCTGCTGAACTGGAGATAAAATTTTTTCTTTGGGAGACACACTTTTTGTGCAATTCTCTCAACAAATGACTTTAGAGAATGCTGAAGCTTTGAGCTGTAGGCCAGTAGTGTAGTTTGTGCTACTTAACTCTGGGCTAGTAGTAGGGAAGTCGATGCTCGCTATTGTAAGGGCTGCAAAGTCTATTTAAAAGCCTCATCCAATGGATTTACAGTTCCTGGGTCTCAGAAGCATCCACAACAGCAAAGCTGCTGAGCACTCTGGCTCTCATGACATCAGCATACAATCAGGGGATTATGTCTGTATTTGATCCACGGTGGAGCCATGACTCAAGTCGATGCTTGTAATCAGGAACAGAACACAAATGGAAGGAAAACAAGGAAATATCAAAAAAGGAGTCTGTGTGGCATCTCTCTGCAAACCACTCACTCCAGCTGCAATTTCATGACGTCCTTATATGCTGATCTAACTCTGGGCTGCCACTGAAACAATCAGCCATAACCTTCCCGCCAGCCCTGGCACAAGCTGGACCAGGGATTTTGAGTATTTTATAGTTCTTTAATGAGGTCCCCTTGCATTTGGATCAACTACTTGAGTTGGCATAGTGCTCAGCCAGCCCAAGCACTGGAGGCAGCAGGAAAGCAGTCAGCAGTTCACAGTGAGATTAGCTAAAAGCTGCTGCCTTACAGAAACAGCCTCACAAGGTGCCAGTCTGAACCTGCCTCAACATCTCCTCACATGAACACTGACACAGCTGGCGCAAAGTTGCACAGTCAGTTTCAGAGATACTCAAACCTCAGACACATCAGTGATTTGCCCAGACTGATTTCATTTAGGCTTTAGTCTGCAAGATGCTTATGTCAGACATGAGATGAAGCCAGGACTTCGCAGACTCCCAAAGAGTGAGCAAGCATCAGACAAGGAGCCAGCAGACAAGTTATAGCAAAAAGACCCCACAAAAGTTGGGGGCCTGTTTCCTTGTAAAAATGATTTTATCACTGTTTTTATTTTCAAGAAATACATTCAGTTGGAGAATAAAGCTGAGGCTTTTTTTAGCCCAATGGATGTCTAAATGGAAATCTCCAAATGCAAATTTCAGTTCATGGGACAGTATTTCATCTCTATCAGCAGAGCAGTCTGATCCCTGGATGGGATGTTAACCATTATTTATCTATTTACATTCCAAAGCTGGAGGTTGGTTTAGAAGAAGCCTGATGATGAAAACAAGGTAGAAACATTTATCTCTTTATCACATGGAATGGTGCTTAGTCCTCCTGGGAAGTTCAAGTCTCTGTGTAGTCAGCAGCTGGGCTACTCCATTCATCAGCATCATAAACATGGTCAATGACATCACCAGCACATAATGGCTAATGCTGCAAGGAAGAGACAGATAAAAGAAGTCAGAGAAAAATGCAAATTTACAGTGTGAAAAACTCCTGACATAAACAACCCTCTGATTTTTTTTTTAACTAGACCTAATTACTGGCCTAGTATGTCATCCTTTATATGCTGCTCCCAGGAGACAACTGTTATAGCAGCACCACTGTGCAAAAACTAAAGCTTGTGACAAAATAAAATCACAGGAGCAATGGAAAACACAAAGAGCATATACCCAGGTAATATGAGATAGTGTCTGCATTTTCCATTCGAGTGACTGAAAGCACTGCAAAACTTCCTGGTTTCTATGAACTGGTAACACAAAATCTAGGGAGAACTTGCTATTAGGTAGACATTCCTTTTTAGCAAGACAACTCAGCCATTTCAGTCAGCTGAAGCACAGTTTCCTAGAGAAAACATTATTCCCGTGACAAGCAGGTTTAAGAAAGAAGTAGTTTTTTCACTCAACACTTCTGAAAATTGCAGAACTCTCTGCTATGGTAACACATGGGTTTACAGAAATTAAACAAACGAGTTCAACCGGCTAAGAAACAGAGTCTGAAGATGCAGCTTCTGGGTAAGCCCTTCAGTCATTAACAATTTGTTTTCCACTTGCTCAGATTCTGGTACCTCATGTTCACCAGTGTTACAGATGGGCTATTTATGGTCAGACCTGAGATGTGACCTAGGACATTCAGCACCCTGCGTTCAATGGCCAAAGTGAACTGCTGGTAATGCGAACTACTAACCAGTAAGAAATCACAATTTTTCCGAATTTGGTGACACTTCAGGCTAGAGCTGCAGATGAAAAACTGATGTGTCTGCGTTCATCGTGCATTTAGTGCAGCTGTTTGTTCTTTTCCCAGGACGACTGAGAATACTGACGTTCTGACATGAGAGGTACCCATGCCTCAAAATAGATGGCTCTTTAAGATGAGCATGGTAACTTCAGATTTAGTGAAGTCTAGGCACAGTCACAAGAAAGCATTGCAAGGAGCACTCGCTGGTTTAATGACTTGGAATTTCTACCAGAGGACTCATTCAGTTTGAGAGTTCAGCCACAGAAGAGCAATAAAGCTCATAATATCGATGCTATTAATCCTCACGACCCCAAGACTGTGACAACTCTGATGCAAGCCAAGCACAATTTATCCCTGAGAAGTGGAGAAGCACTAGCTCCTAAAGCTGGGATGCTAAGCAATGTGAGAGAACAAATGTAATCTAAAAAGCTTGCTAATAAATGAGAGCTCTTCCACAGCCAGGACATATCATTGTTCAGCATGTCTGCAGCATGCTCTCAGTGGCAGTACTGGTAAGCACTGCATGCTGTATCAGGCTAGATCGAGACAGACATAAGGGCCCTGAGTAACTTGATCTAAATGGAGATATTCAAAAGATGAAAATGATGATCAAAGGCTTGATGAGGCGTCAAGCAGCTGAGTCTAGTTGATTTACATCCCTGTAAAATCAACTAGAGAGTGGGGAGGTTGGAGTAGATGATCTCTAAAGGTCCATTCCAACCTAAACCATTCCATGATTTTATGTCCCTGCTCACTGCAGTGGAGTTGGACAAGACGACCTTCAAGGGTCCCTTCCCACCTGACACATTCCACAGTATCAGCAATCAAAGGTGCCAAGGTCTGGCCTATGTGGATGAAGAACGCTGAAACCGACTTGACTCACACTACAAAATTTTTCTGTTTCAGCTGAGTCTTGCTAAACCTTCTCACAAACAACTTGCCCAAAATGAACAGTTTAAAAAAATTAGTTATAAAAATCCACCAGGCTCAGATCTCAGCAAACATAATGCACTGTAAGAGCCTGCAGCTACCCCGTGTCAACTCCCACCTGTATGCAGCACAAATGAAAGCATTTACTAATGTGAGTGACTTGAGATTTAAAATATCAGTCAAGAACCATCCTTCTTACAAGCATAAGACACAGAAGGAGCATGAAGTCAGCAGTTCATGGTGTAATGTGACCTTGAGGACTGTACAAACACCACAGGTACAGAAATTTGTGTTCTTAAGGGAAGAGACACTTTGGTAAACAGCTGGATGGCTTAGTCTTACGCATTACTGGTAACATCTCAGCTTTCCCTCTCACTTGGCAGCAGAGCTGCAGTTTTTCATATAAGTATAAACACGAACTTCCTTCTAGCTGTCAAAGAAAACCTGAATGAGAAAACTGAAAAAAAGAAGCCCAACGGAGACTCTGCCTTTATTTCTACAGACATCCTGATAGAGTCACTAGTAGATTTACAACTTGCTGCTATCAGCCTGGTCCTTACACAGACATCACAGTTCCTCTGTCCCAAAAGGAATTTTTCCAGATGTAGGTGCTAATCAATGACTTTGGGAGGAGCACTGAGAGGGCCTTTGTTGAAGGAAAAATCTCCATAATGTCTGTTTAGCTACCTGTTAGTCACATGATTTAGTTCTCCATACTTTTCTAAAGAATAGGGTGCTGCACACAGTTGTCCCTTGCTATACTGCAGAAGGTTGAAGAGTTATGCTCAATTATTAAAGTATTAGATGTTTCAGAGTACAGAAATATATATGCTACAACAAAGAGCACAATTAAAACCAATCTCAGTCTACTTGTCACATAATTTCAGCTGGCATCTCTGGGGCAATCAGCAACTGTTACAGCAGTGCTTGCAGGCAACCTGGTTCAGTAGAACAGTTCTCAGTCTGGAGCAATGGTGTAATTAAATAAACAAAGCAAGACTCTTACAAGTATATGCCACAACAACAACACAGAAGAATACCACAGCAGGCACAGTCGGACAATGCTTATCAAAGATGAGATAGGCATAGAGTGCTAATAGTAGAGAAAATAGAGTTGGCATAGGGGATCAGGAATGAAGCTAAGGCAGTGCTGTTCAACAGAAAGGTGAGTGCCTTATGTAGTCAATAAGCAAAGCTGGTGCTAGGAAGTGTTTTCAGCAGGAGGGAAGACACTCCTTTCTGTCACATGGAACCAAAAAGAGAACACACCATCTCCTGGCTTTGCCAGTGATAACATACATGGGCGAGAAGTACTAATCAAAGACAGCAACCAAAGATCAACAAAAAATGAAGAAGGGCAGTAAGGGCAATCAATATGTGGCCTTCTCCCAAGACAGGCTAAATTCTAAGATGGCAGACCTGATTAGAAGTTGTAAGAAGTAAGATGAAGTAAGTTACCACAGCAATTACAAAACTAGAAACAAAACAAGTAAACTTAAAATACCTCACGCTAGGACTTGGACGAAGACTCTCCAGAAGAGTCCAAGGACCTTATTTCTATATGACATGCTACTTTGATCCGTGAGATTGTTCCCAAGCACACAGAGACCTCAGAATCAGATTCTGCATTTTAAGGAACCTGTATTTCAAGGCAGAATCCCATGCCCTCTCTTTCCTATTTCTTACAAAATAAATGACAAAGAACATCTCCCCTAGCTCCTGTTTTAGAAAATACTGGTAAGCATTGTCTTCCTTCTAGTTATAAGAGCTTTGTTTTAATTGTGAGACCTAGAAGCTCCAGTATCTCCAACTGGAAATCAACCATTATCCTTAAAACCTAAAAAGAAAGTCTACTGTGCTTTATCTGTGTCCCTTGAACCTTGTAACTGCAGAAAAACAGTTGAGATTGTATCTTTATGATTCAGCAATTGCTACAGAAGCAGGAATGTTATAGTTATATGTCTGTATAAAAGCATGTAATACTGTCATGTAAGAAGCTTTAGAGTTTACCTTGACTATTTGCACAAGCAGTATAGATACAGTAAGCTTTAAAGGACAGATCTCTTTATCTATAGTGATCTATAGATATAGAAACATCTACAGATAAAGGTATATAAACATAGCTTTAAGCCATAGAAGAACATTTAGTGACAAATAAGCCAAAAAACTGGCTACTCTACTTCTCTGCTATGCAAAGATAAAAGAACATGTCAGAACAAACTTCCTGATCATCCATGTACTACACTGACACATCAAAACCACTAGGAAAACTGCATTATTTTTACAAAATGCAGTTGTGTGTTCTTTTAGGGTACGTCAAGATACAGTGGTAAGGTCAGTAGACCACTGATTTGAGTTCCACATTCACAGCAATATTATCCTGTTATTATATCAAAACAATGAAAGCCACTCTTAAAAAAAAAAAAACAAGTTCAGATTGATTTTGGCATGACCATGAAGCAAAGGGGCTTTACAATTTTTCTAAGAAGCCATAAATATTTATGGTCATTGATAATTCATTGAAAGAATCATTGATGATTTGGTGAATACAGATACACAGGACTGTATGTTGGGATCTCTTGTTTAGCATTTCATTAATGATTTTTTTTTAATGACTCTGTGTGCCTCGTGTGACCACGCAGGCATGTTGAGGGGCAGTACAAGACACCTATTACATGGTGCTAAGGACCTAGCCCTCAAGGCTTTGCTAGGAACAAATCCTTCATTGTTTGCTCATTCTACTCAACTCCCAGACCTGCAACAGGAGGAGGAGAGCAAGGGTTAAACAGGCCTCGCAGGATTTATGCCCTACCAGGACATAGTGTCACAAAGCCAAAAAATAATTAACAAAAAGAGAGCAAGCAGCTGCCCCTAAGGGTGCCTTCCCCCACTCCATGAAATCCTAAACAGGTTTTGTTGAAATATAAACAGTTAAAAAAAAAAGAACAGTAATTTCCTTAACTAACTCAGACTTCTCCAGAAAATTCTGGCAACACTTAAAAACATCAACTGAGATATAATATCTTCACATGGTGCTGCCAATGCAACAACAGATAACACTGCAGCGGGAATGCCACAGAGCTGTCACTGCAATTGCAACAGGGGGACAGGAAAGAGCCATAGTAGTATCTCACTCCCACTGGTTTTGGGAATTACCCAAAACCCCATGAAGCTCATCTTTCCCTTCAGAAATAAACACTGAAAAAAAGAAAAGAAAAAAAATCATGTGATTTTGCCAAGCTTGTGAATCACACCTCAGAAATCTGCCCAGAGAAGGTTCAGGTGCCAAAATACTGCTCATGTTAGGTAAAAGTAGGGCCACTTCTGTTCTGCATATATGGTTTCATCTCTTTTTTTAATGCAGCCCAGTATTTTTTAATCTTATGTGTATATGTACACACAAATAAAAGAGATTACAATAAAATAATGAAGGTGGCAAAGTCAAGCAATCAGAAGTGATGACAAATTTAGAGTTTCCTGAGTATTGTGCATTACCACACTCAAAATTAATCACAAATTACTCTTCTCAAGTGAAGATTTTTTCAGTGCTTTCTTCAATACTCAAAAGACAACATGTGGAGAGGCTGAATTATGGCTGTGCAAAACGAGTTCCCCTAAACTCTTCAGGGTAAGGCAAACTTCCAGCTGAAATGGATCCACAAATTTATTACCATTGTAAATCTGTTACAGAGACACATCTACCAGAGAGGCTATTTTGAGTGTTCGTAGCAATTTGTATTTCACCTAGGACCATAGAATGGTTTGGGTTGGAAGGGACCTTTAGAGGTCACCTCTTTCAAACTTCCTGCAGTGAGCAGGGACATCTTCAACTAGATCAAGTTGCTCAGCATTAGCAATTTCTGACTGCCAGTGCCCAGTTAGAAAGTTTCTTTCCCAAGAGAACAGAGCTCTTCTGCGGTCTCCAGTATCCTTTCTTAATCTGCCTAGAAGCCAAACATATGAAGAGACCAGCTGACTTATCCTAGACTGACCATATGTGGTGGGTTTGAGAAATCACCCCCAAATAAAAATTTACCAGACCACCTCAGACAGCTTAGAAGATAAAACTGTATTTTACAGCAATCTAAATTTACAAGCATACATACAAAATATATTTACATGTATTTACAGTTATACATAATTATTTACAATTTAGAAATAATACAGAGACCAAATCCTTACGCCCTGGACAAAGAAAGCCCAGAAGGGTCCAACATCACCTTCTTCTTTCCCCCTAGACAGAACACAAGCAAGACTCATATTATCAGTAAAACGTTAGTGAAGGAGTCAGAAAGGGACAGTGACAGAGCCAGTGCCCAAAAGCCAAAGGAGCTAAATTGTTTTTACATTGCCCTTTTATCCCTCTTAACAAACCAATGTATATTACAGACTTTATAATTATTTTCTTTTTACAACCAATGACCTGCTCATTCACTCTATGTTCAAAAGAGTGTCCAGAGAGTTCCTCTCTCTTGTTCATAATTTAGAACCAAAACAGAGCATTAGCTCTTAAACTGCTACACCATAGCAAGGAAGTGTGATGTCAAAGCACTATTTGATCTAACATTATCTCCTCCCATTAGGAAACTTCAAAAGGCAGCTGTAAGCAAGAATTTGAACCTCCAAAGAAAACATGGAGAATATGTGTACACAGAGCCAACTCACTCAGCTTGTTCTGGTAGGATAAGTGCTCCAACCTTCCACCTTTGTGGCCCTCCTCTGGATCCTCTTCAATAGATCCATATTGTTCTTGTGTTGAGGACTCCAGAGCTGGACACAGTACTCCAGGTGGGGTCTACAAGAACAGAGTTGAGGGGCAGAAACACTTCCCTCGATCTGCTGGCTGTGTACCTTTTGATGCAGCTCAGGATGTAATTGGCCTTCTGGGCTGCAAGTGCACATTGCCAGCTCTTGTCAAGCACTTCATCAAACTGCACCAATAAGTCCTCTGCAGGGCTGCATTCAATGCACTCACCATCCAGCCTGTACTTGAGCTTGGGACTGCCCTGATCCAGGTGCAGGACATTGTACTTCACCTTGCTGAACTTCAAGGTTGGCACAGGCCCACCTCTCCATCCTGTAAAGATCTCTCTCGATGGCATCCCTTCCCTCTAGTGTGTCAACTGTGCCACAGAGTGTGGCGTCTCCAGCAAACTTCCTGAAGGTGCACTCAATCCTATTGTCCACAGATGAAGATCTTAGACAACACCGGTCCCAGTAATGATCTTTGAGGGACTCCACTCATCATAGGTCTCCATTCAGACATTGAGCCATTGATTGTGACTCTGAGCAGCCATCTAGCCAATTCCTTATCCAGCAAGTGCTCCTCCATCCATCGAATCAGTGTCTTTCGAAAGACCAGGATGTTGTGCATGACAGTGTCAAATGCTTTGCACGAGTTCGTAAAGATGATGTTAGATGCTCTTTCCTTGTCTCCCAGTGATGTGACCCCATCTTAAAAAGCCATTGGTCAGGCAGGATTTGCCCTTGGTGAAGCCATGCTGTCTACTACTAATCACCTCTTTATTTTCAATGCACTCTAGCAGTCTTCACGAAAATCTGCTCAATGATCTTGCTGGGCACTGAGGTGAGACTGACGAGCCTGTACTTCCTTATCTCCCTTTCTGAAAACAAGGGTTATATTTCCCCATTTCCAGTCAGTAGGAAGTTCACCAGACCACCACAGACTTTTCAAATACAATGGAAAATGGCTTTGAATTTCATCTGCTAGTTCCCTCAGGACTGTTTGTGTGTACCTTCCAGTTAATTAGTCTCAAACCTGGTCTCCTCTTACAGTGAAAGGATCTTCATTCTCCCAGTCATGGTCCTTGCCTTCTAGAACTTGGATGATGTAGATAGAGCCCTTATCATTGAAGGCCAAGACAAAAAGGTTGTCAAGTACTGCAGCTTCTCCATATCCTGTGTGACCAGGTTCCACCATGTCCTTCTGGAGAGGGCCGACACCCTTTCATCCTCTTGTCACTGATGTACTTATAAAAACTTTTCTTTTTACCCCTGGCCAGATTCAATTCTATGTAGGTCTTAGCTTTCCTAACCTGATCCCTGTCTACTTGGACAACTTCTTTGTATTTTTCTGTCATGTGTTTAGCCAATTGAATCTACAGATGGATATTCAATACCATGCTGAAGCCATGACAGCTTTAAATGAAAGTGCTGGTTGAAGAACATCATCATGTAGTTTTTAGTTTGGATTGTAACATGAGAGGTTTCCAGTGTCCAGTTTCTGCTCCTGGTTTCCTGTTTTGGAGTGTTGGTCTTTCCTGCTGCAGGCTTAGGGAGTGAAGGTGTAGTGTAGTTTTATCACTGACTTCTGCTCTGCTTTTCTGTGAAACAGCCTAAAGTAATTGCACATTTATAATTTCACTAAATACCGCTTAACTCAACCCATTTTTTTGCATTACTTGCCCTCCTGTGCGTGTGTAGGGCTTGCTGGCGAGAGAAGACATTCTCCGCAGTTACCTGTCCCCATTTCCACCCTCTGTAGGCTTTCTCTGTGCAGCTAATAGCTGACAGAAACTCCCTGTTCATCCATGCAAGCCTCCTGGCTTTGGAGAAGGTGATACTTGAATATTAACCATCTTATTTGGTCTCTCTCTCCTACAGGGCTTTATTCCATGGTATCCTACTAAGCAAGTCCTTGAGGAGTTCAAAATCTGCTCTCCAGAAGTCCAGGCCAGTCAGCTTCCTTATGCCTCATATTTATTTCTGTCTCCTCACAAATAAGACTGCACAGCTGAAAACCTACCTTATGATGTATGCTGTGGAGGCTAGTAAGACTCATAAAGCAAAACAAATTCTCTCATTTTAGCTGTGATTTCTATATTTAAATGCCACAGATTCCCCAACCAGAAGGATGAGACTATACAGGTCTTGGTAGTAACATGCCTATTTAAACAAGATTCGTTAACTAACAGGGGATTGGCTGTATACAGAAAAAGTATAGATTCAAGAAAATTAACAATTTTGGTAAATTATTATGTTAACAGTGATTACAAATAATTCAAATGCAAACTAGTAATTAGACTATGGGAGGTTGTGTAATTATTGTTCTTTGGAAATAAAATACCACCTACTAACTGTACTTCTTGACACGTTAGATTTATTACTTACTTCATTTTGCTGTCACACAGACGTTTAGACACAAGTTTTAGCTTAGGTCACACACACATGTATACCTGTGTGCATGTGCATTTAAAGTACAGGGAACATAACTGAACCATTTGATTAAGGAGACTAATTGAAAAAATACAAGAGTTCGAGATAAATGATGATAGTAAACTGTAAGTCTCTTCAAAAGACAATGGAGGCAAAAATATTACTATACCTTGTTCCAATATCCAGCCAGCTCCCATAATCCTTAACCAGAAAGAAAAAATGCTAGAAAATAGAAAAAAAAAACCCTTTGATCAGTACAACCACCTTGCACAATATGAAATAAAAGACTGAAACCCCATGTTTTCAGGC
This sequence comes from Tricholaema leucomelas, assembly GCA_013400475.1. Taxonomy (NCBI): domain Eukaryota; kingdom Metazoa; phylum Chordata; class Aves; order Piciformes; family Lybiidae; genus Tricholaema lacrymosa; species Tricholaema leucomelas. Next base: position 1,414,631 of record WAAF01018281.1, read on the forward strand.
TGTTTACTCCAAGTTTCTAATTCTTCAAGCAGGAGATGTCTAAGATCTTTCCAGGAACGTTGATTTGGACCAAAGTATAGTTTAGGAGCCAGGAACAGATTTAAGGTGGTATCAAACACAAACAGCTGAAGATGGACTAAGTTCTGTCAAGCTGGGCTTGCAAGAAACAGATCACCATCAGAGAACTGCAGTAAGAAAAACCAAGCAATCTTATTGTTTGAAATAACAGGATCCCAAATCAGACTCCTAGTGCTAAAGAGAAGGCTGCATATTGTTTTCATCAAATGACACCACAAATTTCTTTGGGTAACTCTGCCAATTACCCACCTGTAGAATTAGATTAATGCTGGGATAAGACAGCACTTGTCAATTAGTAAATCTCACAGATTCTAGCTGGTGGCCATAATGATTTAAGATCACAAATCAACTGATTCTGGTATAATTTTTCCCTGCCAACTTTCTTATTTCTTGATATACACACAGTTTCTGCATATCAAGCTTCTTTAGAAATATTTTGTTTTGTACTCCAGGGACATAATTGCCAATTGATTCCTGTTTTGCTTTAGCTAATGTAAGAGTAAGTGAGACATAAGACATTGATATACTAAGGCTTGCTACACACCAGTACATGCCTGCACTCTTCTTTTGGACTAGATAGATTTATTAGTGAAATGCTGAGTGTAGCATATTGGCATTTTAATCACTTTCCTGTGGATATTATAAAAAAAATAAAATCAGGTTAATCAAAGATTTGAAAGTACACAACACCCCATCATCTCCATTTTTCATTCTACAGATGAGTTTGGTATTTCCTATCAGCTGAGATGCACAAATCATAAAAAGTGCTAGTCTCTTTTCAGTGCTCTCCTGTGACAAGGGACAATGGATACAGAACAGAAACATACAAAGTTCTACCTCAACAGGAAGGGAAAACTTCTTTACTGTGAGGTAAAAGGACACTGGGAACAGGCTGCCCAGAGAGGCTGCAGAGTCTTGATCTTTAGAGGTCACTTCCAAACCCTATCACTCTATGGTTCTACTGTAAAAGGAAATCAAAACAGGAATGTTTACTCCAAAACAACAAAAGTAAACCAGCATGTATGAAATGAACACCAGCACTACTTACTGCTTTGAAAAGGTTTATGTTTACCTTGTAATGCCCAGTGGCACTGCTTGCTGGGTTGCAGACAGTTTCAGGGAGCAACCAAAAAATGTACTTCTAATCTGGAAACATTATGCTGGGGTATTGCTCAGCTTTGAACTGAATTGGTTTATTTCTTTTAGCCAGCTTGGTTTGTGGGTGCAAGCTTTCTGAAGACAGCATTTCCTAACAGCTCAAAAGATTCAAAGTGTCTTTTTGGATGTTGCTGATTTTCTGGATTCTGACAGCTCCAGCAGAGTCAGTGGGTAGCACACTTCTCCTTGGCCATTTTTAACAAAGGAAAAGTGGGGTGACTAAAAGGTTCAAAATTCCTTAAAAATTAACTAAACCCTGCATGCAGCTAAAATTTATATTCTTACTTAGAAAGCACATGAAAAGCTCAAATTGATAACTTACTTTTATTACTATTAGGATATTGCTTCTTCAGAAACATTAATTATGTGAAATTCAGAAAGTAGTGACTGGAGAAGTTTTATCTCTAAATTATGCTAGGATTTCAAATCAATTCACTGCCCCAGTTACAAAAACTTTCAAGTCTGAAACAAATTCAAATATCTCTAGATGAAATTAGGAGAAGTCTCTGCTTCTTGATCTTACTTGAAGAGAACATGCAACAACTTACCAAAGCCATGATGTCTGAAATCACAAGAACAATGAGGAAAAGGCTGTAAAGGTCAAAAAAAAAGACTCAGATCACTGACCTTTCTTTATGGCCACACATACTACAATACTAACTAAAACCCCATAAATTAATTAAGATAAGATGATTTCTTGCCCTTGCCTTTCTACATTCAGCTACAGTTCAGTATATTAAAGAACAGTTAAAATATACAAGTACGACATCAGGCATCTGCTTGGAAAAGACATTTTGCATCAAGAGAGTTTCAATTTTGCAACACACATTTAACACAAGTAATTTACTAGAGAACAAGAGCATATCACAAGCAGCGTCTGCCCATTCTTGATACAGGAAGCTTCTATGCTGTTTATGTCAAGTAAAGCTGATTTAGAAGCTTCAAGATGGACTCAAGAGTGAACAAAGTTAGCATGAGCATAGCTGAGCTGATCAGTCCTATCGTGACAGCCACTCTGCTAGATAGGAGGCTGCTAAAGGAGGTGCTTGGACCCCTTCCAGATCCTTAGGTGACTGTAAGCTGCTCAGGGAACACTCAGCATTTTGGTGGCAGGTTCCCAAGCCCATAAGCCTCTCTGTCAGGCAGCAAGTTACTTCTAGAAAGTAGGCTGCTGCCAGTAAAAGGAATCAGAAGGGAGCACACAGAGCTATTTTTCCCCCCATTAAACTAATCTTATTTTCATTAAACTATGTAAATTCTAAATTACATTAAAGTAATTGCTATAACTGGTTAAAACTAGTCTGTAAGTTAATGGCTCTTCAGTAATGTTGCAAACAGCTGACCCATTAACAGAGAAGTCTCTACCTAGAACACAGTTTTACAGGACTACCATCATAAATCCATGAAGCTTTTTTTTTCTTTTGGGAAAATGTCCTACTGCAGCACTGCATGAGCATGTTCTAAGGGAACACTCATACCAATGCCTCCTGAAGAGGAAGTTTCTGATATTGCCTATGTCAGCTGTGTTTCACTAGTAAACAAGGATGCAACAAACCAGCTGTATCTCAGATACACTGAAAAGCTTCTGTCCACTTGCCTATGGCTCAGATAGGACATTGCAACCTTGTAGTGCCTAGGAGGCATTCAGCTAGAGGGCTGTTTTCACAGACAAGCTCCAAGAACATATTCTGACAGAACATTCCCCACAAACAGAAAAAAAGAATCCTTAACCTGTCAACAGGGAGTTCAGAGGCAATTCATCCAATTCACAAAAATCTGCCTTTTTCCCCTTCTGAACTACATGAAGTGTTTCATAATAGGACAGCACTGATTTGGGGGCATATTTATACACTGCAAAGACAAGACTGTCCCCTGTGATGGTTTATTTTATCTAGCAGGGGCACTAAGAGCAATACAGTGCAGCACAGACTTCAAGGGACGCTGACAATCAGTGCACAACCTCTTCAAGAATCCTAGGCACGTCTTGCTTCAGCCTCACTCCCATGCTGATGCTGCGGCAGCATCAATACTACTATTACCTCAGCACAGCTAAATGAAGATAGCACAAATATGAGTTAGAAGCATCACTACAGCCTTACAAGGTGACACAGACATACTCATGTCCTATGGTTTAAGAAGCTGGTAGTGTTTCCCCTTTCACACACAAATGCACATTCCATGAAAGCTTTTAATATCACCAGTACTCTCATGGTATGCATGCACAAGTTAGGAACTGCTGACCTTCATGATGCCTGAGCCCCAGAAATGGAAGTTGCTAGAAGGTCTTCTGAGCAACCTCAATTACTCAACACAACCCTGCACTTGTGTAAGCCTTAGTGAAGGGAATGAAGAAAACCTCCTTGGGGATCAAACGAAAGCCCAAGTACACACAGCTAAGGCAGTGCAAGTAAAGGCCTGGCAAGCTTTGTGCTATCCCTCCAACAAGAAGTCAGATCTTAGGCTGCCCTATACCTCAGTGTTGGGTGGTGTTGCACAAAGACACAGCAGGCACAGCACAAGCAGGATGAAAAGGCAAAGGATTTCACGTCAAGCAAGAGCACTTTCCTCCTGCTTAGCTGTACAATATGCAGGACAGAGTCCCTGCAGCTCTCTTGACGCTATCATCGAAGACATTTTGTTAACCTCACACACCAGTCCATGATGACAGAACTCAAAATCCTGTGGCTGATAAGGCTCTCTACCATCTCAGCATCATGCACAGTCCTGCATGATGAGCAGAGGACTCAGTCATGTGCACTCAGTCCACCGAGGGGGTAGGGAAGGTTAACAGTTTCAAAAAAAAAACAAACCAACCAACCAAAAACCAAACAACAACAAACAACCCCCCAAAAAGTTGAAAACAGTGAGAAGTGTGAGGGCATTTCAAATATGGATACAGCACTCTGCAAGGCTGGACACTCATGTCACATTCTCTCTGAAAGGTCTGTAGAGATGGGGAAAGGACTGGCAGCCACCTAGTCTTACTGCAAAACATATATAATATGAACATAGCTGGGAAGAACTGATCTGCAAGGGAAGGCATCCAGTCTTTTTTTTAAAAGCTATTTGTGGTGAGGTCAGTACTACAAAGCTGTAAGTTGATTACATTTTAAGCCAGTTATTTAAAAAACATGCTACGAGCAGAGATGCAATATAAAACAAAAATAAGACTTTAAATTTTGCTATTTTTTCTACATTATGGGAGGGGCAAAAAACCTATGTATTGTCAACTAAGACTGTTAAATATCAGGTTGTTTCAAGCAGTCTCAATGCTTCCATTTATCTTCATTTCTAACTAAGGAAAGAATTCCCAAGCTGGCAAAAATCACTGAACAAAACCACTCAAAACAGTAACAAATAACATTGTGATTTTTTTTTTTTTAATAGATTGAAATTTGACAATTCTGAATTCTTGCAAAATAGATTTGAAACCCTCACAAGTGCAGAAATGTAGCACTTACTGTACCTCTTTGAAGACAGTTGTGTCGTGACTTGGATAGCTTCGAAAGCACATGATACCAGAACAAATGGGATTACAACCTGTTTAAAACACAAGCTACATTTTGATTTACAGCCATATTTAGAAAACAACCTGGCAGGATGTGGAAACATTTGCCTGGTTTCAAAATTATCACAGAATGTTTCTGTTACAACAATAAAATACTGGCAAGAAAGGACAGAAACTCATTTGCAGGAAATAAGTATAACAAATTAATTAAACACCCCTCACCTCCCTTGGTTATAGCTGAATTGCAGTGAAATAAGCCATGGAGGCAAAATGGAAAACTGTAATTAAAACACATTAATGACCTGCACATTGTCTATCCATTTCAGCACTAGTGAGAAATACTTCCAAGTAGGCTGGAAGGCAGAACTACTCAGACCCAGCATCTCATGTGACAGGCTGTGGAGCTCCAAGCATAACAGGACGATCTCATCTCAACCACAAAAAGGTCTGAATATAGAATCTACTCAGTAAGGCAAGGATCATGCTGTTCCTCCATGTGAAGTCAAGCAAATGTAAACAGCTCAGTAAATTAAGAATAAAGGCAAACAAGTTAGAAACACGAATGCTGCCTTTTGCTCTTTCCAAAGTTGACTTGTAATCCTTAAGTTAGTAGTGTAAACATACTGCTAAAACCTGTTCTCTTGCATCCACAAGGTTTGCATTATTGACTTATGTCCTGCAGTGTAACATGCAGTATACCTGTAACTCAAGTCACTGGGACAGAAGCAGCAGCAAAAAGCAGAGGCAGGAAATACTGCCTATTTTAGCAATAACTCAAAAATTCCATTTATTCCTCCCTGTTTGCCTCTTTACCCCTTTGGCAGATGCTTTACTCAAATATTAGTAAAAAGCTCTTACACCTTTGCCTGCACACAAAAAGTGCAATGCAATCTTTGACACATTGAAAGATAATAAAAAACTAATATTAATTGTAAAATAGCAACCTAATCAGTAGAATATCCAATGCTTGTACTAATGTAAGGTAGACAGAGCTAATAAATAAATATGTATGTATCTCCTCAGTGTTTCTGTAGATAGACTATAAGGAAGGCTTATAATTTTTAAAGTAATAGAATTCTCAATATTTTAAGTTCCCATTTTAATTTAATAAACTGAGCTAATACAGATAATTTCTACTTCCATGCACTTTAGCTTCTCCTTTTTGGAAAGCAGAAGGACCCATCTCTAGAAACACTGCAAGGGCTGAAAGCTTCACATTTGGTTAAGAAAGCCAATGAAACTCAAATACTTATGTTTTGGACAACTGCAAAGTAGCAACTGTGCATGTGTTACATTAGACAGTTTGACTACAATATGTCTACTAACCTTCAGCACAAGCAAGCCTCCCATCATGAAGGGACTGAACACAGTCAAGAAACAATAGACAGAAGCAGGATCAAAACTAGAGAAACATGAAAACCACATTACAACATGTCTTTGAAACGACATTTTCCATTAAACCCCAGAGTATTTAATTACCCCTGTAACACATTGTGCCTACATGCATTTCTAAACAGGACTTCCAGCTTTCTATTCTCCTGCTCAAATACTACATTAGCAGCGACTATCTACCTCTTATTTCTCAGTAACGTTTCTCTGCTCCTGTCTTTTGAGGTGCTATGCTGGCAGTCAGCAGTAGAACTTTCTCTGCTCATGCTGCCAACAATTTCTAATGCAAATTGAGAGGACCTTGTAATCAACAAGGTCAGACTCTTAGAAAGCACATTAGAGAGTAGAAATTAGCTGTTATCATTACTCCACTGACTACTGCTTTAATTCTGCTGATGTTTCTAAGCAAATTCATGTTTAATATGCCAGCTGCAGTAAACAATTTGCAATCTTTTGTCTAAAATAAATGAATACAATTTACCTATTAACAGAAGCTATGTTTCCGGTGCCAAAGAAGGCTGTCACTAAGAAGAAAATCTAGATGTATTTAAGGAAAATAGACCACAAAAACAGTTGTAGCAAAACAAAACCAGCATCTTGCTCACATCATTCCAATTTACTTTCAAAAAAATCTATCATGAAACTACAAGACGGTGAACCACTATTGCAGATTTACCCTGCATTGTCAAAACACAAAGTACTGTTTCAACCCCAGATTTCACACATGACCATCAATTTAAAATGATCGGGACTGTCCGGATAAGGTTTCAAGACCTTTCTTAAGAACCCTGCCAGAAATTGCAGCTCATCTTTTCTGGATGCTACCCAGATAGGAATATTCCCAGACCACAATCCCAGCTGTACATTTGGAAACACAGGTGTTTGCAGAAAGTAATGCCACATGCATGTACAGTGCACACCAAAAGAGATGGCTTTGTTTTATTAAGGAATTGACTATGGAATGGGCTGTTGGCTATGACACAAGAGCAAAGGCTCCTCTACACTATCCCTCCATACAATGTTGTTGTCCAAAGGTTATGCTCTGCCTTTCCACTACAACATGGGACTTCCACTTTTTTGCTTGCTTGAGGGAGGATGACTCTGGCAGCATCTGCTTAGCTGAAAGGTTTTTTATAAGCAAGCCCTATTCTTTTCATCTAGGTACAACACTTGCTGATATATAAGCCCATGAAAGATAATTTTCTACCTCCTGTGCATACTGGGGACCGGAACACTCTAGCTCACATCTCTTTGGCGAAAGGTTTTTTAACTGCTTTTTTTGCATCAGGCAGAGGGGTTAGCCACTGACAGTGGGCTGCTGCTGTCGAGAGCTCTTTAGTCCTTTTGCTCCTGTTACAGCTCCTGCAGAGGATCACTTAAGTCTCTGCATAAACAATGTGCTACCAAATATTCATCAGTGCATGCAGTAGTTTGAAAGGACTAGGTCAGCATAACTAAAGAAATTATGCTTCCCCAGAGTATCTCATCATTTCAAGTTTAGTAACACAGCAGTCCAACAGCATAGCAGAGTTCTGCCAGGTAAGATTTACAAGAACATTTCTGCAGTAAAATTAAGAACTACCAGCAGCACATAAGTCTAATCAAAATGCTAAGCATAAGCAATCTGAATCTTCTTCTGAATGATCATGCTATACTATAGCGTTCTTGAGCATATGCTGACTTTTGGATCCTGTACAGAAATCTCAAGACAATCTTGGCTAATACAGCTCACATGGTCATACGTGACTACTGTAGTACAAAAGGTTTCACTTCTAACACCACTGTTTCTGTACATCAGCATCTGAATGAAAGAAGCCACACCACCTTTTCATGTATCTAGTCTCAGCAAACCAGATCTGAAAATTGTACTTTTTTTTCATGAAAATACATTGAAGTGTTTTAGATGAAGATTAAAGTAGTGCTACATTCAAGTGTTAAAGAAGCACTACTGAAACTTAAAACAATACAATTTGTTTAGTTTTTGTTTTGGCTAATTTCCACCATTTGATAGACAGTGGTACCCTTACCAGAATCTAGCCTATTTTTTGTTAAAATAGCAAAATATCAAATCATATGTACAAATTTACTGCAAGGCTTCTCAGCTCCTTCTTGGGTGTACGTTAAAGCAAACACAAATGTTCAACACCTATCACACTGGTTTGTGTCCTTTCTTAGCACTGATGTCTTAATAAGGTATCTGTCATGCTTCTCCTGATGAAGGTTCCCAGTGTCTAGGGCACTGCCCCTTCCAACAGCATAGGCTTTGCAACCATGATCTACTCCTTCAGATTTGATTGTTCTATGAACTCTAGAAGTATGGAGATTAATCTCTCTCCAGCTATGATGACCCACTTGCACTAGAAATCTTCTAGACTGAATCATAATTTCCCTCCCACGTGTACATGGTTGACGCCAAATACCTCTCACCTAACTGCAGCCACACAATGGAAGAGAAAAATGACATTATCAAGTCTGTAGAGTATGAAAAATGAACTATGGTTTCTGTTACAGTAATGCAAAATAATTGCTATGTTAGCAAATAAACAGCTCTGCCCTCCCAAGCCTGTGTGATTTCTAACAGCAGACAACATGGATGACAGTATCGTATCACAGTATCACCAAGGATGGAAGAGACCTCACAGAACACTTTTCACTAAAAGTCTGCAAGTACTTTCCTTCTCCTTTCATCTGCCTGGCCATGACCAATGCCCACCCTCTAACATTTTCTTCTTAACACACTGCCATACTCTGAAAATGAAACAACAGGAATAACTTCAGTATCACTTTTTCTAACTCATTTGTGAAGGTTGAACGAATACTCTCCACTGAGAATGTAATAAGGCAAAATCAAATCGAAAACATGAATCCTTAGATGTCTACATAATGCTCCTAAGAGGCCAAACTGTTCAAAATGGACAAGGAGCCAGATTCCACAACAGTATTTTTTACTACTTTAATTGAAAATCATAATGTAGAAGATCATAATCATTTTGAGCAACACAAGCCAAATCATCCTCATTACCTTCTCTTTCCAGTGCCTACCAGGCTACAAATTTTGATTGTGGAGCCTTCTGAAACAAACCCACTCTTCTCCCCGGAATGCAGCAATAGGCAAAAGGATACAAAGAAGAAAGACCTGCGGATATCATCTAGGTGTAGCTGTCGAAACTGACTTATATCTGTGGCACAGGCGAAGTTGAAACCGGAAAGCTGGAAAGACAGCAGAAGAAATCAATATTGAATCTCCACCAATGTACTTTCATAGAACCATCATTTTTTTACTGAAATGAAGGAGAAATAAACATACTTCCCTATCAGCTGCTACTATGATGAGGACTGCAAATCTCTCCCATATTTTCATTATGCTTTAATGAATCTTTCAGAAGGATTGTACAAGTAGGATGATCAAATGAACAGCAGAGCTTCCACTGTTATCTACACTAAAAATGAACTTCTATGCCTCATACTTATCATCATCTTTTTTCATCATAAATATTCCTCCTACGCACACACACTTCCACTGCTCACATGTGATGAGAATTAAGATTCAAAGAAATAAAAGACTGCAATTATCCTCAGCTGACTTATGTTATAAGCAAGAATAATAAAGTATTCTTCATTTCCTTCACCCAGTTCTCAGCACAGTATCACTTGACCTGAAAAGAAATTGTCTTAATGGAGTTTAAAAGGTCAATGAACTCCTCAATGGGGAAAAGAAGAAAAATAAAAATCAAGTAATAGACATTCAACATTAGCAACATTTTAATTAATCCCACATTATCAGGGAATTGAGCTGGACTCCCTAACAGAAAATTTACTTCATAGCTTACATTAACAGACATTCTAGGGAGGTTTCTCTAGCCTAAAAATGGGAAGCAGGAGTAAGCCTTATTGTCCTTTCACTTGAAAACAAAATTCAAATGATACACAGGGAGTGACAATTGAAAACTTAATTACGGCTTAACTATGTTCTTTGAATTTGATTAAAAGTGTGCATTACTGTTTTATACTGCTTTAACAGAATTTTATTTTAACACAAACAGAACATCACACCACCAGCAGACTGGCAAGCATCACAGAGGCATTATCACAGAATCAAACAGGTTGGAAGAGACCTCCAAGATCATCCAGTCCAACCTATCACACAGCCCTATTCCGTCAACTAGACCATGGCACTAAGTGCCTCATCCAGTCTATTCTTGAACACCTCCAGGGATGGCAACTCCACCACCTCCCTGGGCAGCACATTCTCTCGGTGACAAACTTCCTCCTAACATCCAGCCTATACCTCTCCTGGCACAACTTGAGACTGTGTGACCTTGTTCTGTTGCTGATTGTCTGGTAGAAGAGAGCAAACCCCACCTGGCTACAGCCTCCTTTCAGGTAGCTGCAGGCAGCAATGAGATCACCTCTGAGCCTCCTTTTCTCCAGGCTAAACAACCCCAGCTCCCTCAGCCTCTCCTCATAGGGCTTGTGTTAAACGCCTCTCACCAGTTTCATCGCCCTTCACTGGACATGTTCCTTGTTTCAAGACACAAAAAGTAGAGTGGGTTCTAGAGGGTAAGAGGAAGGACATCTCACAGATGACGCTGCTGTGCTGGAAACCTCCAGCTGCAATCATGGCTTCACACTAAATGTGTATTTTCACACTAATACTCATTTTGGGTCACTGTAATGGTTTAGTGAAAGGGCTAACCTGCCTGCTCCCCCAACATAAAAACTAAGTGGAAAAGTAACTCACACAACTCAGGGTTGAGATAAAGAGCTAAGAGTTTCACATAACATGAGATACCATAATCACAACGCATAATTACCTTAGCTAATAATCTAATAATACAATGCACAAGTACCTTAGCTTAGCCTATTTGCAGAAGTAGCACAGTGAAATATACAGGAAAAAGAACTGCAAAGAACAGATAGCCAAAACCAAAAATCCCCAAGTTGCATCAATGCAATCAGCCTCTGAGTCACATGTTAATCAGGTGTGTTTTCCTGTTCCTTTAAATATTCCTCTCTGCCACTGAAAGGCCTGAGGAAAATACTACCTATGCGTCTGATCTTTCAGCTCAGTGCCTTGTGCCCCAAAGCCTTTAAGTCCCTTTTGATAGCTTTTAGACCTCTCTAGCCTCCCTGCTGTATAACCAATAGCAGGCTAACAGCCACAGGCAGTTTCACAGTATTATCTTTAACCCAGCTAAGTAGCAGAGCTTTTGTTTGGCCCTCAAGTTGCAGAACCTCATTATCTGCTGCATAAAGGCAACTAGTGAGGAGAGGGAAAGGATTCACCTGTCTCCAAGAGCACGGTCTTATTTCCATTCCTGCCTCATCTATCAAGTCCCCTCTTGCCTGGTGATGAGTGGGTGAGGGATTCCTCGGCCTCTGTCATGGCAGGGTGTGGCTTTATGAACCTATCACCCTCCCACACTGCCGGTATTCCTTAACATTACCACCTCCTCTTTCAGCTCTGCTACCAGATAACTTATGCTTAGCAGATAACTCCAGTGGCACTCACTGCAGCTGGAGAACTAAACAGCCGTATACTTGTGCGCAAGATCTTTCTGGGCCACCATGTTCCTCCTTGCGCTGGCTTTTGTCCAAGTACACTTGGGTTCTCTGTTAAGATGGCGCCGAGTTCCCTTCCGTGTGCCAGCTGCCGCGCTGCACGCTCCAGTTCCCAGAGGCCTGCTCTCCTGTGAGAGGACTCCGGCGGCCCTCACCCTTGCCCCCGCCTGCAGTCGGCGAGAGAGCTCTCTGACGAGTAACAGCTCCGACTCAGCGGGGACGAGGGCACCCTCACCCTGCGCTTCTACCTTCGCGGTTCTGCCACTTTAAGAAGGTGTCACCGGCGCGATGCTCCTCTCCGAGCCGGATCCTGGGCTCTAGACCCCCTCCCCTCGGCGACTGAGATGGCGGCAATACCGCCGTTTGAACTACCGCCGGCACTCTTGGCCCTACCCACACTGCTTCACAGCTGCCGCTCGGCACAGAGAGTTCTCTTCCTGCTCAGGGCAGGGGGCGTGAGGCCGGCATACAGTCTCTGCGGTTTTACCCTCGTGATTTTGACACGGAGTTATCCCTTTAGTAACAGTTCCCTTAGCTTCGGTGTCTTCGCTAAAATACCAGCTACACTGGGTTTTAAACTGCCACCATCACTCAGAGTTGCTGTGAACTCATCGCCACCCACCGTCAGAGCCACCTCCGGAGAGGAGCTCGCACTTTTCCCGCACTTGACAAGAGTTTTACAGACTGCAGAATATACCATTAAGTCAAACTGTTCTTCTGCATTCCTAGAAAGGGCCCTGATGTAGAATATTTTCAGTAATTTAAATCATATCTCTGTCCCACAAGATCACGTTTCTGTTTAATGATAAACTGCAAAGTATTGTTCTAAGAATACCACTTCAAATAATAACTACATCAAGTGAAAAACAAACCCACAAACAACAAAAACCCCAAACCAAACTGATAATTAACCTGATAATGGCTATCCGTAGCTGTTACCTTTGGTTTGAGCGAAAGGCCATAGTGCTGCAGTGCTTCTTGCTCCATATTTATCCACACAAACATCAAACCAGACAGCACCAGTGGAAATAGAGCTTCGTACCTGAAAAGTAATGTGGTAAACACAGTAAGTGCCGTCACTTAACAACTATTTAACGTCAAATATTGATGTGTTTCTTTATTGTTTTCTTCACACAAATGACAGACCGAAGACCTAGTGGCATTTTCCCTCTTCTGTACTGATTTCTGAGGTGTCTCCACAGTTAGTTGGTTAAATTTAAAGCCATACAGGAATTTCACTGAATTGTTCTCTTTACTATGTATCAATCCATCGCAACAGCAACATCAAGTCATGCTCTAGTTGATTGTGAAGGTGCTCTAGGTACACTAGGTACACTCCCAATCTCAGAAGATTATTTGGCTCATACAACACTGAAACATAGCAATATATGAGTGTATTTACATGAGAGATTAAAACCGTTAGGTAATTTAGGGGTGTTGATTGTAATTGGAGAGTATCAGTTTTTCCTTGGTCTTGACTTCTCAGATGCACTACATGATGCCTCTCATTTCTTTTTTCTCTTTCAGGATAAAAGTATAATAGTGACACTGATTGTGACAATAATACTGACAAGATTGTAAATTTTTTCTTTTTTATGTTTTTTTCCTTCTTGGAGAAACATTTATTTGCCTAAATATAAGAAAATCACTGTAGTTAATCCTATTGGTATTGGCATTGTTTCTTTTGGGCCACTCCATTAGTGTAGCTACAAAGCACTTTCAAACCAGAACACAAAATCTTGAATATATATTTCTGCTTTAATTATCAGAATGACAAGCAGCTAAACATGAAGACAGCAACAGCTGGGCTATTAGTAACAGGTGTGCCTACGATCCTCACCATGACCTGTATTTGCCTACAAATTCAATGTCTTTGAGTGAGGACTCGTTGCATGCAATCATGCTGTTCTTCTGGCTTCAATACTGCCACTTTGCTACACACAGAAAAGTGCTGTGATTAGCTGGGTAATACACTGGGTTATGATTACACAGTGCAAGAGCGCACTGAGGAGAGAGCCACTGGATACTTTTGGCACAGAGTGCCTTGTTTTTGCTGTGATTGGCTGTTTAGGGGTTTTGTTTAGGCTTGATTTTTTTTTTAAAAGAAATAAATGTTCAAAATTGGTTGGTCTATTTAAACATTGTAGGGAAAGCAGACCTTTGTCAGCGTTCAAGTCGTCTGGTGCAGGGCCAAAATACAGAGGAAGGTTACCAGCCTCAGAGAGAACAATGTTCCTGCTTTATCCAGAAGCCAGGACAGGCTAATAAGGTTGAGTGTTAAGAGTGTGTACATGGACAGCAGTAAGATTAGGATAAAAATCTTAATAGAGAAGTGGGAGGAAGGGGACTTGGGAGATTTTTTTTCTTTAAGTGAGATGCTTTATCTAAAATCAGAGTATCCACAAGAGGTATCTGTTGCAAATATCTGCTGCAAAATAATTTTATTCCAATTAAATTTCGAATGTAACTATATGCAGAGGATAAGTGGGAGGAGAATTGGAAAGAATGGTTTCTATACTGCCCATTAATTATACTCTTATGAGCTACTGAGTTGGGGAAAAAAAGAGTTGCCTGAGACTGTGTTTTAATTTACAAGCTCTGAGGAGCTGGATTTTGTTCAAAAAGAAGCAAGGCTCCATACTCCACTCTTTAAGTGGACTATCACTGCTCTTAAAAAAACTACTTCCATGAATATCTCTCTGAACAAAGTTTTTCCTCATTCTAGGACTACCTGTCACATGTCATTTAAGCCAGAACTCGACACCAGGGTTGAGTAGCTGGGAGAAAAGTTACTTCCTTTTGTTTATGGGCTGGAAAGAGGTAAACTAAAATTGTTTGAATATATTCCCTTCTACTGACTGTTTGGTCTAGCTGAAAGGAATGTCAACAAAACAGGGTTTATAGTACAAAGAGGAACATGGAAGTTCCCCTGAAATTTTGTTTAGAAAGCTAAAGCAAGGACATAAACGGGGAGCCTACATCTGAAAGCACACATGACATCTTTGACAGAAATGCTCACAAGATTCTGCAGGTTCACATTTAGCCCTTGATTTTTTTATATGTAAGATCAGAGTAAGAATTAAGTACCCTGTACTGAGGAGCAGGTAGGTGGACATCAGGGAGAGCAATATGCTGAAGAGTCGTTGAAAGAGAAATGTGGGGCTCAGTAATGGCAACAATGAGGAAGAAACTGCAATGAAAAAAAATTTCCATCAATCACAACATGCAAAACACTTCATCCTTGGTAACCAGATAACATTCTTCAAGTCTTGACACTGTACAGAAATTTAGTACTGGTCATGTAAGCCTTTCTATTTTCGTAAGTTACTTTTGCCAAAGAAAACTCAGTGTTTGAAATGCTTAATATTTATCAAAAGTAATTTTAGTTCTCTGTTGTTTTAATTTTCTGATGTTCTGTCTCACAGACTTTATAATTTCTCATGAACTGATGTTAATAAGTCCTTAAGTTAATGCAGAAGCACTACCCCAAAAACCAGTCAAACTTGACTTTTTAATGCTACTCTAATAATCACCATGGCCTCAAGGACCTCCAGCAGCTCCAACACTGCAGTAACAAAGCCACTGCTCCATTGGATTAGATTAGGAAACCTCCCACATTTTGATGTGCCACTGAAAATACTGGTAGTAAAGATAAAGAAACTGTCACCTGACTAAGTTCTTTGTTTGGAAGTTCTAAACCAGGAATATTTAAGGTACTACAGGGGACCTCTCTGTCATGATTCATACCCCCTTGTCTTCAACTTATAATGCATTTCTCTAATGCAGGCCTGGGATATTAAGAGTTGCATGTTGCTCCTTAGTGCAGTGTATTGCTCAGCTGCCCAGTCAATCCTGGTTAGAGACTGTGCTGCTCCTAAAGAGACTCTTCCTGCTAGGAAATTTCTGCAGGTGAGGACAACACCAAACGATTTGCAGTAGGGTAAGGAAAACTGGGAAGATACGAAATAGGCTACTGGAAGAGTGAATAAAGAGGAAAGGCAGAAGAAAAGTGATCAGTGCTTGAAGCAAGCAAAGGGAGAGGGAAAAGAACTGCAGTGACTTAATCTTTAAACCTGATTTTTTTTTTAATATGAATATGGGATGTGTTTATAAAGAAGTGCACTGACAACACCAGTGAGATTATTCATTGTGGTATAGTGCCCTCACATTACTGAATTATTCAAAAACTGCACCAACAGTAAGTCATAATTAATAACCACTCTATTAAGGAACAAAGATAAAACTAAAATATATGGGAAGTGCTTGCTTGTGCATGTTGTCACACTGTAGTGAGCATTAAAACAAAAGTAGGGCTGCTCCTAAAACCTATGGGTCAGTATGTTTCACTTCCAGGGCACTGCTACAATTACTGAATAAGTGACTTTGTTTCAAGGATGCTCCAGCCTTTCAGCATCACTTGTAGCTTCCTATACTTTAAGGAAGGCCTAACTCAAGGAGGAATTCCAGGAACTTCACTGCAAGTCTGAACGTCTGGAAAGAAATTCAGGGTGGCAGCTGGCCTCTGTGAATCATAGAATCAACCAGACACTCAGAATGTCAGATGTCTATGACTCTCTAGCAAAATCATAGATTAGAACAGATGAGTGGTTGGTAGGTGGTAATTAGCCTCTCAATTCCATCTCTGGTGTAGCATTTCAGATATTTACGATCAAAAGACCTGCAGTGTTCTGGCTGACCTATACAAATCTCTGTGATACCAAATTGCTCAAAATTTGGCAAGTTGCTGTGATAGATTTCCACTGATTAAAACTTGAAAACATAATATACATTCATCTAAAAATAACTGCTAGCATAAAGATGGTTCTGAAGAACATGGGAAGCAGCTGAATTAACTTTGTGTTATTAACATACTCTGCACAAACCATACGGTGTAACAGCTGAAGCCAGCTGCTCACAAGCCTGCAGGAACACACCCATCATTAATTAATTTGCCTGGTTCTCAAAAAAAAAAGTCTTTCTTTTAAAAAAAATAATTAAAAATTACAATATAGACCTAAATGCTAGTTGTGGCTGTGTCAATGATAAGGCATTTCTCTCCAATGGGAGTATTGAGGACATGCGGTTTTATGCCATAGCTTTTTACCTGCTTAGTTCTGTGTTCAATTACACAGAGCAATTTTAGCAAGTACATAAAGCCCTTACCTTGTATATCATGTTCACTTGAAATGGTTACTGCCAGTTTGAAAGACTGCTAAAATATTCAGTACTACTGTGGCTAAAAGTAGATTTCAGTCTACTTCAGTGTTAGCTTTATTTTTATCATAGAAACATCATGTGCAGCAAAGACAATGTCTAATGTACATTTTCCTCATAACTCATGGACTTCTCTGACTGCCAAAATCATCTCTTAGATGAAAAATGCTTTTCTCTCACCCTTTCACAGGAAAGATAACCTTTACCCTCAATTCCTGCTTCAGTAAGCCAAGCAGGGCATCATTGATTTAATTGACTTTATAACTGCAAAGAAATAATCTACAGAGAGATACTTAATTAGCTTAGTGGGCTATGAAGAGTTAGGAAAGCATGATGGAAAGGAAAATGCTCCAAAGAAAACTAGAGTACAAAGACAGCATTGCTCACACACACTTTGATCACCATCAGTTCTATTAATCTTAAATCCATTTGCTCAAACAGAAGCAGGATTGCTGAAACTGACAAGATCTGCTTAAAATAAAACAATGTCACCGGTACAGTAATGTAGAACACATCCAGCAACTAGATAACAAGAGTCATAATACAGATGAAATATTCTTTAGGCATCTGGGAGAAGTCTTGTGATCACTAGCCCTTGTTCTTGTGGGGGACTTCAACTTCCCTGACGTCTGCTGGAAATGCAACATAGCAGAGAGCTAACATTCCCAAAGGTTCCTAGAGTGTGTGGAGGATAACTTCCTGACACAGCTGGTGAGGGAGCCATCTAGGGAAGGCCTCTGCTGGACTTTCCGCTTGTGAACAAAGAAGGACTTGTGGGTGATGTGATGACTGGAACGAAATTGTAAGAGTTCTCAATTGTTGGAGAACAGAGTGGGTCAGCAGAACTGCCACCTTGGACTCCCAGCAGGCAGACTTTGGCCTGTTTTGGAGACTGGTCGACAGAGTCCTTTGGGTGGCAGTCTTAAAGGGCTGAAGAGTCCAGAAAGGCTGGGCACTGTTCAAGAAACACTGCAAGAGCAACAAAGGGCAAAAAAAAGTGCAGCAAAGATGGTTAAAGGCCTAGAGAACAAGTCTTAGGAGTAGTTGAGGTAAAGGAGATTGTTTAGTCTGGAGGAGACTGAGGGGAGATCTCATTGCTCTCCACAACTACCTGAAAGGGAGTTGCAGAAAGATGGGGCTTGTCCTGCCTAGCGATGTTAAAAAAAATTTACAGACAAGGCACTTCAGGACACGGTTTGGAGGACATGGTGTTGATGCTTGGATTTGATGATCTTAGAATCATTAAGGTTGGAAAAAGCCTCTGTGATTGTGCAGTTGTTCCATCTATCAAACTATAGGATATGTTTAGCTCTAGAACAAATCTCAAAATCCAGGTCACTCAGAGATTAAAAAAATGTAATATTTTATAATGTAGCCCTATAGAATTATTTTAGAGCTGAAATATGAGTGCTATTGCTTTACTGTATTCCCTACTCCTGTGATAATTCCATTTGCTCTGCTTAATCATCTCAAGATTTTAGAGTGGTGAAAAACACACAGATCTGTAAATTGCCTTTTGTTCTTAATTATTAGGTTGTATCAGATTTAAAACATATATTATCATCATCGGTTCACATATATTTTATCAGGCAGCTCTGAAAAGCTGTTACATATCCCAAGGGTCTCTGACATTACCTGCAACTTCAAATTTCTTTTGAAATATAGCTCTGGAAAAGACTGTGCATGACAGTTGTGAAGTTGCCCTCTCTGGAGATATTCAAGACCCACCTGGATGCACTCCTGTGTGACCTGGTGTAGGTAATCCTGCTCTGGCAGGGGGGTTGGACTGGATGAGCTTTTCAGGTCCCTTCCAGCCCCTAATCTTCTGTGATTGTGTGATAACCTTTCCTCACTTCCCTATGCTTAACTGAATTGCTTGCAAAATATCTCAGATCACACTCACCTGGATCCCAGTGAAACAATAAGAGAATTTATACCATAATATCCCTGAAAAAGGTCTTGGACATATTCAGAATATTTAAAAGAAAAATTAAAACTACTTGTAAATAAAAGTTGTTTGCACTTTGTTACAAATATACAATGGAGTGATATTTTAGAAGAGTTTTCATCACATTCCTCAAAAAACCTTTCTGAAGAAAGAAGAGTGAAGCGAAAGAAGAACTAGCAGTAGTCAAATCAAGGAAGATGCACAGACATAAGATACTAGTAAAATATTGTCACTGCTCCCCACCCAATTCCAAACCCCGCAAAGTATCAGCATACAACTTTGGGAGGGAAAATGATCTTACCTAGAGTCATCCAACTAATGATTTGATTCAATAAAGGCAACCCATGTTTGTTCTTAAGACTCTCATGGGTACTGCTCACAACGTATGTCGAAAGTGCAATACTCAACATCTAGAATGAAGAAATCAGACATAATTAACATATAGATCTCTGCCAAACCACACTAAATATAAAAATATACTTTAGAGTTGCTTACACACCTCATCAAAATCAAAGTGAGAACACAAAGTCTGATATGAAAAGTATTTCCAGCACTATACAATTTATACTCTTTAAAACTTCCTTCTCAGCCTTGGGTTGTTGGTTCTGGATGATGGTGATGATGACTATTCAGTGAATTCCCATGATAAGCTTTTTGTCATGAGTAACTCCTTAAAAATTAATGTAAACCACAGAAAACATGCACCCACTTTTTTAGGGAGCATTTGTCCTCAAACAGTGACCACAAAGGACTTGCGGAACTTCTGTCTTTACGGCAGGATCAGGTTCAGGGTGAAGGGAAATGCTAGTTAAAGCAAGAACTTTATGTGAACAGCACAGCAGGAGCAGAGCAGGTTGGAGGGAGATATTAAGAGATGGAAAGCAGCTGCAGTGTTAGCAGATTGTTCAATTAAATTGTCTGAACCACCTCAAGCAAAACCACTGCCTTGGAGAAGCAGTGAAGCTGAAGAGATTCGGTAATTTTTTTTTCTTGATTAATTCAGGAGACACCATTCAGTCATCAAGTAGGTGCAAGAAACCCTAGGAAGATTACCCCATGAGTCAGTTATGTTTGAAAGTGATAATTATCCAGGAAAATGCTTGAGCCAAGTTTTCAATTACTGCCATTTATTCACAATTCTGCTGTTCCACTAAAAGGTAAATCAAGCATGCAGGGAACTTTGCAAACACTTGCTTTAGAACTGCATTACAAGACATAATTGCTGTTGTGGCTTTTTTAGCATAAAGCAACTACAGTGTTGACATCCATCACTTTCTGCCATATGAATAGGTGCCATTCCCTTGCAAAACAAAGAGATACCTAGTGAAATCTGCTTAGAGGATACATTTAGTCAGCATCCTGGTTTTGGTCAACAGGTGGGCAGTATGTGCTGCTTCTATTTAATTTCAGGTCACAAGAACATGTAACTTGTATTTCTGTGTGACATCAATGAGGTAGTTCTAAACATTATGCCTTCAAAAGATGAGAAAATTGGCTCCTGTACAACTCCAGTGTTTATTTGGGATGCCTTTGCTGTATTCAGGGCAGATCTCTCCCCTTTGATATATCTTTTCAACTTCCAGTGTCATGAGCTCTGGTAATTCGCTGTTATCTCCTAGCTATTGGTGAAGTTACCTGCACTCACTTTCTGTCATGTCCTAGAATCTATCTTGTGCGTTGAAAGACTTATGATGACCTAGGCACATTAGTAAACTTAACTTACTGCTGCTTGGTCATAGAATCATAGAATCAACCAGGTGGGAAGAGACCTCCAAGATCATCCAGTCCAGCCTATCACCCAGCCCTGTCTGATCAACTAGACCATGGCACTAAGTGCCTCAGCCAGTCTTTTCTCGAACATGTCCAGGGATGGTGACTCCACTACCTCTCTGGGCAGCCTGTTCCAATGGCAAATCACTCTCTCGATCTGCACTAGTGACCAGGGAAAGGCTCAGCATCTGCTTTCAAGATTCATGTGTTTCCAGTTTAAGT
The DNA here is from genome assembly GCA_013400475.1 of Tricholaema leucomelas. Lineage (NCBI taxonomy): Eukaryota > Metazoa > Chordata > Aves > Piciformes > Lybiidae > Tricholaema lacrymosa > Tricholaema leucomelas. Next base: position 1,435,480 of record WAAF01018281.1, read on the forward strand.
AATGTTCAAACTGCTCTCAACTTTCATCAACATCTCCAGGGCTGTGGAAGAGTGTGGAAGCAACTTGGAGATGCAATCTGAGGTTTCCAGCTAAGAATCTGTCTTCTTTCCCCCTTCACAACCTTCTTTGAAAGCTAGAAGAAGAAACCGAGGGTGATATCTGCAGTCCCTATACCTCTTTGCCAGCAGCTCTGCCTGGAAGCTGTCCTAAGCATCTAACATGATAACAACCCACAGAGAGAACAGGAAGAGAATCACCATGGGCTGGCTGATAACACTCTTTTTGTCTCCTGGTTTCATCAAACATGGCATGGATTCCTGCTGTTTATTTATCATCTAATTTAGAAAAGAAAATAAATAAACTGACCACCTTGGACCTATTTGAAGTTCAAACCTTCTAAGGACAATAACATAGCCCAGCATTATCAACCAACGGAAACAGCAGTGCTGAACAGCAAAACTCCTGTTTTTACCATTCCTGAAAGCCTTAATGACTTCTCAAAGAATCATTTAGGTTGGTAAAGACCTTTAGGATCATAGAGCCCAATCTTACACTTGTCAAGGGAGGGGCCATGCACAGTCTCCCTGGGCAACCTGTTTCAGTGTTTCAACACCCTCGCTGTAAATTTCCTTTCATCATCTCAGTTACTACTTGGGAAAAGAGACTGACACCCACCTTACTGGAAGACAGAAGTACCATTAACTGGAATACAATCCTTGTCCTAGCAAACAAAATTCAGTAAGAAAAGGTCCTTCCTGCTTTAATGATATCAAGAGAGAACTTGAGAAACTCTTAGCAATCTTCAGAAATTGTGAGCATATAATTGCTATTTTCTGCCTCAAGCAAATGGTGACATGCATGAAAACTTCAAAATAGGTCTACACATAACTAAGGTTTTGTAAGAGAAATGCAAATAGAAGCATAGGAAATTACTCAAGCTTGCATTTTTACTTTTAGAAATTTCCTTACAGCCTTCTGCAGAAAAAAAATCTTTCTGACCATGCTGTTAGATTTTGTGGGACCTTTTTTGTTTCTTGAAGGCCAATACCAATGTTGGAAATCAACAGTGTGCAGGTACAAAAAACAATGAATAAAAGAGTAGTCTGTAGATGGCCTCTCAAATCCATACATGTATGTAGCTCGTATTCTGGGCCCCTCAATTCAAGAGAGATGTTGAGATACTGGAACGTGTCCAGAGAAGGAGGAGAAAACTGGTGAAAGGGCTGGAACACAAACCCTATGAGGAGAGGCTGAGGGAGCTGGGGTTGTTTAGCCTGCAGAAGAGAAGGCTCAGGGGTAATCTCATTGCTGCCTACAGCTACCTGAAGGGAGACTGTGGCCAGGTGGGGGTTGGTCTCTTTTCCCAGACAACCAGCAATAAATCAAGGGGACACAGTCTCAAATTGTGCTGGGGGAGGTCTAGGCTGGATGTTAGGAGGAAGCTCTTCATGAGGAGAGTGATTTGCCATTGGAATGGGCTGCCCAGGGAGGTGATGGAGTTGCCGTCCCTGGAGGTGTTCAAGAGAAGCCTGGATGAGGCATTTAGTGCCATGGTCTGGTTGACTGGATAGGGCTGGGGGATACATTGGACTGGATGACTCTTCCAACTTGGTTGATTCTATGATTCATTTGTTGCGGTGTAGGCTCTGTCCCTTCTATACAGAAATCAGCACAAACAGGGCTGGATTGGAAGGATTTATCCTTTCTGCAAACTGGCATGTTTTTTTTGCCTACTCTGATGGTCTCTGTCAACTCGGGTTTCTTTGTGACCATAAGGAGAGGAATTAATGTCACGGGACAAGCTTTGTTCCTTGCAAGGCATGGTATCTTCACTACAGCCTAATTCCCACATGGAAAAGGAAGCTCACTTGGACAAGAATGAAGAAGAGAGAAGAGAAAAATGTAAAAGTCATGAAAAGCACAACACAAAGCTTACACTACTGTGAATGAAATAAGAAAAGAACTGCAAATGGAATTATCTTTATTAAGATGCAATTTTAAAAAATTGTGCAGAATAACTCAAGTCAAATAAGAACTACTCCAGCTCCAGCTTCACTACAACCTCCTTTTAGGTAGTTGTAGAGGGCAATGAGGTCCCCTCTCAGCCTCCTTTTCTCTGTATTTTCCCTCCCACTTCAGTCAATACTTGAAAGAAAGTGCCACACAAAGAAGAAAGATGTATAGCAAATTAATCTTTTCATTCTCCAAAATGAATAAACACCAACAACTCAGTCTTAGTTTTCTGTCCAGGAAAGATGTTATCAAAGAGGAAAGCATAACCTTCAGTGATTGCTTCCAAATACCACATATGGGAGAGCTCCAAAAACTACTTTTAAGAAATGCCTTATCAGATACAAAGCAGGAATCTGATTGTGTGTGATCATACAGAGAATCACACCGACATTACAGTTGGAAAAGACCCTCAGGATCACCAAGTCCAACCAATATCCCTGCTCTACAAGCTGCACCCTAAACCGTATCCCCAAGCACCACCTCCATATGACTTGAACACACCCAGGATTGTTGATTCTACCACCTCCCTGGGCAGCCCATTCCAATGTCTGGTCACTTTTGCTGGGAAAAAATGTTTCCTAATATCCAGTCCAAACCTACCCCGTGGCAGCTTGAAGCCATTCCCTCTTGTTTTGTCACTAATTACATCTGAGAAGAGACCAGCAGCAGCCTCTGCACAACATCCTATCAGGTAGCTGTAGACAGGAACGTCAGTGCCTCTGTAAAACAACATGTTTCATCTGGCTAGAGGATTCATCTCACTCTTAAAACTGCCTGGGAGTCATAAATCAAACCCTGTGCTCCAAATGCTCCAAACAAGCATTTTTGAGGATTACTCCCTTCCACTGTCCTCACTGAGAACCCGAACTCAAAAGAACAAAGGGATTCCATTGCCTGGAAATACTAGTCCTCTGACAAATGTTTTCCTTTCACATTTCTCTATGTTTTCAAGTAACTAAGGGCAACCTAACCTCAAGAGGTAGTGTCCCTGTTATGTCCTTTCCCTCTCTGTAAGCCTGGATAATCTCTTCTTCCAATCCTTCTCTTACTCAGAGTATCCCCAGGGTAGATCCCATGTTTTCCATTCCAAATAAGATTTTGGAATAAAAACCTAATTGAGACTGTATGTCACTATTGCAAAATATCTTCTCATATAAGGAGAAATTTGAGGAGTTCTACAATCTTCTCAAAGGTTGAGAAAAAACAAAGTCATTTCTCTCTTAACAAACAGGCAGAACACTTTTATCTAATTATCTCAGGGCTCTCTGAATGAATTTCTTGATTCTCCAAAGTTGGTTCAAGAATAGTCTGGCATTACTTTCTGACTACAGATCTACTTCATCATCATCATCTGTAATCTTCTCCACAAAATTAGACTGCATGAAATGCTGCAGCAGTTGTCTGGTGAGTTGACATTGACCAGTTGCCAGATGCTTGCCCAACTGCTCTCCCCTCCACCCAGTACAATTTATTTTCAGTAAGAAATCTGCTGCTGGGTTTATACTGAAAATATCTGTTCTAAATGTTTTAGGAAAAGAACTGATACCTGTTTTCCCCAATTAATCTGGCCAAGTTAAGAGAACCCACCAACATATGATACATGTGTGCATGCTCAGGTAATGGCATTGAAATCATTCATTATTCTTCCCCTTCCTCCTTTTCACTAATTTGACTTTCACACCTAAACAGCGATGCAATGAATGCATTGCTTAGCTCCATAAGAAACTCCATCAGTTAAGTTGTAACCAATAAAGCTGGTCCTGAAATAAACCCATTATCTTGTAATAAGTTGTGGGTGGCAGCTTTTTGGTTTGTTTTTAAAAAGACAGCAGACATGCAAGGTGTTATTTGAATTTTGAAGGCTCTCTAGAACTTAATTAGCACTTACTATTAAAAGATGTACCTATTTCATGAAACTGTAAAGAAGAAAAATATCATCTTTCACCTGGAAAAAGATGTAACCAACAGAAAAGCAGCTCACATTGGTACTCAACAGCCAGAAGCTGGAAAGAACCCCTCGAACCAGGTCAAGCCTGTCCTTAGCGTGCATGCGCAGTTCTTGCAGAGGTCACTAGAAGTTACATACACAGACTGAAGGCAGGACAAAATCTCCAAACACATAAACAGCCATTATGATATTTAAAAATGTATTACCATGAGTACATGGTCTTCTTGAAATAGTCAAGGGGAAAACTTTTAGGAACAGTCATTTTCTTCTTGCAAATTGTGGCCTTGGTAGGAACATGATATTAAAAAGTATGTAAAAAGTCAGACATAAAAACTCTTTGACATTCAGAATTACTGAAAAGTAGCAACTGACCTGATAAAAATGTAGCTGCAGATCGTTGTTATTTCTATACTTATTTTCACTTCTACAAAGAGATGCCAGTGAGAAGCAAGAGATCAAAAGAGTCACTAAACCGGCTGCTACTCTGTAAAAACAAACAAAAGAACAATAAAATCCCAGGAAATATCATCAAAAGGTTCAGGAGCTGCTTTTCACAGTAGTGTTGTTCACTAAGATGAAAGAATTCATTACAGTATCAAGACTTATTATCTTAACTTCAACATACAGCTTTAGAAGAACAAAATCCAACCCAGAATCAAGAGTGTCTTAGGGGTTTTCTTTGTAATGGTTGCTTATGTTTTTTAGGTCTTGGAGTTTTATTTTGGCAGTTTTGAGGTGGTGGGTTTTGTAGATTGACATGGTTGGTTTGGGAAATTTTCACTGGCTTTGTTTGGGTTTTTGTTGTTGTTTTGATTGGGTTGGTTTTCTGTTTGTTTGTTTTACACAAGCTTTCCACTTGCAAAAACAATTACGCTCTTTTCATGGCAGTGGCAAAAAACATCCATCTTGGCCACATCTGATCCCATTATTTTTAGGTACTTTGGAATATCTCCAAATAGTATTTTGAATAAAATAGTAATAGTGATCATTGATCTAAAGTTAGTGCATCAAAACAAACATTTCCAGCAAGTTGAGAGTTTATTCTGCCACTCTACTGTGCTCTGGTGAGATTTCACCTGGAGTACTGAGTCCCCAACACAAGAGATAGATGGATCTGCTGAAGTGGGTCCAGAGGTGGGCCACCAAGATGATCAGAGGGCTGGGGCACCTCTCCTATGAAGACAGGCTGAAAGAATTAGGGCTTTTCAGCCTGGAGAGGAGAAGGCTCCAGGAAGACTTTATAGCTGTATTTCAGTATCTGAAGGGGACCTACAGAAAGGCTGGTGAAGAACTGTTTGGAAGGGCTTCTAGTGATAGGATGAGAAGGAATGGTTTGAAACTGGAGCAGGGTAGACTTAGGTACTACATAAAGAAGCTATTCACAATGAGGGTGGTAAAATACTGGAACAGGTTACCCAGGAATATGATTGAGGCTCTGTCCCTGGAGACATTCAAGATCAGACTCAATATGGCCCTGGGTAACTTGATCTAGTTGGAGGTGTCCCTGCTGACTGCAGGGAGTTTGGAGATGACTACCTTTGGGGGTCCCTTCCAAGCCCAATACAATCTGTGAATCTGTTTCAAGGTCTCTTAGGTTTCTCATCTAAAAGTGTAATTCTACCACTATAACTATCAAACACATAGCTTTGTTTAAAAGCAATAGCAAGACTAACAGGAAGATTGTCACTCACATAAACACAGGAAAAGTAAACCTGCTAATTATAATGTTGTTCCTAAATAACAGGCACAATTCACTAAAAGATCAATACTAATTTCAATTGTCTGCCTTCAGTTATTGGAGAATCTGAGAAAAGCAACTGAATTTTTGTATGCATTTCTCTGTCATGTGCATCCTTGATCTGGAAGTACTCAAACCACACAGTGCCTTGGCATGCCCACTGAGAGACTACTGACAAAAATGTCCCTTTGTGACTCTCCACTGGTGTTTTCTCAGGCACAAAACACCAAGAAAAAAAGCACAAATACTTCAGTAAAATCAGGCTATGCATAAGTGTCTCAATAGTAATTTTCAGTAACTATCCAACCAATACAGGAACACACCTGCAGGCTACTCACTGACAGAACAGATGTTGGAAGATGTATCTGAAGATCAGTCTAATTCAATTCCACTCAAAGTAGTGTCAACTGCAGCAGGCTACTCAGGGCCATGCCTAGCTGGGTTTTTAATAGTTCTACAGAAGGAGACTCCACGACATCTCTGGGGAACCTGCTGTCTTAATCACTTCTCCCAGTTTTGTATCACATACAAACTTGTTGAGGCTGCATTCCATCCTTTCTGTGCACCATCGCTGACTGGCCTCCAGCTGAGCTTCAGTCCATCAAACCTGACAGTTTGGCTTGCTTCCAGTCCACCTCACTGTCCACTGATCTAGGTTGCACATCAGTGGTTTGTCAGTCAACATGTAATGGGAGGCATCATCAAAATCCTTCTTAAAGTCAAACACCATTCATTTACTGCTCCACCCTGGCCAGCTCCCTCGGCTATCTTGGGTGTGTCCCGTCAGTGCCCATAGATGCCTGTCCAAGTTGTTTAAGTGTTCACTAACCTGATCCTCTTTCACTAAAGTTATGTCTTCCTTGCTCCAGACTTGCCCACAGGTCTCAGCAGTCTGAAGGCTGGGGTTTCTGATGGCAAATCTTCCCAGTAAAGATGGAAACAAAAGATCTCAAACTTTTCAACATCCTTTATGACCAGGTCTCCACCCCAGTCTGCAGCATGGACACCTTTTCCCTAACCTTCCTTTTGCTGCTGTTCACTCTCTGGTTGCACTTCACATCCTACACCAGATTCAACTCCAGGAGAACTTTGGATTTACTAACCTATCCTGCATATCCAGATGGCATCTCTATCTTGCTCCTAGGTCACTTGACCCTGCTTTCTTCTCCTGTATGCTTCATTTTTGCGACTGAGTCAGGAGCTCCGTGTTTGTAATACAGAGGTTTTATCAATGTACTGAAGAAGCCCTGAACTGAAACACGATGCCACTGCTCAAGAACAGATTTAATAAATGCATTTTTTCTCACTGGCACACTAATTTCTCCTTCTTGTATCTTCTCTCCCAGCATCTCCTTAGCTTTGCTATCCTAAAGTGTCACATCTACATGTATTTTTAATTGTTGCTTCAAGCCTTTTCAGCTTCAGGACTCCCTTGGCAAGATTCAGACAGGTGCAAACTATTTCAAAGGTAAAATGTTCCATTAGAAGAATAAATAGGACGACATACAGCCTGGGTAAGCTGTAAAGAAGTGTCAGGGCGGAAGATGTGGAGGTAATTTAATTCCACTTTAATTTCTAAGCTGTGCTCAAATGTTCTAAAGAATAAAATCCCCTCAGTTTGGATCAGCAGAAACATGTATATGTGCATGTACAGCTGAGAGGCTGTAATAAAGCCAGAGCAAATCTGTGAGCATTTTAACCTGCTCAGGTATCGAGACTAAGAAGAGTTTTCAACAGATGGATTTAAATCACAGTGAAAATATCAAAGCAGAATCTCAACAACTTTGGAAATATCTGGGCTGATAATTCTAGCTGAAATTATATATTGCTGCTCAAATCCTTTATTTTACTGAGGATCAGGCACTCTGGCTCTGATGGGGCACAGTGTATCTTCTGTCAGACAGCAGAAGTCATGGCAGTCTAGGTCTCCCTCTGCAGTGACTACAATGATACCACGAGTCTAATGCCTTCAGGCCAACGACCTGGGTTGCATCCAGATACAAGAGAATGTTTGTATGATGAAAAACTAACTGACAAGAGGAGAGGGACAGATGACAAAGATGCTCTAGAAAATAATGTAAATCAGCTACCGTAGAAAATCAAACAAGCAACAGCAGAAAGAAAAATGCAGAACAGAGAAGCAAAAGCGGAAAAAGAAGACACAAATGAGACACTGAGGAAGTGTGTATCCTATTTGTCCTGTTTCCCTAAATATCTCATTAGGTACAGAGTATTATTCAAAATTTGATGGGAGAATTCAGAAAGATGATGTCAAAGTAAACTGCTTTTGAATGAATATTCACATAAGTCAGTTCTGTTTACCATATCTGCACCCTACTGAAGCTGCTCTTTTAATTTATTTTCATGTAAAAGTCACAAATTTTTGAATGTTGAGAAATGTCTTCCTCAACAAGGAAATGCAAAGAGCACACGGATGTGGCAAAAGAATAGAAGTCTATTCTTGTTCACATTAGTGAATAACTGAGGTCTCTTAAGTCATGCTATTTAAATTCTCAATTTCAGTATCTGTCTCAGTCTACTTTCAATAATACAATTTACAGAATCACAGATTCATGCAGACTCACAGATTGCACTGCGTTTGGGACTCACAATGGTCATCTTGTCCAAGCCCCCTACAGTCAGCAGGGACACCTCTAACTAGATCAGGTTGCCCAGGGCCACAGCACGTCTGATCTTGAATGTCTCCAGGAACAGGACCTCAACCATTCTCCTGAGCAACCTGTTCCAGTATTTTATCACCTTCACTGTAAAGATACCACCAGAGTGGTGATTAAGCTATTATGACAACATATGAAGAGAAGACCCAAGGTTTTTTGGTAATTCTGATGTGATTCCTGAGTACTGCAGTGCAAAGCATGAGACTGCAGAGTCTTTGGCTGTCTAACCTAAGTCTACCCTGCTCCAGTTTCAAAACATTGCCTCTCATCCTATCACTGCAAACTCAAAAGCAGCCCTTCCCCAGCCTTCCTGTAGGTCCTATTCAGATATTCAAATGTAGCTTTAAGATCTCCCTGGAGCCTTCTCTTATCCAGGCTGAATTCATCACATATATGCTAAGTCAGCCTAAATTTTGAATATTGAAGAATGAAATAAAAGGTTTTAAAAACAACATGAGATTCTTACACCAGAGAAATGTTTGGTTCTCTTCCTACAACAGGCATTAAAGGAAATACTGCCAGAAGCACACAGAGAAGAATCCAGACCAATGTTGTTCCCTAAAAGAAGAAAAAGAAATGGTTTGAGGTTTTTTTTTTTGAGGTCACACAGAGAAGCCATTGTCTGAACAGAAAAAATACTTCAGTGAACTACTAACAGCTATTAGTATCTCCCACAGCAACCCCTCTGCATCCATCTAAAGTAAAATTCACTGAGAAAAAGGCACAGGGTCACTGATATTACAGCACTTCAAGTGAATACAGGAAAGAATCTCATTTACACAGCTGTCAGAATCCTATCAAAGACAATGTGAATTAAAGCTAAGCTTATACTTAAAAGCACATTCTCAAGGTGTGGCCTTCACACACACTGCACTTGACAGAAAACTAATGAGGAATCTTACAGAAAGAAGAAAGAAAACTAATCCATCAGAAGTTTGCAGCAGCTATCTAATGCCTTACTCTCTAGCAATATAATAACATTTTCCAGTCTGAATGCCTCTTGATTTGACCACCAAAATTGTCTAAGTAGATCTCTAAATTCTTTGTGAAGAGGGGAAAAAAATAAAAATCAAACTAATCCAGGTATCTTACTCTAAATACAGACATTAAGAGCTACAGCACTTAACTTTGTTAAGCTCAAATCAGATGCAAGTTCCTGAAAGGAAATTTTCAGTGCTACAAAACAACCCCTGGATATACCCAGCTTTAAGACAAGCCACTTAATTCAGATACAAGAATAATTTTTTAAAAAAGCAGATAAACATATAGAAGCTTCCACCTTCACTGTTCTTGAAGAGCATGACTTAGCAATTTGACTTATTTTTTTGTTTTAATTGGAATGGTAGTTTTAGCCCAGAACTTTTATGTTTTAGGTATCCTGTCAAATAAGAGATATTTAAATCAACTAATGGAAGAAATGCCTCACATTAAAAGTTGTGGCACTTCAGAGGCATATCTACAAAACAGGTTTTCTCCTGGAAAAAAACAGTACAGAAATCTGCCTCTGTGATGGTTTGGGAGTTACCTCCCCTCATCCCAACTTAAGAAAGTCACCCAGGCAAGACTCAGACAGCTGGAAGTTAAAGAATGAAGCTATATTTACATCTTAGCACAATATACAAGCAGATATACACAGATATATACAGTTATATACAAGTTAAAAGTAGTACAGAAATACAGTACCCCTCCTAGAAACAGGAGGGCTGCCGACTCAATCCCCGCTCTTCTCCTCCCTTCAGAAATAACCAGATCAACCCTCGTATATCTCACATGATAAATCTGGAAACCTGAGGTGAGATGTCAAAAAGATGACAAGGAGGCTAGAGGGAAAAGAGTTAAATCGGATTAGAGTTAAGGCAGAAGCAGCCACAGAGACCAGACTGCCAAAAAGAAGGCACAGCCCAGACGTGAGAGCTGAGCAGTGTGTGAGAAGTGAGTGTCTTATCTCTATTTTGACTAGTTGTGTTTCCCAGCAGAGGAATGGTGATAGAGGTTACTGTTGTTTTCTTTTCTTTCTTCTCACAGCTAAAGATTTAATTTCTCTCAGTAAAATATTTCAGTTAGGTTCAAACCAGCACAGTCTCTGAGAAATTATGTGTGCCACCTGATCAGAGACAATAATGAATGCACATTGTGGAAGTTACCATATTTTTTCCCCCAATAAATGATTATACTACTTAAATAGTGGCACTTACACCATCTCAAAACTTGTCACTATGATAATTCAATAAATCATGTGTATTTCATATGATTTTAAGCCAAATATTTTTTAGTTACCAGACACAACAGAAAACTGATTGCTAACTCACAGTTACCCTGAAATTGTTAAGTAGTCTTATTATTTATCTTGTATAAGAGATGTATCCAGTTATATTAAAACTCCCTTGCCTTACTACATGCTGCATAAGGCAGAGCTCACAGTAAGAGCACAACTGAATACAAACCTAAAGCAGCAATTCAAAGAGACCAGTCTCAACATCCTATAATGCAATCATCTTCTAGCCATTTAAAATGCTCCTTTGAAGCAAAGCAATTCTGTACCTTTGCTTGAGCCCACAGCTGAGTGATCAGTGGCCAGCCAGCAAAGACAACAAGACCAATACTAAGTGTAGAGCGGTAAAAAAAGCTGAAGACCTGTTGAAAAAAAAAAGAAGTAACAGAAGACTGAAAAGAAAACACATTAATAAAACTTACATTTCCTCAAAGAGGTCAAATGTTACCAATAAGATGCTCTGTGGGTACATATGGGTAAAACACTTACAAGTATTTCAATTCCTAGTGTGCAGACCAAGAGGAATCCTACAGACTGACTGATAGGAAGTGACAGGAGATTTGTGGCAAGGCCTTCAATAACAGGAAGTCTGTTCAAAATGATGGAACAAGATAGATATCATTTTTAAATCTCAAAAATAACACAGGATTTTATCTTTGAAGGGTGGGAAGGGGGTCAGAGCACAAGGAATATTTGAGGTATTGCAGATCCTGCCTGCCATTTATAAACAGAGTGGGTGATGGTCTGAGGTTTCTTCTGCCTAGTTTTATGTGATACAATATCTACAATAAACCCCTCCAGTTTCCCTCTTCCTATTTCTGAAACATCTTTGCCAATATTTGTATTTTTTTAAATTGAAATTGACTCTGAGTTTATGAACATTTTTGGTTATTCTATGCTCAGTGTCTGTCATAACTGATAAAACATTCAGACTTTATAGAGAGAGAGAGACCAAAAAGTCCCCCAGTTAGCTTTTTCAGTGTTTTATGAGGCAGCTCATTATCTAACTGCAGTTGGTCTCATTTTCTCTGAAAAATACCAAGCTGGTATCTACAGAACTGCCAGTGAATTAAGTTAGTAATAGAAATCAGAAAGTAACAAGTGGTTTTGTATTTGCAGTAAAAGGAGACCCAAACAAGTCAGTTTGTTTTAATATCACAACATTCAACACAAGTAGTAGGTGTTCTCCAAAAGCAGCTGAAGCTCAGCACACCTGACAATTTGCAGAATCAGACTACTTCAAAATTACAATGACACAGAACAACCCAGTCCATTTTACAGAAGCACTGTAGGCATCCTTCTGCTGCAGTTACAAGAGTACCAAAACCATTTCATCTTGCAAAAAATACTAACTTTTGGTAATAGAAAAGATATCTTCTAGAATTGGCAGCTGCATCAGTCAGTTTGGAAGCTACTTGGATATGTCAAATGAAACATAAACCAGAGTCTTCTGGAATGACTCAGGAAGCATTTCAGGAAGTTTAAGTTTGGGAGAAAAAGTCAGATTTGTATTATGTGAAAAGTTTGCCAACAAAAGGGAAGCACAAAGCTGGCTCTAAAAAGCAGTCTTGATTAAAGGATTCTTGACTTACTCTTTCATTACTGCATACCATACTGGTACCGGCAAGAGACAGTATATGTAGTATGTCCAAGGACACGTTTGAATCAACAGGAAAAAAGCTATCACCATTCCAATAAAGGCAAAACAGTAGAAGAGAATAGTAGATTCCTGAAAAACAAATGGTTGGACAACCATTCCTGAATAAAGCAATGAAATGTTTTAAGTTACACACCATTTTCCAATTGTTAGTTAACACAGCAAAGCAAAGAGCATTTTAACATAGTCACTCAAGTTGCCTTGTGTCCACATCCACAACTCTAGATGCTGCTTCCAGACAGATGAAAAAAAAGAACAACAAAAAACCAACAACCAACCCACAACAGTAGGATTTGAAGATCTAATTCTAATTCTGTCTCTACATAAGGTCCTACACTAAACCCTGCACTTGCAAGGCACACTTGTACAACCTGGAAGCCCAATGTGTGCAGCGTTACTTAAGTTCAATGGATACTTTAAGTCTATTGAGAGTCAGAGATGCTAAGGGTCTTGGAACAAAAGAACTCTATTAAATTTAGATTCTAAAACCAGACTTGGAGCATGACCTTTTGAGTTCAAGGTCATAGCATTACAATCAAAATGTTTAATGAAAATTTCATTAGCATATGTTTTGTCCTTCTGCCTGAGACATTTCCAAGAGAACTAATTGAGTTAAAACGTAAAGCATTAAATCCTAGCAGAAAAAAACCCAACACTTCAGAAGCTAGGGACAGCAAATGAAAGAGGCTTGTGAGCAACCTTCCACAGAAGAGGTAGCCTTCTTCAAAGAGCTTAACAATTTCAAAATGCAAGAGAGGACTTGATTTGCATGGCACCAAAAGGTTGTTAGCATAGCTAGAATTGTTATATGTAATCCTACAACAGCAGCTTTGGGCTTTTCTTAAAAAAAATAATAACTGAAGAGATGAGATTAGAACAGTCATATAATCATAGAATCAACCAGGTTGGAAGAGACCTCCAAGATCATCCAGTCCCCCCTACCATGTAGTCAAAGAAACATGTTCTTGGCCTGAGAGAGCTGTAAAGTGGAATAGGAAAGAGAACACGTTTAAAATGGGTAACCTCAGACAAGCTGGCTCATCCTACCTAAAAGTAAGTTATAGTCAGGTGGGAGTCAGACTCTTCTCCCAGGAAACCAGTGACAGGTCAAGATGGCATGGCCTGAAGCTGCACCAGAGGAATTTTAGGTTGCATATTAGGAAGCAGTTCCTCATGGAAAGGGTGATAAGGCACTGGAATGGCCTGCGCAGGGACGTGGTGGAGTCACCATGCCTGGAGGTCTTTAAGAGAAGATTGGATGTGGCACTTGGTGGCATGGTTCAGGTTATGTCATGGTGTTGGGTCATAGGCTGGACTTGATGATCTCAGAGGTGAGACCCCACCTGGAGTACTGCATCCAGTTCTGGAGCCCCTATTACAAGAAAGATCTGGACATGCTGGAACACATTCAGAGAAGAGTGTGCTAGTTTGAGCCTAGCTGGGATATCTTGGTGAGAAGAATTAGATTACAGGCTGTGAAAAGGAAACAATGCTGATGTCTGCGTGACTGATAGGCTTGCTAAGATGTATAAGAACAAGAACACAAACATAGATAACACAGTTTGCTCTCTGGCTTTGGGCTGCACTTCTCTCTCTAACGTGCCATCTGTCTAACTAATCCTTCTGCTTCCTAACCTCCCTGGCCAATCCTCCAAATTCACCTTGAACATCAGGCAAAGTCTGGGGTAAGGTAGAGGGGTGAGAAGAACATGGAAGGGTGGCTGAGAGCCCGTCCTGGGGACTCTGGTTTCTGGGAGGGCTGTTGTGCCTCTGTATTACTTTTTAACTTGTATATTTCTGTCTACAGCTGTATAGATTGTAAATTATCTGCTTGTATAATGTGCTAAGTTGTAAATATAAAGCTTCATTCTAATTTCCAGCTTGGGTGAGTCTAGTCTGGGTGATTTTCATAAGTGTTGGGGGGCAGGTAACACCCAAACCATCACAAAGGGCCACGAGGATGATCGGAGGCTCGAGCTCCTCTGCTATGGAGGCAGACTGAGAGAGTTGGGGCTGTTCAGTCTGGAGAAGAGAAGGCTCCAAGGAGCCTTCTAGTATCTGAGTGGGGGCCTACAGGAAAGGTGGTGAGGGACTTTAGGATATCGGGCAGTGATAAGACTAGTCGGAATGGAGCAAAACTAGAAGTGGGTAGATTGAGATTGGATGTTATGAGGAACTTCTTCACCATGAGGGTGGTGAGACACTGGAACAGGTTGCCCAGGGAGGTGGCAGAAGCCCCATTTGTGGAAGTTTTTAAGGCCAGGCTGGATGTGGCTCTGATCTAGTATGAGGTGTCCCTGCCCATGGCAGGGGATTGGAACCAGATGATCCTTCAGGTCCCTTCTAGCCCTGACAATTCCTGGGATTCTCTTGATCTAAACTGACAGCAAATGCAAGTTCTACATGATTCTTTAAAACAGAATTTCTGCTAAGATATGTCACTAAAGAAAAAAATATGCCATACAGAAAGCTGCCCTATTTCAACTGTTTCACTAGTTTTCAGTCTTACCGACTTGCAGATATACACCTATAGATATGATAGGCAATATCAATCTAATATAATATAATTTACAATGTAATTTATTACTGAGTAAATGCATACAATCAACATTTTTTTCCATGCAGAGACACAAATGTCAGCCAGCCCAACAGTCTGTCATGCACTGAAAATGGAAACCAGGTTTGCATTTTCTTTGGACGTTTCAAAACAGATTAAAAGGTCAGACTTCTCGTTAAGCAAAACAACACACTAAAAGAAGTTTTTTTTTCCATGTGCAGCATAAGTAAAAAACTTTAAAAGATTTTATATATATACACAATATGCAGTTTCATTATTCACAGGCTCCTTTCAGATTTCATAAGGCTACGCTTTGCAGAAGAGACTATTTTTTAATGGTAGGTTAGTTTCTCAGCAAAACTGTTTAAGTAGCTCAAATATTAGCCATCAACCAAACAACTTTCATGTAAGCATTAGCCTCACACTGTGATTCCCAGATTATTTAGGAGCACCAAAAAGAGATTTCTACAGAAAAAGGTCTCTTATTAAAACTGAGGAAAGAATATTTCTCTAGATAAAGAACTAAGAAACCCTATTTTTTGTCCCACCAGTGTCACTTAACATAACATTTGTCAACACGTATTTCACAGAATTTCTTAGGTTGGCAAAGACCTTCAAGATCATGGAGTTCAATCATTAGTTTCACACTGACAAGTCTTTGACTAAACCAAATCTCTCAGCACAACATCTAATCACTATGAATTGCTATAGTTAGAAAGATCCACCAGGATCATCCAGTCCAACCTTCATCCCAGCATCCTTAATTACTAGACCAGAGCCTCAAGTGCCACATCCACTCTCCTTTAAAACACCTCCAGGGATGGTGACTCTACCAGGGCAGCCTATTCCAGTGCCTGATCACCCACTCAGTAAAGAACTTCCTCCCAGCATCCAACCTAAACCTCCCCTGACACAACTTGAGGCCATTTCTTCTTGTCCTATCATTAG
Source organism: Tricholaema leucomelas (assembly GCA_013400475.1). Classification (NCBI taxonomy): domain Eukaryota; kingdom Metazoa; phylum Chordata; class Aves; order Piciformes; family Lybiidae; genus Tricholaema lacrymosa; species Tricholaema leucomelas. The sequence goes on from WAAF01018281.1 coordinate 1,451,292, forward strand.
TAATTCAGGAGAAGGGACCAGCTCCAGCCTCACTAGAACCTCCTTTTAGGTAGTTGTAGAGGGCAATAAGGTCACCTCTCAGCCTCTTCTTCTCCAAACTAAACAACCCCAGTTCTTTCAGTCATGTTTTCCAGACCCCTCACCAGCCTTGTTGCCCTATATTGTAAAATCAATATACCAAATGCAAAACTGATGCCAACTAAAATGTGAAGAATCTGCTTAATGTACTTATTAATATGCCCAATACTCACTATTTATTGTAATTATTTTGGTCATTTCAAAGATAATATGCATCTTGGATTATTTCTTCTCAATTATTTGATGAAAGAGAACCTAGATCATGCAGTGCAGCACTTATGAATATTTTCCATTTCAGTTTTGTTTGATCATTTTCATTAAAGGCCAAGACTATCTAATTTCAGCCAGTAGTAAAAGCCTCAAGATAGCACAAGAGAAATTTTCTCAGAGTAATACACTGAAGGCAGTAAAGATGCTGAGTGCTCATTCTCATTTACATCACTGAATGAAACATTTCCCTTTATTCTGAAACAAATTCTTGAAGTCTGGGAGATTTTTTTTTTCCCTTCCCTCTCTTCGAGGCTTTAATCCTTCTTTAGTGAAATGCTACCTTTTTGCCTGTTCACCTTTCTGAGGTATCTCTTTTCCTGATGGATGACTGAATGAAAATGTAATTTCCTAGGATTCTGTACTTTGTGAAACATCAAAACATAATAATCTTGTCAAAAAGAGCTTCCTTCCTCTTTGATGTCTTCTGCTGTACTCTTGCTAATCACAAAGAGCAAGCCAATCTATAAAACCACAGTTCGCCTACTAAAACAGGTTATACATTTTTAAATGCCATGATTGGACTGCACAGCCTCTGAAAACTGATTTTACATTGCAAAACAGGGCAAGAATAAAATCATTTACATGCTAAATTCTTTTCCTTTAGCCTTAACAGTAAAGAACAAAAGTCAAAATGGAAGCCTGAAGTCTATGTTTTTCCAAACAAATACTTTTACAAGGGAGCACTGATGTCACTACAACTAATACTGAACACTGACTTTGGGTCAAAGATTGACCTTCTAATAGTTTTAAATCACTCTGTTTGCTTACACTTGCATTAGCATCTAGTAAAATGTGCAGCTATAGGAAGGAAGAAACTGAGAAAGTACAGTATTGTATACCCAGAATTACAGAGTCAAGGAATATTCATCCTGATAAACGGGCCAAACAGTAACACTATGCAGGATTACAGGAGCTAGAAAACTCCACAGTTTTCATATGTAGTCAAAAGAAGTGGAAGGTGTGCAAGATGTGCCCCACAGAGAGAGTAAGCACACATAAAATGTTGAAAACTGAAAAAGCAAAAAAGAACCTACCTTACTACTAGTCTGGACAGTCTTGGTCAAATTGGTATGAGTCTTGATAATAGTCACAATCACGTAAGTTGTCCAGCCCACAAAACTTGCTGAAATACTCAGGCCCAGGAACAATCTATCATAAGTATGGTAATAAGACAAGCCTTCCAAAGCAAGGTTAATTAGGGATTTGGACAGAGATACCTAGGCAGACAAAACACACAAGCAACAGTTTAGAATACTGTAAGTTCTATTCCAAACCAGACCTAACAATAGTCAGAACTCAAACAGTTTTGCCAGTCTCGGCACAGGTGTACCCTCTGTGCTCAGGTGACAGTATTTTGGCCAGCATCAGCTGTGTGGACTCCTATTGGACATCAATGATCATTTGGCTCCTTCACCATACTCCCTAGGCACAACAGTGTTCAGATGTTGCAAGCCACACAGACATCATACCTTAACCACTACTTATTACCAAATATGCTAATTGCTTTTCTCATAATCATTTGACCATATATATATACACCTCAGTGTAAGTGAAGTCCACCAAAACTACGAGTGGGCAACATTTACACAAGAGAAGGATTATGAATGCAGCAGAAACAATGTCACTTTCCACAGTCTGAAATATGTCCCCTTCTGGGATTTGGTGTCCTCTGCTTCAGTACTACCTGATACCCCTAGTGCTTTGCTCAAGCACCCAAGATGAATTTAGAGACTGAACTAGGGCCCATGTTTCATTCACACAGCAGCTGCTTAGGCTTTCAAGATGCTAATCATTTGGACACAGAAAGAGCTATATCACAGGACCCTTTACACAGTACCTCCACTGGGAAGATACCATGACAAAGAGAGTAGTTTTCCTCCATTGTGTCATTCCTTACCCAGAGGTGTGCTGAGACCTATGATTTACCCAAAAATGAGAAGGTCAGCTGTGATAATTTTTTTTCACAAAAGATTCTCTGTTGATTAAAAAAAATTGTAAGGAAGAGTATAAGAAGTTGAGCATACATTGTGATGCTTCTCCAGGTATCCAAAAGTAATAATCAACTGAAAAGGTATGTCAGCTGCAGCTGCTGAAGAGATCACAAGATTGCCAGCAGGCAAACTCAGCCAAAAGCATGGCATTTCTGAGGGTACAATTATGAACACAAAATGCAGTGCAAAAAGCTGTGGAGTTGAGGAGGCAAAGAATCATGTACCAGCAGCTGGTAATGCACCAGCTTTTCTGCATTGCAATAGAAGAAGCTGAGGATAACTGAGGAACAGGCACAAGCCCAAAGTATTAAGCAATCAAAAACAAACACAAAGCATTCAAGTGAGCTAGGGATAAAATTTATATGTAACCAACACCACAAACTTGTAATTTCTACTGCTGAATTGTATAAAATGTGTGCTATAAGTAAATGTGACAGCCAAGTAAAAGTATTAGGAAACCAAAAAGAAAATCTGCTACCACTGCAAAATAGATTCATTGATTTAAATTCAGTTATTTCCAGTTTACAATAAGGTAAATAAAAAGGCACAAGGTATAAAACAGATTTAGCTATGTTCTGCATAAAATAGTAATTTATAACCCTGAGGAACATTTAGGGAAACAGAAGAGCTGAACCATGACACATAATGGAATTATTCTTCCATACACCTGGTAGGTTAAATGTAATTTTAGATAATCAACTTTTTAATGTACTTTTAAACACAAAAGTCAGTGACCAAACTAAACCTGTTAAAAAACTTCTTCGTATCATTTAGCTCTGCACATTATTTCTGTGACCGTCAGAATACAAGCGCTGGTGAACTGCACCCACCAAATACCCTGCCACATTCAGTGGTAGCAAACACTCAGGAAAGTAACACCAGAACTGGGAAGCACAGAATGATTCCACATATGGCTTCCAGTCTCTAACAAGCTGAAGTGTGAAAATAAAAACAAGAACAGCAGGTTTAGATAAATGAAAAAGACAAAGCAGGATCTATGATGGAGCAAGATATCATATTCTTAGGGCACAAGCCCAATGAGGAGCAGCTGAGGGAGCTGGTGTTGTTCAGCCTGGAGAGGAGGAGGTTCAGGGGAGACATAATTGCTCTCTACAACTACCTGAAAGGATGTTGTGGCCAGGTGGGGGTTGGTCTCTTCTCCCAGGCACCCAGTGGCAGAACAAGAGGACACAGCCTCAAGCTGTGCCAGAGCAGGTTTAGGCTGGATGTTAGGGAGAAGCTCTTCACAGAAAGAGTGACTGACATTGGAATGGGATGCCCAGGGAGATGATGGAGTCACCATCCCTGGAGGAGTTTAAAAGGAAGCTGGGTGAGTGCCATGGTTTAATTGATCAGATGGTGTTGGGTAATAGGTTGGACTTGATCTCATTTGAGGCATAGGCAGTTTCATATAAACATGAGGAGGAATTTTTTTCCCTGTGAGGGTGACAGAACACTGGAAGAGGCTGCCCAGGTGGGTTGCGGAGTCTCCCTCTCTGGAGATATTCAAAAGCCACCTGGATGCCTTCCTGTGTGATCTGGTATAGGTGACCCTGCTCTGGCAGGAGGGTTGGATTGGATAAGCTTTTGAGGTCCCTTCCAGCCCCTCACATTCTGTAGTTCTGTGATCTTGAAGGTCCTTTCCAACCTGGTTAAATCTGCTTCTGTGATACTTCTTTTCATATGACTAGCAGCCTAACAAGTGTGAACAGGAACATTCCTCAGTTTGTTTCTCAATTTACCCTTTTCTGCAGCACAAAACAAAAACATGCTATGTGTTAGTACACTGTGGAACAGTAACAAAGACAGAAGGGAAAAATATAGCAAGTCAGTATTATTCATGACGGTCTTCCCCCTGCTCTGCCCTGGTGAGATCGCACCTGGAATACTGTATCTGGTGTGGGCTTCCCAATTCAAGGGAGACAGGGATCTACAGGAAAGAGTCCAGTGGAGAGCTATGAGGATGATGAAGGGATCAGAACATCATTCCTATGAGGAAAAACTGAGAACTGGGGCTGTTTAGTCTTGAGAGGAGAAAGCTGAGAGGAGACCTTACTGATGTCCATAAAATATCTGAGAGATGGGTGTCAAGAGAAAGGGGACAGTCTCTTTTCGGTGTTGCCCAGTCATAGAACAGGGAACAACAGATACAAACTGGAACACAGGATGTTCCATCTCAGCATGCAAAATTCTTTCCTATGAGGGTGACAGAGCACTGGAACAGGCTGCCTGCAAGGGTTGGGGAGTCTCCTTCTCTGCAGACTTTCAAAGCCTCTCTGGAGAAGCTCTTGTGTGGCCTGCCCTAGGTGATTCTACTTTGGCAGGGGTTGGACTTGATCTGTAGAGGTCCCCTCCAAACACTAACATTCTATGATTAGAATGATGTCAAAATGCAAAATTTTGGAGACCTACAGTGGGATTATATTTGTGTTACGAAGTGAAATGTACGTCAGAAAGAAAGAAGAAAGTTTTATTTCCCAGTTTTATTTCCAGCTAAACAAACTTGACTATTTACATATTCTAGAAGTTCCTGGAAAACATTTCTAGAAGGTATATATCAAAACCAGACTCACCGCTTCATCGTACTTCTGCTGCTGAATAAACAGTCTGATCTTCTTTAAGAAGCTGATCTGTTCAGAATCAGAAAGTGGTCTGTAAAAAAATATAGAGATATATGAATGTTTCTTCTCTTCACAAGCAAAGGGAAGGGCAGAAAAAAATGTAATTAAAAAAACTGACTCCAGAATAGAACGCACCAATATATTCTGATTGCCTTTAGACGTAACTGGAACTAATCCATTCCTATACACTCATCTTTGCACTTGTGTCAGTGCTGCTGCTGTCTAAATTATCCCAAGATCTCTCTGCGTTAAGAGACACTTTTATGTAGGTGTCCCCAGCTAATATTGCTGAAAATCATTTCCCTGGTGCATGCAAGAGTTAAGTGAATTAACTGATCTGCTAAATGTTGAAAGCAATTCATAAGCCTGTCAGCAAGGAGGAATTGTTGAGGTTCCACACTAACAGTGGAATGCCTAACAATCTTCTTGAAAAAGTAAGAGCTTCTCTCCTGTTACAAAGGGAGCTGTTAGCAGACTCCCCAGAGTAGGGGATAATGCAGTTACCTGGTTAGCTTAAGGTCAGTGATAAAAATATCTTTGATTTTAATGAATTTTATCAACAATAAATAACTTCTACAGTTCTTATCCTATAGTAAGTAGTAAGAAGGAGAAATAAGTCAGCTCTTCCAACTTCTACCAAACAAAGGAAAGAGAGTGACTTTTCCTGCACCAGCTGAGTAAGTTACAAGCCACAACACAGTCACTGTCACTTTAGGCACCACAAGCAAACTATAGCAGCTCACAATTTCCCAGTGGCTGATGATTGTATGGAGCAGTGTTTCTTCACACCTTTCACGATACCTTTGTGGCACAGCATCACCTCCTCAGCATCTCCAGCACATGACAGTCCAGTTGCATGTCCCTTGCACACATTCCTTCATGTGCCTCACACACAACCACTACCATTCATGTTTCAGGCTGTGCAAAATCAGATCCTCTCCTGGGGTCTCACTCCTACTTGTTTACATTAGCAGCAGGCACTTTAGTGGTCACTTAGCTGAGCCACAGGAGTTCATCTTATGTAACTACCACATGAAAATGCTCATTCCTTCAGTTTCCAAACACTTGGGAAACACTTCTGCCTACAACCCAGAAGCAGTTGATACATAATCAGCTGTTGAGCTCTGAAATATATGAACAGGATTTCGTGCTTGAACAATCTGCATTTTATTATCAAGAACACTCTTGTATTTTTTTTATACTGTTGCCTTCTGATACTGAATTTAGAGCACAGCAGTGTTGTGCAGCAACCTTCTAAAATACTGGATGACAGAAACAGCAACATATCTTACTCTTGAGAAGAGGAAATGAAATAACTGTAATTTAAAAATCATAGAATCACAGAAATATTCAGGTTGGAAAATACCCTCAGGATCACCAACTCCAACCAATATCCCTACTTGGCAAGATGCACCCTAAACCATATCCCCAAGCACCACATCCAAACGACTGTTAAACATCCAGGGTTGGTGACTCCACTACTTCCCTGGGCAGCTTCCAATGCCTTCCATGATTTTTTTTGTCCTAATAGGCAACCTAAACCTACCCAGTGGCAGCTTAGAATCATAGAATCAAGCAGGTTGGAAGAGACCTCCAAGCTCATCCAGTCCAATCTAGCACCCAGCCCTCTCGAATCAACTAGACTATGGCACTAAGTGCCTCATCCAGTCTTTTTTTTAAACACTTCCAGGGATGGCGACTCCACCACCTCCCTGGGCAGCCCATTCATATGGCAAATCGCTCTCTCCAGTGATTTGAATGGCTTGAGACCATTCCCTCTTGTTCTATCACTAATTACCTCTGAGAAGAGAGTTTGACTCTCTTTTCAATCTAGAAAAGAAACAAGCAATGGTATCTATAAACAGGAAGGGACAGGACCTGAGGAAAAGGAAGAAGGAAGCAAAAGGTGATGACAAGGTGATGTGTTTGATCACCTTTAGTGTGGAGAAAGGACTATAGAAAAGAGAGCTGAAAAAGAGCAGAGTGAGTGCTGGTTGCTCCTACACCTTCATGATGTGCTTGTGGAAGCCAGCCTTACAGCTCCACAAGCCAAGGGCTACCAGCATGCAGTCAGCAAGTGCACACCAAAGCTTATCACCAATCAAGTTTGAATCAGCTCTTCAAATAGACAAATGAGACTCTACTATTGCCTCAAGAAAAGATGTGACCCTCAAGTTTTGCTATTCTTTTTTTGGCAAGGGAAAGGGAGCAAAGCACCAAAGCAAGGTGAGATTTTTTTCACAATGTGTGGAGATTAATAGGAAGAAAAGAGAGATTTTAGCTTTTAGGTAAGGACTTTTTAAAATCTGAAATAAATATTAAGCACCTTTATTTAGGACTTAAATACATCCAAGACATTCCTGTATTCACTGTCTCATTTTTATTGTTTTACATGCAATATTTTCTGAGAATTTTATCCTTCTCACATTCAATGGAAATTTTTTATATGCTAAAATTATCTTTCACTTTACATCTTTAATAATTTACATACAAACCCCTTCATTATCTTTTTCATTTCAATGAATCATTTTATTATTAATGAACAATAGTCTTTACCTATTCCTTCTTAGATGACACCAACTGGAGTCTCTGTACCATGGAGGGTGTAACAAAATAACTAGAGTTTTTAAAGAGTAAAGCTTCAGTAAGGTAAATGCAGAAGGTGATTATTTTGTCAAATGGGGCTACCATTAGCAGGTGCATTATTCTTTTTCAACAGCTAACATTATATTACACATTTTACCTTACTTGCATATGAATGCTTTTCAAGATGCTGAATTTATAATTATCTACAGACTTTTTTGGGGCAAAGTTTATGAATTCCACCAGAAATTAAGGATTTCATATCTAGTTGTATCAAAATGCATGTTTCATCCTGTGCAAGGGCTAGTTGGGATCTTAGGTTTTGCTTCTGTCTTAAGAAAAAGCTCAAAGAAGTGACCAGAGAACTTTTACATTTCACAGCAGATTAAAAGAGAAGATTTACCAAATATGCTGATGGTCTTTTGGTTAAGGAATGAGTATAGTTCACAAGAAGCAGTTTATCATCCTCTGAGGACCCTGATCCACTTCCTAAAGCTGACAAAGCAGATGGAAGATTTCAAAGGAGCCCCTTGCTAGATGTAGCAGAATGTGTAAGGAGATGAAGCTAAGCCATCAACAGAAGTGGAAAGTTGTCTATAGAAAGACTCCAGCAACTTTACAAACAGTGATTCTAGAAAACTTACAAGCCTCAACCAACCACAACAAAAAATTACATCTGAGAAGTTAAAACTTGAACTGTTCTTAGCACCATTCAATTTTAACTTAATCTATTTAAAAGGTTTCAAATACAAGACAGAAAGTGCTAGAAAAGAACAAACCAATCAGTTGCTTCCTTGTGTGGGAAATAACAGTGCCAAAGGCACTACGATGTCAATCTATTCTAACGGTCACTTGATGCACACATCCATGCAGTTAACAGTAATGAAGTGAATATACTTTTCATTATTATAAAGATCCATAAGTCCATTCAGAAAATTAAGGTATATATGTATATACTCCTCCCAGATACCCATCACCAAGTTCCAATTCTACGAAATTCAAGATCACAGAATTGTCAGGGATGGAAAGGACATCAAGGATCATCCAGTTCCAACAGCCCAGCAATGGACAAGACACCTCACACTACAATAGGTTGATCAGAGTCCCATCTGGCCTGGCCTTAAAAGACCTCCAGGGATGAGGCTTCCACCACATCCCTGGGCAGTCTGTTCCAGATGAATAGTCTTGACTAGTAAAATGCAAAGGTTTTTTTTTTCATAACAAAAAAATACCTGTTCTATTAATTAACATGCACACACAAAGAGAATTCATTAGTGGACTCAGCTCTGTCTTCCTCTTGTTTTCTTGAAAGTACTGTGAAACACATACATTATAAAATGTAGTACTCTAAGGTTTACCTGAAGAGAAAAACCAAGAAGTGTCATGGTGACATACAAGCACACATGCATTCACAGGATCATTAGGATTCTCAAGACCACAGGAAACAGTGGTGGTTATAGAAGACTAATTTTGGTTTTCATGATGGCTCTTCGAGATTAATTTCCTAGTTTCAGACAGAAATCATGGCTTCATCCATCAATAAACATAATTAATGATGAATCAAAACAGCTAGGGTAATCAAGCAAGTGCTTGTACAATATCCCTCCTGAGATGTTAGCTACCCTTATTTTAAGTCTACCTGACAATATTAATCTTTCCAACATATCATTCACACTTCATATAAGCCAAACTATTTGACAGTACTAACAATAAAACTGTGATGAAGTATGTTCACCACAGCAATGTCAAGGGGACCTTTCTTTGGCCGGGGAGTCTTAGGTAAACAGGCAAACGAGATCCAAGTACTGCCTCAAGAAAAGACGTAAACTTCAAGTTCAATGAGTCTTGTTTATTATCACAGTACTGAAATTACCACCCCAAATGGCATAGGAAGTATGCTGCAGTCACACCATGATATAAAAATCTTGGAACAGAAGGAGCTGTCTTACAAATATATCTATAGCCTTCACTTGTTAATTTTATTATGCCTGGTTATTTGGGTAATGATTTATAGTCCTTTTATCACAAATTTCATTGAGTTCTGCTATAAGTAACAATCCCTTAGGACCTGTAGTAGCTTAACATTTTAAATGATGCATTTTAATAAGGAAGCATCACAGACCTGCAGATGCAAGGTACAAAGAGAAAGGCTGACAGCTTTGCCTAGTTCACTGTCAGATGAAACAAATGTTTCAGTTGCTTTTCTCCTTCTCCCTGCCCCAAACTCCATGTACCTGAGTACTGTCAGCTCATGCATATCTACGCCTTTCATCATTGCCTTTTCACTTTCCCCATCAGAAAAAAAACCCAAACCACTAAATATTGTGCATTCTATAATCCTTTGAGTGTGGCAAGATTTGCAGAAGACACAGTGATCACATTTCTACAACCCATATCCAGCAGCAAATCAGAAGCAACTGTTAAGCAGATTTCAGTCTAATTTTTCATACTGGCTATTTAGGGAATGGGGAGAAAAGAACCAGCTCCTCCTGCTGACAACAAAGCTAAGAAACTGGAGTATACATAGCTAAATATACATCTCAAACCTCTTCATAGCCTCAAGGTGGAACAAGACCATCTGAATAAAGCCTACTAGGATTTGGTATGGGCTACCTTCTCCTGAACACTACATAAGGCAGACCTGACAGTCTTTGCCATGAAATTTAGAACTCCAAAACTATTTCCAGTAAAAGAGGTATCAGACTGCCACTGTCCAAACAACTCCTGGAACTTCTGCCAATAGGCTAAGCAGTCACAGGTTCTTGCCCCTTATCCAGAAAGAGTATCCCTCGCATCTTAGTAATTTGCAACCTAAAAACACTAAGTCTCCCAGGTTAATGTTGCCCCTCTCACCATGAAGGTGTTCTGCTGTCATAATCTCTCAGAGAAGCCCAGGCCTCTGCTACCCATCCCCATCCTCTTGCCACTTGGGTGTTGAGCAGGGCACTTCAGCATCTCCATGCTCTTGCCATGGGAGAAAACTACCAGGAACAAAAGCAGCTGAATATGTTCAAGCTTGGTTGCCACACATCTCTCTCTGACAGGGCCATACTAAAGGGGAAAGTGGGTTTCCAGTCCAGCAATTCTGCAATCAGCTGAAATGGTACTTATAGGACCTGCTATTATTGCTTTGATCTACACCACCACTGCTGGAAAAACGGCATCTTGAAAGGGCAGAATGTAAGACTGGCCTGATGTTTTCACATGGCTGCTACTGAAAACTTATACAAGTAATCAAACCACACTTTTCCAAAGCCTTGTTCAGAATAGCAGCAGACTTCAAACAGTCTCTCATGACAGCTGACTTCAAATACTCCCACCTACAACACAGGACAGCACCTCAGGAAAGCATCAGGTATATAATGGGAAAGTGGAGACACAGATCTTTCACTTAACGCTATGAATTGAGCAGAAACATGATTGCATGTTGTTCCTGCTCCACATCAAATCCACCCCAGTTACCAACCTGTGAGTGCAAAGAATTGATACTAGTGACATTAAAATCAAACTAACCTAACTTCATCATTCTGTTGTTTCTTTTGAAGATATGGTAGCAGCAGAATTAAACATACACTTCAAACCCCTCTCACTTCTCTATCCACAGCAGAAAAGCATCAGAAAGAAGTCATGAATCAATCAGCAAAACACAGGAAAAAAATACCAAATATTAAACAAGCAACAACATAGAATCAGGCTTGGAAGGGACCTCCAGAGACCATCCAGTCCAACCTTCCTGCCAAAGCAGGATCACTGAGTGCGGGTCAGACAGGAACACATCCAGATAGGTCTTGAAAGTCTCCAGAGAAGGAGACTCCACAGTCTCTCTGGGCAGCCTGTTCCAGCGCTCTATCACCCTTAAAGAAGTTTTTCCTCATGTTGAGTAGTCATCTAGATTGGACAAACCTCTAAGACCACCAAGTCCAACCATCAACACAGCAAATCTCTCACTCCTGTCACAATTAGCTGAGAGAAGCAGAACTTGGCGACCTGCACAAAAACAGCCACAGCAATGACAGCAAGGCTGGTGTGGTATTATCAAATGGCAGCACCTGGCTGCAATGCTACTATGGGCAATGATCAGGGGGAAAAAAGTGTTAAGAGTTCTATGGACTTCACCAAATTTCAGAGTTACATAAATTCTAATAGCCAGAAGCTGATTCTTCCCGTTTTCAAAATGTGTTCCAGTTGTTCATATGGAATTGTTCTACTGTACCCACTGAAGACAGACCGAAAGCACACCCTATGAGATAATACTCTGCATATGTTTTAATTTTGATCAAAGAGTGACGTTTCCAAAAGAAATTATGTAGTAACTTGATGATCCTTAATCTGCTTAGATGGCCTGAATTTTATATTGTTTACAACAGTATTTTCAGGTAAGCTATTAAAATGGGCAAGTCCTATGAAACCTGATTTTCATAATTCAGAAGCAAGAGAATGTAGTTAACAGAATTAGAGTGATGTTTTTAGTGTGCTAAAGCTGTGCTTATGAAAAGAAAAGCTACTCCACATAAATCTGCACGAAAGGGTTCATTACAGCTTCTTGAAGGCCAGTACCCTCATTATTCCCTCTCCCAACTTATCTACTCTCTTTTCCCCTGCTGCTTCACCACCAGGAATTGCAGTCTCGGGAGTGTCTATCAGGTAGGTTTTTGTGTTTCTGGATGTTCTGACTACCACATTAGACTGTAAGTCAGCCAGTCTAGTTGTAGAGTTGCACTCAGTTATATTTACAAGCTTTTAGGTCTTTTTTTCCTTTAAAGGAGCATTAGAAAGCACCACTGCATGTGCCAGGAACTCCAAAAGATATTAAAGGATTAAGAAAGCCAGCAAAAGGCTCCTGGCTTAAGTTCTGAGATTTTTTGCTCTTTAAATCTTAATGAAGGGAAGGGACACAAACTTCCAAAGGACAAAGACAGCAAAAAGAGTCTTTACTGACACATTGCAAAACTCTACCATAACATATATGCTTTTGTATTCAGATTTACAAATATGGGAAGGAGGAAGCCTTGGGACATCACTGAAGTGGTCTGACTACTAATGGTCTAATCCTAGACTGTCATGTCCTAGGAATTAAAATAGCCTTTTAATGTTCACAAATTAGTGTCCTTGATGCTGCATATACACAACAGCAAAGTGCCTTAGGATATTTATGTAAATCCTTTAGATAACAGAGATGAGAGAAAAAGGAACTCAGGCAAGCTAACTGCCAGCTGCCAATTCACTGAACAGAGAAACAATTAAGATAACTGGGCTGCACAGAGCAGATTTGCATGCAAACGACTACAGCAAGAGCTGCCAACAACCAAGAGGCCAGGAGGGAGGAGGCCATGCTCTGAAGCAGTCCCTCTGGCCCACTCAAAGCAGAACTGGGAAATTGGAAGCAGGGATCTAGCACGGGCAGGGTTTGTGCCTAGAGAGCCAGCAGGACATAACGCAGCAGCCTTGGAAAGTCCACAATAAGCCTTGCGTTTAGAGAAGGATACATTTGATGAGAGACAAATCCCCTTGTGTTATAGCCAGTCCTGAGATTAGAGAGGCTAGAGGAAGCTGAATTTATCTCTTAAGACATATGCCAATTATTGCTGTGACCACAGGCCTGACACCAGATGCACAAGCAGCCTGCCTGCTGTAGGTCTGGCTGCATCCAAAAGAGGCTGTCAGGTGCTCAAATAGCATAGTTTATTCATGCACAACATACAGAGGTTCTTTAAGATTGCAGTGATGACTGCATTAAACTGCAGAAAGCTCTACAGCCCTAAAATACGATTACAATCACACACTCCCTCTCCTGGGGCAGCATCCAGTGTAGTGGAGAGTACAAACCTTACCAAAAGACATCTTTTTGTAGGGGGGAACAAACCTGTCAATCTGTTCTTGCCATTTGGCATTGAACTCTTAATCTCCTCCAAATAAGATAGGAGATTTGGGTAATATTTCTACCTTGTTATCTGCTATAGAGCAGAGTGCATGGGTGAGACCGTGGTCAAACCATCATTCCTGGTAGTCAAACAATTGTTTCTCTATCAGTTGTACAAAACGTTTCTTGGTTTTGGTGTAACTCCTCTGGTCAACAGCACTGCAGGGAATTAGTACAAGAATGGAATGGTGGGGCTCTGCCTTGCCTCTTCCATTCTCCTTGGTACATGGCAACACAGACCACGCAGCCTCTGTGCCTGCTCTTGTCACCATGCATCTACCAGCAACACTGACTTTGGTTATATTCCACTGCTTTATACTTTCAACAATAGGGAAGATGAAGATCCTTGAAAGAAAGGAAATCACAGAATCACAGAACCTCAGAGGTTGGAAGGGACCTCCAGAGATCATTGAGTCCAACCCTCTTGCCAAGGGAGGATGCTCTAGGGTAGACCGCGCAGGAATGCATCCAGATGGATTTGGAAAGTCTCCAGAGAAGGAGACTCCACAACCTCTATGGGCAGCCAGTTCCAGTGCTTTGTCACCCTCACTGTAAAGAAGTTTCTCATCATGCTGAGATGAAACCTAATATGTTCCAGTTTGTAGCCACTGCTCCTCGGCTTATTGCTGCTGACCACCAAAAAGAGATTGGTCCCATCCACTTGACACCCACCCCTCAGCTATTTGTACACATTGCTCAGATCTCCTCTCAGTCTTCTCTTCTCCAGACTAAACAGCCCCAGGGCTCTCAGTCTCTTTTTGTAGGGGAGATGCTCAAGTCCACCAAACATCCTCATGGCTCTCCGCTGGACTCTTTCCAGCAGGTCCCTGTCTCTCCTGAACCAGGGAGCCCAAAACTGGACATAGTATTCCAGGTGTGGGCTCACTAGGGCAGAGTAGTGGGGGAAAGGAAATGCCCTGTTTCTAAAGTCTCTTCTAATTCAGTAGCGCAGAGGCCATGTACTGAGTCTAAATAACAACTCCCTCACCTCTGCAAAATGCATGATGGAGTTACGTCATGAACTGGAGCTGGCTCTAGATGTCGGCACTCTTCTGGATCTGTAACATTGTGCCACTGGTCTGCTTCTGGCCCACAAAGCCAGGTGCCAAACCTAAAGCCCAGCTATCATTTTTCAGCTACTTGCATTCAAAGCAGGCAGCACATGCTGTATTTTGGCAGCTGTTTCACAGCTGGGCTCCATGGCCACTGAAACATGTTTGGCCAGGACCCCTGTACCGAACCAAACAAAGAGATCATCCTACACGAAGGACTCAGTGATGCACATGACAGCCAATCTCACCAGGTCCAGGTCTGTGCTGCCCATCCACCATGGCTCCACACTATGCTGCACAAACCCTTGGCCACAGGATAAACCCAGACACCTTGCAAAGTCTGCAGGCAGCTCCCACTCCCACTGCAAGCCTGTCCTCATCTTTACCTGGAACTGCAGCAAGAAGCTCTCATGTGAACCTCTTCTCTATTCGACAGTAGAAAAGATTACTAGAGCTGATGTATTGCAAGCAAATACTGTAATAGCTTGAATGACCTAAAAAAGGAACTTCTCCACAAACAGGATCAGTACAGCACTATAGCAGAACATATATCAGTGAGACTTGGACAGACTGAGAGCAGGGTAAAGAGTAACCTAATGAGGTTCCATAAGGATAAGTTCAGAGTCCTGCACCTGGGAAGGAATAATAAATTGCATCAGTACAAGGTTGGAGGTGATCTGCTGGAAAGCAGCCCTGTGGAGAAGGAGCTGAGAGTTCAAGTGGACAAGAAGCTATCCATGGGACAGCAATTGCCCTTGTGGCCAAGAGGACCAATGGGATCCTGGGGTGCATTAAGAGGAGTGTGACCAGCAGATGGAGAGAGGTTCTCCTCCCCATCTAACTCTGCCCTGGTGAGACCTCACTTGCAATATTGCATTCAGGTTTGGGTTCCCTAGTTCAGGAGGGACAGGGATCTGCTCAAGAGTCAGACCAACGGAGGACTACAAAGATGGTTAAGGGGCTGGAGAACTGCTCTATGAGTAGAGGCTGAGGAATCTGAAGCTTTTTGGTCTGGTGAAGAGAAGACTTAGAGGGGATCTAATCAATGTTTATAAATATCTGAGGGCTGGGGGTTAGGAGGGAAGGGACAGGCTCTGCTCAGTTGTGCCCTGTGAGAGGACAAGGAGCAATGGATGTTAACTACAGCGCAGGAGGTTCCACCTCAACATGAGGAAGAACTTCTTTTCTGTAAGAGTCACACAGCGCTGGCACAGGCTCACCAGAAAGGTTGTGGAGTCTGCTTCTCTGGACCCTCTCAATTCCTATCTGGAATCATTCCTGTCTGACTTGCACTAGATTATAGTCCTGCTCTGGCAGGGAAGTTGGACTTGATGATCTCCAGAGGTCTCTTCCAACCTCTAACATTCTGTGATCCAGACTCTATCTGATGATGCATGAATGCAGGCTAGCACCCATACTACCACCCAATATCTGGAGGGATGTACATTTTATCTGCTGTCTATATTCTTCTTTAATTAAATAGCTATTTTACTAATCTATTTGTTCTGAGACCTTTCTTATTGAGATCCAGAATGCACCCTGCATCCTCTCACCTCATGCTCCAGTGCAAAACATTCTCCGCCCATCACATCCAACCACTTGCCTATGCCTTCCCTCACCCTCACTGCATGAAGCCAGACAAGCTCCAAGAGAAGGCCAAAGGGATTTATACAAGGAAACAGAGAAATACACACAAGCCTTGTGATATTTTACCTAATACATTAGCCTCTTAGCTCCTTCTAAAGACCTTACCTATTTCCTACTTGATAATAAATTCAATTAAGCCTGGTTCTCCTGCACAGAAGCTGCTGCCAGTAAGCTTTTCCTGTACAAACTAAAAGCTCCTGAACATGCTGCTGAAACCCTGAAATCCTGCTGAGACCAACAGGATGCCTGCTTTCTAAGAGGATTGCATCCTTCCTGAGCAGAGTTTAACAGAGTGCTTCAGATAGTTCATTCAGCAAAAGAGAAGCTGACATTTTTGCCAAAGAACATACACTTCATAGCACAGGCACTGATTTCTCTCTGAGGAGGTGAGGTAATCCATGCACCATTAAAACAAAAATCCAGTGATACTAAGCCATTATTGCCATTGCAGCACATTGCAGAACTACAGCAGTGCATTTCTAGTTTTTGTTCACACATATATACACAGGTTCCTAAACATGAAAGTGCTGCCAGTCTGCCTCCCCAGTACAGAATCACAGAAACACCCAGGTTGGAAAAGACCTTCAGAATCACCAAGTCCAACCAATATCCCTACTCCACAAGATTCACCCTAAACCATATCCCCAAGCACCACATTCAAATGACTTACACACATCCAGGGTTGGTGACTCCATGTCCCTGGGCAGCCCATTCCAATGCTTGACCACTCTTGCTGGGAAAAATTTCTTCTGTCCAGTCTAAACCCACCTAGTGGCAGCTTCAGGCCATTCCTTCTTGTTCTATAACTATTTACTTGTGAGAAGAGATCAGTGGCAGCCTCACCACAACCTCCTTTCAGGTAGCTGTAGACAGCAGTGAGGTCTCCCCTCAGTCTCCTCTTTTTCAAACTCCGCAGCCGCAGCTCCCTCAGTTGCTCTCCATAAGATTTATTCTCCAGGCCCTTCCCCAACTTCACTGCCCTCCTCTGCACTCTGTCCAGCAACTCCACATCCCTCTTGTATTGAGGTGCTCAAAACTGAACACACTACTCAAGGTGTGGCTTCACCAGAGACAAGTACAAGGGGACAGTCACCTCTCCAGTTTCTAATCCAAGCCAGGATGCCATTGGCTTTCTTTGCCACCTCGGCACATTGTTTGCTCATATTCAGTTGCTAGTCAATTACCAAAAGGCTAAGGGTGCCTGTACTGGCCTGCTTGTACCAGCTGCTCCAGAAGCAAGATGATGGTCCAGATTTCCACCTGTTTAACATGATGGGGACAAAGCAGGAAAAAGCTGTCTGCTTTTCCAGGGTTCACTGGAAGTTGATGGAAGTTGCTGGTCCTTATTCTTGACCACAAGATAAAGGAACAGGCTGAAATGTCATACCTGGATAAACCAGTGTCTTTGCTAAATAAAGGCTCCTCTGGAATCACAACACATTCACAGAAATGGGGAGAGAGAGGAACTGCTGCTAGAAATACACTTCCCTACTGCAAGAGACTCACACTTTCCTCCTGACATTCAGTCCTTAATGTTTGCCCTTGCAATCCATGATCACGTCTCACAAATCTCTACATTTAAACAAATGCCATCTCTCACACAATCTACTAACATTTAAACAAATGCCATTTATTCAAACAGAAGCAGGATGCTTCACAGGTTGTACTCTTTACTGCCATCTTCAGGGATTCTACCCCACTTCATGCAAGAGAAATCACTTCCTTCACTTTGCTTCAATTGTCAGTTTAGTGGAAACATCTATTATTTAAGATTTGCGAGGCGATCAGAGAGAGAACAATGTCGTGCTGTACCTCTAATCATCAGTGACAGCCGACTGAACATGAGCCAGCAGTGTGCCCAGATGGCCAAAAAGGCCAATGAAATCCTAGCCTGTATCAGGAATAATGTGGACAGCAGGACCAAGGAAGTCATTCTGCCCCTGTACTCAGCACTGGTTAGGCCACACCTTGAGTCCTGTGTCCAGTTCTGGGGCCCTCAATTTAAGAAAGATGTTGAGGTGCTTGAACATGTCCAGAGAAGGGCACCAAGGCTGGTGAGGGGGCTGGAGCACAGCCCTACGAGCAGTGACTGAGGGTGCTGGGGAGTGTTCAGCCTGGAGAAGAGGAGGCTCAAGGGAGACCTCGTTGTCTACAACTACCTGAAAGGGGGTTGTAGCCAGGTGGGGGTTGGTCTCTTCTTCTGGGCAACCAGGGACAGAACAAGAAGACACAGTCTCAAGCTACACCAGGCTGGATGTTAGGAAGAAGTTCTACACAGAAAGAGTGATTAGCATTGGAACGGGCTGCCTGGGGAGGTAGTGGAGTCACTGTCCCTAGAGATGTTTAAAAAGAGACTGGATGAGGCACTTATTGCCATGGTTTAGTTCATTAGAAGGTGTTAGGTGATAAGTTGGACTCTATGACCTCGAAGGTCTTTTCCAACCTGGTTATTTCTGTGATTCTGTGAAGAGGCATTTCTGCATGTGGCATTTCTTTGAAGTTGCTGCACATCTTCAAAGAACTACTTTGTCTTTCATCACCATTTTCACACAGTGCACCATCACATGGAAAGACTCAGTCAACCTGATTCACATTTGCATCAAATCCATGCAAACTTTTAAGGGAGTTATATCTCAGTTCATGTTGAAATGTAAAGGAGAAGGGAAAGAGTCACGTTTTCCTAGTGAGGGAAAGGCACATTCCAATTTATGAAGTACATGATATCTTAAGAAAAATGAATTGAATTTCTATACAGCTATGCAAGTTCTAACTTTATTTTTACACCAAAAAAAGTATTTAGGATTATTAAAGGTCAGTATTCTAGCAATTAAGTTACTTTAGAAGTGCAACATGAAGACAGTATAGGATTTTTTTCAGATGAGAAGTAAAAAACCCACCTCTTAATGATACAAACTGCTCAAGACATTCAGCAGAAAAAGTACAGCTAGTGATAAGAAAGCACTAATAATAATAATTCATCTGTTTCTCTCTTGGGTTCTCTATATGGTTCTTTAACTACTGCTCTTGCCATCTCCTTGTGAAGCACTAGAACCTGAACATCTGGAAGCAGAGTCTTTCCTGAAAGCACCAAGCACACCCTAAAAGCATTCCTCTCTTTCCTGCAATTTACTATCTTAAATCTCTAGCACCTGTCTGGATAATCAAATTGTATTAACTGGTTGAAAGTATTTCAATGCAACAACTGATGTCCTGTCTATTCACCTCACTACAACAGTCCTCCTGCTACTCCTTGTGGAACTGCCGAATGACACAATCACAGAATACATCTGGCGGGAAGAGACCTCAAAGGTCATCCACTCCAACCCTCAACTTAGCACTGAAGGGTCAACACTAAGCCATATCCCTAAGTGTCAGGTTCACATGGAACTTCAACACCCCTAGGCGTAGCAACTCTACCACTGCCCTGGGCAGACCATTCCAATGTTTGAGAATCTTTTCAGTGAAGAAGTATTTCCTAAAATCCAGTCTGAACCTCCCCTGGTGCAGTTTGAAACCATTTCCTCTAGTCCTGTTGCTTGACACTAAGAAGAGGCTGCCCCCTCCTTGCTCCAACCTCCCTTCAAGTAGCTGTAGAGAGCAATGAGGTCTCTCCTGAGCCTCCTCTTCTCCAGAATGAATACCCCCAGCTCCCTCAGATGCTCCTTGTAGCCCAGGTGCTCCAGGCCCTTCACCAGCCTCATTGCCCTTCTCTGAACAGACTTCAGCACCTCAGTGTCCTTCCTGTAGTTAGGGGCCCAGAACTGAACACAATACTCAAGGTGTGGCTTCACTAGTGCTGAGAACAGCAGGACGAATTACTTTCACAGCCCAGAGATGCTAGCTTTGGGAATGCTTTTCCAACAGCAGCATCTGCCCCCTTGGCACACTCCTCTTCACACTGTGCCAGCACTGCAGTTGCCTTAATATACATCTAATGGTCATAAAGCTAGTCAGATAGTTCACTATCCTAGATATTGGTTGTCCTCTATCAGCAATCTTCATAATTGTCCTCCCTTATGTTTCCTTTGAAGCATCTGGCATCTTGGTACCTGCTTTTCTTACACACGATAGTCAAAGCATGTCTCAGAATCCTGAGGAGAAAGTTTCTGATTTTACTAAGCATTTTTGAAAACATGTCTTCAGAGCTGGGGAAAAAAAAAGTTATGGAGTGGAGGGAAGAGGGAAGGAAACTTATTTCAGTCAGTAAACCCCTTCAGGTATCCAACTGGAAGTGCAGATAAGCATTCTGAACAATTATTCAATATCAGCAAGAGAGACACTTGCAGCTGAGTTTGCTGACATGTATTCTGAACAGCTTCACAGGTAACTTCAAGATACAATTTACACAGATTTGTTCCTTGATGGAGGCACTTTGACAAAAGGAAAATGGCATCAGTGGCAGCCAGACATAGCCTTTCAGTAGATACAGCTATCCAGATTCTGACCTGCCCCAAACCTGTTCAAGTAGACCTGCTGAAGTTTCTATCACACAGCACAATGATCAGCTCCATCGTTCTCATTATTAGACCTCTGACAGATGGATTTCAGAGAGAGATGCAATTTAGATCCAAGTAGGACAGGGCACATATCTAATGCACTCCTTCATTCCCTGTACCTTGTGCCAGGGATTTGATTCTCCAAGGAAATCAGAAGCCTACATGGCTGTCCTGCCATGCAACAAGATCTGGACAGGCTGGAGAGCTGGGACAAGTGCACAGTCCTGCATCTGGGTAGGAATAACACCAGGCAACAGTACTGACTAGGGATCACGCTGCTGGAAGTGAGTCCTGGTGAACAGCAAGTTCTCCATGGGCCAGCAATGTGCCCTCGTGGCCAAGAAGGCCAATGGCATCCTGGGATGCAGTAAGAAAACTGTACAGCAGGTTCAGGGAGGTTCTTCTCACCCTCTGCTCTGCCTTGGTGAGACCACGCCTGGAATACTGTATCTGGTTTTTGGGTACCCCAGTTCAAGAGAGAGAGTGATCTACTGGAGAGATTCCAGTGGAGAGCTATGAGGATGATGAAGGTATTTATGGTATGGATACACCTGTCAGTCAGCTTGGGTCAGCTGCCCTGGCTTTTGCATCTCCCAGTTTAAGCTGCAGACTAAACTGCTAGTGCCCTGTGTACTGAGGCTGGTGCTGTGAAACCAGGACAACTACCAAAACCCAGTGTCACAGTGAAGTCCACAGAAGGGGGTAAATGCCTTTTCCTCAGTATCTTGCTCTGATTCGTGCAAAACTTGATGAACTTATGAGAGTTGTCTTACACTAATGCATCAGATCACAGCCTGCAGCTGCAGCTCATGCTTGTGCTCACTGCTCACACTCAGTAAACAACCTTCATGCGAAGGAGGGCAGACATCTGTGAAAAGACAAAGTCTAAAACTACCTCACATTTTCATAGAATCATAGAATCAACCAGGTTGGAAGAGACCTCCAAGATCATCCAGTTCAACCTAGCACCCAGCCCTAGCCAATCAACTAGACCATGGCACTAAGTGCCTCAGCCAGGCTTTTCTTGAACACCTCCAGGGATGGCAACTCCACCACCTCCCTGGGCAGCCCATTCCAATGCCAATCACTCTCTNGATGCACAGATGTGGTATTAAGGGACATGATTTAGCATCAGATCTGGTAACTACATAATGGCTAGACTTTACAATCCTAAAGGTCTTTTCCAATCTTAATGATTCTATGAAAGTATAATCTTAAAGGTCTTTTCCAAACAGAAATTATTCTGTGATTGTATGCAGGGAGGTTGGTTTGTTTTTCATCAGAATTTAAATCACAGAAGAATCAATTTATAGTTCAACTTTAATATACTTATACACGAGAACAGATCACATTTTCTGACCCTACAGGGACTTAAGTCTCCCAGGAAATGCTACAAAAATACAGCAAGTAAAAGAGAAATCACTGTGCAGTCTTGTCTTGGGTTTACAGAGTGAAGACAGATGCTCTTTACACCTTGCAAGAGGAATAAAGGAAATGCTCCACATGGAATTGATAAGAATTAGGTGTTTAAATGGAAGTACTATTCACAGCTACATAAACCAGTATAAAAACACCCAAAAGACACAAAATCCATAGTCAAACCCTGCCCAGTTCTCCAGTCTGAGCTTACCACAGAACCTCATTAAGCCAAAGCTTTTCATAACCTCTCTCCAAACCAGGCCAAAACTCCAGGACTCAAATGCACACACACACTCCTCCTGGCTAAATTCATATATCTCCCTATCCAGACTTAAATGATGCAGCTAAAAATTCATCTTGCCAGCTCCTGGCCCCACTCTTTTGCAAACCAGAGGTAAGGGAGCCCCTGCTGGGAAGGGAGAAGGCAGAGGGGAAGGGGACTGAACAGCCTATGCTGTTCATTTATAAAGGGGAGATGCAGGCATCGGGAATGAAATAAAAGACTACACTTTCTGGTCCACCTCCTGGACCTATCTAGTCTCTGGAGGTCTGTCCTCTTCAGTTTAAGACATCCCAGTACCTTAAACCCACAACAAATCTGTATGTAGTTATATTGTCAAAAAAAACCCAAAAAAACTCTTAACAGAAAACTAAATGTAAGAAAAATCTGGTGGTTGTTTTTTGTGTTTTCTTACTGTCTAATTCTAAATAGATTTTTTAAACTGAAATTAATTGCAGAGTTCTGGTGCAAAGTTTCAGTCAAGTAAACACTATCATTAAAAAAAAAAATGACTGAAAAAAACAAATTTCTGTTGCTGCATCTCACCAAAATACCAAAGTGGTAAGAACATCAGCTAAAATATAAAGATAGTTTTCAAAGGCACTTACTTGAATGGTGTGAACAGAAATGACAGCGTAGTTTTCTTTTTCTGATACATCTTAACCTGCATTAAAAAGAGCATTAAACCCATTATATCTAAGTTCACAGAATCACAGAAGGTTAGGGGCTAGAAGGGACCTTGAAAGTTTATCCAGTCCAACCCCTCTGCAGATCAGGATCACTTATACCAAATCACACAGAAACACATGCAGGTGGGTTCTGAATATCTCCAGAGAGGGAGACTCCACAACCCTCTCTGAGCAGACTGTTCCAGTGTTGTCACCCTCACAGGGAAAAGTTTTTTCCTCATGTTTCCATAGAACTTTCTGGGCCTTAACTTCCACCCATTGCCCCTTGTCCTGTCATTGAGCATCACCAAGAAGGGCCTGGCTCCCTCCTCCTGGCACTCACCCTTTACATATCTATAAACATGAATGACAGTTAAGACAAGGCTAAGAATTGTGTCAGGAATTAAACTTAAAATCATAGAAGAGTTCTAAGAGTTTGGAAAAAGAATGAAATTATATTGTAAATATATTGTTCAGGAACAGTGTGTCATCCTCCTGTAAGAGTAACTCCAAGCTCCTGGAAGCTCAGACCTGCTCTGAAATAGTTAAACCCCTCCCCAGTAATTTTCACACAAGGATTTCCACAGTCTGCAGGATAAAGTGAAGATGTGGCTGGAAGTGACAACCTCCCTTGGGTACTACCCAAGTCTGAGAGAAACTAGTACACTGCAAGTTGGTGCCCAAGCTACACTGTTAGATTGATTAAACTGCACACACATAAATATAGGAGGGTTTGATGCTGTCAGAACCACTTTGCCCAAGTGTGGCAGTTTTAGGGTTAACACTCCAGTTGCACATGAAATTTTAAATAAAGACCTGTATTGGATGCAGAAAAACAACAATAAGATAAATCTATATAACTTCATTTGTTTGCTGGACTAGTTCATAATCTGCTGTATCATTGTCTTTGTATTGGAAATTAATAATAGGTTATGAATTACAAATATTAATGATCTATTAATATTATTTTTATTATTAACATTTTAAAAAATTAGAAAAAATTCCCTGACATTCTTTGGATTTTTGGTCGACAGGAAGTAATTGCACAGAGGGATGGAGCTCCTCTCCTCTGAGGAGAGACTGAGGGATTTGGGCCTGTTCAATCTGGAAAGGCAAAGGCTCTGAGGTGACCTTACTGTGGCCTTAGAGTATCTTAAGGGACCTACAGGAAAGCTGGGGAGGGACTTTTTAAGCTGTCAGGTAGTGATAGACTAGGGGGAATGGAACAAAGCTAGAAATGAGTAGATTCAGACTGATGTTAGGAAAAAGTTCTTCACTGTGAGAGTGGTGAAACCCTGGAACAGGTTGCCCAGAGAGGTGGTGGAAGCCTCATCCCTGGACGTGTTTAAGGCCAGGCTGGATGAGGCCCTAGACAGTCTGGTCTAGTGCAAAGTGTCCCTGCCCATGGCAGGGGGGGTTGGAACTGGATGATCCTTGTGGTCCCTTCCAACCTTGACTGAATCTATGATTCTATTTAGGCTGGCAGTAAAGCCAGGTTTTGGGCTCTTCCCTTCCTCTTCTTCCAGGGAGACACATTCTCCTATCTGGTAACAATGGGGGAGTATCACAAGCTTGTTTACCCTGATTAAAGAGGGGGACAGTTCAGGCCTGGCTAGCCTAGCAATGGTAGGGGGAAGAAAGAGCATTGGGACTTATGATGAACTCCAAGTAGAAGAAGAAAAGGGGTACTGGGGTTTTGGTTTTGGTCTACTTGGAGGGAAGATTTGGAGAATGTTTTGGGCTTGATAGGATTCTGTGTGTATCTCATATGCTTCTGCACTGCTTTGCATTGTAGTTTGTAGTTATTACAGGAACACAGCATGTTAGGGGTTGGAAGGGAACTCCACAGATCATTGAGTCCAACCCCTCTGCCAGAACAGGATCATACAATCTAGCGCAGGTCACACAGGAATGTATACAGACGGGTCTTGAAAGTCTCTAGAGGAGACTCCACAACCTTTCTGGGCAGCCTGTTCCAGTGCTCCAAGACCCTCAGAGAAAAGTTCTTCCTCATGTTAAGGTGGAACTTCCCTCTGCTGTACTTTATATCCATTGCCCCTCATCCTCTCATAGGGTGCAACCAAGCAGAGCCTGTCCTCTCCCTCTTGATCCCCAGCCCTCAGATATTTATAAACATTTATTAGATCCCCTCTAAGACTTCTCTTCAGCAGATCAAAAAGGCCCTGAATATATTCTGTATTTCTATCCAACCCTGTGTAGGGTTTTTTACTTTAATTACTTGGAAAGTAATTTTAGAGCTGTCTTCCCCCACTGCCCCTTTAAATGAGACCAGCTAGTCAATCAATACCAGCCAGCAAGCACACTCAGTTTTAGTCCTTTGAATTACAGCATGCTACATACAGTCTACGTCCTACTACAAGTATTTTAGACATAGCAACAACTGTCATTTGAAGAAATATTTTTCTTTACCTGATGTTTACTTACCTTAAATTGCTCAAGAACTTGAACAGCATTTGTAAACATGCTCTCTGCTTTGAAATGAGCACTGTTGTTCAGATATTCCAGAGGCAGAGTTCCCTGGAGAAGAAAAATACATATAATCACAAAAAAATATATTCAGTGAAGAAACAGGAATTTCTCTAACTGGACTGCAGGCTAAATGATGCTGAAATAACTCCTGTAACTCCTTTGAAAATACTCTGTCATCACTTATCATCACAGAGATGGTTTATAATATCCCAGCTCCTACAGATATGCAAACAAGGTAAATAATGGGAGTTGTTAATAAACTAGATGTTAAATAGGAATACAATCTCAACCTCTAATAAGAAGATGTCTTTTAAATACCTACAGTTTTCCATCCAAAGCCTCTCCTAGGCTTGACTCACACAGTGTTCTTGATGGGGAAGCTAACAGTTCCTGTGCCACCCTATGTTGCACAGCTTTCTCTCATGACCAGCAATGAGAGGAGGAAGAGGAGGAGAAGTAGTTGAGGAGATACTTCTTTACAGTGAGGGTGATAGAACACTGGAGCAGGCTGTCCAGAGATGTTGTGAAGACTCCTTCTCTGAAGACTTTCAAACCTTCCCCAGATCCATTCCTGTGTGAACTATCCTGAGAGATCCTGCTTTGGCAGGGAGGTTGGACTCAATGATCTCTGGAGGTCCCTTCCAGCCTCTAAAGTTCTGTGATTCTGTGAGAGCAGGATTTGGGGCAGAGTCTCCAGAAAAAGTATTTTGAAAAATATGTGTTGCATATGTGGAACATAAAAGCACACTAATATAAGAGTAGCTGTCAACTACATGTGTATGAGACCTTTGGGACTACATCTATGAAACCAATTCAAAGCCACCTCAGTGAAGGCACACCCTCTTCACTGAATAAGAGGCATAAGATATCATCTTAAGAAAGTACACTAGATTAAAAAAGAAATACCTCAACATTAAATTGCATGAGCCAGCTTGTTTACAGGCTCAGGTTTCATGGCCAAAATCAAGCCTTATTCAAACCATATTGCAATTCTACTACACCTAAAAAAAAAAGTAACAAAAAACTTTTATGTAGCTCAAGAGTATAAAGCTGCAGTTTATGTAGGGGTCAGCTGCCTCTCCACTTGAAAACATTACAGAATATATATAAAGAGAAGAGATTCACAGATTGCATTGGGTTGGAAAGGCCCTTCAAGGGTTGTCTTGTACACTCCAAACTGAAGATGTATAGATACGAAGTTCAAGCTACAAGCAGTCTCCATAGCACTTCTCCAAATCTACAATCTTTCCTCTCACATGCTTCAAATCTTGGCCCCAACACGGAAATACGATGAGCAGACAAATGTTTTTGTTTCTTACCACTGAATTCAAGGGGAAAGGCACGCCAATAAGGGAAGCCATCAGTGGTGCAATATCAGCCTGTGCAAACAGAAGCATTCCCATTTTAATACAACTCCAGGCTCTAGAGCAAATAAATTCAGTTTATCTTTAATGTATTTGCATTTGCAGAACTAAATGGTACAATGCTGTGAAGTTATGACACACAAGTCTCCTTTATATTTTAGTTCCTAGTAGTCATCATAGTCTGATTAGATTCAAATTGTGAGGCTCCACTACTGATAAAGCTTCAAAAATACATTTAGTTTAAAAAGCAAATACAACTCCCACCTCCTGAATTTATTCAGAGGAATTCAGTACCTCCTTCACTACTCTCAGAGAGGTACAGCAGAAAGAACTCATTTCATATTTACAGTTTTAAGTAGTACACTGAATATATTGCTCCTTGCAGCACTCATTATCTCATGTTTCTACAGTGCCAATCACTCACCCTCTCCTCTTCAGAAGGGGATTCTACACATTTATTTGTGTCCAGTCAGCCCTCAGGTAGGCCTTTCAGTCTACACCAAGGCATGTCATAAAATAAGTTACCATTACCTTCTACTTGTACCAGGTTTGTATTTTCCTTTGATCTTAAAGTAGGCATCAACATTTGTTTCTCCAGCATGAATCAGAAGAAATGTGGTGGGTTGAGGAACTCTCATCCATCCCTGCCACTATTGACATTTACCAGACCAGCTGAAATGGGTTGGAGGTAAGATTTACATTTACAGCAAAGCTAAATTCACAAGCATATATACAATACATTTACAGATACTTACAATTATACACAGTTGAGAAATAACACAGGAATCAAAATTCCCCTCCTGGACAAAGAAAGAAGCCCAGAAGGGGCTCAAAGCCACTCTCTCTCTCTCTTTCCCAGACAGAAGACAAAACAACCAGCAAAGCTTACTTTGTTATCTAGAAATGTTAGCTGGGGTTAGTGGAAGAAATTAGAGAGAGCAGTGAATAGATCCAATGCTCAGAAGCGAAGAAGAGATCTAAAGAGAAGAAGTGCTCAGAAGCAAGAGAGGAACAAATTGTTTATACTTGGGCTTCTTATCTCTTTTAGCAAACCAATGAATGATATAGACCCTATCATTATTTTCTTATTACAACCAATGATATGATTTCTCACATTAGAATATTCCAGTTAGCCTCAAACCAGCACAAGAAACTACACTGAAACCACAGGCATAGCACCAGCCTCACATCTTCTGTGCTGAAGCAGACTCTCAACTGGTATTTGTAGAGGACAATACACATGTAGGGGAACTAATTGGAAATCTAGTTTGCTATTTTTACCCATGACCCCACATGTACTACAGGTCAAAAGCTCTGTTTTCAGGGACACTAACCCAGAGCAGAGCAACACTTGAGCCCCTTCAATACAGTCTCAAAATAACATTCTCTTAACTCCAGCCAGCACGAGAGAAGAATTTTGTAGCAGGGCTTTGGTGAAAGCAGTTTATCTAGAACATTTTCAACTTCGGCCTTTTAGCATGAGTTTATTTCCCTTGTTTGAGCATGTTTGGAGCTGGTTATTTATATACTGGGTTCCACAGTCCTGTCAGTTTGGCTTTGGTGCCAGAAAAGCTGATGGATGACATCACCTTGAGTACGACCACACAGTACGTGCAGGACAAGCAGATGCTCAGGCACAGTCAGCATGGGCTTATGAAAAGCAGATCCTGCTTGCTTGACTAACCTCACCTCCCTCTACAACATGGTCACCTGCTTAGTGGAGGAGAGAAAGGCTTGGAAGTTGTCTATGTGGACTTCAGTAAAGCCTTTGGTAGCACTCTCAGGGCTCAGTACTGAGGCCAGTCCTGCTTAACACCTTTATCAATGATCTGGATGAGTGGATTGAGAGCACCCTTTGTAAGTTTGCAGATGACATCAAGCTGGATGAAAGTGTTGGTCTGCTTGAGGGTAGGGACCCTCTCTCTGCAGAGATCCAGACAGACTGGATAAATGAGCTAACAGCAGTTGTATGAGTTTTGATAAGGCCAGTAGACAGTGCTTAGAGATACTGTTTAGCAGATGTAGTACTTAAGGATATGGTTTAGTCAAGGACTTGTCAGTGTTGGGTTAATGATTGGACTCAATGATCTTAAAGGTCTCTTCCAATCTAGCCAATTCTGAAATTTTGTGTGACAGGAAGCAAGAAGCAAACAAGCTTCAGGTGCACACATATGCATGTATTACCATAATGATTCAAAAAAGCTTGGCTTTTTCATGTCAAGGGTTAAGTTGAAACTTTTTTCTTCCTGTACAGTATAAATTGTTTAAATTGCTAAGTGGCTGGGCCATAATCCCAGACCCTGTTGGAAAAAACACACTTTAACAGTACAGCAGGAACTGATTTTGATTCAATAACAACAGCAACTTCATCAAAGTGACAAAACACAGACATTGAAACAGACAGCTCTGAAAAACTAACCTGAACATAGATTCAGTTTAGAATTCAGGTTTGAGTTGGAAGGGATCTTAAAAATCATCTAGTCCCACTCACCCCCACCACGTGCAAGGACACTTCCCACTAGACCAGGTTGCTCAAGGACTCATCCAATCTGGCCTTTAGCACCCCCGGGGAAGGGGGCATCTATGATGTCACTGGGCAACCTGTTCCAGTGTCAGAACTAAATGAAATGCAGCAAAAAACATACAACAGATGCTCATAAACTTGAGAAATAAGGCCATCAAATCAGGCTCTCTTTCTGTTTCATCAGGTACCTTCATAGGAGATACCAAAGTGCGACCTCAGCTCCAGAACATTTTCAAAGTAGAAGACAGAAGGAAAGTAATGCAAGTTACTTCTAAAGATCTGCAAAACCAAATCCCACTCTGAAAACATCAGACTGCTATTTAATGCAATAGTTTAAGTTTTATTGGAATAGTCTAATAAGAGAAATTGGTACTTTCCTGAAAGTTCAGTGCAGAATCTAACTAAATTAGATCATTGGATGTAAAAGTATAATAAAGATAAAGTCTCTCTCATTCATTGGTTTGCTAAGAGGTATAAAAAGCCAGTGTATAAACAGTTCTTTCTTCCTGGCTCCTGGGCACTGGATCTCTTCATTGCTTACACTAACATTCTCCATGTAACACATGAGCCTTGCTGGTTTTCTGTTTGCAGAGAGAGAGAGAGGCATTGGTCCCTGCTGGGCTTTCTTTGTCCAGGAGAGCAAGATTTGATTTCTGTATCATTTCTAAATAGTATATAATTGTAAATACATCTAAATGTCTTGTGTATATACGCTTGTAAAGTTAGCTGTGCTGTAAAATACAGCTTTAGCTTACTTCCAAGCTGTCTGAGCCGGTCTGGTAAATTCTAATTGGGGTGAGGAAGTCCCCAACCCACCACACTCAAGTTATTTGGAGTTAATGGCACTGAGCTTGAGGAGTAGCTGGCATACTGTACTGCACTCTCTGCAATGGCATATGATCGCCTGCCCAAAAAAGGGGTGTGAAAATGCATCTTTAGGAGGTGAAGCTGTAGATAGCTGCCAGGTGTAAACAACCAGTTTCAGCTATTTCAGCATACTATGTACAATACAGGTGTGATTCCTGCAGCTCTTTTAAGTGACACATTTCAGCGAAAAAGCTACATCAGTATGATCATCCAATCCAATTTCATAGATTAGTTTAAGTCACAAAAAATTGGTAATTCGAGGTGAACATTTATGAGCTATTAAATGAGGTATGTTTGATACCTGATTGACATCCAGCCTCTTCAAGTTCTCTAGTTTCCATTCTGCAAGAAATAACAGAACACATGACCAGCTAACTTACACAGATGGGAACAGGATCATTCAGCTGACACTTCATGTCTTGCTACTCTTATCTGTAAAGTGCTGTTACTAAATAAAATTATAATTTTGTTACAGGATGCTTGCTCAAAAGGGGTTCGACAGGCAGAAACATGAAAATGCATTGATGTTAATTTTTATTCACTAGGATACACTGCTGCCTGCAATTGTGACCCAGGTCAGTTGAGGAAGAGTCTAAGGTTTTTATTTTTTAAGCACAGTGATGCACCTCAATACAAGAGGGATGCTGAGGTGTTGGAGTGAGTGCAGAGGAGGGCAACAAAGCTGGGGAAGGGTCTGAAGAATACATTTTATGAGGAGTGACTGAGGGAGCTGAGGCTGTTGAGTTTGAAAAGGAGGAGGCTGAGAGGAAACCTCATTGCTGTCTACAGATACTGGAAAGGAGATTGCTTAGTGCTGGTCTCTTCTCACAGGTAAACAGTGATAGAACAAGAGGGAATGGCCTGAAGCGTACCACTGGGTAGATTTAGACTGAATATTAGGAAACATTTTTTCTCAGCAAAAGTGGTCAGGCATTGGAACAGGCTGCCCAAGGAGGTGCTGGTGTCACCAACCCTGGATACGATTAAAAGTCATTTGGATGTGGTGCTTGGGGATATGGTTTAGGGTGAACCTTGTAGAGTAGGGACATCGGTTGGACTTTGTGATCCCGAGAGTCTTTTCCAACCTGAATGTTTTTGTGGTTCTGTGATTACCTCCTGTGCCAACTAAAAAATTCAAAGTCAGGTTTAGGCTAAGAGCTGTAAAATCTCCTCAACAGTTTTAAAAGAGGTTATCTCAAGGTCCCAGCTATACTGGTATATAGTGGTACCAACATACTTCATATCTGACATAAGCAGTATCAGCCAACAGCAGGCTCAAGGGGGAAGTTTAGCAATTTGACAATCAGAACAATCACAGTGATTGCAGAAACAAAGTCACGTGTACAAGGCTCTAAATCAGTAGAGCATCAGACAAAAAGCTGGTTCAAAATTGTATTTTCTTACTCTCCATTGGCCTCTGAGGAAATAAAGAGGAAATTGCCTGCTTTATTTGGGGAGAGAAAAGTTATTGAAAACCAGAGTTTAGCAGGGTTTAGTTTTCTTTGGTTTGTTTTTATGTCTTCTTTCCCTAATGTTTAAATTCACAGTCCTACCATCCATTTTTCATAGTTATTAACAATCTTCACCTGGATATCTACATTAATATCAATTATTTATTTTGCACAATTCGTAACACCTATCCTAAACTTGGGAACCAAATTTCATGTTAGCAACAGGGGCACAGCCACCTTCCTCACTACACATCAAAAGCAAAATTAGCCAGTCACTGCCTTACTAATTCCACTTGTCAAAATAAAACAGCACAGAGGGAAGGAGGAGTCCACTTAGCATCTCAGACCATTAATGGTGTAGCTGTGTTGCCAAAAGAATTCTCTGGATTCATGTGAAGTGGAAGTTTAAATACACCAGCAAGAGGTTTCATGAAAAATACCAGAAAACCATCACTCAAAGGTCTGTCTTAACCTCATTTATTTTCTCCAAACAGGCCTTCAAATCCTACACCATACCTCACTTCCTCTATCTTTCAGTACACACTGCTTGTACCAGACCCAAATGTGTCTCAGATGAAAATGTTTTGAGACAGGAAACATCCACATTTACAGTATTTGAGGCAGCAGTGTGCCCAGCTGGGCCAAGGCCAGTAGCGTCCTGGCCAGCATTGAAAACAGTGTGTTCAGCAGGAGTAGGGATGTGACTGTGCCCCTGTAGTCAGCCTTGGTGAGGCCACAGAGTCAGTACTGTGTTCAGTTCTGGGTGCCACAGTATAAGAGAGACATTGAGGTCCTGGAAGGTGTCTGGAAAAGAGCAACAAGGCTGGTGAGGGGTTTGGAGAGTGTTTTGTATGAGGAGGGGTTGAGAGAGCTAGGGCTGCTTAGTCTGGAGAAGAAAAGGCTAAGGGGAAGATCTTACTGCTCTCTACAGTTACCTGAAGGGAGGCTGGAATGAGGGACCTTCTCTTTGCTTTATCTCTTTTCATATGCAGGGTCGGGGAATCAGTACAGGAGGATCTTTGTATTGTTTCATTTTGCTTCTGACTTCTGAGTTTGTTTTGGTAATTTATCCATGGAGTAAATTCCAATTTCACAGAATCACAGCATTAACCAGTGTCCTGAAGTCCAGTATACCCCAAAATTCCTCTCCCTCTGTGGTTTGAATGGGACAAAGGAAGGGCTTCCTGATGTTTGATTTGGGGTGTTTGGGTTTTGTTCTGTGTTTTTTTAACTGGATTTTTTTTTTTTTAAAACCATCAGAACAAAGATAGGAAGCAGGTACAGCAGGGTGCAGACACATTCCCTCCTTGGAAAAAAATACACATTTCCTAACAAATGACAACCTAAAAGCTTTCCCTATTGTGCACCTGGAAGTCAGCCCAATGCTCATCTTTTCCGAAGTACTCTCACTCCATTTTCATCACTACTTGAAACCACATGTTGAGTTTTGTACTAAAGCTGTTGAGAATCAAGGAAATCAGCAGCTGTAAAAAATAAACTATTAGATTAACCTTTATAGACACAAAGTGTCCTTAAGAAGTCTAGCAAATCAGCTGTCACAGACACCAAACCCAATTGATTTTACTCTTTTACTCTGTTTTCTAATTTTTATTCTTCAACTAATTTTCAAATGTATCAGAGATGTCACAGTTTTATAGCAGTAGTAAAGCACAAAGAGTGAAATGCTGGCACAGCCTATATCTGAGAAGTCCTCTCTAATTAATCTGTTACCAGATACCTTCTTGAGAGAGGGGCAGGTTTAAAACCTCAAGGCTGAACTAATTTTTTGCCTGTTGCCTCTTCTCTGATGCAGCTCAACAAACAATCCAGTAAAGCAGAAAGTCAATCCCTCACTGATCTCAAGGCATTTCAAGAAACAGAGCAGGCTGTAAGAATGGGGCATATGGTAGAAGCAGAGCTTGCAGGGTTCAAATCACATACAGTTCTGGAAATTCACTGATACTTCAAGTAAGTCATAGAATCATTGAATCAACCAGGTTGGAAGAGACCTCCAAGATCATCCAGTCCAATCTAGCACCCAGCCCTAGCCAATCAACTACATTATGGCACTAAATGCCTCATCCAGTCTTTTCTTGAACACCTCCAAGGACGGCAACTCCACCACCTCCCTGGGCAGCCCATTCCAATGCCAATCACTCTCTCTGGGAAGAACTTCCTCCTAACATTCAGCCTATACCTGGCACAATTTGAGACTGTGTCCCCTTGTTCTGTTGCTAGTTGCCTGGGAGAAGAGGTTGACCCTTGCTCGGCTACAACCTCCCTTCAGGTAGCTCTAGACAGCAATGAGGTCACCCCTGAAAAATATTAATTTGTCTGGGTTTTTTTTTTTTTAATTTTGTTCTGAAATAAATCAGAGGGGAAATATAAAAGTAAGAAGCCATAAGGACTGTTCACATTTCCATAACAGCCTCGAGGATGCAAGTGAGACAAGATGGCCTCAGGAAAGTCCGCAGGCTTATATAGTGAAGCTAGAAAATGATCTTAGGACATGTTAACTTCAGTTTTTGTACAAAGAGCTTTTAAGCTCTGGGAGCCTCCCTAACAATTAAACCACAGAATTATAGAATTGTTTTGGTTGCAAAAGACCTCTAAGATCAGAGAGTTCAGATGTCAACCTAACACCACCATAGCCATTAAACCGTGTCCAGCCCATCCATTTCCTGAACACCTCCAGCAACTGTTACTTCACCACTTCCCAGAGAAGCCTGTTACAATGCCTGACCACTCTTTCAGTAAATAAATTTCTCTGAATATCCAATACAATCTTCCTCTGGCATGGTTTTGAGCCATTTCCTCTTAACTCATTCTAAAGAGAAGAGTCTGACCTCCGCCTCGTTCCAGCCTCCTTTTCAAGCAGCTGTACAGAGCCATGAGGTTTCCTCTTAGTCTCCTCTTCTCCAAATGAAACAACGCCAGTTCCCTCAGCCACTCCTCATAAGATTTGTTCTCTAGACCACTCACCAGCTTTGTTGGTCTTCTCTGGACAGGTTCCAGCACCTCACTATTCTTCTTGTAGTGAGGGGCCCAAAACTGAACACAGCATGCGAGGTGTGGCCTCACCAGTGCCAAAACCTGTGGCACAATCATATCCCTTCTCCTGCTGACCACATTAATCTGATACAGGATGATCTCCACTGGAATCAAGATTTAGGAGTGTGAATTGCCTCCTGTACAAATGACAAAATGTCTTCAATTTCATGATTAGAAAACTGACTCCAAAACTAAAAATTTAGCTAACTGTGCAATACCCTCCCTAGGCATGCCCTGTCACCTTTTCTTTCCACATAGATAAAGGCAATCACATTTACTGGAATGAAGCAGAAGACAGTGAAAATCACTAGGTGTAAACGTGGGAATGCAAGAAAGAGAAATGTAAGAAAGTAAAATAATGAGCTGTGTAGAGAGCACGCAGCCTTGGTTCCCAGAGCACAGGATGCGTTCTCCATGGGAGAAGAGATAATGGGCCAGGTGGCTTGGGGGAAAAACAGGGCTGTACATCATCTGTATTAATGCTTTATTTGTATGATGGCATACAGAGTAGCTCTGGCTGGAATAAAGAGGCACCTGCATCAAACTGAAAGTTGTCGTTGCTTTTGTCTGTTACTACTGGCAACGACAGTTAAACACCTCCCTTCCCACCCAAAGTCTTTCACTTCAGTTTCATGTTTTATACTCACCTTTCAAAAAATTGTCTTCAAAGAACTGGGATGTGACCTTCTGTGGATAATTCACACCAGCACCCCAAACAATCAGTGGTGTTAAAGTTTCTGAGGGATGGCCAGCTCCATGGGATCCTGTGATACACCAGATGAAAGAGAGTAAATTTTAATAACTGTGTATAACCAGACTAAATAGATACAAATATATATGCACACATGTAATAAGTTCTTGTTAAAGTATACATACTAAAAACCACATTACAAAGAACCTTGTACTGCAAGAAGCTGAGGGACTGGGACTTGTTCAGTCTGAAGAAGTAACCGCCTGTGTTCCACTTGAAGTGGGATTAAGAGCGCGTGAAACCAGAGCCTCAGTGCATGGCATGGTAGGAAGGTGTGAGAGATGAAGCATAAGCTCAAACAAATGTGGTTCAGGCTGCAGACAAAGAAAATACTTTTCCCCTCCGTAAGGGCAGG
The DNA here is from genome assembly GCA_013400475.1 of Tricholaema leucomelas. Taxonomy (NCBI): domain Eukaryota; kingdom Metazoa; phylum Chordata; class Aves; order Piciformes; family Lybiidae; genus Tricholaema lacrymosa; species Tricholaema leucomelas. The sequence goes on from WAAF01018281.1 coordinate 1,487,170, forward strand.
CAAGCAGTGGAGCAGGCTGCCCAAAGGGGTTGCATAGGCTGCATCCTTTGAGTCTTTAAAGGACCTGATTGATAAAACCCAAGCAACCATATCTAATCTCAAAGCTGATTGTGCTTTGAGTAGGTCATTTGACCTCCTGAAGTTCCTGTGATCATATATATATAAGATATATGTGGTAGGAAACCAGCTGAAGGCTGTGCGGCCATCCAGCGAGACCTGGACAGACTGGAGAGCTGGGCACTGAGGAACCAAATGAGGTTCAACAAGGACAGAGTCCTGAATCTGGGGAGGAATAATAAACTGCACCAGTGCAGGTTGGAAGGTGATCTGCTGCAGAGCAGCCCTGAGGAGAGGGACCTGGGAGTGCTGGTGGATAACAAGTTAATCATGGGACAGCAACGTGCTTGTGTGGCTAAGAAGGCCAATGGGATCTTGGGGTGTATTAAGAAGAGTGTGTCCAGCAGATCAAGGGAGGTCCTCCTTCCTCTCTACTCTGCCCTGGTGAGACCTCATCTTGAATACTGTGTTCAGTTTTGGGCTCTCTGGTTTAATAGGGACAAAGATCTGCTGCAGAGGGATCTGCTCCTTGTCCTACCACAAGTTAGAAGAGCCTGTCCCCCTCATCCTGACACCCAGCCCTCAGATATTTTTAAACATTTATTACATCCCCTCTCAGTCTTCTCTTCCCCAGACTAAGCAGCTGCAGGTCCCTCAGCCTCTTCTCATAAGCCATGCCCTCCAGTCCCCTAATCATCCTCCTAGCCCTCCGCTGGACTCTCTGAAGCAGATCCTTGTCCTTGTTAAACTGGAGAGCCCAAAACTGAACAGAGTACTCAAGATGGGGTTTTGCTAGGGCAGAGTAGAGGCTGAGGAGAGCCTCTCTTGATCTGCTAGGCACACTCTTCCTAATGCACTCCAGAATCCCACTGGCCTTCTTGGTCACAAAGGCATATTGCTGTCCCATGGACAACTTGTAATCCACTTGTTGTCCCTTGTTTGATGGTATGTTTGATGCAGGAATTAGGGAATAGAATAAGGAGGTGGAATGTGGTGGTTTGGTCCAGGTTCCCTTAAGAAAGTCACAGAGTTCTCCAGCAGGACCAGAGAGGTCCAGGAGGTAGACATAATTTTGTTACTCAATCCCATAATTTCACTGTCACTTTATAAGTGGGCAGCAAAGCCAAATCTTTCTCTTTTCTCTCCCTTCCTTCAGCTCTCTGGGGAGTGAGGGGAGTACCCTGCCTGCGGCCTTCAAGGCCACCCTGAAGTTCTTGCTGCACAAGGCCTATTTAGGCCTAACGGGAGGCAATGGAGAGGGAGAAAATAAGCACTGGTGTTTTGTGGTTTAGTCAGGGAGAAGGTTTTGGTGGGAAGTTCTCATGTATCCCGTATCTGCATTAGGTATTAAGGATTCATGTATTATGTATTTTCCTGTACATCTTTAAATACAAATTTCTGTATTCCTCTCCAATTCAGCAAAAGCCTCTTGATTTTACTGCCTTGGAGAGTAAGATAATTATTTCTGTCTGCTCTTAAAACTATGACACCTCCTTACCCACCCTGCAAAAGAAATGTTGTGCACCAGCTCCCAGACAGGTTTGTCACACTTGCCAGGTGCTTGAGAGCAAAGTGACAACTATTTCTGTCCCACATGGGCTGCAACAAGACCAGCTTTGCAGTTGGCAGCCAAATACCACAACCTCCACCTGCCTGGGCTGGTTTCTTGCAGGGAGGTTCTGACAGAGGTGATATTCACGTCTTCTTCTCCCCTGAGGGACTTAAGCTATTAATTTTCTTTCTTTTTTGTTTTCCAGATATGCAACTCAGCTACCACAGGGCTGATGAGGGTCCCTGCAGCCAATTAAACACTTCCTAATTTGCATAGATTTCATACATGAGCAACACTTAGGATAGCAAATCAAAGCATGGGCTCAAAAGCTTCTAATGGAGCAGAGCTCTAATCACACTCCAGATAATCAAACTCAAGCCTTAAAAATACTCACCCCAATCTGTCATTCCGTGGTCAGAAGTTAAAATAAATGCAGTTTTCCCATCATTTCCATAGAAATTGTCAATCATGGAAGCAATTTCTTTTACACCCTCATCAACTTTTTTAATATTCTCCTTGTATTCCCTAGTAAAACAAGAGAAAAGGCTGTTAGACTTCAGGCAGCCCTCACGCTTCGTATAAGACAAGTTATCCATGCTCAGAATGCACAGTCCTTTGATTACAGACAGTCTTATACTCTACAGGATCTCAAGCTAACAAGACATCTGTGCTGGTTTGAGGCTATTTGGAATATTTTAATGAGAGAAATTAGATCATTGGCTGTAAAAAGAAAACAATAGTGATTTCTATTTCACTCATAGGTTTTGCTTAGACATATAAAAGCAAGGACATAAAGATAAGGGCAGTCTGTGGCTCGCCTGCTTGCAGTATTAACTTCTCTGACTGAATCTGTGTAACCCAACTAATCACTTCCTTCTTAACACCTTTTGCCAACATTTTCCAGCTCACCCTGCACATAAGGAGGATCCTGAGATAAGGGAGAGGGTGGAAAGTGTGAAAGGAAGGAGGGAGGTTGGTTGAGAGCCTTCTCAGGCGGACTGGCTGCTTGGGAAGGGGTTTTGTATTTCTGTATTACCTTTAACTTGTATATAGCTGCAAATATTTGTAATATATTCCACATATATGCTTGTAAATTGTGCTGAGCTGTAAATAGAGCTTCCTTAACTTCCAGCCAACTGAGTCTAGTCTGGTGAATTTGGTGGGGTGGGGGTTGGGTAATACCCAAACCACTACAACATCCTAGATGTAAAATCTCTCCTTCACTAAGAGGTACTAAATCATCACAGCATGAGTTGAAGGTTCCTAAAACTACAGTCTTGACTGTTTTATTTCCACTGTGTGACTTATCCTTGACTGAAGACTGCCATTTAATCACACACAGCTATCAGCTAAGTAAAGAAGAATGTCCAAACTAAGGAACTTTTCAAAGCATCTGTGCTGGTTTGATGCTAGTTGGAATATTTTAATGAGAGAAATTAGATCATTGGCTGTAAGAGAATAATCACCACAGAATCACAGCATTAACCAGGTTGGAAAATATCTTTGAGGTCATAGAGTCCAACCTATCATCTAACACTTTCTAATTAACTAAACCATGCCACTAGTGCCTCATCCAGTCTCCTTTTAAACACTTCCAGGGATGGGGACTTCACCACCTCCCTGGGCAGTCCATTCCAATGCCAATCACTCTTTCTGCGAAGAACTACTTCCTAACATCCAGCCTAAATCTGCCCTGGTGCAGCTTGAGACTGTCTCCTCATTTTGTCACTGGTTGCCTGGGAGACGAGACCAACCAAGTTGTGCCAAGGGAAGTATAGGCTGGATGTTAGGAGGAAGTTCTTCACAGAGAGAGTGATTTGCCATTGGAATGGGCTGCCCAGGGAGGTGGTGGAGTCACTGTCCCTGGGGGTGTTCAGGAAAAGACTGGATGAGGCAATTAGTGCCATGGTTTAGTTGACTGGATAGGGCTGGGTGATAGGTTGGACTGGATGATCTTGGAGGTCTCTTCCAACCTGATTGATTCTATTCTATTCTATTCTAACTCCACTTGGCTACAATCCCTTTTCAGGTAGTTGTAGAGCAATAAGGTCTCCTTTGAGCCTCCTCTTCTCCAGGCTGAACAATTCCAGCTCCCCCAGCCTCTCCAGCCCCCTCACCAGCCTTGGTACCCTTCTCTGGACATGTTCAAGCACCTCAACATCCTTTTTAAATTGAGGGGCCCAGAACTGGACACAGTACTCAATGTGTGGCCTAAGGAGTGCTTAGCATTGGGGAATAATGATATAGTCTATATCAGTCATTGGTTTGCTAAAAGGGATAAAAAGCCAAAATGGAAATAATTTGTCCCTCTTTGCCTTCTGCCTCAGCAGCCTTGCTCCCTTCACTTCTCCTTTGCTCCTCTCTAATATCTGCCACTAACAGATAACAAGTAAGCTTTGCTGATTGTTTGTCTGTCTGGGAAGGAGGGGGTGAGAGAAAGGGTGGCTTCGAGTCCCTTCTGGGCAGTTTCTCTGTCTGGGAAGGAGGTTCGATTTCTGTATTATTTCTAATTTGTATAAAACTGTAAACACTTGTAAATATATTGTGTGTATATGCTTGTGAATTTTGCTTTGCTGTAAATATAGCTTCAGCTTACTTCTGAGCCGTATGAGCTAATCTGGTAAACTTCAGTAGGGCAGGGGAAGTTCCTTACCCACCACGGTGTCTTAAATTACAAGTTTCAAAAACTATTTTAAGTCAGTAGCTAAACAGCAAAGAAATTCCTCACCATGCAGGGAATGTTTTAAGCTGATTCACAGATCAGGAAAGATCCCAGAGTTCTGTGGCAAAGAGGCTAAAGCAAAAATGTGTCTAGTTGTAAGGAAAGGGACCACGATTAATTTTCAGCTACCTAATTCTCTACTTGTTGCCACTGCTAAAGTCAGCTTTAAAACTCTGCCTTCAAAAATACCGTAACAAAACCATGGGATATCCAGCAAATGTGAACTTTGGAATGATGTAGGAAATTAGAGCAAACATTTTGAAAGCACAGAAGGATTAAGAGAAAGACAAGATCCTACATTCAAAGCTTGTGAGGAAATGGAAGCTCTCAAATAATGCACTTCAAGATAAACAGGTGATAAATATTGTTAATCTAAACTCCTCTCTCTGTTCAAGCGTCCCAAGGAAAACTAAAGCATAATATTGAAATTGAAGCCATTATTTCTGAGCTTACTGTTATTTATAAATTCAGTCACACCGTTTCAGGCATGGAGAATCCAACAACTGCTCCCATTTTAGATTTAAAACTGCAATTTCCTACTATCCTCTAGATACATTATAATACTTTGCTCTAGCCAGCACTTTAACTATGAAGCTGGCGTAACAGCAGCATGGTATGAATATCAGCAGCAGATTCAACTCAACCCATGACACCAATCTGCTAAAAATCAGACTTGAACACAGGAGTATAATCATATATACTGCATACACCAAAATTCTGCTCCTTGTACATAGGAGATCTTAAAAGCAAAAATCAAAACAAAGTGCAGAACATAATCTAAATGACAGTAGAGAGGTTCTCCTCCTCCTCTATCCTGCCCTGGTGAGGCTGCATCTCACATATTGTGTCCAGTTCTGAGCCCCTCAGTTCAAGAAGGACCTCAGGGAACTGCTTGAGAAAGTCGAGCGCAGAACCACAAGATGTTAAGGGAATGCAACATCTCTCTTACGAGGAGAGACTTAGCGAACTGGGGCTCTGTAGCTTGGAAGAGACTGAGAGGTGACCTCATTCATGTTTATAAATATGGAAAGGGAGAGTGCTAAGAGGATGGAGCCAGGCTCTGCTTGGTGATGCCCAATGACAGGACAAGGGGCAATGGGTGGAAGCTGAGGCATAGGAAGTTTCATGTAAACATGAGGAGGAATATTTTCACTGTGAGGGTGACAGAACACTGAAACAGTCTGCCATGGGGGGGTTGTGAATTCTCCCTCTCTGGAGATACTCAAACCCGCCTGGACATGTTCCTGTGTAATCTGGTATAGGTGACCCTACTCTTCAGAGGGGTTGGACTGGATGATCTTTCGAGGTCTCTTCCAGCCTCTGACCCTATGATTCTGTGACATGATCTACTGCAGAAGCCATCAGGATTACAAGTAGTTTCAGGCATGATAAATAGCAATGTTTAAAAAGTTACTGTAAACTACAGCACAGTTAGTTCCACCTCAACATGAGGAAGAACTTCTTGTAAGGGTCAAAGAGCACTGGAACAGGCTGCCCAGAGAGGTTGTGGAGTCTCCTTCTCTGGAGACTTTCAAGACCTGTCTGGATGTGCTCCTGTATGACCTGCACTAATTATATTCCTGCTCTGGCAGGGGGGGTGGACTCAATGATTTCCAGAGGTCCCTCCTGTGCTAGTTTGAAGCTAGCTAGAATGTTTTGGTGAGAAGGATTAGATTACAGGCTGTGAAAGGAAATCAATAGTGATGTCTACTTCCCTCATAGGCTTGCTGAGATGTATAAGAACAAAAGGCAAAACATACATTAGGTAGTCTCACTTCTCCTCTGCTGCTGACAAGCTCCACGCTGGATCTCACTCTCTAACCTGGCCCTCCATTTTCTTTCCTAACCCACTTTGCTTCCTAACCCCCTGGCTGAACCTCTATTCTTCCTTGGGACTGGGGTAAGGTTGAGAGGGGTAAGGGGAAGGTGAAGGGGTGGTTGAGAGCCCCTCCTGGGGACTCAGGTTTCTGGGAGGGCTGTTGTGTTTCTGTATTACCTTTTTACCTTGTACATTTCTGTATATATCTGTATATACTGTAAATATCTGCTTGTATATTCTGCTAGCTGTAAATATAAGCTTCATTCTTATTTCCAGAGCCAGGTGAGTATAGTCTGGGTGATTTCTAAAGTGGGGGGGGTCGGGTAACACCCAAACTATCACACCTCCCAACCCCTAACATCCTGTGATCCTGTATGCACTTAAAGCTAATAAGCAAGATGTGCTTAATGTCTCAGTTACCTTGAGTTGGGCCGATGAGCATGTCCATTTGTGTCTATGCCTAGCAAATGCAGGAACAGGACCACTTTCTCTTCATTCAGTGCAGAGAACAAAGTTTGATTACTTCTAGAAGAATTCAAGAAGCTCTGTGTGGAGTAAACCATTAAGGTATTAACCAGGGTTCAATGGAAAAAAGTTGATAAGCACCCCATTACAACTAAACCACAGCTGTTTTCATGTTGAAATACCACTAGTTATTAGAGTTGGAAAAGAGAAAAAAACAATTACTTCCCAATTTATTTTTTGGAGGATAACTACTATAAATAAAGTCAGTCCAGAGTTTCAGTATATAAAAAGCAGCACTCCTCCAATGGAGGGATTGTTTTGGCTGGGTTTCCCCTTTCTATATTTTTGTTAGGTTTCTTTTTTGTTTGGTTGGTTTGGTCTGGTTCAGTTTATGTTTTGTTTTGCCATTATGTTACTTTGTTTGTTTGGGTTGTTTGTATTTTTTGCCTTTTTTGGTTTTGTTTTGGTTTCAGTTTCTTTAGGCAGAAATATCATGTAACTGAGTATTATCCCTGTTTTGCCTCCTATATAATCACCACAATGAACCATTCCTGAGCAGCAGTTATGGCTTTACAGTTCCATTGAGCTATCAGTTTCAATCTGGAAGGAGAAGTTTCAAATATTCCTGCTTTGGAAGCAGGTTCTGCAGAACCAAGATACCAAGATAGATCTTGTTTGTAGAAACTAAATGAGGACAGAACAAAACAAGACATGTGTTGCAAATACATGAACTACAGAACATATATCTGCCTTGCTCATGTCCTACTTAAGCATCCCTGAGGCAGATGCCAGAGGGGATTTTGCCCTCAGATTGAATAAGTCTTGACATGGCTATTCTGTGTTAGACCACAGCACTGCAATGCAAAATTTAGGCAGACAGCTATTACAACATCATCTCCTTAGTAATGGCACTGCCCAAGGAAACGAAGTCAGCTTAGGTTTTAGTTCAAAGAGCATCCAGAAAACCTTTCTGTACACTAATATGAAGGAAAGCATCTTTAAATTTCCTGCAGGAGTCAAGGAAAAACTCTGGCAGAGCCAATGAACCATTTCTGTGACTAAAGGAGAGAGCAGTCCACCACACACCTGTGGTAACAGAGAGCTCTTAAAAACTAAAGCTCACACCTTGTGTAAAGGAAAGTCACTGTACCCAGAGGAAGACCAAACTGTCTGCAACGGTATCACAGAATCACAGAATGTCAGGGGCTGGAAGGACCTTGAAAGCTCATCCAGTCCAAACCCCTTGCCAGAGCAGGATACCAGATCACACAGGAATGCATTCAGGTGGGTTTTGAATATTTCCAGAAAGGGAGACTCCACTACCCCCCTGGGCAGCCTATTCCAGTGTTCTGGCACCCAGTCATAGTACCCTGTGTCAGGAAACCATGGCAGCACACAATTCCACCATACTCAGAGACAAAAATGGCACGTAGAAAAAAGTTACTTTGACCTGCAAACTCAGCAAATAACTTCCTTTGACAATTAGCAAACTATAATGAAGGTTCTTGTACTCAGTTATACTGCTTGTCCACTAGGGAACTCAAAAGGCTCCTTTCTGCTGCTAAAGCAGAAGGCACAAGAGAATCTAGTTACAGAATTTCTTACAAAGAGGCTTTGAGTATTTACTCACAAAATAGGATCAGACAGTACCCAAACACTTGAAGGGAGTCCTGTCAGTGTCTTGAAAGCACAAGCATGTGGTAAAAGCCTATTTATTGTTTGCCCAAATGTAATGGCCCCTTGGGCCACAGAGATTCACCAATCAGAATGGCACTTTGCCAAACCTGACCATATTAGGTGAAGTCAGGAGCTTGCTTTCCCTTATTTAGGAAGAACAAGTCTGGGCAAGTTTTAGACTCTCGAAGTGGATGTCTCCAAGCCTTTTGTCTTCTCCCTGTGCTCTGCTCCCCAGCAGAGGGAAGGGGACCATGAGATCATGCCTGGACAAGCCAGGACATGTATTAATCATATTTTAGCCTTCCATGACATCCATGCCCCATCAGCAGAGGTTTGAATGCGGGAAGAAGGTGCGAAACTGCTTTCCCCCTTCCTTTGCAGGCTTGAATGGGGAACAGCAAAAGGCACCCTTTTCTCACATGTGTACTCACTTGAGGAAGAACCCATGCTAGAATATGGGATTGTGATTGGCCGGATTCTTTGCACCAAGTATATATTGGCACTGGGCACATTGCCTAGGAAGGACTCAGAGTGACCAGAAAGCATGCACAGTTCCGCAAGTCCATTTAGGTCCATTTGAGAGATTTGCCTGCAGCACCTGGATATGGCTTCTCTTCAGACCAGCATATCCTGGTTTCCTGCCTGCTACCCCTGAGCTGGAATGACCCTCCCTCTGCTGTAAACCAGTAGTGTGGTAATTTACCTTTGGGGGGTAAATCCCAAACTCTGAGTGGTGCAAAACCACCACGCCTATGTCTGCTGAGCAGGGGATGACATGAAGAAGTTATTCTGCTTCAGCATAAATTGTCTCTGTTCCCCCCAAACACTAACTGTGATTCCTTGGGCAGCTGCAGCATAGCATGAACCACAGTAGTTAATTAGGAGTCAGCTACATGCATCAAGTCACATTGTGTCACTACGAGTCTGTACAAGCCTGTTATGAGTTAAGACTTAGAGACCTGGGGCTGTTCATAGTCAGGAGAAGAAAAGGCTGAGAGAGCATCTTTACGAATGTCTACAAACACCTGAAGAGTGGCTGTCAGGAGAATGGAAGCAGTCTCTTTTCAGTGATACCCAGTGATGAGATGAAGGGCAATGGCTGTAAACTCAATCACAGGAAATTCCCTTTCAACATAAAAAGAAACACTTTTCCTGTAAGGGTGATGGAGCACTGGAACAGAAAGTTGCAGCCAGGTGAGGGTTGGTCTCTTCTCCCAGGCAACCAGTGATAGACAAGAGGACACAGTCTAAAACTGCACCAGGGCAGGTTTAGGCTGAATGTTAGGAGGAAGTTCTTCACAGAAAGAGTGATTGGCAGAGAGGTGGTGGAGTCACCATCCCTGGAGGTGTTTAAAAGGAGACTGGATGAGGCGCTTGGTACCATGGTTTAGTTAATTAGGTGTTAGGTGATAGGTTGGACTCTATGATCTCGAGGGTCTTTTCCAGCCTGATTAATTCTGTGATTCTCTGTGATTCTGAGAGGTTGTGGAGTCTCCACCTCTGGAGACTTTCAAGACCCATCTGGATGTGTCCCTGTGTGACCTGCTCTAAGCGGTCCTGCTTTGCACAGGGGTTGAACTCGACCTCTTGAGGTCCCTTCCATCCCCTAGCATTGCACGATTCTATGATCCAGTTGTGCCTTTTATATACAGGTAGCACAAAAAGCTTCTCTGCTCACCTTAACTTGATCAAAAACCCACACGTCTAGCTTTGCTGCATCTTGTGCTCCGAAGTCTTCACTCTCTGCTGAGTAACAAAATGTATACACGTGATCTCCAGTAGCACCTGCAAAAACAATACAGATGGAATAGGAGACAGAGAACAGTTTTCTTCCTTTTCTAATAGTCAAAACCACATTAATATTAATGCATAGAGGAAGAAATTCATCAAGAATGACAATCCTGAGAGAACCAGAGAAGTTTTATCTTATTTCAAACTTCCCCATCATGGGTGGGTTTTTTTTAGAAGCCTAGATACCTCACTCATTAGCTTATCAGCACCTCAGAGGAATAATATTATCCAGTATGCTCAGGTGAGGGAAAAAAAGCATAGAAAAGCAGATAAGACCAGAACGAATCTCAGTTAAAGCAAATCAAACAATTTAGTTTTGGAACACAGAATTTGACTGAGAAACTTCTAACAGATAAAGATGCAGATGAAGAGCCTTGTTTGAATACATTTGAGTTTTTTGGGAGGGTTGTTTGAGAAAATGTATTTAGTTTTTGGTTGTTAAACTGAATCATACAAGACTATGCCCTATCAATGAGGCACCTGCACAGGAACATATATAACATATTTAAAGAAAGCAACGGGAGTGATGTAACTTACTGTACATCAATTCCAGGAGACTAGACTGTACTGAAAGTCAAGTGGACAGCTTGAGAAAGACAAGATTTAAAATCTGCATCTTTAAAACATGTATTCATAACATAAAATAAAGAACTGCTCAGACTACATTCAGGCAAAAAGTACAACACGAGGGCCACTGATGCGAAAACGCAGCATCTGGACAAGGCACTTTCATTCTGCACTCACTGTCAAGAAAGCAAAGCAGAGAAAGCAAGGGGTGAAAAAGGCTGAAGACCTAGCAGAAAGTGAACTTCTAAAGTCCTGGAAAGATCTGAAGTTAAGTGGTTTTTATGAAATAATTCCATTGATAGCTGAATTTTAACAGCTCAGAGATATTGATTCTACTGTGGCAGAGGGAAAAACATTCCTCAATCATCTGGCAGTCAGAGAGTACAGATTTGCTGGATGTCACAATTATATACTGGAGTTTTGTAAGCTTCTAGACTGACATACCAGTACAAGAGAACTATTTAACCAAGATTTTGTCCAAACCCACACAAGGGATGCAGGTATTTTGCACTAGAAAGATGAAAGTTGGTACAAATTTTCTGCTGCAGCTTCCCTCTGCCCCCCATGAGACATTATTACTACTTACAGCCCAGAACATTGCAGTTCTCAGTCTGAAAGGAAAGGAAGAAAATACTCCCAGGCATTACAAAGTGAATTAAGTAAATCCAATTGGTGGATAAATCAGTTCAAAGGAAGAAATAAGCCCTGGCCATTATTATCAGCATGACTGATAGCCTGAGAGGGTGGAGTGCTGTACTGTTTTTCCTCAGTGTGACAAAAAATGACCTGTCTGTGAGGGGTACTACACCAAACAAGCTAAATGAAAGTATGCAGTGTCCAGCCAGTCAAAGGAACACACCTCCTACCTACTAATTTCACAGAATCACCATGGTTGAAAAGGACCGCTAAGGTCAAGTCTAACCATTATCTAACTCTACAAGGTCCGCTATTACAACATATCCTTGAGCACCATCTCTAAACATCTTTTAAACACAGCCAGGGATGCCAATTCAACCACTTCTCTGGGCAGCCTACTCCAGTCTTTGATAATCCTTTCAGTATAGCACTTTTTCCTAATGCCTAACCTAAACCTCCCCTGGCATAAATAAAGGAAGTGAATCTACCTTTCTGTTGTGAGAAAACTATGATTCATTTTCCCACATTGCATCCACTTCCCAGATATAGTGATGCATTAAATCCTTCTCAAGTTTGAAGCGATCTTCCTCCTCCAGCAAAAGAGTCATAGAATTGCAGAATCACAGAATCAGTAAGGCTGGAAAAAACCCTTAAGATCATCAAGTCCAACCATAACCCAACTACCATGACCACCAGACTATATCCTGAAGTGCCACATATACACCTCCAGAATGGTGATTCCACCATCACCCTGGGCGGCCTCATGACTCTCTCAGTAAAGAATTTTTTTCCCAATGTCCAATCTACAACTGCCCTGGCACAACTTAAACCCATTTTTTCTCATTCTCTCACTAGTTACTTGGGAGAAGATACCAACACTCACTTCGCTACAATGTCCCTTCAGGTAGTTGTAGAGAGCAGTTAAGATCTCCCCTTAGTCTTCTCTTCCCCAGACTAAACAATCCCAGCTTCCTCAACTGCTCCTCATATGAAATGTCCTCACCAGCCTCACTGTTCTTCTCTGGACACCCTCCAGGACCTCAATGTCTTTTTTATACTGTGGCACCCAGAACTGAACACAGTTCAGTTGCTGTGGCCTCATCAGGGCTGAGTACCGGGGCATGATCACTTCCCTACTCCTGCTGGACTTTTGATACAGGGTAGGATGCTGCTGGCTTTCTTGGTCACCTGGGCACACTGCTAGCTCATGTCTGGATGGCTGTCTACCAGCATCTTAAGCTTTTTTCCACTGGGCTTTTGTGCTAGTTTGAGCCTACTAAAATGTTTTGGTGAGAAGAATTACATGATAGGCTGAGAAATGAAAACAATGGTGAGGTCTACTTCGCTCACAGTCTTGCTGGGATGTGTACAAAAAAAGGCAAAACAAAGATTATGGCACTTGCTTCCTCTCTTCGCTGGGAGCTTTGCCTGCTGGGGAGAAGATGAGGCTGCTAGCTGGACTCCATCTTGCTTTCTAACCTCACTCTCCTTTTGCTTNGCCACTCTTCCCCAAGCCAGCAGTATTTCTTGGGGTTGTTGTGACCAAAGTACAGGACCTGGCACTTGGTCTTATGAAAACTTGCTCTGCTGACCTCAGCCCATCAATTTAACCTGTCGAGATCTCCCTGCAGAGGCTTACTACTCTTGAGCAGATCAACACTTCTGCTCAATTTAGTGTCGCCTGTCACTTTATAATGGTGCCCTTGACCCTCAAGCAAAGCATTAATAAAGATATGAAACAGAACTGGCCCCAATACCGAGCCCTGGCAGACACCACTTGTGACTGGTTCCATTATTGATGCCACTTAGAATGTATTGAGAGGCAAAGCACCAATATGGTATTACCCTTGCACATCCCTTTGGATAACATCAAAGCTGCTCAGAGCCCTCTGCTTATCTTCTTACTCAAATACAACTGTAAAGTTCTTAAATTCCCCAAATACTTTCCCAAGAACAGATCTTCAAAACTGTAAATCATCTGTGCAAGGGCAGCATACCACTTTTCCCCTCTTCCCAGCTACCATCACAGTATTCCCAAATACAAGCTGTAACCTGAGGTCATGGGAAACTATCAGGAGATATTTTTACAGCTTAGCATGAACTATGCTTAGCATAAGGATTAAGCAAAGAACACAAAAGGGATGTGCGTGTGTGTGTAATATCGGGGTGAGGGGAAAGACTGAAGTTCAGAAAGAGTTCAAGAATCATCATGAGAAATATGATGTACACTTCTTCGAAACCAGGATTTGATTTCACTTCCATCCTGCCTGCTGCATTTTTCTGATTTGTCCATGCCACCACTTAGAACGGTAGCACATAGCCCTAGGTTGTCCCTTTTCCACTTCAAATGATTATGAAATGATGGGGAAGGATGTGTATGGCCTCATTCTTCCAAGAACACAACAAAATTAAATTGAAGACTTTTAAAATGTTTCAAGTGTTCAGCAATCTCTGCAGGATCAAAGAGCAACCACACTAGGCTAAAAAGACTAACACACTCCACACCATGGGGAAAAGACTTCAGCTTCAGGAACAATACCAGACAGTTTCTACATGCACATATTTCTTTTTTTTACATATTATTGTTCTGGTATAGAAGCAGGATAACTCTTCATAAACTTCTTCCCCGGCTCAGGTACTCACAAAGCCACAGCTGCAGTTCTGTTGCCTGACTCACTGGGAACCACACACAGAGGATGAAAAACCCCAACTGTAGGCTTTCAAACAAGAGCTGTAAACCTCAACCACGTTAAAAATAGTAGGTCCTTTTAACTGAGGGTGTGTTTCCTTTAGTATGCTGATAGAGTCAGGTAAAGGCCATTTAAATTAATGAGTAAAAAACACAGACTTCCTCTTTATAAGTTTTGTTTTCTCCAACCAGCCTTGAATTCACAAACTATAAATTGGGTATACATAAATACACAAACTAGAAATCCTTCATTTACCTTCTTCTCTAACTCAAAATTTGTAACTGTCTGTATTTTACTATCTGATAACTATGTGTTAAAGACACATAAAATTTAAATCTTACCTTTTGCAAACATTGGCAAAATATCTGGGCTTCCCCAGCTCCAAGTATATTTACTTTCATTGAACACAGAGTCAAATTCCACTGGATTTTCCTTCCATCCTGTTAAGCAAACATACCAGAAGATCTTATGGACTGCTAAGATTAACAGTCACATTGTGGATTTTTGTGTTTGTTTTTTTTTTTAAAGTTTCCCTCATATTATTCACAATAAACTGCACTTTGTGAGTCTTGATTTAATTTCCATTTCAACTTTCATTTCCGATTAGTTCCCCATTAAGAAGTGAGCTGAAAACTTAAGCCCATCTCATTATGCAGTGATCCAGACAAAACACATGGCTTGTTTACTTTCTAAAAGTTAAAATCTTCTTGAATTCTACATCCCCTTGTTGTCTGAACTCCATTTCAGGCAATAAATCACATACTCATATATAGTATTTCCAGCACTTGCATTCCCTCTCATCACAATAAAGCCTTCAAGATTGTTTCCACGACAAGGCAGCTGACAGAAACACAGAGATGCTCTTAATGACAACTCCTTCCAATCCTGCCCTTGAAGCAGATGTCAGAAGGAAGAATCTTCTGATTAAGAACATGGACAAGACCAAGCAATTTCTCTTAACTCTCCTTTCCAAAAACCAACACACAACATTACAAGTGTCCAGACCTGGAAACCTGGGAGAAGGCAGAGGATCACACAAAAGATCAAGACTGTAAGGCTTGTTCCATGTTATTAACCATCAAGCATGCAGTAGCATCTAGCTCTGGATAACACATAGTTGGGTGTTTTTGCTTCATTCTGCTACAGATTTTCCAACTCCGCCTAGCAGTTCACTTCTTGTTTGCAGTATCTACTTAGCTGTCTCCCATTAGAACCCAAATAGTCATTAAAAACTATTACACAAAGGTAGTTCTGATTTTAGGCCCAGGGTTCTAAATGTTACCATGTTACAAAATAAGCTATTTTCATAGCTATCACCACTAAGAGAGAGAAATCCATCCAGAATTATTCTTTTACATATAATCTTGGGATACAAAGCAGTACGCAGCTATTAATCAATAATCATCCAGACAACCAGCAAGTCACCAAAACAACTTATTTTGGAGGACAGTGTTCAAAGCTTTAGGACCAGCATACCTTTAGCAACTGCACTGACATCTTCATAAAATCCAGCTATAAGTGCAACATGCCCTGGCCTGGATTCTGTTGGAACCCGTGTGTGAGAGATTCCCCAGCTGCCATTATTCTCTAGAATACCCCTGGAAACAGAAAGCAAAGCAGTTAATGCTTAAGACTCCTTGAAATTATAATGAATTGGAGATTAAAAAGAAGTGACAGGTAGATGTGAGGCAGGAAATCAAAAATAAACAAACCAAAACCAAACCCCAGACTAAATCAGATTTTCACTACCACCTGCTGTGCAGAAGAAGAGACAGAATCATAGATTTAACAAGGCTGGAAAAGACCTTTGAGATCATCAAGTCCAACCTATCACCTAACATCTTCTAATAGCTAAACCATGGCACTAAGTGCCTCATTCAGTATCCTTTTAAACACCTCTAGGGACGGAGAATTCACCACCTCCCCAAGCAGCCCACTGCAGCAGCCAATCACTCTTTCTGTGAAGAACTTCTTTCTAACATCCAGCCTAAAAACATTACCCTGCAAGTAGTAACCTCTTAGTTTGAAAGCATCTATTAAATATGCTCAATTATAATTAGTTCCTGTGACCATGTTTGTCTTTATTTCTGCTGAATATTGGAAACCAGCATCACAAGACTTCAAAACCCATGTAAATGTAAGCTGCCAATCATTTCAGCAATGTGAAGATTTAAGCAAGCCTTTTATCTTTTGCAGTTACACCAAAGTGAAGGAGATAATATGGAACACATAAATTACCTAGAGATTATGTACATACAATAAATACAACAAATAAAAAGCAAAGACAGCAGAGAACAAACCCCAGGTTTAAGAAATAGCCTTAAACTACTCTTGTCTGCTGAAGATACGAGCAACTGCAGACTGTTGGAGAGCATCACCATATGCTGTTTTCTTGTCTCCATCTTCTGGAAGAACAGAAAGATTCATTGCCCATTTTGAGAGCAATGGGAGAAAATTAAAAAAACACAGCACTAGGACAATATCTTATATTAATGTTAAGGAAAAAAAAAGCAGCAGAATCTTCTGAACAAATGCAAAGCAGATTTTAAGAGTTAAGCTACTGTTTAACTCTTTAAGTCATGACCTGAGCTAAAAAATGTGCTGTGTTTTAGGAGATTGTAAATTCAAGCTTTGAAGCTTTGTTGCCTTTTTTTTTCTTTTCTTTTTAGCAGAGATTTTATACAACCTTATGTTACAAGACCTGTACATTCAGCTCTACATATATTTCTTACTAAGGAAGACTCAATCTGCAGCCTAAAATTTCAGTGCACTCAGTCGATTTTTGTCGTCTTGGAGTCTTTCGACTCAGCAATGTGCTCTTGTGGCCAAGAAGGCCAATGGCATTCTGGGGCATATTGGAAGGGCTGTGGTTAGTAGGTCAAGAGAGATTCTCCTCTCCCTCTACTGTGCCCTAGAGAGGCTGCATCTGGAATATTGTGTCCAGTTCTGGGACCCCCAGTTCAAGAAGGACCTTAGGAAACTGCTTGAGAGACTCCCTAAGAATGATTAAGGGAACGGAACATCTTCCATATGAGCAGGGACTGAGGGAGCTGAAGCTTTTTAATCTGGAGAGGAGACTGAGGAGTGACCTCATTAATGCTTATGTGTAAAGGTTGAGTGCCAAGAAGATGGAAGCACGCTCAACTTGGTGATGTCCAACAAGAAGACAAGGGGCAATGGGTAAACGTTGAGGCACAGGAAGTTCCATGGAAACATGAGGAGGAATTTTTGTCCCTGTGAGGGTGACAAAACCCTGGAACAAGCTGCCCAGGGGGGTTGTGGAGTGTTTCCCTCAGAAGATATTCAAGACCTGCCTAGATGCATTCCTGTGTGACCTGGTATAGTTGATCCTGCTCTGCAGGGGGGTGTTGGACAAGACAATCTTTTGAGGTCCCTCCCAGCCCCTAACGTTCTGTGATTCTGTAATAACACAATGCACAATTACTTTAGCTTAGCCTATTTGCAGAACAAATCCCAAAATCCAGGTCACTCAGCGGTAAAAAACATTTAATATTTTATAATGTAGCCCTGAAGAAACTATTTTAGAGCTTAAATATGAATGTTATTGTTTTGCTGTATTCCTTACCCCTAATTCCATTTGCTCCATTTGCACCAAGATTTTAGATTTTTAAATGGTGAAAAAAACATAGACCTGTAAATTGTTTTATTTCCTTAATAATTAAGGTTGTAACAGACATAAAACATATATTAGCATCATCAGTTCATATGTATGTTATGAAGCAGCTCTGAAAAGCTGTTACATATCCCAAGGGTCTCTGCCATTACCTGCAACTTCAAGGTTTTTTTGAAAGAGAACACTGGAACAGGCTGCCCATAGCAGTTGTGCATTGTTTCTCTCTGGAGATATTTAATACCTGCCTGGATGCATTCTTGTGTGATCTGGTACAGGTGATCCTGCGGGGTTGGACTGGATGAGTTTTCAAAGTCCCTTCCAGCCCCTAATCTGTGATCTTAGACCTCACATTTTCAGGCCTATGTGAAACTTCACAGGACTGTTTGGAATAGCTCAAATATTACAGTGGAAAATGTCAAAAAGTAATAAGGTACTGACATTTTATTCCTAGCTCTGATTTTAGCTAGGGTTTTGTGCAAGATATACTGAAGAAAGTAGTAATATGGGAAAGGGATTTAAGTATTCAAGTGATTTCTAACTTATTTTCACAGGAAACTGATTGAAGTACACTGCACTAGCATTGATAGACTACTTAAGACAAAAATAAACCACTTTTGTCCCTCCTAACAATTCACTGTCACAATAGGCAGGAAATTGTTCTCATTAGTGGTTGATTTTTATTGAGCATGAAAGTAATTCTCTACTTTTGCTTTTGTTATTGTTGACTTCAAATGCTGGGATACAATAACACATACAAAGGCAAAAAAAAAAAAGTAATATAGCCTGATTCTGCAATTTACCTGTTTAAAATTCATTTGGCCACTTTGAATTACTTCAAAGCCTTTCACTCAGAAGAACCATTTAAAAATTAATTTCCTTGACAGTATAAACATCAGCTACCCATAATAACAACGATGAATATGAATACGATTCAGTCATATAGTGCAAACATGACAAGCACGACAGAAACATCTCCCTAAAACCTACCACCATCACAGCCATTCAGACTATCTGCTGTCCCTCACAGCTATCACAACACTGATGAAAAACAGAAGACTTTTCAAGAATACTTGTAAGAGGATCACAGAATTGTCAGGCCTGGAAGGCACCTCAAGGATCATTTAGTTCAACCGCCCCCTGCCGTGGACAGGGACACCTCACACTAGATCAGGCTGCCCAGAGTCCCATCCATCCTGGCCTTAGAAGCTTCCAGGGATGGAGCTTCTACCACCTCCCTGGGCAATCTGTGCCGGTGTCTCACCACCCTTGAGGAGAAGACTCCTAACTTCCTCCTAACATCCAACCTGAATCTACCCACTTCTAGTTTGGCTCCATTCCGCCTAGTCCTATCACTACCTGACATCCTAAAAAGTCCCTCACCAACTTTACTTTAGGTCCCTTTCAGATACTGGAAGGTCACACTAAAGTATCCTCTCAGCCTTCTCTTCTCCAGACTAAACAGCCCCAACTCTCTCAGTCTATCTCCATAGGAGACAAGCTCCAGATACTGCAAAGAAGTTTCTCTTCATGTTGAGGTGAAATCTTCTATGTTTCAGTTTGTAGCCACTGTTCCTCATCTTACTACTGTGCACCACCAAAAGGAGATTGGCCTCATCCACTTGACACCCACCCCTCAAATATTTATAGACATTGATCAGATCTCCTCTCAGTCTTCTTCAGACTAACAGCCCCAGGTCTCTCAGTCTCTCTTCATAGGGGAGATGCTCAAGTTCCCTAGTCATCCTTGCGGCTCTTCACTGGACTGCCTCCAGCACGTCTCTGTCTGTCTTGAAGTGGGAAGCCCAAAACTGGACACAGTATTCCACATGTGATCTTACTAGAGCAGAGGAGGAGAAGAACCTCCCTAGACCTGCTGGACACATTTTTCCTGATGCACACCAGGATGTCATTGGCTCTTTTGGCCATAAGGGCACACTGCTGGCCCATTGAGAACTTGCTCTCTACCGGGATTCCAAGGTCTTTCTCAGTGGAGCTGCTCTCCAACAGGCACCTGTCCTGGTGCCTGCTCTTATTTCTCCCCAGATGAAAGACACTGCACTTGTCCTTACTGAACCTCACTTTTGTAACTCCTGACTCAGCCACATTAATTCCCTGCCTCCACGACAGTGATTCTGTGATTCCATGAGAAGCAGGTACAAGTAACAATCCCATATAAACAGGCAAGTGTTGTAGCAAGGGCTCCTCAGATTCTGCAACAGACTGCACATGTCCTAAGGCTTCAGAGATCACAGATTATTTGGACTTGCTATGATACTCAAGCTAAACAGTGCCATAACACAAAAGCAGTCTTATTAAATACTGTCTACTTTTTTAGTAAGAAGAAATTATTTCTCTTACGATCAAAAAATTATCTTAATATAAATAAACTGGGAAGGTTGTGAAAATTAGGTTTAAGCACTCAAGGAGACGACTTTTAACATTCTTTTTGGGCAAGATCAGTTTTTGATAATTCTAAACTGAATCATTCCATTCAGCCATCAGACACACAGCAGACATCACAAGGAAGGCAGCAAGCAGGATGGAACAGGCAGGAAGGATGGAACAAATAGGAAGTGGCAGCCTGCCATTAGACACATTCAGGCCATCTTCTGTAATTATTTCTTAAAAAACTTGATCAGTAACTTAGAATTACAAGACAAGCATGTTACTCATAGAATCAACCAGGTTGGAAGAGACTTCCAAGATCATTCACTCCAACCTATCACCCAGCCCTAGCCAATCAACTAGACCATGGCACTAAGTGTCTCAGCCAGGCTTTTCTTGAACACCTCCAGGGATGGTGACTCCACCACCTCCCTGGGCAGCCCATTTCAATGCCAATCACTCTCTCTGTGAAGAACTTCCTCCTAACATCCATCCTAGACCTCCCTCAGCACAGCTTGAGGCTGTGTGCCCTTGTTCTCTTGCTGGTTGCCTGGCAGAAGAGACCAACTCCCATCTGGCTACAGCCTCCCTTCAGGTAGTTGTAGAGAACAAGATCACCCCTGAGCCTCCTCTTCTCCAGGCTGCACACCCCCAGCTCACTTAGCCTTTCCTCACAGGGCTGTGTTCCAGGCCCCTCATCAGCTTTGTCACCCTTCTCTGGACACCTTTCAGTATCTCAACATCTCTCTTGAATTGAAGGGTCAAGAACTGGACACAGCACACAAGTTGTGGCCTGACCAGTGTTGAGTACAGGGGCAGAATAACCTCCCTTGTCCTACTGGCCACACTGTTCCTGATACAGGCCAGGATGCCATAGGCTCTCCTGGCCACCTGGGCACACTGCTAGCTCATCTTCAGCTACTATCTACCAGCACCCCCAGGTCCTTTTCTTCCTGGCTGCTCTCCAGCCACTCTGTCCCCAGCTTGTAGTGCTGCTTGGGGTTGTTGTGGTCTAAGTGTAGAACCCTGCACTTGGCCTTGTTAAATCTCATCCCATTGGCCTCTGCCCACACATCCAGCCTCTTAAGGTCCCTCTGCAGGGCTCACCTACCCTCCAATGAGCTGATACTCAACTGAACATCCACCTCAACACAAAGGGGAACTTCTTTATTGTAATGGTCACAGAGCACTGGAACTGGCTCCCCAGAGAGACTGTGGAGTCTCGTTCTCTGGAAACTTTCAAGACCTGTCTGAATGCATTCCTGTGTGATCTGCACTAGATTCTATGGTCCTGCTCTGGCAGGAGGGTTGGACTTGATGATCTCCAGAGTCCCTCCCGAACCCTAACAGCCTGTAATCCAGGAAGCAGGTTAAATCAACAACTGTCAGACTTCAGAATTGACACCATTCTGATGTGAAAGGAGAAAGTTCACATTTTTCTCAGTTACTGGCTTGCTGTAGTTTTCAGAGGACAATACTGACTCAGTTTACTCTGCTCATGGTTTAGCAGCTTTCCTGACAACAAGGGACATGAACTCAAAAACATGCACTTCTCCAGATTGTAACTCTGTGTGGTAGAGGGATCCTAGGTCCCCCTTAAACAGAACCATAGGGACAGAGGTCCATTCCCCTGGGATGATCCTGTTCATACCCAGATATTGTAATATTGTTATTCTGTTCTGTTTTCCAGTATCACAGCTTAAAAAGATAGTGCTTGAGTTGATCTCTCCCCGTTCTCTTCCCTGCCTTTCTTCCTTTCACTTCTCTGAGCAGCATGCACTCTTATCTCACTGTTCATGGAGGAGTTGGCTGGCAGAGAACTGAGACACTGAGTCCCTGTAGGCCCTAGCTTGGGGGGAGGGTGGTTTTGGCCTACCCTCAGGCCGACTGAGGGTGAAAGGGGTGGAGGATTGTAGAAGGCCAGTTTGGGCCTAGTGGATTTTATACTTATTCTACCTCATTGCCTCTTGTATATATGCTCTTGTAAATGGAATTTCTTTTAAACCTTCCAATCAGTGTGCAGTATCCTCATCCTTACTCACAGAAAGGGGTAAGAGTCATTTCTGTCCTCCAGAAATGGGTAAGCTCGTGGCCCAAACTCGGACAGAATTATAACCGGTGCCCAACAGGAGGCTCGAACCCACAACCCTGGGATTACAAGTCCCATGCTCTACCAACTCCAACTACCATGCTCTGCAAAGGTTATTACTTCAAATGGAAGGCAGTACCCAAGCCAACACAGCTCCATTATTCCACTCAACCTGTTTTCAACATTACCAAGAGCTGCCTCCAGAAGTGAAATCTCCTACCCAGCAGTGTTTTCCCATGGACTTACCGCAGGTAAGGTGCTTGGGGCATTTCATTGCTGTTCAATTCATACAGTGAATCTGCCCGTAGACCGTCAGCAACAAAGAGCACAAGACGTTTTGCTGGGGGTGGCAGTGGAGTCTGTTGAGGAGTCATGCCGTGAACCAGAGGAGAGCTGAAGTAGATGTCAAAAATGGAGATCAAAAACACAGAATGCACGAGGAGACCAGCGAGAATGAAAATTGGTACACGCATGGCAATGGCAGACTGGCAACGTGAAGTCCAACACTGAGAAAGAACAAGAAAAATTAAGTTAGGCAGATGAGACTTAGCAGAATCACAATTTATTTAATGTGTTACAGAAAAGGAGTACTATAACCATGACCCAAGACCCATAACAGATCTCTGCTTCCAACAAGCTTCTCCACAGAAATTTTGGTCAAAAGTCACTGTGTGGCCAATACAGACCTTCAGATAGTCATTACATCTCAGCAACTCACCCCTGCTGTTTAGTTAGGTATCAAAAGGCTTCAAAAGTCCAATGAATCGAGACAGTTTGTTTGACACTCAGCAGTTTTTGTGTCAGCTACATCAGTGACAGAAGACTCAGACACACAACATCTTCACAAACTTATTACAATGTGCTGAGTGACTGCATGGTAGTGTTGAGGTCAGCTCAGGAAAACACAAGCCAAAGACAGCTACAGGAAGTCATTCTACAGCAAACATCCATCCAAAGTTGCTTTTTCTATGTTTACTATCAATTCTGGGTCCACTATAGTCTCTGCAGTAACATAAAATTTCTTCTAAAGGAACAAAGATGCTCTGTTGAGTGCAGAACACTGTTCCTCTTCCACTGTGTGCAGTTCTGGAGCCCACAACACAGCAAGGATGTTGAACTGTTTGAGTGAGTCCAGAGGAGGGCCATGAAGATGCTCAGAGGGCTGGAGCACCTCTTCTATGAGGACAGGCTACAAGAGTCAGGGGTCTTCAACCTGGAGAAGAAAAGGCTTCGAGAAGACCTTATAGTAGGCCTTCCAGTATCTGAACGACGCCTACAGGAATACTGTGGAGGGACTATTTAGAAGATCTTGTGATGACAACACAAGAGGTAATGGGTTTAAACTGGAAGAGGGGAGATTTAAACTAGATGTTAGGAAGAAATTCTTTCCAGTGAGGGTGGTAAGACACTGGAACAGGTTGCTCAGGGAGGTTGTGGCTGCTCCCTCCCCAGAGCTGTTCAAGGCCAGGTTGGATGAGGCCTTGACCGACCTGTTCTAGTGGGAAGTGTCCCTGCCTATGGCAAGAGGTTTGAACTAGTTCATCTTTGAGGTCCCTTCCAACCTAAACCATTCTGTGGATGAAGATACTCCCTTCTGAATATTTTTTCTGCTCTGTTCTCAAAGATGCAATACGAAGTCTCAGACTGCAAGTGCTAGAGGGACTGCTAGGAGTGCTAGCAGTCATCACTGCCTCCATACAATCAGTGCAGGGACAGCTCAAACTAGATGACAGCACCTCTAAACTTGAAAATGCACAGCTGTTCACATGTCTGACTCCTCTAGCACACAGAGATCTCTTCCACTCTTGCTTTCCTTCCTCTGTGCTTTTTGATCACCATTGGACAGGGTAGTTCAAAGCCAGCCTGAATGTGCAGGTCCAGTATGGAAACCTGAGACTGAAGAGGGTCCTGTAGGGGCTCTAACACAGCTGATGGAAGTATCAGTATCAAAACTCCCTGGTGGCCAGCAGCCTTCTGGCATGCTTTTCTGTCTAAAAAGGAGCAGCTAATCCAGTAAAATGTGGAAGCTTAGACATTCCTTAAACCTATAGTGTCCCTTCTGACGCCTTCAAGGCAGAGAACACAGCTAGCATCATACACATCTGCCCTAGCAGGAAACATGCTATCTATACAGCATTCCTCACTATTTCACAAAAGATAGAGAAATTAAATACAGCTTATATGGGATACCACACAAATGACAAAAGAGTCCTTTGGTTTTCAATTCCCCCTTCTGTTTCAGAGGTCACTGTGAGCAAATTTCTGTGTAGAGTCTAGTGCTTCAAGGTAGAAACCTCACAAGGCATGCTAAAAGGAAGAAATAACAAAGAGAAAAGGAAAAGAAATGGACTAAGCACCAACTTACAAGGAAAAGTAAATGCTGCAGCCTGCCAAGAGAAGAAAACCAGTACTTTTCACTTTGGAGGCCAAGGAGACAGACCTAAGTATTTATTACCGGTGCAAAAGTGTCTCTGCCATCAGGTGCCTGATGATCCAAAAAGTAGAAAAAACAGCTATCACTTGAAAACATATCTTACATCTTTCTGTCAAGAAAACTTAAGGATATGTCAGCATTTATGTGCCCTCTGATGCTTTCCCAGACAATCCCTTAGCAAGTGACTTAGTGTGTGATCTCCTCCAGTACAACACAAGCATTGCCCAGATTCTGACTGCATTATTCTACTTAATTCTGTTAAGCCATTGCCTGTAACATCAAGAGGAGAGAAAAAAAAGCTACAAGTCACGTAGAGAACAGAGGAGCAGGTTGCAACCTAACTGCTACATGCAATTGTTCATTGTCCATCCAAACACATCACTTATTACAATACAGTTTAGACAACCAATTCAATACCTCTACAGACTCAGTCCTACTAGCAAACTCCGCATTAGAATCAGGTTATTTTCTTTCTATATTATTTTGTCTTTCTGTCACCACTTTCTAATAGCCAACAAAGACAATGTCCAACCTGCAGCATGTCAGAATTTAAACTACTCCAACAAGGCTTTTTTGTTCAAATAATTTGAAGCCAACAATGCAAAGCTAGCATGGATTCTTAAAGATGCTTTTTGGATCCTTAACACAAAAAGCACTACAGATACACTAAGTTACTCACTGCTTCTTAAATAGCAGTTGACCATGTGTACAGAGCAAGCAGAAAGTTAGCACTGCCCTGGCTACAGCAGCGGCTTCCAAAGACTTCAGAGCTCCTCACATTATTGTACGTTGTACATAGGCAGGGAAGAGTGAACAGATGAAAGGAACCAACCATTCTGAGAGATAAGGCAAAACCTTTCTTAAAGTCAAGGAGATTAGAGAAATCTGAGCAGTAAGAGCTTCCTGACCACAACTGTTTTTCCAAAATGTGATTCAGAGAGATTAGAGAAGGAGGTTTTGGTTTGGGGTGTGTTCAGTTGAGGTTCAATTTTTTGATAGTTTATTTGTTTGGGTTTGGTGTGTGTGCGGGGAGGTTTGTTTTAGAATCCTCAGAAAGAAATTTCAGCTCCCAGCTGATGACAGATGGGATGAAGAGACCCTCTGTACTCACACCTACCAAGACAAAACCAAAAAGCCCTGCTATTAGCTCTGAATTCCTCACCAATAGTCATGTCAGTGTAAGGACTGAAACACCCAGACTGTGATGATGGGAAGGAAAGCAACACAGCTGCAACAAGCCACCACAGCACAACCATCAGACACAACCAGCAGGCAGTTTGTTTCACATAAGCTTTTCCCCCTTCTCAAGTTGATCCATAACTGCTGACAAGACTTTTCTTTCTTTCCTGCCCCCCTTTTTCTTTGACTCATGCCACAGAAGAAGCATCCACAGCTGCAAGCTGGATTGGGTTCCTCAACACTTACCAGGAAGACTGACATAATTAAGTGCAGCCCTCATCTTCCCAAAGTAATCTACATCTAACCTGCATTCCTCTGAAGCTACAGTCTCTCAGAATCGTTTGTAAGGCAAAAAAAATCATACTTGTACCACAATAGTTCTTTGTGAGAAATGGAGCATTTCCCTTTGATATTTTTCTTTCTCCACATATACAATAAAACATGCACAAAATACTACATGGAATATGCTCCATTGGCAGTAATTTTTTTAAAAGGATAATAAAGTGTCAAGACAGAGAGCTCAAGGTACATTATTCATTTCTTTTAGAGGGCCATGCTTCACTAATACTGTCAAGTCTGTTGGTTAGGATGAAGAAAATTCACTGGAAATGTCTTTTCAATAAGCATCAATGGCCTTGGTAAGTATCTTTTACAGAATAAAGATAGGAGTGTCTATGTTTCTGGCTAATACATTTTTCAACTAAACAGTGTTGTGTGTTTTGTAATTTAAACTGTCAAAATGACTATAATCTGTCCACATATTAAAAAAATAATCCTTTTGCTCAGGGCAGAGTAGCAGAGATGAGGTTGTGTAGTCCAACTGACAGTATTTGTAGCACGGTATGGCAGTTACACATCATCTAAGATGGTACTAGCAGTCCCTGCCCTATTCCCTTACTAATTTAGATCCTTAAAGGGTTATACTGGTGAAGAAATGCAATCAAGTACCTTGTGCTGTTACAACACATATACCTACTGACTGCAAGAATTATACAATAGACTTACCATCCAGTGTAAGAGGAACTCTCCCTCTTTACACACTGCTAAAATACAGGAAACCCAAAATCCTCATCTTGCCTTCACTGTATAATCATACTATGAACCTAAGTGGGACAACGATAAAGCTTCTTTTCCTTCTTTTGCAAAATTTCCTTTTCCTCCTCTATTGAGGCATAACACACTCTGCTGGACAATGAAACTGCAGCTACAGTATTTCTGCTTGCTTTTGCACTGAAGATTCTGTCATTCAAACTTTCTCTTTATTTTACTTTCAACACTTTCATTGAGGAATTAAAATAACAAATGATATCTGATTTAAACCTGGTTCAGCAAAGCACACCCAAACCTGAAGCAAGAAGCTCAAAGAGTAAGTTCATTTTCAACATCACTCGCATGGTAGTTTCAGCATTAACACTCTAGCTTCGTTTGAAATTACAAATGTTGAACAGAAAAAAAAGGCAGAAAGTAAATAGAGGGTTCATTTCAGATACAGAAGAAAAATAATAGATATGTCTATATCATTTTGTTTGCTGGACTACTACATTTGTTGCACAAATGGTTCTTCACTCTGGTGCTTCCTGTCTCGCCCTCTTCTTTTCCCCCATGCTGGCTGACCTTGCATGGATACACTAACCTTAGCTGAGCAGGTAACAGTCGGGCTTGGTTCTCTCCAAGAAGAACGTGGCTATTAGCCCCTTCTAGGTTTGTCCAGGGAGGTCTATGAAGGAAGAACTGGTATGTGGCTGAGCGGACTTAAGGGCAACAAGCAAACAGCTGCCAGGTTACCAGAGATAAGAACAGGGTCTGTGAGCTTTCAGGTGATAAATCTATGGAAAACAAGAGCCTACAAGTACCATCCCTGTAAACAGAAGCCAGAATGTGGCATTGGCTAAACAGTATGTGAAACCAGCAAAGACCTTAAACGGCTCCACAGAGGGAGTGGAAGATGATGAAGGCTCCCCTCATTAGGGGGGTCACACAACCGCTGAAAACAACAAAGCATATGGGCAGTAGGAAAAGTCATTATGTAACAAATTGTGAAATAAAGAAGGAGCTTGGTTCAGCCTTCTGGGACATACTGGCCACACATCACAGAATTCTGAATACATATAAAACAAGAGCATAGGTAGGTGATGCACGAGTGGTACCAGTCTCACCAGCGTAACAGGTGCTGGTCCACGGTGGAAATGCCTACCTTTCAAGATGGCAGCTGACCAGCTCTGCTATCTATGCATCTCAGGAGCTTTGCTGGCCAGTGGGATAGGGCAAGTATAGCCTGCCCTCCCACCTATTGAGCTACTCGGGGTTGTTTGTCATATCCTATTCAGCATTGTAGTTTCTCCCCCCATGGCTGTAGCATGTGAGCCATAGGTATGTGCTTTCCAGTATACCTTTCTCATCATGTTTTTAGTGCTTAAGCTATAATAAAGTATTGAAACTGTACCCAGAAGGGGGTACCCATGTATGAGAGCATTCTTTCTTCCCCAGAGAACTCACTGTAACAGGAGGGGATCTCTCTGTTATTTCTAAATTGTAAATACATGTTGTACATACGCATTGTATTATATGCTTTTAGATTTTAGCTTGCTGTAAATACATAGCTTTATCTTGCTTCCAAATCTTCTGACCTAGACTGGTGATTTTATTTTGGGGGGATAATTTTAACCCTACCACAACCTGATAACCAAAATTACTCTGCCTACCTGGAAAAAGTCTGTTTTGCCATACTTTCCAAGGAGAAATTTGACTATGGTGTGCAAGGCACCAATAAAACATCAAGTGTCCTAATAATTGAACACATTGCAGATGATCTATCCTGTCAGAGATGCAATTTGCTCTGAATTACCCTGCAAACATGGGAAATGACATCCACAAGTCTTTCAGGTACAAAAACATGCCAGAGGTACCTCAAAGGGTAATAGTGGGGCATGGGCTGTATACCTGTATTCAGGAGGGCTTTGCAAATCCTCTTGAGTATTTCCTGAATTCCAAGTTATTCAGCAATATCCTATCAGCAAGTTTTCATCAATCATTGCTGATCCACAGCTTAACATCACAGCCTCATCTCAATATGGACTGTCTGATTTTTTTTTGTGCTGCCAAGAGTCTCTTGCATCATTCAGATGTCTCTCTTCATGCGAAAAAATAAGATGTTTCTGTCATCACTCTTTCTTGCCCCATTTGGAGCTCTTCCAAAGAGATTTTTTCGTATTACAAGTTTCATGTGATGCTTTTGGGGAAAGAACCTTAGTCTGAGTGTCTAACAACCTTGCCTACCAAATTCCATGGCCGCTAAGGTCAAGGGACAAGCAGCATTTAAGAGAAAGCAAGTGCATTGAAGAGAGCTCGCCATAGCAGTCCTGCCATCTCATTAGTCTTGTCCGACAAACCAAAGCTGAAGACACCCCCCTTACCCCAAGATATTTGTTAAGAGATTTGCAATAAAACAAGTCAATAAAACACAAACACCAATACAAGCAGCAGAGTTCCTCCCTTCGACAATAAAAGGGACAAGGACCAATCTCTTTAAAGTCAGACAACAAATATTAACGGAGAGTACACAGGAAAAGGATGGACAATGAACAACTTTCAGCTGAACTGAGTTTTGCAAAACTGGCTTACAGATGTATTCTGTATGCACAGAGAACACATTTTGACAACAAAAAAAAACAAACAGTGCTTAAAGTATGTTCCCTAGAAGCCAGTAAGAATAAAGAATGCTTAAACAAGCCGACAGAAGTTGTTCACCTTTTAAGTTATATTTTCCTCTATCAACAATTATTACAAATTAACAAGAATTATGACAAATAGCAAAAAGCCACATCTGTTGAATCTTGAACATAAACTCCAAATGTCAATTTGCTAATAGCTTTAGTTTGGTTGTGATCAGTGGTGATCTTCCTCCCAAAACCAAGAATCATTAGCAGTTTTCTCACCTCTCTGCTGGCAAAAGAGGGGGGAAGCACAACTTTAGTAGGTATGAAATTCCAAATAGATGACAATTAGTATCCATGAGAGAGATAGTAAATACAGTTTCCTATCAAGAACACAAAGGCAAATCTACCTTATCTTAGTATCTGCTCTCAGGGAGGTGACAATCAGCTGGCTTAGAGATGACAGAAAGTTTATTATTCCTTCTGTGCAGCAGCACACTACCCTCTGTAGACAGCTGCTTGCAATTAAAAGCATGTTTTCCAAAATACTTAAAACCAGGAAAACAAATATATTTTATCAGGTATTTTACACCAAAATAACTGCCACGGGAGTAGCAGTTATAAGAACAAGAAGCATTTACAGTCACAAACAGCACAAATAAACTAAGTCAGCACAGCTGCAGAGAGCTGTCTTGCTCTCCTCTGGTCTTGCTGGCATTCCCATACCAAACCTCATCCTCCAGCTCACACAGTCATCTGTTCAAGTGTATAGTCAAGCAGATTGGAGAATTAATTCAGCTGAAAATAAAAATATATTAAAAAAAAAAAAAAAAGGAAGGAAAAATATAAGTTTGCTGTAGTTTAGCTCCTCCATTCTAATTTGCCAAAGTTTTGCACTGGCACCAGGCCAGGTGTGCTAGTTTGAAGCTATCTAGAATGTTTTGGTGAGAAGAACTAGATTACAGGCTGTGAGAAGAAAACAATGGTGATGTCTACTTCACTCATAGGCTTGCTGAGATGTATAAGAATGTAAATATATATAAGACAGTCGCTCTCTGTCTTGGCTTTGGCCTGCATCTCTCTCTAACCTAACCTGTCATCTGTGTGACTAAATCCACCTGCTTCCTAACCTCCCTGGCTGACCCTCCAATCTTCCTTGGGCATAAGGCAAGATATGGGGTAAGTGAGAGAGGTGGGAGAAAGGTGGAAGGGTAGTTGAGAGTCCTCCTGGGAACTCAGGTTTCTGGGAGGGGTGCTGTGTTTCTCTATTACTTTGTAACTTGTATAAATCTGTAAGTAACTGTATATATTGTAAATATCTGCTTGTACATTATGCTGAGCTGTAAATATAAAGCTTCATTCAATTTCCAGAGCCACTGAGACTAGTCTGGGCGATTTCCAAAGTTGGGGTGGGGCAGGGAGCACTCAAACCATCACATCAGGACTGCATCTCCTATCAACAACTGTACTAATGCAGCACATTCAAAGCACGTCCTTGGGCTCCAACGCTGTTCTTGGAAGTCTGCATCTCACACTATTCAGACTTCTATGCTGTTATTTAGATATAGAACTCAAATTGTTAGTTTTTTTTCCCCAGAAAAAATGCAATTTTTGTGCCTTGTATGCCCTCCAAGGTATCACACTTTCTGGATCGGGTTTTCTTGTCAGGTCTGTCAAAACAGTATCTCACTGGTATATCACAGAGCAGTATTTTTAATCATATTCATAGAATGGCTTAGGCTGGAAGGGACCTCAGAGATCACCTAGTCCAAATCCCCTGACATGGGTAGCGACACATTTCAACTAGACTTAGTTGCCAAAGACCTCATCCAACCTGCTCTTAAGCACCTCCGAGGGAGAAGGCATCCACAACGACTCTGGGCAACCTATTCCAGAGTCTCACCCTCCTCACACTGAAGAACCTTTTCCTAAGATCTAGTCTAAACCTACTTCCCCTCAGCTTAAAACTATTCCTCCTTGTCCTATCATTAGACACTTTTATGAAAAGCCCCTCTGCAGCTTTCCTATAGGATCACTTCAGGTATAGGAAGGCAGTGATAAGAATCCCCTGGAGTCTGATCTTCTCCAGACTGACCAACCAAAGATCCCTCAGCCTATCCTCAAGGCAGAGGTGCTCCAGCCGTTGAGTCATCCTTGTGGCTCTCCTCTGGACTTGCTCTAACAGTTCTATGTCCTTCTTACGATGGAAACACCAGAACTGGACACATTATTCAAGGTGAGGTCTCACAAGAGCAGAGTAAAGGGGAAGAATCCCCTTTCTTGACCTGCTGGTCACACTGCTCTTCATGCAGCCCAGAATACAGTTTGCCCTCTGAGCTGCGTAAGCACACTGGCAGCTAATGCTGAAAGCATCTTTTCACACCCCCTCTACATTCTTCTGATCTGGAATACACATTTCAGTTGTGTTCACTTTATCTCTGACATCCCTAAATTACATCAGGGCAACTGAACGACATCTGTAAATATTTTAGTGTGATAAAACAATCTTTCGAGGTACTGAAAAAGAGGAATATTTTTCATTACTTTAGGTGAGGAAGTGAGGGAGAAAGACCCTACTGCAACAGCACACAGAAGATGGCAGAAATTAGTCTCTTCGAAGAAACACAGAGTTTAACGTCGGAGCCACACTTAAACTTCAAGGAACATGTAAACATCGCGCATCGCCACTGGAGGCTGCTACAGGACACCGGGAAACTTACTCCTTCCATTTTCAAGTGAGATGCACACCATCAGCCTATCAACTATTACCAAGTTCGTACGTAACATACTTTAATTTTCCAGAAAGGAAAAGAAAAAGCACGCGATTGAAGAGTCCCTAATTTCACCAACAGGAAATATTTTTTCTTATTTGTCTTGTGATCTGAGTCGAATTTTAAGGCATTTTCAATACATCAGTATTTCATTTTATACTACCACTTGTTCACACTACACTACTTGCTCTCTTTTTGTATAGTGTCAATAACATAAAACCGCACGTTGACAAAATAATTCAAAGTTTATTATAAGGCAGAATGGAAAATTTATTAACTACTGACAATAACGTATGCAAATTAAAAACAGAGGAAACCATCAGTCTTATTAGGGCATACTATCGAGATATGAATGCAACAACTTGTGCTCCAGTAGTGAATATTGCTTCTAGACCTCAGTACCACTGCAAAACGTTGCCATTATTTTACCACACAGTTTTCAACGCCGTTTTGTTCTCAGTAAAGCAAATTACGAATTCGCTTTTTACACCAAGACAGCTCCTATTAGCAGGAATGGGGAGTCACTGTCAAAGAAACAGAACGAAACCAAACACTGACACACACTGACCCTATTCTCCATTGTTTTCAGTGAGCTGAACTTCCTTCAGTGGCAAACACCATTTGTTGCTACACTCCGGCTTCGAGTTCCTTGCCAGATAACAGCTTTGCCTCACCTCTTTTACAACCGGCAGAATAACTTCTACAACTTATTACTCCCCTGTACCTGCACTCCCCTCGTTTCAGTCCTCTCAGGCACACCTGACACTGGACGACGGCTTCACACCCATAGAGGGCGCGGGGCTCAGGTCGCCTTAGCGCTCGCCCAGCCTACGAGTCCCATACTAACCCAGTCAACATAAACCGAGCTTCGGGTCTGCCGGCGAGCACCTTGAGATAGGGGCTGAACCTGGGCTCTGACGCCAAGCCTCGCACCCCTTCCACTCCCAACAACGCCTTCAGACCGTAAGTTGAGCGGCAGCCGCCAAGGCCCTTGAGCAGTCGAATCTCTCTAGAGGCCAGGAAGCGCAGCCCCATGCCCACTCCAACACCCAGGCACAGGGCCCCGAGCAACCCCCTCAGGGGCGGCGGCAGCAGCCCCCTTTCCCCGCGAGCAACGACCAGTGCGCACGCGCCAGAACTCACACATCTTCCCGCCCAGAGCGCCGGCACCTTCTGCTTCCGCTTCCGCTGAACCGCTCCCGCTCCCCGGCCACGCCCCCGCGCAAACGTGCCCGGGAAGCTCCGCCCCTCGGCGAGGCTCCTCCTGTTCCCTCAGGCCCCACCTTCAGCCCGTCCCAGGAAGAGAGGGGGCAGGTCCGAGGCCGGCAGAGGAAGGGTCTGACCCGCAGGGCACTGCTCGCGGTTGGTGGAGGAAGCTCTCGCGAGAGCTTGGATCCGGAAGCGGTAGTGAGGCCGGCGGGAGGTGGCTGAGGAGGCGGCGGGAAGGGAGCCACTGTTGCCGCTAGCGGCTGCACCCGCGGCAGCGAAGGGGGCTGACAGCGGTGCCGGCCCCAGCCCCGCCAGAAGTGGCTGTTGCGGTGGCGGTTCTACACGGGCTCTGCCGAGGTGGCGCCTTGGCAACGGTCGCGCCCTGTCGGGCTGTAAGATGGCGGCGGCGGGCGGGGGCAGTAGTGTGAACCCCTTCCTCAGCGACTCTGAGGATGACGAGCTAGAAGAGTCTAGGCCCGGCGGCGGCAGCAGCAGCAGCAACGAGCCAGGCTGCCCGGCGTATCCGCAGCATCATCAAGAGACGGCATCCACGGGGAGCCCTGAGGAACTGCCGGGTTTGCGTACGGCAGCGCCGGTCGATGGCGGCGGTGATGCGGGGGCGGGCGGCGGTGCCGGCGCGGGGGAGCCGCCGCGGGTGCCGATGGACGCGATAGCAGCGCAGCTTCTGCGGGACCAGTTCTTGCTGACAGCACTGGAGTTGCACACGGAGCTGCTGGAGAGCGGCCGGGAACTGCCTCGGCTCCGCGATTTCTTCTCTAACCCGGGCAACTTCGAGCGGCAGAGCAGCACACCGCCCACCGGTGGGGCCCTAGGCAGCCTGGGCGGCGGCAGTACGCTCGGAGGAGCAGGCAGCAGGGAACCCGGGTCTGGGCAGCTCAGTAAGTGACCGTGTCTCAGAGGATAGGGAGGAGGGTCGGGGGCGACGGACTGTGCGGTGAGAGGCTCAGGGGAGTGATGGCAGCTGTCGTTGGGCGTACGGGGTTGGGCGGGGATGCTTCACGGTGCGGCACTTGCCGGTGCGCGTCGCTAGGGAATCTGGGCGGCCGGGCAAGGCGTTTTGTATCGCATCCTGTTTACTGTAACCTACGTGTGGGACTAGGGGAGGCTGTAGGAGCCAGGTAGTCGGGGATAAGAAGTTAGGCTGCCAGAACGGGTGTTACCCTGGTCCTACTCATGTGCCTTATCGAGCCATAGTCTTTTGTGAAGGTTATATGTGTGCCAGATGTGGAAGAAAGGTGAGGACTGGAAATGTTAACCTTACTGTTTTTCTGGATCAGGATGTCTTGTCACTTTAGTGTTTACTGTCCAAAGATTAGTTGTGTGCTACTAGGAGAAATAGTTAAGTATTAAGCTATGACTGCTACATACAAAGTCTAAAACTGTCAAAATTGGGGTGTGAGAAACCAGCATGTTATTTCTGCTGATGCATTGGAACGGCTAAGTCATCCAAGGATGGGTCTGAGTTTCCCAGGTCATGCACAACTAATGCAGTGTTTCCTGTAATGAATGGTGGCATGTTACCGAGTGCTGCTTTTTGAGATTTGGAACTGGGGAGTAGTAAATAGACTGGGTTCCTATAACTTTTGGAAGAAAAGGTAGTGCAGGTACTGCAAAATGACCACGTATTGGCCCTAGAAGTTTTGAGTTTTAGTAACAGAGTAGATGACTTAGAATAAAGCTACTTGCATGTCTAATTAATGTTATTGTCGTGAAGGACAGAGCTCTAAAACGGAGGTAGCTTGTGGAAATAACTTGAGAGAAGCCGTCCAGCTCCTTGAGTTTTTAAAGGTTGTTTATTCAAATCTGTTATCTAGATTGTGCTTTTCAAAGTGTTTGTGGTTGTTTTTTTTGTCTCGTCAGTGATTGAAAAGGTAGTTCACATTGAGTGACTTTGAAAGGTGACAGAACCAGAACTCAAACTCAAGTAGATTTTTTTAAAACTTAATTACCATCAGACTTTCTTGCAGTCTGGAATCTAACATAGTGTTCGCAATTGTGATAGTGCTGTTCTACCTAATTCTGGTTTATGTCAACAAAAGTTGATAGTCTCACACCTTTGAATTTATGCCAGTTTCTAATTGTTAAAAAATAGATTGCAGAGGACTCCGATGAGCTGAAAATTATAGTGTAAGCAAGAGTTCTTTTCACTTTTCTCTTAACTGTCTGATGTTACTGGATTTAGATAGAGGACTAAGCCACTGGTCAGATCCAACAGTGAATCTGAATAATTTCCCAACTTACTCAAAAAAAGTTCAGTTTTGCTGAGAGATGCAGTCTGTTGTCCCCACATTCATGTATCCTCACTTGGGACTTTGAGAGAGTGTAGGTAAGAGTAATGCAGGTAGCTTCTCTCACTTTAACATGCCAAAAGGCATTTAAGAATAAACCAGTAGTCTTCCTTGTAGAAATGGTGCAGAAAGTAGCAGGGTTTGGTATGACTGTCATTTTAAGGTCATTTGAATTTATGCTTTAGTGAAAAATAATTCTTAATGTGGTCAAATGAAGAAAAAATAAGTTCTTTATTTGTGTTGATATCTGAAGTGAGAATGTCTTCTCAGTGCTAGCTTTGCACCTGCTCCTCCCTGCCCCCAAGTGAGATGAATTTCTGTGGGTTTACACTGAGGTTTTTGGTAATTTGAGCAGATGAAGACAAAGTGTGACTGGCAGTTCTTACTGAATGTGAAGTATGTTTGGAATGCTGCCTGAGGATTTCCATGGAGCAATGGAAAGCTTTTATACCGAGTGTTTCTATACAGAGTGGGAGAATTTCAGTGCAAGTGTTCATTGCCACTTCGCAGAAGCCTTTTAGGCAAGCTGAACTATAAGTACACAGTGGAATTTCATTGGGTTTTCTGTTACCTTTCCCTTTATAGGCTGCTGTAAAGAGATTTTAATGGAATATCATGGGATTTAAACAACTGGCATGTGATCAGCTAGTGACTTAAAAGCTGTTTTGTCTTTAAACCATGCTTCAGAGCACTCGGTTACAGAAGCAAATGATAGTCAGATGACTGGGATTTCTTAGCTTTTTGCAAAAGCACTGCTGTGAACAAAGATTAAGGTGTATTTTAATGAAAAAAAAACATTGAAATGTGTGTTGTGCCTAGCAGCTTTGCCCTTCTAGTTTGAAGCAATTCGACTTTGTCAAGAAGTCAGTACCATTTCTTTAGATACAGAGCACTTGTGTACAATCATCCTTCGTGTCCTGCATCTCTGCTAGGTCTTCCCAAGCTTCTATGACAGCTTTTTCCATGGACTTCAAAAGCAGTAGCTGCGCATCTACTAGGCTGTTTCTAACGCTGCTCCAGTGAGCAATACAGTTCGGTAGTCCCTCCTTCATGCAGTATTCCAGATCATGTGCAAGGCTTTGGTTATCACCTGCACATCAAAGTTGAATTTATATTCCATTTCTTATCATCTTTACGTAAGAAAGCACACTATAAATTGAGACCCTCAAAGTCTAGGAACGAAACTGGTACATTTCTCATCCCTGTTCCTGAACCTTGCTTGTTTTCCCATATATCCGTATGATCAGAATTCAAGCTTGAGCATAGTGGGCGATAAAACTTGTTTTTTTCCTCCATGTGATTGATAAAATGCCCTTTGATTTCTGATGCTTGGCAGGTGCCATTTCCTGAAGGGATGCAGCTTACACTGTTGAAACTAGATTTAGTCTTAAACTCTGTAATTTATTTTTCTTTATGACTACAAAAGCTCTAAATTTGAAAATTTGAGATAGTTTCAATGAAAATTACAAACAAGGGGCTTGAACATTCATGCTACATCTGTGTTTTCCAGGAAATTTCTATGAATTTCCAAACTAAATTTGTTTGTACTTTTCTGGGGACTTGGTTCCAGTCATTTTAAGATGAGTGCAGAAACACAGAGCATCGATGCTTCTCATAGCAAGCTCATGGTTTTGTTTATGATTTGGGATTCTTTTGTTTCAGATATTGTGAAAGATCTCTCTGGTTTTGCTTGTAACCTTTGGAATTTGGATGGATCCTACTGGAAAAAGTCCCACGAAATGAGCATATTGATTGTGTTTTTATGAGAGAGGAATGTCTGGGTAACAGCTCTGAAGCCTGAGTTACAGACATTTTGATGATGTGCAGACCCTTGTCATGATCAGTGTTTCACCAGACTTTTGTGTTGTGGCAATGTATAGTAGAACAGGGCTACCTCAAAACAATCCATTATATCTCAGCATAAATGGTAGCCAAAGTATGATAGGAAACTGAGGGGGAGGCAAGTATTTTCAGTTGTTGTAATGATTAATTCCTTGATTGCTAGGTATTTAGTTGTCATCAGCTCAAGTAGAGTAAAAGAAGTAAACAAAAACATCTAGTCTTGTTAACTATCTCTCCTGATGCTGTGAGGTGGAATGATGACTTCTGGGTGAGACGGTGCTTTTACTACCTGATTTAGGAAAGGTGCTTCTCTTCCAAGTATGCCTGAACACTGTGACTCATGGAAAAAAAAAACGAGAGAGTTTACTTCTTGAAGGAGGAGCAGGCAACTGAAGAAGAGTACAGAGGTCTTGTTAGGTCATGCAGTAAGAAAATTAGAAAGGCAAATGCCCAGGTAGAAATCAATATGGCTACTTTAATAAAAGATAACAAAAAAACATGTTGACAAATACATCAAGAAGAAGAGAGCCAAGGAGAATCTCCATCCTTCATTGCATGTGGTGGGAATATTCCACCAAAAAAGAGGGAAAGGCTGAGGTACTTGATGTCTTCTTTTGCCTCAGTGTTTAGTAGTCAGACCAGTTATCTTGAGGGTATTCAGCTCCTTGAACTGGTGGTAAGGGATGGAGAATAGACTGTATCTCCCATAATCCAGGAAGGTGCAGTTAATAATGCCCTGCTATGCCACCTGGACACTCCCAAGTCTATTGGGCCAGATGTGGTCCACCCAAGAGCGCTGAGTGAGTTGGCAGAGGAGCTTGCCAAGACACTCTCCATCATTTATCAGCCATCCTGGTTGACAGGGAAGGTTTCAGCTGACTGGAAGCTTGCCAGTGTGACAACCATCTGAAAGAAGGACTAGAATGAGGATGTAGGGAACTACAGGCCTGTCAGCCTGTCCTCTGTACCAGGAAAGATTACGGAGCAGTTCATCTTGAGTGTGCTTGCACGCCATATGCATGACAGTCGGAGGATCAGGCCTAGTCAGCGTGGGTTTATGAAAGTCAGGTCCTGCTCAACCAACATGGTCATCTTCAGTGGCCAGGTGACCCACCTAGCGGATATGGGGAAGGCATTGGGTGTTGTGTACCTGGTCAAAGTCTCTGACACTGCCTCCCACAGCATTGTCCTAGAGAAGCTGGCAGCTCATAGCTTAGGCAGGTGTACCATTTGCTGGGTAGAAAACTGCCTGGATGGCCAAGCTCATAGAGTTGTCATGAACAGAATTAAACCCAGCTGGAGGCTGGTCACAGCCAGTGTTTCCTAGGGCTGAGTTTTGAGGCCAGTATTATTTAATATCTTTGTTAATGATCTGGATGAAAGAATTGAGCTCACTTGGTAAGTTCGCAGTTGACAAAAAAATTGAGTGAGAATGTTCCTTACTGACCTGCCAGAATGCATGCTACCTGGATGAAACTTGAGAGATTTCGTAGTGCTCATAGATCCCGACATTGCCGGCAGAAAAGCCAGATTAACTTGTCTCCAGTTGTTACTACTTTAAACCCTTCTCCATTTTACTTACACTGGTGTTTCTGAGACGTTGAGATGCATTTCCTATCTTATGGACTTCTTAATTTAAGATTCTGCAACTGTGGAGCTGTTCAGACGAGAGGATAATTTAAGCTGTGGCTGATATCTATGCTGGTGCGATGTGGGATGTAATAGTAGATCAGAAAAGAGGGTAGTTCCCATAAGGGTGTCATTACACAAAGAAATAACAAGGTACTATGAGATAAGTGTGACGTCGATGTGCGAAGAAGGACGGTAGGCCCTAGTGACAGTAGGACATTAGTAAGCACTAGTACTAGGCATGTAAGTATTAACATTCATGTTATGTTTTACTCTGTGGTACTTATTCGTATATTCTTGTTCTCTGGGAAACAATCCTAAACAAGGGATTGCTGGTTTGCTTCCCAGCCAATGCACCAAAAAGGAGTGTGATGGTTTGGCCCTGGGCAGGGGCCAGACACTCAACAAAATTGCTCTATCACTCCTCTTCTTAGATGGACAAAGGAGGAGGAAAATATAACTAAGAAGCTCATGGGTCAAGATAGATGCTGTTTAATAAGGCAAAGCAAAAGCAAAGGCCACATGTGGAAGCAAAAGCAAGCAAAAATACTATTCTGTACTTCCCAACAACAGGCTATGCCCGGCCGCTCCCTGGAAGCCGGGCTTCAGTATGCACAGCAGTTGCTCCAGAGGACAAATTCTATTAACAAATGCTTCCACCCTTCCTTCTTTCACTTAGTTTTTATATCTGAGCTGACATCATATGCCATGGAATACCCCTTTGGTCAGTGTCTGTGTTTAAGGACCTAGATAGGCTCTTCAACTCTTTAAAGTAGTTGAAGAGGAACTCCACACAGGATTGGATAGAAATACAGAACATGACTGGAAGTCTAAATGGAAGTGCTGTTTATAAACTACATGCTACAGTGCAAAGCATATAAAATACAGAAGAAATCCATAGGCCACAGTTCTCCAAAAGCCTCCTTTGGCCAAAGCTTCCACAAACCTCCCTCCAAAACCAGACCAAACAAAACTCAGCCCAAGTGTACTCCTTTTCATCAGTTTCCCCCTATAAGAGTCTACTCTGATTATTCATCACCAAATAATTTAAACCTAATATTTCAAATTTTTATTACAAAACTTAAATGAAGAAATCTACATTGTTTGCCTAACAGCACAAAAATCACTTTCTTTTCCTCTTTCAGTGCAGAAAGTAGTTCTCTTTTCTGAATCATATGACTCATAGAATCATGGGACCTCTCGATATCATCTAGTCCAACTGTCCTGGTGTTGTTGAAATGCTTTTGTTGAAATACTTCCACTCAGTTCAATGTAGTACAGTGATTTGTACATAAGAAAAATGGTGATTTCACATTCCTCAGGTGAGCTACGTGGCTGTGCACAGCCCTTCCTTTGCTGATTCCTCTCCTTTAAACAGCCTTGCTTGTTTGCCTGGTGAATGAGACCATTGCATTGCCATCAGGGAGGTACCACTTTCACATTCTGATCCTTCACTAAGCAGGTGTATCCCTTATGGAAGTGTAAAATTTAAGGTTATAAGATACTTCTGGAAGGGAGGTTGTATCCAGGTGGGGGTTTTTCTCTGCTCCCATGCAACCAGCAACAGAACAAGGGGACGCAGTCTCAAGTTGTGCTGAGGGAGGTCTAGGCTGGATGGTAGGAGGAAGTTCTTCACAAAGAGAGTGATTTGCCATTGGAATGGGCTACCCAGGGAGGTGGTGGAGTCACCATCCCTGGAGGTGTTCGAGAGAAGCCTGGATGAGGCACTTAGTGCTATAGTCTAGTTGACTGGGTAGGGCTGGGTGCTAGGTTGGACTTGGATGATCTTGGAGGTGTTTTCCAACCTGGTTGATTCTGTGTTCTGTGGATGATGGCATTAGTCTTAGGAGCTCTTCTGATGACTGACTATGGAGATGGAGGTAGAGAGGCAACAGATAGTAACTTCTCCCTGTGGTAGGCAAAGTACTGGGGCAGGCCTGCCATGGTTCAGTCTTCAGCACAGTTGTGCAGACAAACATCTGTGTCCTGTGACTCTACTGTTAACAATATATTTGTCAAGCTTGTCATCCCTCACTTTTCTTCAAGGTGTTTTCAGTTAGTTGTCTCATTTACCTTTCTTTTCTCACCTTGTTATCCCATGGCTGATAACTTTACGTGGCTCCATCAGGAGTCCCTCTGCTGTTTAAATCCACTACATTCCTTTGTGGTGCTTGGCTCTGTTCCTTGAGAAACTGTTCAACAACAGCTCCAAATTTCATCTTGCCTGTTCCTGGTGTGGTAAGATCCGAGTCACTAGTGCTGCCTAGGCATCTGGGAGAAGCAGCAGGTTCATTTGCTGCTTGCTGTCACCTCAACCTTGTCTCCATAGCAGCTGTGCCTCTGGGCACCAACTGCAGTGTAGCCAAGGCAGGCAGGGAAGGGTTATGTGGCTCTACAAGCTTTGCAGCATGAGTGCAGGTGGGTGGGGCTGCCATTGGGATCTCACCCAGCCTGGCTTTGGTGGAAGCACGTCCTTCGAGGTGGGTAGCAGAAATAAGGAGCTATTCTGGGGCTGAAAGCAGAGGGAGCAGCTCTTGCATAGCTTACTTTCCTGATATTTAAAATGTCTGCTTCAGTGGGAGCTGCAGCAGTGTCTGTGACAGGGCATTCCCAGAGCTGGCACTTGGCGTGGTAGTAACCTTAGTACTGATGGTTCCCTGATGCCTGTGAGAGCCACTCGGGCCAAGAAGATACCTTAGCTGAAGTGCTTCAGCACTGGTGATCTTTTGCCTTAACAGCAGGAACA
Organism: Tricholaema leucomelas; assembly: GCA_013400475.1. Classification (NCBI taxonomy): domain Eukaryota; kingdom Metazoa; phylum Chordata; class Aves; order Piciformes; family Lybiidae; genus Tricholaema lacrymosa; species Tricholaema leucomelas. The sequence goes on from WAAF01018281.1 coordinate 1,529,026, forward strand.
ACTGCTGTAGCCACATCAGATATTTTAAAGGTCGTTTGCATGTGATGCTTAGGGATATGGTTTAGGTGAACCTTTTAGAGTAGGGTTATCGGTTGGACTTGGTGATCCTGAGGATCTTTTCCAATTGGAATGTTTCTGTGATTCTGTGAAAGCACTTTCTGGGTGTTAGAATCATAAAGTCCCTTGATTTTATTTCATTTCTATAAGGAGTATTAAGGTTGTAAAAAGGATTGATATTCACTGATAGGGAATTTTAAGTTATGAGATATACAGCTGCTGGTGTAACCTTAAAGGGCTTCAGTTGTGTGCTTCCTGATAGAGAATTTGATTACCTCCATGTTTTTCTATATAGCTGCTTTTTTTTTTTCCCAAGGAGTTTCTGGCTGCTTTGGCAAATGAGTTTGTTTTATGGTTCAATTTGTTTTGTCGGTTGTTGGGAAGAGAGTCTTTTTTTGCCTATGAAGTGTCACCAGTTTGTTGCTTATGGCTTTGCATGCTTTAGTACTTTTGATGTGGTAAACTAAACCACATTACATTTGAGAAGTTTCTCTAATGTTACCTGCTTCATATCAGAAATGGAAAATTGATCTGTGAACCTGGCAAGACTACAGGAGGAAACAGAGTTGTATTTCTGCTTTTACCATAGTGATGCTATATGTGAGACTGGGTCAGTGTTCTCAAGTGTCAGCTTTTTGTTGGGATCTGTGAATGTTGTCTGAAGCCTTAGGCTGATGTGTATGCAAAATTCATGCTTACTTCTGAACTGAACATAATGACCCTAGATACGGTTTCCCATATATAAAATCTGTTTTACGTTCATAACAGTCAATGGCATCCTGGCTTGTATTAGAAACACTCTGGCCAGCAGGAACAGGGAGGTGATAGTCCTCCTGTGCTCAGCACTGGTGAGGCCACACCTTGAGTATTGTATTCAGTTCTGGGCCCCTCACTGCACTGAGGTTCGGGAACATGTCCAGAGAAGGACAGTGAGGCTGGTGAAGGGCATGATGTACCTGGCCTATGAGGAGTATGTGATGGAGCTAGAGTTGTTTAATCTTGAGCAGGCCGAGGGGAGACCTCATTGTTCTCTACAATTACATGAAGGGAGGTTGGAGTGATGAGGGGGCAGCCTCTTCTGCTTGAATGGCAAGTGACAGAACTAGAGAAAATGGTTTCAAGGTGCACCAGGGGAGATTGAAGGTGGATGCCAGGAAATACTTCTTCACAGATAGGGTTATCAAGCATTGGAATGGTCTGCCCAGGGCAGTGGTGAAGTCACCATCCCTGGAGGTGTTTAAGCAGCCTGTGGACATGGAGCATAAGGACATGGTTTAGTGTTGACCCTTCAGTGCTGGGTCAGAGGTTGGAATGGATGATCTTTGAGGTCTCTTCCAACTGGATGTTTTCTGTGATTCTGTGATTTGGCAAAGATGCTATGAAAAGAAGAGTTAATACTGTGCTGCTGAGTACTGTGGAAAAGTTTAGAGAGAATGATTAAATTCTTATCTGGCAAAAATGCAATAGATAAGAGCAGCATTTGCAGATGAGCAGTGGGTCTTTAGAAACTTGAGGAGCAATAATCTGTTTCATTGCCCAAATGACTAAGCATAGTCACAGGAAAAGAAATCTTGTTTAAAGATAAACTGCATAATATTGTATACTTCATGTCCCTACAAAAGGCAAGTTGGGGTTGACAGCCACTTTAATTTTGTTCCTGTGTAACTTGGCTAGAGTAGGTAAATTTAGTATTCATCTATTCATACAATAGTTTGAATTGGAAGGGACCTTAAAGATCATCTAGTTCCAGTTCCCTGCCATGGGCAGGGACACATTCTACTAGATCAGAATGCTCAAGGCCTTGAACACCTCCAGGGAGGAAGAGAATCCCCAACCTCCCTGGACAACCTGTTCTAGTGTTTCACCACCTTTACAGTAAAAAAATTCTTCCTAATATTTAAAGTCCCGAGGAGGGCCATGAAGATGATCAGAGGGCTGAAGCATCTCCCCTATAGACACAGGCTGAAAGAGTTGGGGCCATTCAGCCTGGAGAAGGCTCTGGGGAGACCTTGTAGCATCCTTCCAGTACCTGAAGGGGGCCTACAAGAAGGCCGGGAAGGGACTTTTTACAAGTGCTTGTAGTGATAGGATGAGAGGGAATGGATTGAAACTTGGGAAGGGCAGATTTAGACTAGTGTTCAGTGCAGTGTAGATGATTTGTTAAGTTTTAGCCCAGATGTTCTTATTTCAGTCTAGTAAAGAGGATGTCACAAGACCTTAGAAGTTAGGCTCAAATGTACAGAAAAGAAGCTCATTAATAAATTCTTTTGCTCTTTTTTTTTTTTTTTTTTAACCAAATGCAGAATTGAGGAAGAATTTCAAAAATTTGTGCTGGTCACGACAGTATTTGATTGACAGTTGATGAAATGGCTTCTGTTTGCACTGACAGCTATGAGGGGTTTGTGACAGCCTCATGGAATTTGTTCTTTATGAAGGTGACAAGAGCTCTAGTGTAATTACATTTATTTCTGAGTTGCTACCTAAAAATTAATTTCAAAAAGAGGGAAAAGATTCTAAGTTACTTAATCTAATTTCTGCATGTTCAACTCTGATAGGAGAGTGTTCTCTTTATTTTGGATTCTGTCACTGGGTAATAGCTTTGCAAATTTTTCTCACAAACCAGCAAATGTGTGCTTTAACAGACCTGAAATCATCAAAATTGCATTTTATTTAGTTTTCTTGTCTCCCTCCTCCCCAGAAAATTAAAAATGTCAAGGTCAAATCAAAAGCTTGTGCTGGTTACTGAATTTCTTTATTTGTTTGGGGTTTTTTTATCTTTTTAAGTAACAATTTAATTCTGGAGTGTGCTCCATGCAATAGCATGGATTGTACTCACCTTGCTGCCATTTTGCTGAGGAATTAGATTCTTTAGGACATGCTGTACAAAATGGGTATGTACTGAATTGGATAACTAGATCAGATGATATGTAGAGAAACACTTGGTCACATTGGTATGCCTTAAAATGTTTTTGAAAAGGAAATAGTAGTTTGGAGGTTTTGTACAATGAGAACAGAACTGCTTGAATCTTGTTGCAGAATGTTTTGTGTCTGAGTTTTTGTGCACCTTCATTTGCATGTCAAGAGAGATGTTGAGATACTGGAGCATGTCCAGAGAAGAGCAACAAAGCTGGTGGGAGGCCTGGTATATAAGCCCTATGAGGAGAGGCTGAGGGAACTGGGGTTGTTTAGCCTGGAGAAGAGGAGGCTCAGGGTTGATCTTAATGCTGTCTACAACTACCTGAAAGGAGGCTGTAGCCAGGTGGGGTTGGTCTCTTCTCTCAGGCAGCCAGCAACAGAACAAGGGGACATAGCCTCAAGTTGTGCCGAGGGAAGTATAGGCTGGATGCTAGGAGGAAGTTCTTCCCAAAGGGAGTGATTTGCCATTGGAATGGGCTACCCAGGGAGGTGGTGGATTCGCTTTTCCTGTAGTTGTTCAAGCAAAGCCTGGATGAGCCACTTAGTGCCATGGTCTAGTTGATTGGCTAGGGATGGGTGCTAGGTTGGATTGGATGATCTTGGAGGTCTCTTCCAACCTGGTCAATTCTATGTTTCTATGACAAGTCCTTGTGGAAAAGGGGAAGTGCTGCACAGCACTGCACTGCTCCTCATCTACTGTGTACAGGGTAGAAATGCTGCTTTTTGTGGGGAGAAGGGTGGATTTCTTAGTGTCTGTTCACTGAACTTGCTATAATGCTGTATTTTTTTTCCAGATCACTGAGATACTTTTTACGTAGACATTTAGAAACATGGAGAAAATGCAATAAAATTTCAGTCTTGCAAAACATTTCAGTAGCGTTTGGTTTGTCATTTCCAAAATGACAAGATGTTGTAACTTTGAATGTCAAAGCCACTCAACTTGTCAGGATTTTGGGGTTAATTCTTTTTTTTTTTTTTCTCCCCCTTTCCCCTTTAAGATCGTGCTGGAAGCATCAGTACTCTTGATTCGTTAGATTTTGCAAGATACTCTGATGATGGCAATAGGGAAGCAGAAGAAAGAGTAGCAGGTAAGTGTTTTGTATGATTTAGGAGTTACAGAATGCTAAATTCACAGTTAGATTTGTTTCTCTTGTAAGTCTATTTAAATGAAGATTCCTGCGAAGACAAGACTTCACCGTGATGGTTTAACTGGTCACTTGAAATTTCATCACATTTCAGACACTTCTGTTATGATGAATGTAAATATTCAGGCAGATGTACTTCTTTATGTCACCAGGATAGAAGCAAGCAGTACACTTCAAAGTTGTCCCCAGATTTTGACAGTGTTAACAATATCTTGATATTGCCTGCTGACTACTACTGTGTAGCTGAAACATATGCTGAAATATTATATGTAGTAGTCTGTGATTGTTGTAGCCTCTGACAGACTCTGTGACTACTACCTGGGTGGTAGCTTTCTGATGTGATCTGCAGCAAGTCATCTCTTAAATATAGCTCATGTGTAGATCAAAAAAGCATTACCAAACCCAGAGTGAATTTGGGATTTTCTCAGTTCCATAAATCTTAATTGCTACAGATCATTTGATTTAATTCATTGTATAAGATTGATTTGAAGAAGCGACAGGGGGGTGTTTTTGCCTCTTGAAGCTGATGGGAATTCAGAAGCCTGTGGCATTTGTGATTTTGGAATTTATGATTATTTCATCAAAGGCAGAGACTGCTTTTATCTTAGATTTGAAATGATTATAATAATCTCTTTTGCATGTCTCTCTAATAATCTCTTTTGCATGTCTCTCTAATCCAGCCTTTTTTGTAAGATCAGGTATTAAGTTATTCACAGCTGATACACAGAAACCCACAAAAGCTCTCTAGACATTGCTGCAGAATTGTTTGCTTGTCAGTTAATGCTGTTTAGTATCATGAGGACACAATGGTTGTCCATGCCGGTGACTTTTGTTCTGCAAACTGCTGTGTCTCTGCTCTGAATTGCCCTGTGTCATCCTAGCAGAAACACTGTAGCATTCTTAAGCAAAGACTGCTGAAACTTCCTTCTGTAAAAGATCTTGATTCCAGAACTTCATCTCTCAGTCAGTTCAAAACGGCAGCCAGGATTGACTCAGAGAGAAGAAACAAAAATGTTGGGGAAAAGGTTTTTCTCACCTGGTCAGTGTTTCTGAGGTAAAGGACTGGATATTTTGGTGTTTGGTTTAGAACTATAGGTACTTGTTGTTCTTCAGTTTATATGGAGACTCCCAGATTCTTATTACTATCTAATTATTGTCTTTTTTCAATAGATGTAGTCAGTTTCAAAGAACCAATGCTTGTAAATACACAGCTAGTCTTCTAAACCAAGTGTTTAAGGAACCTCAGTATGTCTTCATTGTGCTTGGAATACAAGGAAGAAACAAGAAATTATGAATATTTTCATTTTTTCCATCATTTTGGTAGAGTTTTCCTGTTTCTACTGGTTTTTGGCCATAGTATTATTGAAAGAGGTAGTTTAGTGTTTGCTTGGAGCTGTCTTTAACTGAATTGGGTTAGAAATGCTCACAGAATATAAAGGCTAATCAGAATTGACATGGAGTAGAGCCGTTCATCTTCTGATGGAACATCAATGACAAAACAGTGATTGTTTCAGTATGAAATCAATATATCCTAAACTTGAATACTAAATTGAATTAAGTACATCCTAAAATAAAACTTTTGAAGATTAGAGAGTATCAGTTGACTACTATATGTAATAAATAAGCAAATGATATGGCAGGATATGTACAGTATATTTCTGTGTTCCTTCAGAGGGGTTCTTTGAAGAATTACTAAGAAGTGACAGAACTTGAACAAAGCAAGACCAGATATTATTTCTGGATGTTTGTAAAGATTCAGAGTTTTCCAAAGTACCCAGTTTCTACTTAAAATTCTGGTTTGGTTGTAATTCCTTAAAATCTTTTACCTCAGTTCTGTTTAAAACTGTCTACATGAGCAATATACTTCAGAAACCTTCTAAGTATTTAGTTTGCACATTTTGTCAGTAGAGGTTTCAAAAGGTTTTCATTTCCAGTCCCTCTTTAAATAAATTCTGGCTTAAACCTGCTTTTGATATAGTTCTTAGCTGCACAAATGCAGCTTGAGCCATATCTGGAAGTCCATCCTGCTGATTTCTTTGCATATTCATTCTTCCTAGTGAAGAGATTTGATCCTCAGGAGATAAAATTGTAATTTTTTTGTGGAAGCTCGAGGCCACAGTATCTGGTAGCCATATTTTTTCCTTGGTAGCTCTCAGGAGTAAGGTTTGAATAGTTTCTTTTTCCAAATACCTTTCTCATGCTCTTATCTTTCTTTTTTACTGTTTGAACAGAACTCATTATTTCCTTACCAATTCCATAGTCAAATGTCAAATAAAGGATAGAGAATAAATGCACATCAGTCAGTAAAAGGAACAGGTCTTGAACCAGAGTTTTTAAAATGGGAGTTAGAAATACTTTTATAACATGGCAATGTTAGAAAGCATCAAATGAAGAACTGCCCAGAGCCATCATATTTCTGGTTTGCCCCTGCAGATGGTATTAGACTTGGCTACAGTGTGTTTTTTTATTTTACCAATCAAAAAAATTCCTGGAAGTAACTAGAGATGCTCTTGGCTGAAATGAATTTCAGTATTTCATATCTGTTAGTTCACTTCATTCCATCTGGCATTATAATAAAATTTTGGCCTAGAAGCAGATATGTTTTGCAGAGTTAGTGTGAACTTGGCACTTGGAAAATTTGATTGAATTAAGCTGAGTCTTTCCTAAAACTTTTATTATCAGCTTGGCTGAAAAGATGCAAGTCTCAAAAGCTAGTCAGGATGCAGATGAGTGTGGCAGAAGTAATTGCAATTTAGAAAACATCCATTTTCTTCCTTAACTACCTGATTTTAACAAAGATTGCTGTGTAGGAAAGTGAACAATATTTGAATCTTGTCATTCACAGAGAGGTTCAAAAACTGTATGTGTCCCTAATACTTGTAGTGTAAAAGATGGAAACAGTTTCTTCTGTAAGACTAGCAAATCTTGACTCTGAATTCATGTATTAAGTGCTACAATAGTGTTAAGATAAATTGGGTTTGAAGGATTTGTTAGGATTAGTAAACATCCTCCAAATCTGAGTTTTTATGACACAACCAGAGAATGGAAAACTCGTTCCATTCCCATGGAATAAGAGTATGCTTAATTTGAAGTCAAATATCCCATGGAATAAGAGTATGCTTAACTTGAAGTCAAATGCTCACAGCTTTCGGTGTAAATAGGTCATCTGGCATTCAATCTAAGGAACTGAATCTTTTGCCACAATTTAAACTGACCGTGTGCACAGGTATGTTTGTGATCTAAAACTCTCACTTTCCATAATTCAAAGTACTTAGTGTTGCTAACCTGCCTTTGACATCTACTGTTTGGAGAATCTGATCATTTTGAAACCACAGTGTTATGTTCTCCATTTTAATAACATTAATTCTCATAATTAAACTCCAGTTCAATCATTTGTGTTCTCAGATGTCCCTGCAGTAATCATTGTTTTCTGGTTAGGCTATGTGTCTGTGATAAGCAGAATACTGTCCCTGTCAGAATTTGAAAGGAAGAAACAGGTTCAAGACCCACTTGATTATTTTGGAGGATTTCATTTATCTAGACTTAGGTTCACAATGCCTGTTTTTTTACAGAGCCTTTTTGTCTAAGCTCTGTAAAAATCGTGTGCTGTTGAAATGAGAAATGAGTCTCCAAAACAACAGCTTCAGGTCTGGTTCAGGTCTATTCATGTTACATGATTCACACTGCCTCTAAATGTGGTCACTTCTTTTCTTCTTAGGACTTGTATTAGAGGAGTGGGACTTTAAGAAACCTCAGGTCTTTATGTATACTGTGATAGTGGCTTCACTTTTAATTATAGTCACAGAATTTAAATTTCTTCTAATGGATTCAAAATGTATGCACAAATCCATCAGGCATAATGAGATGTCATACACATTTTAGAGGGCATAATTTAGGACATCTAGAGTTCTGTGTTTACTTTAGGAGAAGGAATAACTCAAAATGATAGCTAAGAAATAAATAAAAACAAAACCTGTAATATGTCCAAATTTGAGAAAAGTGACATAAGCAAATACTTCAGACAAGTGGGTTCACAACATAAAATTACCTTTCTAGTGTTGTCTGAAGTACTTCTTACTCAAGTATGCAAAATCTGACAAAATAATTCACATGTAGCATGTAAAATTCCAATATATTCTGAAAAAATACTGCTTATACAAAAGCAAGTGCTGAATATTTTCGTTGTTTATTTCTTCAGCCTTTCTTTTGGCCTTGGCCCATCAAGACTGCTGCTCATGGATCTCTAGACGTGATAAATATGCCAGATCACAGGTTGTCCTTTAGAGCCAGCTTCTCAATCTATGGTTCAGTGACTTACAAAGCCACTAAAAAAATGTGAGAGAGTAGAATGAAACCCTTGAGAAAACTTCCATTTTTCACCTTTGAAGCTGAGCAGATAAGCTGCCTGCTTCTGGTATGCACTTAACGTTTTAAGATGTATTAGATGGAGACATTTAAAAATCACTAATCTGAAAATCTCTGTCTAGTGCTTAGTCACGTGCTTGAAATATTTAGCTGTTTTAAGTAAGTTGAAGTAATTTTTTTTTTTCCAAGTGGTATCTGTAGAAATTTGAGTACCTTATAAAAAGAAAATGCAACAAAACCACTTAAATTCTGAACGGTTTTCTCCCATAAAGCAAAAGAGATTGTTCAGAAATGCCCTTTCCTTGTATGATGATTAATCAACTTCAGAGCTCTACATTTCTGTCTCTGCTTTTCCAAGTATCCTGAGTAGAGGAGCATCAATTTAGTTCTGTCCTTTCCTAGGCTTTCTGCAGCAAAATTGCCCTGTCCTTAAGGAGTATCTGGTCCTTTCACCAGATACAACTGTATTCATGCTATGAGTTCAGTCAAGCTTGAGGTTAAACTTCAGCTGGCTTTATCAATGCTTTGCTTTTCTAAGGTACATAAGCTTTGCAACAAAGGAGGGGGAGGGGAGAGTGATCAGGTTGTTTATTTTAGAAGTCACTAACAATGGTTACAAAGAAAGGAGTTACAAGTAACTTTCTTTGTTTAAGAGCATGTCATATCATCAACAAATGGGGATTTCCAGTGTTACTTCGTTAATACACGTTGAGATCAAAGTCATGACACATTTCTGCAGAGAATTGCATTTCAGTATAGCTTCTGAAATAAAGAGCTCTTTGTTGCAGTTTAAGATTTGAACTTATGTTGTAGCTGTTCACAAATATTTATACTTGCATTAAAAAAAGCAAACTGCAAACCATCTTCAAATAAAAGCTGAATTTGTGACTTAGATACATCAATGTCTGTACAGTGGTAATTATTATGATGGTATTAGGAAGACATAGTAGATGAGATACAACTATAAGTGTTTGTTGTAGTAGAATGGTGTGGCTGTTATATACTGCAAAGTGACAACTTCTCAAATGTATTATGTTCAGAATCTTCCACCATCTATAAAGAAACATGCAGCAGAGTAATCTTTCAAGGTGTAATGTGTAAAGTCTTCATGGCTTCTAAGTATTTTCAGCATCGTGACAGGTCGCTAAAAATGAATTCTTGCCGTCTGACATGGGTTTGTCTGACATGAGGCTTTTTGGCTTTCTATGCCTTCAGACATGTCTTACTCCTATTTTCCTTAATGAGATTCCTGAGTTTTTCTAATTTATGTTTTTTTTTCCCCAAGTTTTTTTATTTCATTATTTCTATCATTCTAGTGCAGGGCACTCCTGATCTGCAACTGTTCTGGTCTTGGAAAATGTTTTCTAGAAGAAAATGTTACCATATAGTCATTTCCATCAGAAGAACTACTTGATTTGAATTCCTTGCATTTTTCAAAAGCTAACAAATTAACCACTTACAATGGTAACTGTGGAATAGTAGTTCAAATGCAAGAAGTGCTAAAATTCTCAGATACTTGACTACAAGAGCATTTTCTAACTTTGTTGCACAGAAGTATTTGCAGATCAGCATTGCTAAATACTAGAGAGATGTTTACGTATCTTATTCATTGTATCCTCAGTTGTGCTTTTGTATTGCTGCAGTAAAATTCTGTGCATCAAACAAGTTACTTTCATGTAGCAAATGTGATGTACTGTAGTTAGTCCTTCAGTTTTTATGGATAAATGCAAACTGAGTGAATCTTTTTTTCCATGCATGCTCATTATAAAAAAGGTTGTTAGCAATAAATGCTCAAAAGAGGAAAATATTCTATTAGCAGTCCTCAGTAGCATTTCTTACAAGCAAGAGCCAATGTGGTGTTTCAGCCATGCATTGTCCTCTGTAAATATTTCAAAATGCCATGGCATATTCTTTCTAGGCAGTGGTTTTAAATCTCATTAATATTTTCTTATTAAATGCAGCTGCAACATTTTTAGTTTTACCTGGAAGGAAAAGGAAGTGTTAGGTAATCTATTTAACACTTCAGTGGGAGCTGTTCTGTGCTCATCTGTGCACAGAGTTAAATGAAAAACTCCTTTCTGCTAACTGTCTTCAAGTGTGATTAGATTAATGTGGGAATTAATGAAATGCATGTAATTACCTGGTAATTCCTTAAATAGGTTCCCTGAGATGCTCTAACCGTAGACAGATATAAAAAGACCATTTACTCTGTCTTTTGCAGAGGTACAGGGTTTTAACATTTCGAGCTGCAATATACATGTGAGATGCTCTAAATGTAGACAGCTATGAAAAGAACATTTACTCTGTGTTTTTTACAAAGGTACAGGGCTTTGACATTTCAACTACTACAACTACAACTTTTGATGCATGTGACCTCAGCATCAAAACAAATGACATTCCAGTGTAAACAAAGCACTTTTTGGAGACAGTGCCCTTATTGGAGGAAGCATTGTAACATGAGAGACACATAACAGTGATCAGGGGGGTAGAAGGGTGGCACAGGTGATAACAGCAGCCAGGAGTACACATCTTTGAATCTCCAGCTCTAGGTCATTGCATCTCTTGTGTAGTCTGGAGTCCCTGGGAGTTTTTAAGGATAATGGAGCAAAGACACTTTTCTTTCAAGTGTCTAAGTGATACAGGAAAGCTGCAGAATTTACTTTTTTGTTGTTGTTGTGGACTTGTGCATCTGTTAAATGTATTCAACTGAATTCAGAATATTAATCCTTATCAATGTAGGATATTCCTAAAACTCCACTGTTTTTAATTTTAAACAGAGATTTAAAACAAGATTATTCTTAGGAGTAAAATAAACTATGTTTCAAGTTCTGCCACCTAACTGCTACTAAAATATCAGTGAATAATTTAAGTAAATAAATATCTAAGTGTAGTCTGAATGAGACAGTACATTCGCCTCATGGTTTAAGCTTTGCTACATGGAGACAGCTTCCTCTGCTGCCAGTATGTATTTGCTTAATTTAGATCTGTCCTCTGCCTTCATCTTCCCCTTGTCCCAAGGAATCAAAACCATTTGACGGCCTGAGCTGATTGTAAGAGTGGGGAAGAAATCAGAAGCATTTCCTGATAATAAACAGAACCCCCCAAAATCTTACAGCGAGTCCTTGTCAGACAGCTTGAAATTTTGATTCAGCCACCTCAAGGCCTGTGAAACTATGGAAAATGTTCACCAGTTTGCTTTCAGACCAACTCTGCTGCATGTGTTCATTAGTTCCATAAAGACTGCATGCTTTCTGTTTAAGACAAACTGTATATTTTTTTTCACACCCATCCTTGCTTTTTATGTTTTATTTTTGTTTCCCTTGCCTTGATTGGATGCCTGTGTGTGTTTAATCCAAATCCCTGTCCAGTCCTGGAGTTTGAACTACGGAAAGCCAAGGAGACCATACAGGCCCTCCGAGCCAACCTGACTCAGGCTGCAGGTGGTGTACATAAACCTTTTCTTAAGTCTCTACTTCAAACAATGTAGAAGTAGCTGAGCTTATCCTGTGTGAAACAGTATAAACTTAGTTACTTTTTTTTCCCTCTCCAGAAAATGAAGTTCCATTGCAGGAACGAAAAAATTATAAGTCAAGTCCTGAAATTCAGGTAGGTGGCTTGGTGATAACTGGGAGTTGCATGAGCTTTAAGACAGATTTGCTTCTGCAATTCAAAGGAAAATGAATCCAAAATGTAGTGTATTATTTTCTTATTTTCCAGGAGCCAATCAGACCTCTTGAGAAAAGAGCTCTAAACTTCTTAGTTAATGAATTTTTATTGAAGAATAGTTACAAGCTTACATCAATAACGTTTTCAGATGAAAATCATGATCAGGTAACATTTTCTTTTCATTTTTTTTAAGTGCTTGCTTTTCCATATTCTAATCTTTAAGTTTTCATTTCAAATAAGGATGTGAATATAGTAAGATTTTCAGTGTAATGTTTTCCTTCGCTCATACACATCTTATTTGTGCTGCTGATCATCTCATGGCCTATATCTGCATATACTTGATTGTACTATGGCATTGAATACAGTCTTGGAAGAGATCTCCATAATAACATTATGTCTTAGCTAATTCCAAACATAGCTGTGCTTTGATAAGTTTTACTTTAAATTATGAGTTTTATGTCTCTCTTGGCTTGCATTCCATGGGAAAAGTTCTTGCTAGTGTGCAGAAAGTTCTAATTATGTTCTGACTGTTACTGGGTGAACAAAACATCACCACTCAATATATATTCATGACAAAACAGGAATACTGTGAGAAGAATTAATTATTGAATTAAATATTGAATTTCAACCAATTCTACCTATAATTAATCCTCTAATATCTTCCCTACAATTCATATCCTAATCTGTAAAGAAAATGGGTTCTTAAATAAAATTTCTGGATTGGCCACTTAACTTTTGAGATTAGCACTGCTGGGTTTCATACAAATACTTGTGAAGACACAGTGCACAAAAGAGCAAAGGTTAATAAGTTATCCTTTTTTAGTCTTTTTAAGTGTTCTTTAAGTGTTTTAAGTATCCTTTTTAAGTATCCTTTTAGTCTTTTTAAGTGTTCTCACTGAAAACATTTTCTGTTTGAGACAATTAGCAAAAAAAAAAAAGAATTGCATAATTCTAACAAGTAAATCTAAACATACTACAATTAACATGTGGAATGCAACTTTTTTTTCCTAAATATTCACGTAATTCTTTCAGAAAATAATCTGTCTTCCAAATAGGTGTATTTAACCAGGCTGTGCAAAAAATAGAGTGAAAATTGTGATCAGTAGGAAAAATGTTTAAAAAAATACTCTCAGCAAACAATCACAGAATCATTGAGGCTGGAAAAGACCTCCAAGATCAAGTCTAGCTGATGACCTAAGAACCTTGACATTAGCTAAACCATGCCACCAAGTGCCACATCCAGTCTTTTTCTAAAAACCTCCAGGGATGGTGACTCCACCACCTCCCTGGGTAGTCCATTCCAGCGCCTAATCAACCTTTCTGTGAGGAAGTGCTTCCTAATATCCAACCTAAACCTCCCCGGTACAGCTTCAGACCATGGCCTCTTGTCCTGTCACTGGTTGCCTGGGAGAAGAGCCTGACCCCCACCTGACTACAGCTTCCTTTTAGGTGGTTGTACAGGGTGATAACGTCTCCTCTAAGTCTCCTCCAGGCTGAACACCCCCAGCTCCCTCAGCCTCTCCTCATAAGACTTTCCTTCCAGCCCCCTCCCCAGTCTCATTGCTCTCCTCTGGACCCACTCCAGCACCTCAATATCCTTTTTGCGGTGAGTGCCCTAGAACTGCAGACAGCACTCGAGGTGAGGCCTCATTAGTGCTGAGTAAATGAGCAGAATTAGATCCCTAGTCCTGCTGGCCACACTATTCTTGGTAGAGAACAGGATCGTATTGGCCTTCTGGGCACACCGCTGGCTCATGTTCAGCTTCCTTTTACCTAGCACTCCCATGTCCCTCTCTGCCAGGCTGCTCTCCAGGTACTCATCCCCCAGTCTGTATCACTGCATGGGGTTATTGTGGCTGAAGCGTAGGACTCTGCACTTGGTCATTTTGAATCTCATACCATTTGCCATTAGAAGTCCTATGTAATAGTGCATATGCTTAGTTAGCTATAAAGGCATAGAATAATTGTGCAATGATAGGATGGTGAGGTGTCAATGAGAAAAGAAGGGGATGTAGTGATGGCTTGAGACAGAAGGTCCTAGTACTGCTTACATTTCTATACAATTAAGACAAATTATGTCCAGATTTCATTGAGAACATGCACCCTATCTGTCAGCCACCTACAGAACTGTTTGACTGTCTGCCTCTGGAAAAATTACACTGGCTCTTGTGAATGAGTTGGGAACAAACCTATCCGTCTTCCACTGACTGCACTGATTTCCTGCTAGAATTTAATCAGTGTTCTATCTGATTCAAAAAAAGTGTTCAGTCCTGGAAAAACTATAGATGTGATCTATGTGGTTTTGGCAGCTCCTCTCTTTAGTACATCACCTAGAACCACCTTTAGGGTGAAGCTGCTTTGGATCACGATTGAGATCTTTCTTTTTCTACTTTTGTGCTTTGCTCTCTTGATTTCAAGCTTTCAGCTCCTTAACTACAGCGCAGTCTTAACGTGATTATTTTTTGGTTGTATGACTTGCAGTCCAATGAGAAAGAGAAACAAAAATAAAAGGAAACTTATTGTATGCCTGATTTGATTCCTTTGAAGGATTTTGAACTTTGGGATGATGTAGGATTGAACATTCCAAAACCTCCCGACCTATTACAACTCTATCGTGACTTCGGAAACCATCATGTTACTGCAAGAGATGTGGTGGATGTGTCAGTTGGTGTGGAAGATGATGAGTTAGAGGCTGCTACTCCAGTACTTGGGAGTGAACCTGTGTTTGAAACACCACAGTCAATAGAAGTAAGAGTCTGTACAGAATAAACACTTCAGCTTTTTTGCAGTAGCGCTTACCTTTATTGTACTAAACTCTCTTGTTTCTATCTTGTGTTTAGCAATGTTTAATAGTGCAAAAATTAGAAGATCAAATTAGTGTGTTAAACAATGAGAAATGGTCTTTGATGGAACAAATCCAAAGACTTGAGAGGTATGTACTTACCAATCTACTGATAAATGTTGATATAACTTCTCAATGATTTTCTGACACATGTACAAAAACATACAATTTGCATGTATAAAATTACTAGGAGAGTTTCAATGCAGGGCAGTCTTTCTTTTTTAATCTGTAGTATTTGATTTAGGAGGAGGAAAAGATATCAAAGTGGCTGTTTCCCTTTTATTACTTGCATCATTTAATTTTATCAGTTTTGTTCTTTCAGTGCCACTTATTTATTTACTTTTTTGAAAGCAGGAGAAGTTCTGATATGTTTTGTGTAGGTTTTCTCCTCAGTCAGCTTTATTTTGTTTCTTAGCACTATGGTGTGTACAGTTTGCAAACACTGTTTGAAAGATATTTGTCTTAATATCTTACTTCAACACAGCTTTTCTTTCTACAGAGCATGATTAGTAGAAATAACAGTATCTTTAACAAGAAAAAAAGTGGTCACAGTATGATTCTGTAAGCTATAAGGTACCATTCTTCTTAAAGAAATACAGCAAATGCGACATGTGGACAAGTGCATAATTTTTCATGTGGGTTTATTGGCTTGTATAGTTACTATTTCAAGCCAGATGGGATACTACATGTTAATTCACCAAGAATTTCAAGTTTTTGTGCCACAAATAGAGTTCTGTCTCGTGATGATTTTTGTCTCAATGCTTAAATTTCAGCCCGAAGCAGGTAATGCTATTTTTGTTCATTTATTTCATTGATTCATTCAAAGTGCAGCATTTTTACTGCTATTAATTACTGACAAAAGAACACCCTTAATGTAGCACTGATTTGAACAGCCTGTGTGACCCAAGTTTGTTCTTTGAAAAATTTTCAAACATGCTGGAGCTGAAATGGAAGCTCTTCAGTGCCTTGTCCTTGTTTCTGTGCTTCAGCCTTGTGATTCCAGCAAGATTCTCATGAAAACTACAAAAATGTTTCATCCTTCTCCTTTTTTCCAGTGAAATAGATATTCTCAAGAATGAAAACTTTGCTGTGTCAACAGTTTATGGCGTAGCTCCCCAACCTTCTTTAAAACAAGTGCCTCTCACAGTCTCGGAGGACAATGGACGGTACTTGGATATCAAGAGCTCTGAGAGTGACAATAAACATGGAAACACTGAGGAGACAAACCTTTCTTTATTAGCTGAAGTGGATTCAAGGACTTCTAAAGATGATCTGCTAAGTTCAGTGCCCCGTAAAGAACTGGAGAAACTGTCTTCTTGTGCTCCATCAACTAAAGCTGCAGTCCACTTCGATAAACCCAATAGGTTGGTGAGAAGTTTTCAACTGGAATGCTTTAGTGAAATGTTTTTGTCAAGTGGATAGATATTTTCCTAGCAGTAAAATTCTGCAGAATTTGTAGATCATTTCTGGTTTGAATGCAAACAAAAGACTTAACAATACCTTTAGGGTACAGTACTCCTATTTTCATTTTCCTAATCTTTTAAGGATGGAGTAAATTTAAGAAACTCATTTTTAGTATTAAATTTAAGGGTTTCACCTCCTACTTGTTTCTAAAACCAGTCCTGTTCCTAGCAATGACAAACCCCCCCCAACCAAACAAATAAATTAAAAACCCAACACTAAAACCAGAGGTGAATGGGGAGATAGGGTATTTCCATTCTCTTTTCAAATTTAATTTCATAATGAAATGTCTTCTGCTGGAAGAGCTGTTTGGCAGCTTTTTTTCTGTGTAGATATGTATAAATTGTCTTAAATACTCTGAGAGCTGTATGATTTTTTTTTTCCCCCTTTTTTTTAATAATCAGAATATTCAGCAGCATTCTGCTTGTGGAGCTTTAAATTTAGGGCAAGTCTTCACTGGGTTACTATGAACTTTTTTTTTATCAAAGTAGAGTATTCATGTTGTGTTGTTACATGGAGGCTGATGAGTTCCTGTCTGAGTGTTCTTGAGAAAACCTTTCAAACCTATTGTGATGGGTTAGGAACTTCACACACACACACTACTGAAATTTACCAGACCGGCTCAGATGGCATGGGAGTAAGATGAAGCTATATTTACAAGTAAGATGAGGCTATATTTAGAGCAAAGCTAAATTGACAAGCATATATACACAGTATATTTACCAGTATTTACAATGATGTACAAATTAGAAATAATACAGAAATCCCAACTTTCCTCTCACACAAAGGAAACTGCCCAGAAGAGGCTCAAAGCTACTCCCTCTTTCTCCCTCTACTCTCCCAGACAGACAAACGATACAACCAGCAAAGCTTAGGTTATCTGTTAGCCAAGGTTAGTGGAGAGGTATTAGAACAGAACGGAAGAGAAGTGCACGGAGCAGTGTGCTAAAACAAAGTGGGACAAATTATATACATTTTGGGTCTTTCTCTCTCAGCAAAGCAATGAATGATACAGACTTCATCATTATTTTCTTTTTACAACCAAAGATCTGATTTCTCCTGTTAAAATATTCCAATTAGCCTCAAACCAGCACAAGCTTATAAAAAAGGAAACTCTTGGACAAAACCAAGATGACTGAAATTAAAGCAAGGACTTCACTGAAATTTAAAACATGTTTTCAAAACCCATACCATCAAGGAGAAATTTGAATTTTAAGTAGTAAACATGATTTCCTACTTGTCACATGTTTTTTAAACAGTCAGAACAGGAAAACCAGTCTGGTGTATTTGTCCATATCCTCCTGGCTTAGCGTAAACAATTACAAGTAGCAACTCAGATTTTTTTTTTAATATGCTTTTTTTTTGGTCAGGAAAGAGTGAATGATTATGTGTTTACTGTAGGTAGTGTGATGGAGTGAAGAGGAAACTAAAAGATCAAACTAATAGATCCATCCTCACAGACTAGAGTGGGACAATTTGTTTACGTTTTGGCTTTTTATCCCTTCCAGCAAATGCATGGATGATACAGACTTCAACGTTATTTTCTTTTCACAACCAATGATCTAATTTCTCTCATTAAAATATTCTAATTAGTTTCAAACTAGCACACCTATGCAGATTTTAGTCATTATAGTGAAGAGGGAAAGTGGCATGTTCCTTAAGCAATAGACAAACCACTGTGTAGCCATGAGGAGTAACACAGACCACAACCCTTACTGAGGGTGTGTACATCTTCCCGCCTGATGGTCCTGCCATTGCTATTCCCATGGCAGCTGGTAGCCATTCTGCTTTGTATTCTGGGAGTTCTCTTAGCATTTTTTGCTGGTGTTGATACAACATTGTGTTTCTAGAATTATTTTTTCAGCTGAAAATACCACATAGAAATCTGTGGTATTCTGTACAGAGGGAAAATTAATACAAGCTGTGAGGGGGAAGAAGAAGAAAAACCAGAATTACTGCCCCTGCTAGTAATTAACATTTCTTGCATACCCTAAGTATCCTGTTTCCTTTGGGTTTCCTGAATTTCTTGCACTAAGTCTTAAAGACACAGGCACTTTTTCAGTGGTATCTCAACTTTATAATAGAGCAGGAGGAGAGATACTCTGATTTACAAAAAAACAAATACCTTAGAGTCTTAATTCACATCTCTTCTAGTTAAATAGACTCGTGTCTAATGGGAGAGTAAATCTGGACTTAGATTTTTCTGGAAGATTACCAGTGCTTCCATTTAAGTTTTACAGATTTATTTATGTATTTCCTATCCTAGCTGAATATCTAGACTGTGTAATAATCAAAACTTACAGCTATTGTTTATCAATTGCTATAAACTTGTCTACCTAATTTCCTCTGTTGCTTGCTGCAAGCTTCTTTTTGCTCAGAAAAAATGGGAATGCCAGCAGGCAATAAGTGCATGAATATTAGCTTTGTGGTTTGGGGGTAGTGAGAATGTATATCAAAATAGCATGAAGTCACTGAGTGAGGAAGGAACTGTGAGTATTTCCAGTGGGGTTAGTGACAGCAGTCTCTAGAAAAACAGAATTGATTTTGCTGCTTACAGCTCTTTTAAATATGAACTGCATCTGAATATGAAAAGTAGTTGAAAAAAACCTCGAATCAACATTGAATTAACTTCAGAAGTCCTCTGAAATGCAATTCCCTGCAAAACTAAGTAGTGCATGTTCAGTGTGTAGCTATTTTTGTACTGAGTTTGGGGCTTACCATGTCAGTGAAGGGTCAAAGAAAACCATATTCAATAGTGTTTCGTAGATCTGTGTGACTAAATTTTCTTCCTGGGCTATGCACTGAGTTTGCAATAATGGAACTTTTTTTTCCATTTAAAATTACTTTATTTGTTGTGTGTTTTGAGATATGTGGGAGAAGAAGCACAGCTGAAGTGCAGGATACTTATTTCAGCCCAGGGATAATTATTTGTAGATGCCACTTACTACAATTTATTCAGAATGTATTAATCTAACTTGAAAGGCGCAAGATTTTTACTACTCTTTTTACTACTCTAGCTAGAGAGTGGATTCTTGGCATGATTCTTGCCCAGATGGGAAGGGATGATAGAAGATCAAGTGAGCCTGCTTTGTGTGAGTGCACTAGGAGCAGCTGTGCATGCGTGCTTGCAAATGAGGACACGGCCATCATTGGAAAAATGCCTGGTCTAACAGATTGCAGTAGAAAGCACTAACAGCAGTTTGCATAGGCTGCACCGTATGTATTTATTCAACTCAATTTAGGTATTTGGTAGCTTGCACCAAATACAAGGTGTTTTCTCTAGCAGCCACTCCTGACTTTTTCAGTAAATTGTGTCTTTTGCCCCCTTTATGGAATAGAATTGCAGTGCTTAGGGTTTGGATTCATCCTGTTTTCTTCTATTTTAGCATCTTCATTACAGGAATCTGCTGGCCCTTGAAAAGACATACCCCACTGACTTGTGTGCAGGAGGTGTCAGTCTGACAGCATTTCTGTCCAGCACAACCATCAAAGATTTTACTAGACTTCATGAAAGAGAAGCTTCCTTGACTCTAAGTATAGCTAGCAATTGTAATGGGGTGCATGCTGCCCAGAGCTTGCTAATTAACCCACAGGGAAAGGCATTGGTGTTCTCTCATGCTTTGTTTTCAGTCTCTGCAAAAGAGGGATGGAACTTTGACCTCGTGTAGGATTTTAATTAAGGTTTCAAGTGGGGAAGGCTGTTCTGTTCTTTAGAACAAACACCGGGGTCCAGGACAGACAGGGCAAAGAGCTGACCAAAGGCCTTGCCACTCACTTAGCATTAAGCTGGTGCTTTGCAACGCTTGCTCCTGTTCTCTCACTGCAAATAAACTTTAAAGCTTTGAGTAGGGCCTGCAAATCTATCACTCAAGAATACTTTTACAAAAGAAAAACTAAGGTATTTTTAAACAGAGATCCTTTCCAACTCACTACCAGCTGAGTTATTTAGTAATTTTGTGGTGGATTAGGAACTTCCTCCCCCCGCTATTGGAATTTACCAGATCGGCTCAGATGGCTTGGAAGTAAGATGAAGCTATGTTTACAGCAAAGCTAAATTTACAAACATATATGCATATTTACAATTATATACAAATTAGAAATAATACTGAAATCCAGACTCCCTCCCAGACAGAGAAGCTG
This sequence comes from Tricholaema leucomelas, assembly GCA_013400475.1. Lineage (NCBI taxonomy): Eukaryota > Metazoa > Chordata > Aves > Piciformes > Lybiidae > Tricholaema lacrymosa > Tricholaema leucomelas. The sequence goes on from WAAF01018281.1 coordinate 1,549,618, forward strand.
CTCAAAAGGGGCTCAAAGCTACGGTCTCTTATCCCTCTACTTTCCCAGACAGAAAAACAAAACAACCAGCAAAGCTTACGTTGTTACCTGTTAGCCAGGATTAGTGGAGAGATAGTAGAGCAGAATGGTGGAGAAGTGAAAGGAAGCAGTGTCCCAGAACAAAGTAGGACAAATTATTTACATTTTGGCTTTCTATCCCTTCCAGCAAAGCAGTGAATGATACAGACTCTATCATTATTTTCTTTTTACAAACAAAGATCTAATTTCTCCCATTAAAATATTCCAATTGGTCTCAAACCAGCACAAACTTGTAAAAAGCAAACTCTTGAACAAAACCAAGATGATGAATTAAAGCAAAGACTTCACTGGAATGTAAAAAAATGTTTTAAAAACCCATGCCATCAAGAAGAAAGTTGACTTTAAGTAGCAAACGTGATTTCTTGTCACATTTTTTAAACAGGCAGACAGGAAAACAAGTCTTGTATATTTAGCCATGTCCTCCTGGCTAAGTTCAAATAATTATAAGTAGCAACTCAGATTTTTTTAATATGCCTTTTTTTTGTTCAGGAAATGGTGAATGATTATGTGTTTACTGTAAGCAGTGTGATGCTTCAATCTCTTACATAAAATGTGTCCATACACATAGTTGCACATCTGTAAGATTTTGCGTACAAAACACAATTTTAAGAGTTGTAAGGTGATCCCACTTTCCATGTAAGGGAAGAAGCAATTCCTGTTCCTTAAAATCACTCATGCTGTTTGAATCCTCTAATGACACTATGATGACACAGAGTGAGATTCGTTTTGTGCATGTCTTGCAAGACAAGTGTTCTTTTTCCTCTTCAAGCTAGTGACAGTCTTAGATTAGCATCTAAATACAGGCCTCATATAAGGCAGAGGCAGTTGTTACTGGGAAGAATGGAAATCACTGAAAGTGATGCTTGCCTGCTCTATGTAATGATCAGTCCAGTGATTGTTTCCTGAAAACATTTTTGCCAAATTATCCTCCTCGCACAAGGTCGTTTTGAGACTCTTCTCGAGATTCTATGTATATGCTTAAGTCTTGGAGGAGCTCAGCTGTGTTGGCTGATGCCATGCGTGGCAATGAGGCAGTACTTCTATAGATGCACATTTGCCTCGAGGACTAGAGAGAAATTTAAGGGTAGTTTTGAGATTCTCAGCATGCGTTTGAATTTTGCTTTCATATCCATAAGTGGCAACTGGGCAATCTTTGTTTAATCCTGAAGTTTGTAAGGGTCTACTCAGATTTTCTTATGCAACATGCAGAATCAGAGCATTAAGCAAAAATGCTGCTTCTTGTGATTTCCGCCCATACTCCCTAGTTTGCATAATTGTATGCTTCCTCTTGTGTTGCTGAAGCTTCCTTTTCTTCATACTTTAGTCCTATTTTTGTCTATGCAGTTCAAAAGATGTTACATATTTCAGTACTGAAGGGTGTTTCTTAATTAGGACACCAAATTCTTTTATTGCTACAGATGAAGCACCCTAAAAACTAAAGATAATTTTAAATAAATTTGTGGTACACTTAACTTAAAACTTTGTGAATACTATTTGACCTGGTTGTTTAAGTCAGAATGCAAAGGCTTTGTCAGTCACTTTTCTGATGAATGCTTTTTTTTTTTTCCCTTCCCCTCCCTTTTGGACATTATTTCAGGCAATTGTCACCAGCTTTCCATCAAGCACTACTGTCTTTCTGTCGGATGTCAGCAGACAGCCGTTTGGGATCAGAGGTAAATTTCCCAGTTGACATAAACTAGTAGACTCTTTATTCTGCCTAGCAGCAGTAGTTAAAGAGGCAATAATTGCATTCAAACCGTACTTTTTAACAAGTAACTGAGGGGTGGGTGTCAAATGAATGGGGCCAATCACTTTTCGGTGGTCATCAGCAATAAGCCAAGGAGCAACACCTACAAACTGGAACATAGAAGGTTTCACCTCAACATGAGGAGAAACTTCTTTACAGTGAGGGTGACAGAGCACTGGAACAGGCTGCCCAGAGAGGTTGTGCAGTCTTCTCTGGAGACTTTCAAAACCCACCTGGATGCATTCCTGTGCAAACTATGCTAGGGCATCCTGCCTTGGCAGCAAGGTTGTACTTAATGATCTCCGGAAGTCTCTTCCAAGCTGTACAGTTCTGTGATTCTGTGATAATCATTTTTCAGTGAAGTCCTTTAGTTCTGTTCTCTGGATATGAGGGGCTAGTGCAGTTTTCTTACAGGGAAATGGCACAGTTTTAAGAGTGTCCTTTTACTCTCTGGTCTGAAAGCTGATTTTGACAAACTCTAAAGTTCTGTGATTCTGTATGGAAAGATAAACTTATGTGTGGGAAACTTAAGAAATAAAGATATGCTCTCAGATTTTTGGTTAAATGTGAAACCTGGTGATCGATATAGAATTACTGGGAAGTTTAGGGTCTGTACAAACGGATTTATGCTTTTGAATTTAGCTCCCAGATCAAAAATATAAGACTTAATGTGTGTGAGGAAAGAACATATTTTCTGGTAAGCAAACAGCCTACTGCAGTTCTTATTATCTCTCTGAAAGGATGTTTTACTTTTTCTGTGCTTGATTTGGGAAAAAAGGGATTAACAAACAGTTTTGGTTTTCCAGGTGTCTCGAATTGCAGACAGTGAAAAAAGTGTCATGTTAATGCTGGGACGCTGCCTGCCTCACATTGTTCCTAACGTGCTGCTTGCAAAGCGAGAGGTGAGGAGCCCTGAAATTCTACTTCTTGTTTTCATCAGGGTGTTTTCTTTTTAATATTGAAGATGTTGTGTCTAATTTCATCCAAGTCTTGCAATCATATTCTTACTTTTGTGCATGCATCTCTACTCCTAGAAAATGGTTTCACACCTCTGCCGGGTGAGTTCATTAAACCTGCATGGTATCTTAGTATCTCTTCCTTTGCTTAAGGCACCCACTAGCATTCAGCAGGACTGTTACTGTAGGTCCATCTGCTCATGGTAGCACAAATGTCTTTGGTTGTTTAGTTTTTTTTAGAGATCATGTTTAAAGTGTTTTATAAAGACCAGAGGATTTAAGTTCAAACATTATAATTGCTTTATTAGTAGTTTTAATAAAGATTAATGTTCAGTTTTAATAAAGATTAATATTCTTTTGCAGTATGTTTTTGAACCAAAAAATTGTCATCTTTTGCTAGAAGCTCCATGTGTTAGCCAAGATAAAGCTGATCACAAAACACCCTTTCATAAAGACAACTAGCTTATGTATTTTCCTTACATTTAAAATTAAGCTTAATATATTTATGAAAATGCAGTATGTGAACGTAAATGGGGATGGTGTTTTGCATAATCATCCCTACTATACTCTGTAGAAAAGAAGACTGTGATCATAGCTGAAAAAGAGGCTGGGTTTGTGTCCTTTGTTGTAAATACTGCACATAATCAAATGTGTGAAAACCAGAAATATGAAAACGTATCAAATGAATGTAACAGCCTTGTAGTTGACACTGAGCTGAAGGGTTTAAAGTAGCACAGCTGCAGGAAGTTTTTTGGTCTGGTTGAGGGGACCTACAGTATGGTAGATTTTGTAGTGTTTTTTGCATAAATTCGTTTTAAGGCTCTTAAAAATCCCTAAGAAATTTGTACTGATCCTGTAATTTTTAAATTTGAGGACATTCCAGCAGTTACTGGTAGTTGAACTGGTGAGTTGGAAATGTACCAAATTCTGCAGGTCTTCAAACTTTATAATAAATGGTAGTTGATTTTTCTGAGGGGATGGGGGTGTTGACTGAGTGCTCAGGGAAGGATTCTGCTAAGAGTCTTTCAGAATAATTCTGTGAGTGTTCCTGGATCAGTGCTTAATTTCTGAATTCATACTCCTTCCTTTCCTTCCCTCTGCTTGGCAGGATGTGGTATTTTGGCTTCTTTTTACAGCTTGTAGCATAATGTGTGTAATGTATTTTAACATTTTTTGGTGATCTTTTAGGCTAGCTGCTACTTACTTTGTTGAAGTTGAGTTTGAGGATGTGTATTCTTATCTTAAATTAATCACCTGTTGAAAAAAGCCTGCCAGTGAGTATTGTGTAACTGGATTGCATAGGATGCTTCATGTTCCAAGAATTGAAACTTGCTTTTAAAAATAGCTTCTTTCAGTTGCCACCCATTGCTGTAACTATTGTAATGTTCTGTTAGATGTAGGTGTGGAATTTGAAGGGAAAGTTGGGTAGACCATCTGTTAATATTTATTAATAACCTAAGAACTAGGCTCTCTTCAACAAAGTACAACTTTGGGTCGTGTTTGAAAGCAACCTTATCATAAGAGAGTCTTAGCAGCATTTTCGAGAGAAATGGTGTAAAAATACGCCAAAAGCTCACTAATTGGAGAAAGATACATAAGAATCACAGAAACATCTTGGTTGGAAAAGACCTTCAGGATCACCAAGTCCAACCTATAATCCTACTCAGTAAGATTCACCTTAAACCATATCCCTAGGCACCACATCCAAACGACCCTTAAACACATCCAGGGTTGGTGACTCCACCACCTCTCTGGACAGCTTATTCAGAAGAAGTTCTGGTTGTAGTGAGACCTGAATCACCAGTCTGCTCTGAAAAGAAGCAGTGGTTATCTTTAAGGTCTTAAACACTGTCAGTATGTTAGACCTGAGAATTAAACATAATTTTGGGATGACTCACTCAAGTGTCTGTCTTCGTTCTTTAAGCATTCATCAGGATATTGGTTGCAGACTCTTAAGCTGAAAGTGTTTTTGCTATATTATTTTCATTTTGAAGAAATGGAGTTTGTGGAGATTGACAATCTCTCAAGAGGTATTGCCATTCACCAGTGATTCAGAAATCGTTTCACCAATGCTTTTGTGCCTCTTAAGGTCAGTAGCAGCCTGCTTGACTTGGTAGGAAGTGGTCCAGTTAACATCTGAGCGACTAGTTAGTGTCAGAATATCTGATGCATTTCTGAAGTTACATTATTTTGGGGTATTGCTGCAGCTTTAATTGTTCTTTGATGTCTGTAGCTTGGGTTCTGGTGGAGATAAGAAAGAAACAAAACTATGGTATTGACACAGAGTGGCGAAGGAGATCATTTCAGTTTCTAAGAGAATGCATAATATAAAAAATACCCTGAAAGCAATCTGTAGTCTTGAAAATTCCACGTGTCAGCGTGAAAAATGAGTTCTTTTTTTTCCCCCAAGTGCTTAGATTCTCTTAACTGCTTGAAAAGGTTTATCAATGTTCAGGTTTGTTTGTGAACACACTCAAAAATGACAGAGATATGGAAGGCAAACAGTGATTAGAATGAATGATAACGAAATGCTGAAAGATGTTTCCCCCAAAAGGCTCTTTGGCTGGATTTGCAGTCTGTGACAACACTTCCTGCAGGTGTGCAGCTTCTGTTGATAAAATTTAATCTGCACTGGAATCTGCTTCTTTTATTGTGTTTTTAGCATTGAAAACTAAAGCACATTTACAGTATAATGTTAGATGAAGTCGTCCAGCTTGTGCTTGTCAAGAGTCATATCATAACAGGATTCCTTTGACTAAACTGTAATCACAGAAAAGAAATCCTTTACATTTTTGTGCTAGCTAAGCAGTGTGATATTGATTCTCTCTCACTCTTTATAAGATGTCAAAATTAATTTAGTAACACTGTTTGTCTGTAGCGGAGTTTGGGCCAGAGTGAAATTCTTGACTTCATAGCAGGATTTGTTACTCTTGTTATTGATTAAGAAACACTTTTCCTCAATTATGTTTTTCATGTCATTGATTATTCCGGGGTTAATGTCTGTAACTTTCATTTCTGTTATGCAGACTTAGCAAAATCAAGGTAGTATTTTTTTTAATTATCAGATGTGCACCACTAGATATGAATAGTGTTGACCAGAGCCTGTTTGCTGGTTCTCTTCAGGGAGAGTCTGGGGTTTGTTGTTGTTACGGGGTAGAGCTGTGTCCACACACATGAGAGAGAAGAGAGACTGAGGCTGTTTAGTCTGGAGAAGACAGAGAGGAGATCTGATCATTGTGCACAGATATCTGAGGGGTGGGTATCAGGTGGATGAGGCCAGTCTCTTCGCTGGTCAGCAGCAGTAAGCCAAGGAGCAACACCTACAAACTGGAACATAGAAGGTTTCACTTCAACATGAGGAGAAACTTCTTTACAGTGAGGGTGACAGAGCACTGGAACAGGCTGCCCAGAGAGGTTGTGCAGTCTTCTCTGGAGACTTTCAAAACCCACCTGGACACATTCCTGTGCAAACTATGCTAGGGGATCCTGCCTTGGCAGCAGGGTTGTACTTAATGATCTCTGGAGGTCTCTTCCAACCTGTAAAGTTCTGTCATTCTGTGATAATCATTTTTCAGTGAAGTCCTTTAGTTCTGTTCTCTGGATATGAGGGGCTAGTGCAGTTTTCTTACAGGGAAATGGCACAGTTTTAAGAGTGTCCTTTTACTCTCTGGTCTGAAACGCTGTCTTTTAATATAACAATTCATGAATACAAGGAGTCGAATTTAATGTTTGTAGATTTGTTTTTATGCCAATTGTTACTAGTCCTGTCACAGTGTTTCTGTATGTAACTTTCCAAAGAAACAGCAGCTACAAAGAAGTCCAGAATATTTTTTTCACCTGTGTGTCTGCCTTGATTCTTTTGTAAAAGTATCCCTTCAAGTCTGTGAGAGGCATGAATTGAATCCTGGAACAATAGTCTCATCCTATGAAATGTAATTAAGAGTTGTAATTTTAATATGAGTAAGATGAGTAGCACAAAGTTCTGAGTCACAGATTAATTCTATAATTAACTTCTTCTTTTCATTTTAAAACTAAATGGATTAATTCAGAAGTTCAGATCTGCTTTTGTGCAAGAGACTCCCTATCAGTAGTACCTGCAGCTATTGCAATTCCTGCAGATACCCTTATTTTACTTTATTTACTGGCAGTCAGATGCTGAGCTACAGAAGAATTTTAACATAGCATTGATTGACAGTATAAGCACTGACTATTGGAGAAGGATAAAAATGACATATCTGCAAATTCCATCCTAATGTCATCCTGGTTTGTATGTTATTTTGTCACCTGTTTGCCATATTATTACTTTAGTATTTTTTACATAATAAAAAAGATTACTATCCTAAGCTATTGAAGTAACCAATCTTGACTTTAACAGTAAGTAAATGATAGAATCATAAAATCAGCCAGGTTGGAAGAGACCTCCAAGATCATCCAGTCCATTTGTTTTTTTTCTGGGAATGAAAACCATGAGCTTTGAAGGCGTATTTAGAAAGAAGAAAGTCTTCTCTACTGTGAGCAGCCTTTGATTTCAGTTAATGACTTACACAGTAGTTTCTCACTAGTTTGTTCCTTTAAGGAATTGAGTTGCTATAAAAAGAAATTTCAGCCGTAGATATTGCCTCTATTGAAAAAGAAATCAACAGGCATTTCTTACAGTTTTCATTCATCACAAAACTGAGGGTATCTCTCTGCAGTCACCTTTACCATTGTCTGTTCCTCAGTGTTTATTCTAACGTGTGCACAAACTGTGTATGTTTAACTGGAAAGTTTAATCTTTAGCTCCATGGTGTTGGCAGTAACTGTGTAGCTTTGTTCCGTAGATGTCTCTGGAGTTGGTTCAGTAGGTACTGAAGACAATTTAAACTGTGGTTGTCCTCTAATTCTGGTTACAGACGACCTGCGTTTGTTAATTATTATCTCTGCAGAGGTTTTGCTTTTGTGTACTGGTTCTACCCTTAAATTTAATAGCATCAAAATATTTCTAACTTTTGTAGACTTTCATTTTTTTCAGGTCATTTAAGAGATCAAGACTCGAAAACATCTTCTCCAACTGTTTTGACGTGACGTGGCTAAAATTATCTTCTTAATTTCTTTTGCCATTTATGAATATGTGCCCAAGGCATTTTCACTCTGTTTGATTTTCCCATACCCACAATTTTTTTAGGAATTGATCCCACTCATACTGTGTACAGCCTGCCTCCATCCTGAACCCAAAGAGAGAGATCAACTTCTCCACATACTGTTCAATTTGATCAAACGACCAGACGATGAGCAAAGGTGTGTGTTTGCATTTCTGTGTTGGGGACAAGAAGGAACTCTTTTGTCTCTCTGTCAGAGAAGCAGAACTAGTAGAAACTGGATAGTGTTGGATGGTTTTAGTCAAGTTCCATTTAAGCTGATACTTTGCTGTTATAGTGTAAACAAATTTATGTGGACTTCAGGAGTTTCCACGGTTGTACTTTGTAGTTAGTGAAGTTTATGAAGAATTAGTAGCTCTTAGTGAAGAATTGGTAGTTCTTAGTGAAGTAGTTAGAGAAGTAGTTAGTGAAGTTAGTGAAGAATATACTTGGTATGCTGCAGTGTAACATTTCAGTTCCTCTTTTCTTTAAAGAGGATCTGAAACATGTTGTTAAAATGACCTTTAAGATCATGATTCTTAAGCAGTGGTTGACGCAGAAATTAAACCAGCTTTTTTCTAAACCTCTGTCTTCACGTATCTTAGTGATATATATGTTCTTGAGTTCATTACTATGTTTAGGTGGGAAAAGTACTGTAAGAACATGATGCTCTCCCAACTTATGCTTCAGTAGTATTTTAACAATACAAAAAATCAGAAGACTGAATCAGTGATTCAGTTGTGAGAAGTGTTGAGCTTTGTTTTATCTTGATTAAGACTCTGAGATAAAAGTATGTTTTATGTATTGTTGTCTAAATTTACTTCTTCCTTAGTATTCAGGAAATCCGACTTCATAGCAGTGTCAATAAGAATATCCTTAAGGTTGAAAGACAGTACCCTAGCTGATATTTTTCCTTCACTAGCTGTGGAAAGATTTTTCATATTTGATCTGTAGCTCTTCCATTATTTTCATCAGAAGCGTTTTGTAAAGTGTATCTGTTGTGGCTCTGTTCTGTCTTCAGACAAAATACCCTCTATGAAACAGAAGGAAGGCTTTTTCTTTTCCAGATTCTCTGAAACTGGAGTGTTTTAAATTGTTTCATGGTAAAATTTGTAAGTGAGACAAAATTGAAAGAGATTGCTTTGGAGGTAAAAAGAAAAATCAATCCATAAATTAAACCCCAGATTTATAGCATAGTGGCACCATGCAGGTTGAAATGACAAAAAGATGCTGTCCTTGTCCTACTTTATAGATTCATTAGAAATCTACTTCTGAAACATCTGCCATTATCTAAAATGTTTTGTATGTGCCAGACAGATTAAGAAGATAAAATTATTTTGTTGTTGAAGAGGGAAAGAAGTTGTACTGTAGTCTTTTGTCATTACTTTGTCACAGGATTGGTGATGTGTCAAGAAGATTTGCCATAAACCTATTCAGCTGCAGTTAGGTTTGTCTTTTCCAGCTGCTAAAAGAGAAGAAAATCCATGCAGCTTTTTCTTGAAGTTGTTCATTCTTTATTGTGAGTTAGAAATTTATATCCAAAAATGATTTGGTTTCATTAGAAATTTGGGAGGAAAATTCTGCCATAATCTCCAGGACAAGACCTGCACATACATAATACTCATTGACACATGTCAAAATCATCATCTGTTTTAAAGGTCCATAACACCAGACCCAAGAATAAATAAAATTCCATCAAATAAAAGAGATACTGGATAGAAATTAAATGGCAAATACAGTCAGAATTTCAGTATGGTTTTGTACTTGGAGTATTTGTATACAAGTGTGTTGTAGATGCTTGGGGTTTATCTAAAGAAGTTTAAATAGTATTGTACAACATGAATTACGCAAAGATGTTTCAGTTTAGTCACCGGAACAATGATGTTAATTGTCTTATTTGTTTACCTCCTTTGCAGTCACTTTCTTAAAGCTCTGCTCTAATTTCTGCCTTGTTTCTCTAGTGCCAGTCTTGATTTCACTTTGATTTCTGACAAAGCAAACTAATGCTCTGCTGAATCATACTGAATGCTTTATGTTCCTGTCTAAATGAACTAAGTAATCATAAGTGCGTAACTAGGAGAGAGTTCTTTGAGGGAAGACCCCTGTTGTGGGTCGGATTGGATTCCCCCCGCCCAGTAACCTGTTCTGGAAATCTGTCCCCCAAAGAGCAATCCTACCACACTCAGAACTTGGAAGTCAAAATTGAATTGTATTTCCAAAAGAAACTAAATATAAAAATAGAAAAGGCAATAAATATGTACATAAGTATATAGGAACAACTTAACAACAGCACAGGGCCCACTTTCTACCTTGATTGATCTCTTTTATCCCCTCCTGGGGACCAAGAGCCCAAAAGGCTATACAACCACACCCAATCCCTCTCCCACTTTGTATCTTATGGAATTCAAAATAGAGAAGCCACAAGGTCAGAGGGAGGAAAGCAAAGCCCAAAGTCTATCTGGAGCAGTGGGAGAGAGATAGTAACCTTGTTCTACAGAATGTAAGCTATTTCTTCAGACCAGTTGAGTGAGATGAATTTACCTTTATTATAATATAAAGTCTGAGGGTGCACTTCTCTCAGATTGTCCAAAACTTCTGGAAAATTCTGTTTTCACCTAAAATTTTAGTCTCAAACTGTAGCACATTCCCAGCATCTTGTTAACAAAAGGGATCATTATGACAGAAAGGTTTCCCCATATCCGCCCTACTCTGCAATTTTCGAGACAGCTTAGTGACTAGTTGTTGAGATCTTTCAGAACCCGCTGTCCCAAGCCAACCCAGGGCACTGGGGAACGTTGTGCTAAGATTCAAAAATTATCTTGGAATAAATTAAAGTTAACCAACACCAAATGGCTGATGAGTTGGGTTTGTTGTAGGCAGCAAAAACTCTCAGGAATGGGCTAGAGCAGAGAGAAAATGGGAAGAGAAAGAGTTAAGAAGTACAGGGTATCACCGCTCCTTGGAGAAAGAGTTAAGAAGTACAAGGTATCACTACTCCTTGGGTCCAGCGAGGGTTTTCTTGGTAGGGGGTGTACATTCCAGCAGGGTCTGCTCCGTTAAATACAACACATGGACCCTAGAAGTCCTTTTACACCTTTCTGACAGGAGGGGCAGTCTCTGCAAGTCACTGAGAGAGGTATGCATGAGGTGTGCACAGAGGGCATTGGCCTTTCAGTGGTGCTGTTGCGGTGGTTTTAAAGAGGGTATCCCTGCCTCCAAAGAAATAATTTCTTTTCATTGTTGTGCCATCTGCCCAGACATAGCTCTCCTCCAGAGGTATCAAGGCCATCAAAACCCCCACCCTGTCTACTCAGACCAGGCAGCATCAAACTTTGTTTGAGATAATAGAGACTCATTAAGGGCTATCAGCCCTGCCCTGCCAGATGCATTGTTGGAAGACAATAGAGAATTTGGCCATCTCAAGATCCTTACAGCTTTTGCTTCCTGTCCAATACCAACTGCAGTCATATACTTTTAAGATGATTACAGTAAAAAAATGTACTCATTTTTGGTTTTTAAATTTCTTGTTGACCTATCTTAAAGCTCCCTACTTTATAGAGAAGGCAAAATGAAATCTGAGTTCGTTTTGAATTTTATGGAGCTTTTTTTTTTTCCAAGACAGGTTTGTTTTAAAAACTTATTTACATCTTTTGAGGTCTCTCATTTCTAATGCAGAAGATTTTGAGTGTTTGCTGTATTCTGCCATTTGCTTTTAAAATATTTTATAGAAGTATATTCTGTTGCCTGGTTCTGTGACTAGGTGCAGTGTGTAGAGCCCAAGACAAGCATTCAAATAACTATTTTGTTTGGTGTAGAACTCAGAATTACCACAGGCTTTTGCTTTCATGTTGCTGTCACATAACAACTGCTGATTTCTTATCTGACCACTGCATTTTTGTTTTCCTCCAACATTTTTACTTTGATCAAGAAGTACAGAGCAAAGAGATTAAAAAAAACCAACAAACCACAAATAAACCACAGCACAAGACCAAAGAGTTTGCTTTGACTGTTGGCCTAAAGAATCCTGGGATTAAAAAAAATGTATATAATAATGGAATATTTCTACTTAAAAATATTTTGGAAGTGAATAAGTCTTTTTCTTTGATGGAGTATGTTATATAAAAAATAACCAACAGAATCTCTGCCTTTCAACCTTAAGGACATCCTATTAGCTGCAGTAAATATATAGGCATTTAGACATGATGCTAAAATGACAGCAAGTCAATTCTGGCTTGCTTTCCACAAAGTAATAGTAAACAAATTCTCAGTAGTGTCATAGTCTGACTGTGGAGGTGATGAGTGTCTCATGACCACACGGTAATCATTTGAAATTGGTTATTTAAATGTTGATCTAGGCACTAAAAATAAATAGGACTAGTGAACTGCATGCAAAGTTGGTATCCTTCCAATCTTACTGACCGGGGAAATAAGAGTAGAAAGTCTTAGCAAGATAAACTCATTGAATGCAAGGGAAAATATCACAAGCACAGTTAAGTAACGTTGTATTGACATTTTAAGTACTTAATACTTCAGGCAGAGTCTTTCCAGTACCTGAAGGGGGCCTACAAGAAAGCCAAAAAGGGCCTTGTTACAAGGGCTTGTAGTGATAGGACAGGAGGGAATGGATTGAAGCCTGAGGAGAGCAAATTTAAACTAGACACTAGAAAGAAATTCTTTACAGTGAGGGTCATGACACACTGCAACAGGTTTTTCAGGGAGGTCATAGGTGCCCTCCCTCCCTGGAGGAGTTCAAGGCCAGGTTGCATGAGGCCTTGAGCAACCTGGTCCAGCAGAAGGTGCTCCTGCCGATGGCAGGGGCGTTGGAACTAGGTGATCTTGAAACTAGGTAACCTTCCAACCTAAACCATTCTACAAATCGGTGAATCTCTGTGCCCGTGAAATTTATGGAACAGTGATTTCTTGCATACTTGGAGAAAACGTTAAAACTGAAGTATTTAAATACAAATTAGTCAAGTGATCATAGCTACTACTGATTGATTAATTGCTTCCCTTCTATAATGGGCTTTAGATGATTTCTAACAAGTTAGGTCCAGTAGTTTGAGAGAGGTGACAGTAACTTGAACGTTAGAAAGTTGTAAAACCATGTCATAAATTAAGTTACTTGCTTTGAACAAAGTTCAATAAATCTCATGAAAGCTTCTACATAAAAACAGTATATGTGTACTTGTCTGCAATATCAATAGTATGATAATATGAAGTAATTTAGATCTTTTTACCACTTGATGAATCTTTAGTATTCAGTAATAATTGTTAAATGAGAGATTTTATCAGAATTTCCCAATCTCAGACATTAGGGAAGCAGATTCCCAAATGAAATATTCTCAAGCTCTGGTTCCTGAACTTTGGGCTCTGCAGGTTTCTAGAAAAGGTATATTAAATAGAAAACAAGTTAGGGTTTTATAGAATACATAGGGTTGGAAGGGGACTTCAAAGGTCATCAAGTCCAAGCCCTCCTGCAATCAGCAGAGACCAAAGTAGCTTTCAGTTTAAGAGTGAACCTTTATGTCCCTGTGTATGATGTGAAATTTTGGTTGTAGGGAACTGTTGGCTGACAGCATCTGTTTTTTCCAACTTAAAGAGTATTTTCTATATGTATTATGGAACTCTACTTACTAACAGATGAAACATTTATGTTTTCAGACAGATGATACTGACTGGGTGTGTGGCATTTGCTCGACATGTTGGACCAACACGTGTAGAAGCTGAGCTTTTGCCGCAGTGCTGGGAACAGGTAATTGATTATTTTGTACTTCAAGCTGGGAAATTAGTTACAAATTGAAACATGTTGAGTTTTGTTTGAGAGGGAGGTTGTTTTAGTCATTTTTTTTTTTTTTTTTTTTTTCAAAAAATGGTTGTTAAAAATATTTTTCAGCAAGATACTTGTTTGTTCTTTGTCCTCTAACATTAAAAAGAACTCAGAAACATAGCATCTGTCAAGTCTATTTGGAGATTCTAGTTAACTTGCATATATATGTTATATTGAAATGTAGGTATGCACATGTTTGTCATCAATGTTGCCTAAATATTACCAGGTAGGTGCCTTTCTAATTTGTACTGTAATTTCCAGGCTATTGGAAATGCATTTTCATTTGAACATTTTATTCGCTGACTTTTTTTTTACTGCAAACTAGTTTAAATTCACAGAAATTAAAAGACAGAAGTAGTCAGAAATGAGTTCCCTATAGAAGGGACCTGTAAGCTCTGCTGAAGTTGACAGTGACTTCTAGAATCACAGTGATCTTTTCCACAGATATTCTAAATGAATACAAATAACTGAAGAACCAAACTGAAATGCTTTTACTGTTTCATGTAAGGTATAAAAAAAGAACAGTATGAGTTCAGGTGAAAGTGCATGGTGTTTTCCTCCCTTAATGAAGAGTAGGGAGTTCATCATTATCTAAAAGACAATGAATAACTAATCCATAATAGAGTAGTAATGTTGAGGCTGAGGGAGCTGGGGTTGTTTAGCTTGCAGAGGAGGAGGCTCAGGAGTGACCTCCTTGCTGTCTACAACTACCTGAAAGGAGGCTGTAGCCAGGTGGGAGTCATTCTCTTCTGCCAGACAACCAGCAACAGAACAAGGGGATACAGTCTCAAGTTGTGCCAGGGGTGTTATAGGCTGGATGTTAGGAGGAAATTCTTCCCAGAAAGAGTGATTGGCATAGGAGTGGGCTGCCCAGGGAGGTGTTCAGGAAAAGCCTGGATGAGGAACTTAGTGCCATGGTCTAGTTGATTTGCTACAGCTGGGTGCTAGGTTGGACTGGATGCGCTTGGAGGTCTCTTCCAGCCTGGTTGATTCTATGATTCTATGGTAATGTTTGCTTTGATGGTACAGTATTTCTGGCCTGTTAATTACCTGCTGATTCTCATATAACACAGCCATCTGTGTTTCATGATGAAGCAGAAGCTTTAATAGCCTTAATACTTTGTGACAGTAGAAGTATGTATTGTATGCAGCATTTGTGCTTATATGTATGATTGATGTATCTTGATTAAATGAAGGTCTGATGGCAGTAGTACCTAAACACAAAATAAACCACGTTTTGTTTTCCTGGTTCTCACAAAATTTTGACTGTTTAAAAAAAGCCTCACTTCAGTAAGAGCCCATCAACATACTAGTTTCTTGCCAACTGCTGATGCAAAAGAGAAACTGTAAGAGTACAGATATCAGACTGCCAAGCCATATGTCATCATGGATTTTTTTTAATGCAACTTGCCAGGCTTTGTTTGTGGTACTGAAACCAGGTCATTCTTTTCAGCTGGCAGTTTGTCAGAGAACCTCACTGAGTTTGTAGAATAACCATAGTCTTCTACATTTTCTCAGTAGCTGCATTAATCGTGAAAGCGTTTGTGTAGTTGGTCTCCAAGCAAAACCTATTTACAGATGCTAAGTACTGGGCCTTCCAAAGACTCAGCATTTTCATCCACGTGTTCTGGAGCTCAAGAGTTATTAAGCTAGGCTTTGTGGTCTTCACTGGTAGAATTTCATAGCTTGCTCATCACAGAGACCTACTGGAAAGAGTCCAGTGGAGAGCCATGAGAAAGACTGGGCAACTTGAGCATCTTCCCTACAAAGAGAGACTGAGAAACCTGGGGCTGTTTAGTCTGGAGAATACTGAGAGGAGATCTGATCAGTATGTACAAATATCTGAGGGGTGGGTGTTATGTAGAGGGGGGGCAATCTCTTTTTGCTGGCCAGCAGTAATAAGCCAAGGAGCAATGGCTACAAACTGCAACATAGAAGGTTTCACCTCAACATGAAGAAAGCTGGAGAGGGACTTTTTATAAGGGCCTGTAGTGATAGAACATAGGCAAATGGTTTTAAACTAGAGCAAGACAGGTCTAGATTAGACATTGGGAAGAAACGCTTTATTGTAAGGGTGGTGAGACACTGGAATGGGTTGCCCAGAGTAGTTGTGGACACCTCATCCCTGAAGTGTTTGAGACCAGGCTGGATGAGACTTCAAACAACCTGGTCTAGTGGGAGATGTCCCTGCCTGTGGCCGTTTGAGCTAGATTTCTAGCTCAGACATCAAAAAAGTTTGGAACAGAGAAACTTAGAAGTGGAAGCTCTGAGTGGAAAGGTGAACATTGTAGGGATAGGCCATATAATGGCAACAATGCATAAGTTAATATAACTTAATTGGAGCATCAAGAGCTCTATGTCTGGAAGCACAGCTTGTTCCTTCCCCTTGCTGCTTCTGCTGTGCCCGCTGCTGTCTTCCCCCCAACGCTGTTTTGGCTGCTGTTGCTGCTTTTGCTGCTTTGCCTCTGCTTGACCCTTTCCCCAACTTCCTTAAGGTTATGTATTTCTGTAGTATTCTCCTTATACTGTTATATTTAGTTTAAACTATAAGAAAAATACTTCATTTTTCTTGACTTTCCAAAAATCCATGTTGTAGTGAGTTTACTCTGCTGGGGGAGGGATCCACTCTAACCCAGGGCACTGTCCATGGCAGGAGGGTTGGAATGAGGTGATCTTTAAGGTCTCTTCTAAGTCAAGCCATTCTGTGATCCTAGGAAGAGGGGAGGTAGCACACCATCAAGAGGTTCTTGGGAGTAGGAGCTGTTTTCACATTTTGGAGATGTGACATGTTTAACCTGGACTTGACAAGAGAACTTCAATAGCATGCAAGAACTTTTTGGTTGTTACATGTTTTCACCTCGGTTACACCACAAGACCTAGGCTGCTGTGCTACACTGGTTGGCTCAGAGCACTAGAGGGCACTTTTGTCACTCTTGGAGGAAGACAAAACATTTTGTGATGTGCCAGTGCAGAAGTTATTCACATTCTTTAGTGTTTGGCAGCTGTACGTTGCTTTCCACCCTTCTTTTTACTGCATACAAGCTTTTCAATTCTTCTCTTACTATAAGCAATATGTTATGGGACAACTAGAAAAGGCTGCATCTGCCTTGCCTTTATGCTTCTGTGCAAGAATCTGAGACTGCTTAGTACCTTCATACAACTTCAGTGGGCACAGTTAGCGTTTATCTAAAATGTATCCCTCCATTGCAGTTTATTCTTACCTCATTTTCAGTACTGGCTAATGCAAACCAAACAACCATTCTGTTTCTCTTTACCAGATAAACCACAAATACCCAGAGAGGCGGCTACTGGTAGCAGAATCCTGTGGAGCACTTGCACCTTATCTTCCAGTAAGTATTAATGCTGACTTTAAATTCTTTGCTAGTGAAAGCAAGGCGAAACTCTGTTGCACAAGGCAAACGTGCTTTATCATTTCAAATATTCTCAGGTGTGTCTGTTATGTGTAGGTAATTGTCTTAAAAAACGTGAGATTCAGGAAATGACATTAAGGAGGAGAGAGTTTGTTACAAAGGAATGTGGATCAGTCTAGCTCTAAAATGTCTTTATAAACAGTATTTTCTGGGAAATGAAAGTCTTTTGTTTCATAAAAATGAATTATAGACTGTTAGGACCAGTTAAGGAAGTAATCTCTTTAAAAATAATTGGCACCCAATAATAGAGTTCTTCAGATACTGAAATGTTACATGGAGACTGCTGCCAGTCAGAAGCAGCAGCGGAATTAAGTCAGTAGTGAACTACAATTGGAAGTTTCAGAGAAAGATGACAGTAATCCAAATTAAAACCCCTCTTCACTTCAGCAATGCAGTGATTACTGCTACTGTCTTAAGTCTGGGCCTATAGCAGGTTTTTGCTGTTAGCTATTTTTAGTTCCATATATATTAAAGGACCTGAGTTCTGTGCTTAGTAGGACAAAATCCTCTCTAGTGAGGCTACTGACCTTTTATATTCATACGTTTTCTGTTGTGAAAACTGAATGTCTTCGTATTATAAAAGGATCTGTGGTTGGAGGAAGGCATTTAATTTGTGAGCAGTAATAGAAGAGCAACTTGTTTGTAAAATGGATATAATCCCACATTGCTTTGTTACATTGGATTTTCCAAGTACGTTTTCCCGTTTCCAAACAGAAAGAAATTCGTAGTTCATTAGTCCTTTCCATGCTGCAACAAATGCTAATGGAAGATAAGGCAGACCTGGTACGAGAAGCTGTGATCAAAAGCCTTGGCATCATTATGGGATATATTGATGATCCAGACAAATATCAACAGGTAAAATGTGGTTTGGATTCTGTGTGTATAAAATGTCTTTGGTAGTTATTTCAGTAACAGAAGAGTGCACATTTTCATGTATTTCTATTAAATCTTTCCAGATGCTTTTAAAGATGTGGATGGTTTATGTGAGCATTGATTTTTATTGTATTACCAAGACCAAAAAGAAAAACATGTACTTAAAAGTATCATTAGAATCTCAGGTATAAGCCTCATATAGAAGCCTCTCTAATCATTCATAATTTATCTTCAAAACACACCACTTCATTGCCCACATGATACTGTTAGGCAATTTGATATCATCACTTCCTAATACACATTTGTCTACCACAACAAACCTTCCTTGTAGTTCAACTTATTGCTGCCTAGTAATGCTTCTGATAGAGTAATCCTAGGAGTTCCTAATTTCAATTTCTTTGAATGTTTAAAGGCAGAGTGGTGCAAAGTGTGTTGATTCTGAGAAAGAAGTCAGAGTTGTGGTCAATGGGATGGAGTATAGCTGGAGGCCTGTAACTAGTGGAGTTCCACAGGGGTCAATACTGAGACTGCTTCTCCTCAATATATTCATTAATGACCTGGATGAGAGCAGAGAGTGCACTGTCAGCAAGTTTGCTGATGACACAAAGCTAGGTGGAGTGGCTGACACACCAGAGGATTGTGCTGCCATTCATCAAGACTTAGGCTGGAGAGTTGGGCAGGGAGAAATAAGGCAAGTGTAGAGTCCTGACTGCAAGCGGGAGAGAGCAACACCAGGTATCACTATAGGTTGGGGACTGACCTGCTGGAAGGCAGTGAAGGGGAAAAGGATCTGGGGGTCCTAGTGGATGGGAGGTTGACCACAAGACAGCAATGTGCTTTGGTGGCCAGGATGGCCAATGCCATTCTGGGGTGTATTAGAAGGTCTGTGCTTAGTGGGTCGAGAGAGGTTCTCCTGTCCCTCTACTCTGCCCTGGTGAGGCCACATCTGCAGTACTGTGTCCAGTTTTGGGCCCCCCATTTCAAGAAGGACATAGAACTGCTGGAGAGAGTCCAGCACAGAGCCACAAAGATGATTAAGGGAATGGAACATCGCTCTTATGAGGAGAGACTGAGGGAGTTGGGGCTCTGCTGCTTCCAGGAGACTGAGAGGTGACCTCATCAATGTTTGTAAATATGTAAAGGGTGAGTGCCAGGAGGCTGGAGCCAGGCTCTGCTTGGTGATGCCCAATGACAGGACAAGGGGCAATGGGTGGAAGCTGAGGCATAGGAAGTTTCACATAAGCACAAGAAGGAATTTTTTCCCTGTGAGGATGACAAAACCCTGGGACGAGCTGCCCAGGGGGATTGTGGAGCTTCCCTGTCTGGAGATGTTCACAACCTGCCTACGTGATCTGGTACAGGTGATCCTCTTTTGGCAGGGGCATTGGTCTGGATGATCTTTTGAGGTCCCTTCCAGACCCTAACATTCTGCGATTCTTTGCACTCACCAGTAGAGAAATACTGGCAGGACCATTGAACCACCAAATGTTTACCTTTTAGATATCTGTTGAGGAGTCTCCAAGTACTACTTGGTTTTATTTCTATTGTTGTAGAGTTCTAAAAATAAATTCTAATCTTTGTAATTTTCATGTTTCCTGTGGGAAGCTTCAGCGTGAATTATAGGAAAATAATGAGATTGATTATTCTTTTTCCAGGGCTTTGAACTGCTGCTTTCCGCTCTAGGAGACCCTTCAGAACGGGTAGTTAGTGCTACACATCAGGTATTTTTACCTGCTTATGCTGCCTGGACAACAGAACTGGGAAATTTACAGTTCCATCTTATACCTACACTGCTTAATAAAATCGAAAAATTGCTCAGGGTATGTGTTCAGCTCTTTCTACACTGGAGAATTTTCTTTATCTCTTCATTACATATTCACTTTTTAAAAATGCACTTAAGTAATTGATATTTAATGTTCTGTGGGGGAAAGCTTTTCTTGTTCTAACTCCATAACTCATCCTTTGAAGAAGAAAAAAAGAATAAAAAGGAAGAAAAACAACCCAAACAATAACAATTAAAAGAAGACAAACAATCCACAATGCACACCACAGAAAGCCACACCCAAACTAACCAACAGAATGCAACACCGAAAGCTAAAAAAGCAAAAATACTCATCTTTAACAACATTTTCCTTTCTAATACAGCCCAGTAATCAAGGTGCAGTTTAGAAAACAGTTGCTTGGGGCTGTGGCTGGGTGAGCTCTGTTACTCTGAGTGCATTAGCCCTACCTTTACATTATTTTGAAGAGCCACATACTGTCGTTTTTTAGCAAAGTGCAACTTTTATTGAAGAAAAAAGCTGAGCTTCTCCAGCCTGGAGAAGAGGAGGCTCAGGGGAGACCTTACTGTTCTCTACAACTGCCTGAAAGGAGGTTGTAGCCAGGTGGGGGTTGGTCTCTTCTTCCAGGCAACCAGGGACAGAACAAGATGACACAGTCTCAAGCTGCACCAGGGCAGGTTTAGGCTGGATGTTAGGAAGTTCTTCACAGAAAGAGTGATTGGCATTGGAATGGGCTGCCCAGGGAGGTGGTGGAGTCACCATCCCTGGAGGTGTGTGAAAAGAGACTGGATGAGGTACCTAGTGCCATGGTTTAGTTAGTTAGAAGATGTTAGGTGATAGGTTGGACTCAGTGATCTCGGTGGTCTTTTCCAACCTGGTTAATTCTGTGAATCTGTGAAAATAAGTAGAATTTCATGGTTTAATTAGGTCAGTTGCAGTGATGAGCCACTTTGAAGAAATTATTTGGTAGCTATCTGGAAAGTTCTGGAAAACAAGCTGTCTTGTAATGATCTAACACACTTAGCCAGGATGCTTGTTTTCAGAGGTCAAGCCACTAGCTTGTTCCGTTTTCAGATGCACTGGTCTCTGAGACCAAGGAGTCACATTTCCAAGATGTGTGGAAAGTGTTCTTTCAGAATATCAGTACATTCACTGACAGGAATGGCTTGGATCTTCTGAGTAGAAGTGACTTAAAGATGACAAGGGGATTTGGACAGGGACAAAAGTAAGCTCATGGTTAGGATAAATTATAACTAGTGTCTCTGTGTAGAAGCTCATCACAGATGTGTTGATCTCTTGCCAGAGAGTACATGCCTAAGCAACACACTGTCCAAACCAAAAACTTCAAGTAAATGTCTTGTTTATTTCAGGAAGGAGAGCATGGCTTGGATGAACATAAGCTCCACATGTATCTGTCTGCTCTGCAGTCATTGATCCCTTCACTGTTTGCACTGGTGCTGCAGAACGCACCTTTCACAAGCAAGGCTAAACTTCAGGGAGAAGTACCCCAAATAGAAGGTAAATGATTTAATTTCTGATGTATGGGATTTTTCTGAACTTAAGTAATTAGTGGCAAATAAATCACAATTAGCTGCAAAAGGAGAATTACTGGCAAATCTCAAATCCCAATTAGCTGCAAAAGAGAAGTGTAATTAGTGGCAAAGCTCAAATCCCAGTTAGCTGCAAAAGGAAGTCTTTCAGAAAGTTGTTAATGGTCCACACATAGTTGAGGTTTGTGTGTATCTAAGGTTGCTACATAAACATGTTGCAGAGTCTGTGTATGAACTTTGACAGCACACTGCACAATAATGATTTTGGTTTATGTCCCAAAGCCTTTTCTTCTAATCCACCTGTCCCTTGTATTTTTATTTTCATGTATAACAGGTACTGAGAAAGAAATTCAGGGAACCTCTGTTTTATGTTGCAAATTTTCTGTCTACTATTGCTGTGTTGGCCAATATACATACATATTTTTTATGGCGTATTCCACCATAGGAAGATTTTTGTGGACTTTTGCCTGTATTCCATTATTTCCTCTTTGAAAAAAAAAAAACCCACATCTACTTCCTTTCCTCCTTCTGCTCCTATTTCAGTCCTATGAAAGATTTCAGACCTGAGCTAGATTGTATGGTCTTGCTCTGGCAGGGGGGGTTGGACTCAGTGATCTCTTTGGGTCCTTTCCAACCCCTAGCGTCCTGTGAGCCTGTGAACACAAACCCTTATCAGATAATTAAGTAATTACAAATAATTCCAGCTTATTGATGCAGAAGAAATATGTAAGTAGTGAATATTTACAAAATGGTTGCCAGTAGAATGAAGGAGAACTGAATGGTATCTTTATGCATTTTTTGCCCCTCTATGTTACAGGCAAAACAGCTGCTTTGTGCAGTGTCCTAGCTTTATGTAATACAGTGAGTCTTACAGTGAAATATTTGTAGCCCTAATACCCAACATAGTTTTTTGGGGAAAAAACAAAATGCAGTTTTGCCTTCTGATTTGCCTCTTTGAATATTTCTTCATGTTGGTCTCCCTTAGCAAATCTTTTAAGTAATGCTTCCTTTTCCCACCCATTTCTATGGTTGAGAGACCTGATTATCACACCCCTCAAAAAAACAACCTGCTTAATCTCTTGTTATTTGTCTCTACTTTTTACAAAAAGCACTTGAGAAAGCAAAGCAGGATTTAGTTGAACTTCCCAAAAGTTTCTCAAGAATTGATTTCACTAACAGTGGCTCAAGAAGGCTAATACAATTTTATGAAGTGGAAAAAAATGCAGCCTAGTGCAGGACCTTTGCCATCTGTTGTGTATCTGTGGAATACCTTAGCAAACTGAATTGCCTTAGACAGAAAATTTAGATCAGCAATCCATGCTTCTAGCCCAAAAGAACTTCACCTGTAGTATTGCATCCAGTGTTGGTGCCCCCACATAAGAGGGACATCAAACTGCTGGAGAAGGTCCAGAGAAGGGCTACAGAGGGCTGGAGCACCTCCACTACGGGGACAGGCTGAGAAAGTTGGGGCTGTTCAGCCTGGAAAAGAGAAGGCTCTGAGGAGACCTCATAGCAGCATTCCAGTAGCTGAAGAGTGCCTACGAGAAAGCCCAGAAAAGCATTTTTACAAGATCTTGTAGTAATAGGATGAGACCGAATGGATAGCATCCTGAGGAGGACAAGTTTAGACTGGATATTAGGAAGAAACTCTTTAAAGTGAGGGTGGTTAGACACTGGAACAGGTTGCCCAGGGCACTCGTGGATGCCTGCTTGCTGGAGGTGTTCAAGGCCAGGTTGGATGAGGCCATGAGCACCATGTTCCTGTGGAAGGTGTCGCTGCCTATGGCAGGGGGTTGGAACTAGATGATCTTCAAAGATCCTTTGAACATAGACCATTCTGTGAATCTCTTCTTTATTAATTTTTCAAGTGTGGGTTATGTAATCTTTTCAGAGATGGATTTAGCTCACTGATTTTTATAAAGCAATTTGATAACCTTACACAGAAGGCACTGAAGAGCTTTGGGCTTTCTTTGCTACCTTTACTGACATCACCCCCAAGGAATTTTCATCTTTTGTTCATGCTGGCTTGCTGTCTGCTGTTACAGTCACTAGATTTCCCCGGCCTGCATCACCTCTTCAGGACGTGGCCATCATCATTGGAAGCCGTGAACAATTAGCAGTATTGTTGCAACTCTATGACTATCAGCTGGAACATGAGGGTACCACAGGCTGGGAGACTTTGCTATGGGTAGTCAATCAACTGTGAGTTAATTTCTATCTTACGATCCCTACTTTTAAAGTGTTTCAAAATCAATAGTGCTCTACTCTGCCCCAGTAAGGCTGCATCTGGAGTACTGTATTAACTTGTGGGCCCCCCAGTTCAAGAGGGACATAGAACTGCTGGAGAGAGTCCAGGACAGAGCCACAAAGATGATTAAGGGAATGGATCATCTCTCTTATGAGCAGAGACTGAGGGAGCTGGGGCTCTGCTGCTTGGAGGAGACTGAGAGGTGCCCCCATTCACGTTTATAAAGATGTAAAGGATGAGTGCCAAGAGGCTGGAGCGAGGCTCTACTCAGTGATGCCTGGTGATAGGACAAGGGGTAATGGGTGGAAGTTGAGGCACAGGAAGTTTCATGTAAACACGTGGAGGAATTTTTTCCTTGTGAGGGTGGCAGAACCCTAGAACAGGCTGCTCAGAGGAGTTGTGGAGTCTCCCTCTCTGGAGATATTCTCGACCTGCCTGGGTGCTTTCCTTTGTGTTCTGGTACAGATGATTCTGCTCTGGCAGGGGCATTGGACTGGATGAGCTTTCAAGGTCCCTTCCAGTCCCTGACACTCTATGATTCTTAAGCATAATTGTGTTTAACAGTTATTAAACAAACATTTGAATTACAGTTGTATTTAAAAATTGCTGAAAAGGTTGCAGTTTTGGTAGGCATTTTAATTTTTATCGTGAATTTGCTCTAGTTTCATTCAGAAAATATCGACTGTCTGGCAGAATGTGTAGGTAATTACTTGCTCTAAAAAATAGTTTCTTTTATGTCACTGCTAGCACAATCAGTTCTCTGTTGAAGACTGTTTTTTTCTGAATATCTGGTGAATATCTCACATTCTATAGTAACAGGTGTTTGAAAATATAGGTCAAACTTTCCTGACACTTAAGCCCTTGTTTTGTTCAAAGGTTAGAAACTGTACAGAACAAGTAGGCTGTTCCATTAGAACCAATAATGCTATCTATATATCTGTGTATAAATATGTATTAATACAAACAATAAATCAATACAAATATAAGTGGAGAGAAAGTGTTTAATATCTTTCCCTTTCCTGATTTTTAGGCTGCCACAGCTCATAGAAATTGTTGGCAAGATCAATGTAGCATCAACTGCCTGCGTCCATGAGTTCTCTAGATTTTTCTGGAGACTTTGTAGGACATTTGGGAAAATTTTTACAAACACTAAGGTAAGATACTACCTTAAATATTCTACATACAGAGTACCCTGGCAATAGCTATTCCCTGTATTTATAGTGAATTCTCGTGCTTCATGTGACCATTTATATTTGCACATCACAGCAACGCTTTTCCACAAGTACATTTAAACCTGCTATTCCTGAATCTCTCTTTGCATCCTTCTGACTTGTGTTTTGGACTGTTTTGGAATGACATTCTCAGACAGAAACTCGTTCTTTTACTCCTTTGAGGAGGGGTGAAAATGCTGCACACAGGATTGGAAAGACTTGGAAATGGAAATGGAAGTACTGTTCACATTTGACAGTACAAAAACACCCAAAACACACAAAATTCATACTCTATCTCAGCCCAGTTCTTTCCAACCTGGACTTTCTGAAACCAACTCTCTGACCAGGTCTCAATGCCCTTCCCCACTCACCCCACCTTCCTGCCCAAGCCCGAAAAAATTAGCTCTGCCA
Organism: Tricholaema leucomelas; assembly: GCA_013400475.1. Classification (NCBI taxonomy): domain Eukaryota; kingdom Metazoa; phylum Chordata; class Aves; order Piciformes; family Lybiidae; genus Tricholaema lacrymosa; species Tricholaema leucomelas. The sequence goes on from WAAF01018281.1 coordinate 1,574,848, forward strand.
AAGCAGAGAGGCTACAAAGCTCCCCCACAACAGATAAGGTCCAGATAGGTAGAGGGAGAAAAAAGAGCAGAAACTGACTCTACAGCCAGTTTATATAGGGAAAGGAGATGAAGGCTGATGGGAATGAAATAAAAGATTACATTTTCTACTGTCCGCCTTCTGGGCTATCTGCTCCCTGGAAGACTTCTCAATGGTTCATAAGACATCCAGTCTTAAACCCACAACACTTGCCCAATATGGAGAAATTCTTTTTTTGGGTTGAGTTTTTGGTTTGTTTCCTTGAACACTTTGTGAACGGTGTGAAGAGTGGGAGAGATGATAATAATTCAGCACTTTTCTCTCTTCAGAACTGCATACTGTTCAGTATCTGTGGTGCACATAAGTATCCATCCTCTACTTGATTTGAAATCTTAAAATTAATGGTTTCCCTGCCCAAAATAGTTCCTGTTCACAATTTCTTAACTTTTTTTTTAATCGAGGAAAAGTGTTATTTTTCTCAATAAAATAACTTCTGACTATAATTTTAAAGGGAAGTTATAAAAGAAGAGCTGATAAATAAGATAAAATTACAGAAGAGGAGTAGCATTATGTGCTGCCTCCAGAGAGGAGGTGAAAACCAGTCTCTGACCTTGGAAAGCCCCTTGCCTAAGTTATGTTTCAAGCCTTTGTTTTTTAAAATCATTCTGATAGTGATTATCACAGTTTTAATTTGGAAGAGAGCATTTCATGGACAGAAAAGATACTTTAAAAAGCAATTTAATTTAACTACAGCTTGGTAAACCCTAAAGCCCAACTAAGCATAATGTGACCTCAGCGTAGGTACTCAGTAGAAATTTGCAGTCTCTTATGGCCTGCTTTTTAAAATGCTTTTTTCTTTCTGTACCTTTAAAATGACCTTTTTTGCTGTTTTTTTTTTTAGGGGTTTGGGTTTGTGGGATTTTTTTTGTCTTTAGGGTTGTTTGGTGAGTTACATTGTTGTTGGTTGGGTTTTTTATTGTTGTTGTGGGGCTTGGGGTTTGTTTTGGGATTGTTGGTTTTAGGGTTTGTTTTGATTGTTCTTAATCATTTCCTCAGTTAATTGACACTAGTAATAGGTTTTCTTACATGAGATTCCTCATTCTTTGAATAGGTAAAACCACAGTTCCAAGAAATTTTAAGACTTTCTGAGGAAAATATAGGTAAGCAGCTTTTTTACTCAAATGAATAAAAGTTAATCTTTACAACAATGGGAAATAATATCTTTGGTCTCTTGTTCAAGTGACATTTTCTGACTGCAGTTCTCAAATTTTGTCATCTTTCTGAAATGCTGAACATCTCATTCTGAACAGAACACTCCAAGTTGTAAATGGGGGGTCTGTGTGTTGGTAAAGTGCAAATAAAGTCTTAAATCCTAATACCACTTGAGCATATTTTAGCTTATATGTCTGAAGTTTTTCATTTCTATATATAGAGGTGAATATGTATGTCTGCATATATATAATATACTTACAATACACACAAACAAGCCTCCTACATATATGTAAAAATCAGATGCAAGTATTACACACTCAAATATGTTCAGCCTGGAGAAAAGAAGGCTCCAGGAAGACCTTATAGCAGCCTTCCAGTACCCGAAAGGGAACTACAAGAAAGCTGGGATTGACAGGGTGAGAGGGAATGGATTGAAGCTTGAGGAAGGCAGATATAGACTGGATATTAGGAAGAAATTCTTGACAGTAAGGGTGGTGAGACACTCAAACAGGTTTCCCAGCGACGTCATGGGATGCTCTTTCCCTGGAGTTGCTCAAGGCCAGGCTAGATGAGGCCTTCAGCAACCTGGTCTAGTGGAAGGCATCACTGCCAATGACCAAGGGATTTGGAACTAGATGATCTTTGAGGTCCCTTCCAACCCATACCATTTTATGAATTTACAAAGATATATATGTAAAATCTAAATTCCTCTCTGTATTCCACTAGATTCCACCTCTGGAAATGCAGTGCTAACAAAAGCCACAGTTCCCATCTATGCAACAGGGGTTCTTACATGTTATATTCAGGTAGGTCTGGTTTACTTTCTTAAATGTATAGTAACATGTAAAATTTATTCTACCAAAAAAGCTTTTTTTGTTCTCTTTGAAGGCTTAGAGTGCTTTTGTGCTTTGAAGGTAAGTAGATAAGTTACAACTGCATTTAGAAGCAAAGTTTTCTAGTCAGATTTTCTGCTAGATTTAGATGATAGTCGTCGGTATTAAAACGATTTCAGTAAATCTCGAAATGACAATCTTGCATTACAGGAATAAAAGGTTCTTGTGTTTGCTTTAGTCCACAATTTTGAAGTTCATTAAGATTGTTAAAGGCTAAATCTAGTTTGTTCTCATTATTAGTCTGTCTTTCACAGCTGTAGGTCACCACAACTGCAGCAATAATTCTACTACATTCAGCTTTCTACACTTCCCTTTTAGGAAGAAGACCGTAAGCTATTAGTTGGATTCTTAGAAGATGTAATGACCATGCTTTCACTATCTCATGCTCCTCTTGATAGCCTGAAAGCTTCCTTTGTGGAACTGGGGTAAAGAATATACCTTGGGGTTTGACTAGATTTAAATATCTTAGAAATCTTTATTCTGCTAATGTAGGTGTTATTTTACTAATTGTTATTTCAAGGAAATAAAGAATGCACTTGTGGGGTTTTTTTTTTTCCTTGATATTTGACAAAATGTAAACTTTTAATCTCTTAGATTAAAAATGCAGTGGTAAAAAAACTCTGGAGCGTATAAAATAAACACCAAAAAACAAACAAGAGCCCACCCAAAAAAAAAAGTCATTGAAAATAAGGTGAAAATGCATTTTGTATTTTCCATGCAATTATGATGTGTTGTAGCTATGCATTTGCATTCAGTTCAGTGCCATCATTTTTTCAAAACTATCTGCTTAAGGTTTTTTATTGAAAAAAATGAACTGTTTGCTAGAGGGCAACATGTAGTGTGTCCTTCAGAATGAGACAGTTGTTGGGTATCCTGTCAGAAAGCATGATTGTTGGAGTTCTGTATTTGTTCAGCAATGAATTCTAGACACTACAATTTGTAATCCAAGAATATATTCAGGGTTTGGTAGTGATGCTTTGCTAGTTTGCTTGTTTTCTTGATTGCCCAACTGTTCTCTTTCAGTGCAAACCCAGCTTATCATGAGCTGCTGTTAACTGTCTTATGGTATGGAGTTGTCCATACTTCTGCTCTTGTTCGATGTACAGCTGCTAGAATGTTTGAGGTAAGTGTTATTCAAACTTCTTCTTTTTCCCCCACACCTTATAAAATTAGAATTTCTTTTGAAAAGCTGTAGCTCAGATCACGTTGCTGTGTTCTTAACAAATATGAAGGGCTTATGTTCTGTACTGTGTGATGGAGCAGGAAGTTGTTGTGCAGTTGCTTCTGTATGTTTGCTGTTCAACGGCACATCTGTCATTAAGCAATTCTTGCTATCAGCCACTCGCAAGACACTTGTAGTAACTGTGTATATCTTCTTTGTTCTGCTGCTTACTTGATTGCTGCATTGTTTATTGCATGCTGCAAACCTTTTCCTGGTGATGAAAATGTATTTCATTGCTAAACTGTGTTTAAACTAGAATTAACTAGTCAAAAGTCTTTGCTTAGTTGTATAGATAAACATAAGCATCTCCATGAGTTTTAACATTTGCTTTTGCTATTCAACACATCATCAGTAGCCTAATTCTCAAGTTACCAGGTTTCAGTGTTTTCTATGTGTACTTGTATAATGTACTTCCTTTGTGATTGAAACTGGTTTCTATTGGTGCCAAATATGGTGGTTAAAAACAAGCATTTAATTCATTGTGGTTTTCTGATTTATGACTGGGGGACTTGAGCATCTCCTCTACAAAGAGAGACTGAGAGCCCTGGAGCTGTTTAGTCTGGAGAAGACTGAGACATCTCATCAATGTGGACAAATATCTGAGGGGTGGGTGTCAAGTGGTTGGGGCCAATCTCTTTTCCATGAGTAGCAGCAATAAGCCAAGGAGCAACAGCTACAAACTGGAACATAGAAGGTTTCACCTCCACATGAGGAGAAACTTCTTTACAGTGAGGGAGACAGAGCACTGGAACAGGCTGCCCAGAGAGGTTGTGGAGTCTCCTTCTCTGGAGACCTTCAAAACCCACCCGGATGTATTCCTGTATGAACTACCCTAGGGGATCGTGCTTTGGCAGAAAGGTTGAATTTGATGATCTCTGGAGGTCCCTTCCAACCTGTAAGGTTCTGCTATTTTGTGATTACTGTTTTTGCTACATAGTGACAGGTTCGTTTTTTCCCCGTAACATTTACACATTTGTTCAGGATAAAGATTGTTACTGTTATTAACTAATAAGAGCAGCAAACTTACATCCACACAATGTGTCCCAAAACGGTTAGAAAAAGACTCAGAATTGGCTGTACACTCCCTTAAATGGGGAAATACAGGAAAATCACAGGAGCACAGGATGTTAGGGGTTGTAAGGGATCTCCACAGATCGAGTCCAGCCTCCCTGCCAGAGCAGGACCACAGAATCTAGTGCAGGTCACACAGCAACACATCCAGACCACTCTTGAAGTTTCATCTCCAGAGAAGGAGACACCATGACCTCTCTGGGTAGCCTGTTCCAGTGCTCTGTGACCCTTACAGTAAAGAAGTTCTTCCTCATGTTGAGGTGGAACTTCCTGTCCTGTAGTTTATATCCATTGCCCCTTGTGCTGTCACTGGGCACAACTGAGCAGAGCCTGTTCCCTCCCTCTCAATGCCCAGCCCTCAGGTATTTATAGACATTTATTAGGTTCCTTCTTTCTCTTCACTAAACCCCGAAGCCCCAGGTCCCTCATCCTCTCCTCACAGAGCAGTGCTCCAGCCTCTTAATCCTCTTCGTAGCCCTCTGTTGGTCTCTTCTCAGTCTGCCCTTGCCTCCTGGACTGGGCAGCCCAAAACTGAATGCAGTATTCCAAGTGAGGTCTCACCCAGGCAGAGTAGAAAATGGAATAGAGCAACCAGATATGTTGGGACAAGCTGCCCATCCTACTTGGGGCTCTTTAGCCTCTGGAGGATTTTCCTTTATGATTATACCAATTCATTTCCCTTAACCTACAACAGTTTTCACTAAAGCGTAGGCAGCTCTATTGCAAGCACTTTTTTTCTCTTGAAAACAGTACCATAGTGTCAATTCCTGGATAGCCACAGCATACATATTTATACATGGGGATATGTGCATTCGGGATTCTCCTGTGTAGAGGTGGGAACAGCTGATTTGATTTTGGAAGATTCCTTTATTCACAAAATTTCTGACATCCTAGGGGCTGTTGAATGGCAAAGCTCAGCAATTAAATAATAAAATAAAGAGCTTGTCACCTGCAAGGCAGCATTATGAGAACTACAAAGATTCTCAGCAGCACACTGATCTGTAAAGCATCATACAGACTGTCACAGTTTGAGTCTGCCAGACTGCATTACTAAACCTTTACAGTCTGGTAAGGTTTGGAAGGACAAAGAAATGATTTGGAGCCATTCTACCTGTTCTCCCCTTAAGGTGCAAGATGCTTTGTGTTATCATTTTCAAGGTATAGTACGCTGAAGTAATGATCACACACTGATGTAGAGGAATCAAAACACAATAAAAATGTGCATTGTTTGCCTCACTGTAGTCTTACATGCTGCCACAGGGCACTGCCCATCCAGCTCTTCGTGTTGCTTCTACATTCATGTTTTCAGTCAGTAGTTTCCCACTTGAAGGCTGATGGAAATGGATTTGATTGCCGCTGGTTTGAACATGAAGTGCGTAGCTGAGTTACAAGTTTCTGTGGATCTCTGGGTTCAAGGCTAGAAATGCTTATCCTCAGAGTGACACTTGAATTCTAAAGCATGTCTTATTTTCTGTAAGACAGAAGGATGTCATTTACCATGCTTTACCATAATTAGAAGCGTGGCAGCCCACATAGCTGTGAAGCTGTGATCACTTTGAATTGTTTGCTAATTATACAAATCCCAAGTATTTTGTTTGCCCCTAGATTAGTAAAGAAAACTCAAGTCCCTGTTTATTTAAAATTGAAAATTCTAAACCAGAGAATGCTCACTCAGTGGGAAAATTGGTAAGTGTGCACGCGAGAGCAAGATCATCGTAGTCCTTGTCAGCTATGTGATGAGTAGCCAGTAAGCTCCACACATCAGCACAGCAGGTTGTTGCCTCCGGAAATAACTCTGAAATGTTTTGATGTCAAAATGAAGTAGCTGAACTGACGTTCTGAGTACTTACTGAGTAACAGTGTTAGGAAGTTGCAGCTTTCTCCCTCCAGGTGCTTTGTAGCAAGAAGACATATAGAATCATAGAACAGAATCATAGAATGGTTTAGGTTGGAAGGGACCGCGAAGATCATCTAGTTCCAAGCCCCAGCCATAGGCAGGGGCACCTCCCACTAGAACAGGTCACTCTAGGCCTTATCCAACTCGGCCTTGAACACCTCCAGGGAGGGAGCATCCACAACCTCCCTGGGCAGCCTGTTCCAGTGTTTCACCACCCTCACTGCAAAGAACTTCTTCCTAACATCCAGTTTGAGTCTCCCCTCTGCCAGTTTAAATGACTCCTTGTCCTGTCATTACAAGACCTTGCCAATAGTCCCTCCCCAGCCCATTGGAAGGCTACTACAAGGTCTCCTTGAAACCTTCTCTTCTCCAGGCCAAAGACCCCCAACTCTTATGGCCTGTCCTCATAGCATAGGTGCTCCAGCACTCTGATCATCTTCATGGCCTCCTCTGGACTCGCTCCAACAGTTTGATGTCCTTCTTGTGTTGGGGGCTTCAGAACTGTACGCAGTACTCCAGGTGAGGTCTCACAAGAGCAGAGTAAAGGAGGAGAATCACCTCCCTTGTCCTGCTGGTCACACTTCTGTATATGTTCACACTTCTATATATGTTCTTTGTCGTGGTTTAGACCCAGCTGGCAGCTTGAGCCCCACAAAGCCACTGACATGGCCCATTCCCTTCTGGGATGGGAAGGAAAATTGATAGCAAAATGCAAAAGCAGTCCCTGGAGGTGTTGAAAAGGAGACTGTGTGTGGCACTTAGTGCCATTGTTTAGTTAATTAGAAGGTGTTAGATGATAGGTTGGACTCGATCTCGAAAGTCCTTTCCAACCTGGTTAATTCTGTGATTTTGTGACTCTGAAAAGCCAGCAGGTCCAGATAAAAATAGTTTATTAGAACAGTGCAAAGAACAATGGCAGCTCTCCCCTTCTGCAGTGGCATGACTCCAGTATGATACCAAATACTGCACTGGCGGGTTCAGCTTTCCTGGATGTGGCCCATCCCAGCGTCCGGTGGGAAAACTTACCCTATCCTAGCCAAGCCCAGGACATTCTCACACAGCAGTAGCTGACATGTTCAGTTTTGAACTTGGGCTTTTACTGAGTGCAAGTAAAGCACATTGGAAGACATTTGTTGGAGCTATTAAAAGGCTGTTATGGGAATGTATGAACCAGCACCAGAATTCAGTGTGGCACTTTCCTTGGGGGAGCAGTAGTGGGACATGTTCACCATTTGAAGCTGGCACTTTACTGAGTGTGGATACAGACAATGTAAAGGATACTTGGCTCAGTGTCTAAAGGAAAGATGGAGGCCCAGATTTGTTTGGGCTGTGCAATAGCTGCCAAAAGAATGTGAGAATCACAGTATTAACCAGTTTGGAAACAACGTCTGAGATTGAGTCCAACCTATCGCCTCACCCTTCTAATTGACTAAACCATGGCACTAGGTACCTCATCCAGCCACCTCCTAAATACTTCCAGGGATGGTGACTCCACCACCTCCCCAGGCAGCCCATTCCAATGCCAATCACTCTTGCTGTGAAGAACTTCTTTCTAACATCCAGCCTAAACCTGTTTCCTGTATATGGAAACATTTGGGGACATGTTACATGATTTCACGTGTAGAAAACATGTAAAGGGCAGCTGCTGTCTGTGCAATAATGCAGACAACGTGTAAAGGGCAGCTGCTGTCTGTGCAATAATGCAGACAACGTGTAAAGGGCAGCTGCTGTCTGTGCAATAATGCAGACAGCGTGTAAAGGGCAGCTGCTGTCTGTGCAGTAAATATATGTTTAACAAGTAATGTTAAAAGAAGCCCTCACCTGAGGACACTTAGATTCAGACAATTTCCACATATTTATGGCAATTAAATTTCACTGTGATCTCAGCTTTTAACACTTGGGGTATATGGCAGCAAATGGATCTTTCTTCCTTAGTCTGAAAAAAAAGAGGTGGTGAAATATATTTCATGGCTAATCCAAGGACTCTCAGTTTTTTTACCTTCACAGACCATCACATGGGAAGTTTCGCATCAGTAGTGATTGGGTGGTAGTTAAATGAAAAATAGCTTAGTGGCATCTGAGGAGGTGCTGTTTGTCACATTATTAAAGGTCTGAAAGGTATTGCTGAGCGCAGGAAAATGATACATTTTGCCTAAAGAGATCTATTTTGCATGTGACAGCCANCTGCTGTCTGTGCAATAATGCAGACAACGTGTAAAGGGCAGCTGCTGTCTGTGCAATAATGCAGACAACGTGTAAAGGGCAGCTGCTGTCTGTGCAATAATGCAGACAACGTGTAAAGGGCACTGCTGTCTGTGCAATAATGCAGACAACGTGTAAAGGGCAGCTGCTGTCTGTGCAATAATGCAGACAACGTGTAAAGGGCAGCTGCTGTCTGTGCAATAATGCAGACAACGTGTAAAGGGCAGCTGCTGTCTGTGCAATAATGCAGACAACGTGTAAAGGGCAGCTGCTGTCTGTGCAGTAAATATATGTTTAACAAGTAATGTTAAAAGAAGCCCTCACCTGAGGACACTTAGATTCAGACAATTTCCACATATTTATGGCAATTAAATTTCACTGTGATCTCAGCTTTTAACACTTGGGGTATATGGCAGCAAATGGATCTTTCTTCCTTAGTCTGAAAAAAAAGAGGTGGTGAAATATATTTCATGGCTAATCCAAGGACTCTCAGTTTTTTTACCTTCACAGACCATCACATGGGAAGTTTCGCATCAGTAGTGATTGGGTGGTAGTTAAATGAAAAATAGCTTAGTGGCATCTGAGGAGGTGCTGCTTGTCACATTATTAAAGGTCTGAAAGGTATTGCTGAGCGCAGGAAAATGATACATTTTGCCTAAAGAGATCTATTTTGCATGTGACAGCCACCCACGAAAAGAAATACTGTCCCTTTGAGTTAGGAACAGCATTTAGATGAGACTGTCAAACTTGGATTGGCATCACTTCAGTATTATACATCCTTGTAGGCCTTATTACAAGACATAATTCTATTAGTATTTTAATTATGGTATGCAATTACTTGGCTAAACTGGGGAGAGTTCAAGTTTTGAAATGGCTGAAAATAGAGAAAGCGTCCTTGTATTGTTGAATCTGTCGGGTTTGTGCTGATTGCCAGGCCACTTCAGCTTTCTTCATGCCTTCGCATCTAGGAAGCCCTACTGTAGCAGTATTTGCTTAGCTTCTAATTTTGGTTTGCTTTTGTGTTTTTTTCTTTCTTCCTCTTGGTTGTGCCGTTCTTCTTCCATGATACTGTGCTCACGCTTTCCGTGCATCACCTGTGGTACTCCCCCTGCTCCGACCATTCAGCTGTTGGTGAAGGGGGTACATGAAACTCTGGTAGCTCAGAGAGTTGTTCCTGCTCTCATTACTCTCTCCAGTGACCCTGAAATGTAAGTTTCCTGACTGTCTTATATTCCCAGCATCCCTCCTAATACTTAGGAAGAATTAACCATCAGTTCTATTTCTTTCTCTAGCTGAATAAAACAAAAATATGTAACTACCTTTAAACAAATCTAACTTTTTTATTTGCAAGTAAAGTGATTTATAAAGGCTTACTGAAACACCTGGAACTGGCCTGGATAAAACTGCTAAATAATAAACTTCAAATAAAAAACTTATATCAATGCCCTTTAATTAGTATGGGTTTCTTACTTGGTCTGAATTCCCAGTTTTGAGATTTGCTTACGTCATTTCTTGCAGAAGGACGAGTATTAATATTTTCCTGGAGACTGCAAAATTAAATACCATCTGCATTGCTGAAATGCAACATAGATGTGGCTGCGTCCCCTTGCTGATAGACAGCCATAGGGCTACATTTCCTAGGCAATCTGATGTGGTATTTCTTTCAAGCTAAGGAGGGATGCTTTGCTTATCTCACTAACAGGTTGTTACTAATAAATGCTCAAGCATGAATAGAGTCTTAATCACTTTCATGTCTTGTGTGGCTAACTAAAGCAAGAAAACCCCCAAGAGTCTGCCTGCCCATCCACAGTCACGGCTAACTCAGTTCTTCAAGTTTACCAAAGCCTTTTTTATTGCATGTTGACTGGTTTACAGCTGACTCTTCGAGGCATGAGGGAAGCCTTAGTTGACAAGCGGGTTGCTCCGGCCCTTGTTACCTTGTCCAGTGATCCTGAATTGTGAGTTTCAGATTGAGACCTTGAGTTAATCCTTGTCTGTCTCCTTCCTGGTCTGCCTTTTTTGTGTTGTCATTGCTAGAAACTAATATAACTTAAAGTACTAATGTTTTAATTCTGCTTCATTTTCAATCATTTTCTTCTGGTGATTTAATGCATCTTAAAGACTTTTTTTTTTTGTTGTAGTTCAGTAAGGATTGCAACAATTCCTGCCTTTGGGACCATCATGGAAACTGTTACTCAGAGAGAGGTAAGACATCTGTTGTCAGCTTTTGCTTGTGTAGCATAAAAGGGGCTGATTTTTCATAAATCCAGAAATCCAGTCACTTTATTAATAAACTTGGAGAAAAAAAAAATAGAACAGCTTTTATGTTATCTCTTCTTTTGTTTGTATCCTCTTCACAGAATCACAGAATGTTAGGGGCTGGAAGGGACCTCAAAAGATCATCTAGTCTAACCCCTCTGCCAGAGCAAGATTACCTAGATTAGGTCACACAGGAATGCATCCAGGCAGGTTTTGCAAGTCTCCAGAGGAGGAGACAGCACATCTCTGGGCAGCCTGTGCCCAGTGCTCCATTGCCTTCACAGTGGAAAAAGCTTTTCATTATGTGCACATGGGACCTCCTATGCTTCAGCTTGCACCTGTTCATTGACCCTTATACTATTATTGGACATCATTGGTTCCATCCTCCTGACACTGCTGTTCACATATTTATGAGCCTTAATAAAGTCTCCCCTCAGTTTCTTCTTCTCCAATCTGAAGAGGACCAGCTCCCTCAGCCTTTCCTTAAAAGGGAGATGTTCCATTCTCTTCATCATCTTTGTGGCTCTGCACTGGACTCTTTAAAGCAGTTCCCTGCCATTCTGTCTTCCAAAACAACCAGCCCTCTTTTAATTAATAAAAACATTTCTTGGTAAATATCAAAACAAATATAAACTAACAAAACCAACCAAATCAAGAGGAAGGCCTCTGCTAGAGAAGGCAAAATCCCTGTTCAAACTGTTTTTTAAAAACCTCCAATAGAGTTGAGAAATCCACATCCGTTATCTCCAAGTAAAAGAGCTTTACTTTAAAGCATGAACCAAGGTGTCACAGTGGGATGCAGTTACCTCTACATATGTATACTGCACAATTTTAGATGCTTTAGGTTATCTTGCTTGGCTTCAAACTCCATCAGAAGGGCACAAGTCTCTTACAGTTCCTGTCCTATCTGCTGGTTTAGCCTGTGGTGTCCATGACATCATAGTGACATAAGTAAAATAATCCTTGAGGGTAAGATGAATATGTAGTTCCTCTTATTTTTGTTGTCTTTTAATAATGAAGCTCTGTTAATATATCACAACTCTGAAGATGACACCCAGGATCCTGCTGTTTAGCAGCAGAAATACTGTGGTTTGGTTTATATAACTGCACAATCACATTTCTTCTGAAGGGCCTCACAGCTTTTTGCAGACCTTGCATTCTTCCTGTAATTTCAACATACTCTAAAAGAATGTGTTTGAGGAAATGTGAGTAAGAAGTCAGTGATGACTCACAAGCACTTGGAAGGACGGATAAGTTACAATTTTGTAGCTTGGAATGCATGCCTGTAATCAGTTGGAGAAGAACACTGGTTTGTTACCAGAAGAAATTACTGTACCCATTGTACTAATTAGACTAAGTCTTGGAGTCCAGAGGTGATATCACCTTCCAAAACGTGTCAGAAAACTGCCTTTACAGCTTTGAATTCAATTTAAATACTTACATCATCCTAGATATATTGATAATTTTAACTTTGCTAGCTTTTAATTGAGGAAATCTTTTTAATTGCATCCATTTTTGTGATACTTACTTTTGCATCTGTGACGGTTTGGGAGTTACCTGCCCTCCCCCACCCCCGTCCCCTTAAGAGAACCACCCAGACTAGACTCAGACAGATGGAAATTAAGGGATGGAGCTGTATTTACAGCTTAGCACAATATACAGGCATATATATACAGTTATACACAAAAGTAACACAGTACACCTCCCAGAAACAATCAAAGTCCCCAGGAGGGCTCCCAACCCAAACCCCCTTCCACCTCCCTCTTCCCCTCCCTTCAGAAATAACCAGATCAACCCACGTATATCTCATGTGATTAATCTGGAGATCTGAGGCGAGTTGTCAAAACAAAGATGACAGGGAGGTTAGAGGAAAAAGGGGTTAGGTGGGTTAGAGAGTTAAAGGCAGAGTCAGACAGACCAGACCACCAGAAAGAAAGCAGAGCCAGAAGTGAGAGCCGAGCAGTGTGTGTGTGAAGTGCCTGTCTTATCTACATTTTGACTGGTTGCATTTCTCAGCAGAAGAATGAGTGATATAGGGCACATGTTGGTTTTTTTCTTTATTCTTGCAGTTAAGGATTTAATTCCTCTCAGTGAAATATTTCAGTTAGTCTCAAACCAGCACAGCATCTGTCGTCTGAAAAGGAACAAGTCAGCATGCTAACTGAGATATGTTACCCTCCAAACATAATAAATTAATTCCGTTTTAACTAAACAAGGAAACTCCAAAGATATTAATAGCAAGAGAGAAATTTTAATAGCAGGTGAAAAATGTGAGTATCAAAACTTGAGGAAACCTCAGAAAGAAGGAGCAGCTCTGTGGAAACACCTGTCTATAGTTTAAAGATAGATCAGCTTAAAATAGAGAGCCAATGGCATCCTGGCCTGTATCAGGAATATTGTGGCTAGTGGGATGAAGGAGGTTATTCTGCCCCTGTACTCAACACTGGTCAGGCCACACCTTGAGTACTGTGTCCAGTTCTGGGCTCCTCAATTCAAGAGAGAGGTTGAGGTGCTGGAACGTGTCCAGAGAAGGGCAACAAAGTGGTGAGAGGCCTGGAACACAAACTCAATGAGGAGAGGCTGAGGGAACTGAGGTTGTTTAGCCTGGAGAAGAGGAGGCTCAGAGGTGACCTCATTGCTGTCTACAACTACCTGAAGGGAGGTTGTAGCCAGGTGGGAGTTGGCCTCTTCTGCCAGGCAACCAGCAATAGAGCAAGGGGACACAGTCTCAAGTTGTGCCAGGGGTGTTATAGGCTGGATGTTAGGAGGAAGTTCTTCATGGAGAGAGCGGTTTGCCATTGGAATGGGCTGCCCAGGGAGGTGGTGGAGTCGCCGTCCCTGGAGGTGTTCAAGAAAAGCCTGGATGAGGCACTTAGTGCCATGGTCTAGTTGACTGGATAGGGCTGGGGGATACATCTTGGAGGTCTCTTCCAACCTGGTTGATTCTGTGATTCTATGAAAATACTGTTAACAGTCTCTACTTTTTAGAGCTGCATAAAGGAGTTTGGAACATTGTGTCAGAAAAAAGATTGGAAATTAGCAGAAGGTCTGAGGTTCATCATGTGAAATAGGAAATATTACAGGCATCCTCTAAACTGACCATAATGGTTTCTAGCATCTTCATTCTTTCATGTACTTCTTCTTTCTCTGGGAATATTCAAGCTTCTGGAAAGAGTAAAAATGCAGCTGGCATCTTTCCTGGAGGACCCTCAATATCAAGACCAACATTCACTACATTCAGAAATCATAAAAACATTTGGAAGAGTTGGACCTAATGCTGAGCCCAGATTTAGAGATGAATGTAAGTTGCACCAGTTGAAAGGTGCAGTCTTTTTCTTTCTGTCCAAAAGCTCATGGTGTGCTTGTTACATGGAATGACCTTTTTTGTCTTTACAAAAAGTTTCATGAAAACTCCTGTTTCCAGGATTTGGTATGTCCCAATATTTAAGACTCCGCCAATAAAATTTTCGCTTTCTCTGACATTGATCTGTACATAGAATACCAGGACATGGCAAAAAAACAGCTGTCTAATGCTAAACAAGTCTACAGAAAGCCACTTCAAATACTTATTCCAGTATTTACTTTTTCAGTTGTTATTCCACACTTGCACAAGTTAGCCTTGGTCAACAACCAACAGTCTGTGGATTCAAAGAGACTGGATATTGCTACCCACCTGTTCGAAGCCTACAGTGCTCTTTCCTGTTGTTGTATCCTTTTTTCTAGGGGAAGCTTAGCTGTTCATTAACTGATACTTGAAAAATATCTAAGTTTGTCTTTGAATGTATGATATAAAACAAGTTCTGCTTGTGAAAAGGTTGTCACAGAAGGTGCATGTGGTGGGCTAACCCTGGCTGGATGCCACTCTATCACTCCCTTCCTCAGCCACACAGTTGGGAGAAAATAAGGTGAAAAAAAAACTGATAGGTGAAGACAAAGGAGCCTCAGGAAGCATAAGCTGTGTGTGGAAGTACAAGAAGAAAAAAAATCTCTCTTATCAGCAGAGCCTGTCTAGCCACTTCCCAGGAAGCAGGGCTTCAGCATGGCAGTCATTGCTTTGCAAGACAAAGTTCATAATAACAAACGCCTCTTCGTTTCTCTGAGCTTTTGTTGCTGAGCAGATGTCGTGTGGTAGGGGATATCCCTTTGGTCAGTTTGGATCAGCTGTCCCAGCTATGCCCTCACTCAAGCTTCTTGCCCACCCCCAGTGTACTGGTGAGGAGGCGAGTGTTGGACAGACAGTCTGGATGCTGCTCGTGTAATGCTCAAACCACTGCTGTGTTACCAACACGTTTATAGTTTGCAGCACAGAACTTCATAGCTTTGAGGGCTACTGTGGGCAAAATTAACTCCCCTCTCAGCCAGACCAAAACCAGTGGAACCGGTACATTCTTTTTGAAAAATAGTGATACAAAAGCAAAGTCCTTGATCTTAACCAGTAACTTCAAAAAAAAAGTCAGAAGAATCATATGGAGATGTGACTTATATGAAGTTAAATATGTTTAAGATCTTTTTTCTTGGTCATGAAGTGCCAGATGTGTTCTGTTTCCTTTGGGTTTGCTGCCGCAGCTTGTCCCTTGTGTTCACTAGAACAACATTATGAAAAGACTGATAAAATGTGTGTAATTTCAGAAAACAATGCTTATAATACCTTAACAGCCTGCTTATTAGTTATTTCAGAGGATTTAATGGTCAATCACTTTTTACCGGGACTCAAGTGTTTACGAGCTGACATGGAACATCTCTCGCCAGAGCATGAGGTGAGCAGCTGTGTTTACAATCTGAGTTTGAGATGCAGGTGGCAACAAAAGTTGAAATTTTATGGTATTTAAAACCAAAAGTTAAGGAGGACTAATCCTCATGGTGGATTCTCCATCTCTGGAGATACTCAAAAGCTATCTGGACACAGTCCTGGGCAGACGGTTCCAGATGGCTGTGCTTGACCCCAGGAGGTTGGACCAGGTGACCTCTGGAGGTCTCTGCAAACGTCAACCATTCTATTATCCTGTGAATTGTAAAATCAGATTGTAATAACCAGATAGGACAATATGGGTTCTTCTTTGGTAGGAAAGACTTACAAAAAGTACCAGAAGAGAAGCAGAAGATGAGTTGGGGAAGTGAAAATCTTACCCATTTATCTATGCAATTCTTTTGTAAGTAGTTGAAGAGGATGAACACTGACAGAGACTGAAACAGATAGATATTAAGTTGGTAGCTGAAAATGAGGGCCATAGGTTAGTTGCATGAAGGGAAAACCTTGACAGTATGAACGCTTCAAATGATGGAGGAAAAAATATCATTAGAATTACAAAGGAAGATCTGATTTTTTTTTTTTTTAAGGTTGATACTGCACTTTGGATTACTTTGTGCTTGGGGAAAGTAATTATTTTTCCTTATCTTTGCAGAAGTGAGTTGAGACTGCTGTGTATTCGCTAGGAGTTTTAGGTTCTTACAGTTGGTAACAAAGTTCTGTCTTCCAGTTACATTTTCAGTCTAATACCTTATTATCTCGTTCTTTTATTTCCTCTATATTATGTTACATAATTTTCAGTGTGTGGAACTGGAGATAGGTTGATTTGAGGAACTTTCACACATAAAAGGAAAGAATCTGACTTGAGAGGGCTGAGTCAGAAGGGCCTGAGCATCAGTCCAAGGCAACAGAATTGCACTTCTTTACCACAGGCAGCACTGGAGGAAATCTGGCAGTGCTACTATATATTCAGAGAGAGCTGGAAGATGTATTGTGTTTTGGGAAGTCTAAGAATATATCTGAAAGCTGGAGTGGGCAAAGTTGGATTTAGTTTGATTTTCTTTGTTCTGTCATGTTGACCAATGGGATAACTGATAATCAACACTAATACTTTAGGAGTAAAGTGCAACTTCTGAGGTTTAACGGCATTCAAAAGATGTCCTGAATTAGAAGAGGACAGCATATTTGAGTGAGTCTTAGGGCCAGAAAGGATCTGAGGGCTTAAAAAGAATTAAAAATGAATAAGTAAAGACAGTTCAATCCTCCTTTACCACATTCTGGATCACTGTGACTAATTGACTTCAGGCATGATGCCATGTCCTTGATTTTTTAAATTTTCTTCTTAGCCAGAAAGAAAAAAGCTTAAAAATATTTGCTCCTGCTCTGGTGGGTTAGGAAGCTCACTACAGCTTATACTGTAGAAATGGAAATCTGGTGCTTAATCAGCTCTTTGCTACAACAACATGTATGTAGGCACCATGACAAACACCTCTGATGCCCACTTAGTTCTTGTGTCTGATTTTCAAGCCTTCTGCCTAAAAATTGTATTTCCTGAAGTAAATGTGTTTTCCTGTTTCAAGCAGTTGGACATTTGCATAAGCAGAATTAACCCTTTTCTCATCATTTTGGTCACTGTGGTATTATCCACGATTCAAATGGCATATTAGTTACCCAGAAAAACAGTTTTGTCATTCACAAAGATCTTGTGGCCCTAATATAAGTACAGAGTTTATGCATGTTTGGGAAGTGTCACATTTGTGGAATTGCCTTGTGATCCTGGCGGGTGGCATTTCCCTTATACTCGTTTTATTTGCTTTCCTTTCATTCATATAAACAGAAGTGCCAGTTGGGCATTTAAGTCAGAGCTTCTCATCTTTAAGCATTTCAGCTCATGCAAACATTTCTGATACTTTGCCAGTATCTCTAATTCCACATCAAGTTCTTTCTTCTCCCTTCTTCACTTACCTTCAGTTTCTTTTCGAAATAATTGGCTTTTGAGTTGCATGATAGTGATATATGATCAGTACTTTATAAAAATACTTAGTCCATGTGCAGTATTGTTTATAACACTTAAGCACCTTATGTTTCTTAAATGTATAGAGTTACATGTCTAAAATATCTCTGGTAAAGGAGGTCTAAACAATTTCATAGTCAGTCCTACGACTGAGCAAAGAGAACCCAAGGAGACAGGTGTGAGCAATATCATTATGTAAAACGGCCACATTATACTTACACCTTGTCTCTGTTTCACCCTGAACTATAAAGCAAATTAATTTGGGGAAGAGGAAGAAGTGCTTTGTTTCTTTGAAGAATTATGCAGCCTTCCCTGAAGGAATTGCACAGTAGGTGTGGGCTCCATCCTGCTATTCACAGAATCACAGAATTGTCCAGGTTGGAATGCACCTCTAAGATCATCAAATTCAACCTATTACTTAGCATCTTCTAATTAACTAGGCATTAAGTGCCTCATCCAGTCTTTTCTTGAACATCTCCAGGGATGGTGACTCCACCACCTCCACAAGCAGCCCATTCACTTTTTCCCTGAAGACCTTCTTCCTAACATCTAGCCTAAACCTGCCCTGGCACAGCTTGAAACTGTGTCCTCTTGTTCTGTCCCTGGTTGCCTAGAAGAAGAGAACAACCGCTGCCTGTCTACATCCTCCTTTCAGGTAGTTTTAGAGAGCAAACAAGGTTTCCCCAGAGCCTTCTCTTCTTCAGGCTGAACACCTCCAGCTCCTCAGCCACACCTCATAGGGCTGTGCTCCAGTCTACATTCTGAACTGCTCAAGAGCATCTAACACCTTCTGCCCAAACAGCTTCGAATGTTGGAGAAATAGAATGAACAGTGGCACAGATCTGCAGACTGGGCCATAACTGCTAAATGGTTTCAAATGATATTTTGTGCTGCAGCTGTCTAAGAGGAATTTGACAGAAAACAGCTTTTTAATGTACTTAAAAGTAGTCAGCACTTGTTAGTAGCCTTTAATGACTGATCTGTATTTGAGATTGAAATCGGTTTTCTTTATCATATATATTCAGGTGTTGGTAAGACACTACTAATTTTAGTTACTTGTAGCTTTGAGTTTAACATTTCATAGAAAGTGTTTACCTTTCCCAGGGCGCTGTGAGCAGAGAAAGTTTCCATTTCGGCAGTGTACATGAATATGCAAATGTTTCTAGTTGCACACTCAATTCTTTTGCATAAGTGTTTCAAATGCTTTGGTGTTCGTGTGTTAATACAGTACTGCTCTGAGCAGGGGCTTAGCCTAATGAATTGTGTTCTTTCTTTCAAAGACTGCTATTGGGAGTCACTCATATATGTTTTTAGTATGCTAAACATAAAATGTCCACATGGGGATGCTTTTTTTGTCTTAAATATTCTATGTAGACCTTTAATGCTACAATTGCTAAAGAAAAAAAATATTTCACATTGAAGAAGGAAAAGGTAAGGAAAAAAATGTAAGGAAGAAAGGAAAAGAAAAAGCAAAGGAAGAAAAGCAAAATGCAAAGGAGTAAAGGGCAAAAGCGAAGGAAGAAAGAAAGAAGGAAAGGAAAGGGGGAAAGAGTGGGTGTGGCGCTTGAGGCTATGGTCTAGTGATGAAGGGTTCTGGGATGAAGGTTGGACTGGATGATCCTGGTGGTCCTTTCCAACCATAGCAATTCATAGTGAGTAGATGTTATGCTGAGGGATTTGGTTTAGTCAAGGACTTGTCAGTGTGAAACCAATGATTTGACTCGATGATCCTGAAGGTCTTTTCCAATCTAAGGAATTCTGTGATTCTGTGAAAGCAAAGGCATTTAAAAAAACCAGAAGCCTTGATTCTCTGGAAATGCTGGTAGACACCAGTGAAATGATACCAACTTTGCTTTAGCACTTCCTTTCCATGGGGTTGTTGTCTTGGGATGCCAGCACACTTTTTTCTTTTCTTTCCTTGCTTTTCTTTGGTGCATCATCTTGGTAGAAGCACAAATTTTAAAAGGTACTTGAAAACTTTCTGAAGGAAAACAGAGAGCAGATGAATATATGTCAGAGTTAAATGCTAAGACAGAAAAGTACTATTTGAAGAAGGCAAGATCGGGAGGTGTATTACAGAAATGAGTTTTGCTTTAGCTCTATTTAAAGAAGCCAGGGAAAGCAGGAAGGAGTCTTGGACTTCTTGTGACAGTTCCGAAAACATTTTCATCCTTTGAATGGTTTTGTTGGTTCTAGCCAGAAGACTTTATGAGATAGTGAGAATTTAAATGCATTTGAAAAGCAACAGGGAAACTTTTTAAACAGTTTTGCTAATGTCAGAATGAGTTGCAGAGCAGATTTCATCCAAAGGCTTAATGTAAAAGAAAAACTGTCATGTATGTCTCTTCCCTGACTTAGGTTATTTTAAGCTCCATGATAAAAGAGTGTGAACAGAAAGTTGAAAACAGGACCGTCCAAGAACCACAGGGGTAAGACTTCCACTTCTCTTTTTCTCCTGTGCCTCCAGAGTGATGTTCTGCGGAGTGTATTCCAGAACGGTGTCCAGGGCTTGTGACCAGAAATGCCACACTGACATACTCTGTGTCTGAAAGCGGAATTTAGGAATTGTGCCTTTAATTCAGTTTGTGGTTGTTGCCTTCTCTAGTATAAAATTATCACAAGACAACATGTTTTTCTTTCCATCGTAGTGATGACATTCTTGTTTTCCGATGATACTTTGTTCTTAATTTTTTATCTATTTTAAAGCAGTAACTGAATTTCTGACCCGACTCTGAGAAAGCAGGAAGTACTTGCCTTATGTGCTTAGAGCAGTGCATGCAGCATGTACTTTTCATCCCTCTTTCACAGGGTTGGCCTGCAGGCTCGTGGTAATGAGGCTGGAGGCTGCTGTCTTTGCTCACATGTGGTTAGTGCCTGCAAGACTTCCTCCAGTGCTTAAACTAATCTACCTGCATGAATACAGTCCTATGTAATCAGATAAACTTCTCTTATTATTTTATGTCCAATCCCCAGACTTGTTTATCCTTTAAACTGGAATCCTCCGGACGAACTTATTCTTATTTACAAGTCAGACACTAGGCTAGGGCACTGGCCCTAAACTGTAACACCTTGAAGCTTCAAAAATGCAAAGGTCATTTGGTTGCTCACTAAATAGCAGCAAGATGTCCTCTTTTCCTTACAGTCTGGTCACTAAATGTTCTCCTTTCCCAGCTCCATATCGATTGCAGCAAGCCTGGTGAGTGAAGACACAAAGACCAAGTTCTTGAACAAAATGGGCCAGCTGACTACGTCAGGTGCAATGCTGGCTAATGTCTTTCAGAGGAAGAAGTAAGACGGGGAAAGGAACTCGCAGCTAACACTAAGGTGGACCTCACAGAGACTGGTTCCTGTACTTGAATTACTTGCCTTTTAATTTCTTCTGTCTTACATTCTTGTAGTATAATTCTATTCTAACCTCCAAAGATATTTGCACTGCTTTTGAATATCGCTGTGTATCTGTTCCTTTGGGGTTAACCGTGGGTGGTATGAAACTGAAATCATAGTCTGTACCAAGTCCCTGGTCTGTGTTCTTGTCTTTCCAGCATCATTTTTTTTATATATATATATATATATATAGTGGAAGGATTGGTTGGTTTGGTTTCTGTTTTTTGCTTTAATTTTCTGACAGGATATCAGCAAATATCTGTATTATACATGGAGCTATTATGACGGTACTTAAAATAATGTAAATTTGAAGTCATTGTCATGAAGTAATAAAAGTGGAGATTCCTTATGTATTTAAATTATGGAAGAGTAATGCAGATTTTTTTATTATGTTTCTAAAAAGAGGAGGAAGAGCCACCAGCATTTGTCTGTGCTTCTAGGGTTGTTTTTATAAGTATTGTGCATCTTGAATCCAGAGGAATTGCGGTTATCTAATGTATGAGACTGGTTGCGCTGTATCAGTCTGCAGGAAATGCTCATGTTTCAGATGCTTTATGCTGACATTGTAAATGCTGTACAAAGTCCTTCAGATAAAATTCTCACATCTGTTGTGGGTAGGGGGGGTTGTTTGAGGGTTTTGTTGTTGTTGTTTTTTGTTTGAGGGATGTTTTTGTTCTGTTCTGTTTTAAAGCACTTTACCAAGCATTCTACACACATCCAGAGGCACATCCACTAAGTAAAGAAAAAACACAATAAATTACTTAGTGTGGACAAATGTATAAGCTACTATACAGGGGTTCCAGTACAGTTCTGCAGGCAAGGGAAGGTTATGCAGGAGAAAGAGTGCTTTCATCTTGCAGTCAGCATGCAGTTCTGCATACTGTGAAAGCTGAAATGAAGCTGTTTTGCTGTTTGGATTGAATCTGGGCTCAAATTTCATTGCAGAGTATTTGAAAAGGTGTTAAGGTGAAAGCTAAAATTAATCTGTTTTGCTGTTTAGATTGAGTCTGGGCTCAAATTTCATTTCAGAGTATTTGAAATGGTGTTGAGAGGGTTCAACCTGCAGTTTGTTTAAAATGTTAGGTGGGCTGCTTACAAGGAGTATCTCCAGCAACTACCAATTATTTTTGTTAGCAAGGAGGCATTAACAACTAAATCCTATTACTCATGTGCAGCACTTTTTTCCCCCTCTTCTTAAAGTCAGTGTAAGCTTCCTAAAGTAAACTCAAGTGCATGCATGAACTGGTATGAGGTAGCAAAATATAAAAGCTCAGGCATTTTCTGAGGTGGTACTATTCAGGTGTCATTGTCTGAGGACAAGGGAATCGACAAGAGTTAGGGAAGAAAGAATTCGGAAAGAGAATAGGGGCAGAGTAGCGCTTTGGGTGTTGTCCTTAGATGGAAATAATGGAGATGATTTGAGACTAACTGCTTCATGTCTCTGCCTGTCGGCTTTGCATATACAGTTGCCTGCCACGTTTGTGTTGTGACAGCGCCTGCTGAACACCTGCACTGTCGGTCCCTTTACACTGCACTGATGAAACATTTTTCTTGAGATTACAGCCAGCTCCATGCCTTCCTGTTGCTTGTTGCCATGAAAGTATACTTTTAGCAGACTGACTGTGAAATTCCTGGAGACATTCCTGAGGAATGGGAAGTGGTGACATTCCTCTCTATTGTTCCGTTGTCAATAAAATGTTTTCTATACCTGCCTTGTCTCATTACTTATGCTCTTCTCCAGAAGAGATTATTCCATCAAGCCAGCTCTTACAGGGGAGAGGTCTAATGCACAGAAATTCTTTAGCCTTTTTTTTTTCTCATATAGCAGATGGTAGATTGAAGTTGTTAAATTTCCCATCTCAGTGAGCCTCTTTTGCTCTGGCTTCTAGTCATGTGGCTTTTATTGGCATTTTCATGCAGAGTCTCTCTCTTTCCCATGCCACAAGTTTGTTTTAATTTACTTTTTTCCTAGGTCTCTGTTCCAGTAGTTGCAGAGATAGCTCTGTAGTCATGAGACCAGAATGACTTGTTTATGGTTAAACTCCTACTTGCCAAAGCAGGGCAGCTGCCTGCAGGCTGCCTGTGAAAGTGGCTTCTAACCCACACTGAACTTCAGCCAGTGCTTGGAAACCTGCTAATTGTCACAAGTGAAAAATCTCTGACAGCAATTTAACTGGATGACTGTGGGATGAGCCTCTAGTTTGTTAGTATAAATGTAGCATCTTTGCCCAGCTAGGTTCAGTCTCTCAACCCCCTCACAATGTTTAGCCAGCATTTTACTTCATACCAATTGATCCAAGGAAGAATTTGAGACCCTTGTCATGGTAACTTCTGAGGTGAAAAAATGTTATCTATATAGGCAACAACTCTTAAGAGAGGATCCTGTGTTCAGAAATTTTGTCTCTTAAATTTCAGGTCTCTGTCAGTTGCAGGAGTTTTTTTAAGGTTTTCCTTGCTTGCCAAATGTTGATGAATTTTTGAGATTGAAGGTTTTGAAATTGTTCTGTCTGGGGTTGTTTTGCCTTTTTTTTTTTTTATTTCCAGCTGTGGCACAAAGCATTCAGGAGATGGAAGGTGGTGTGGTTCGGGTCCAGCCAACAACCCAGCCCCACGCAGCTGCTTTCGCCACTGCTCACTCCCCCCACTTCTCTCCCTTGGTGGGACAGGAAGGAAAATCGGAAGAAAAAGGCAAAAACTGAGTTGAGGTAAGAGTTCAACAGAACAGTACAAAGAGATAAAGGCAATCAGGAAGAATAAATACTGATTAAATAGTCTCTAAAGTGAGTGACACAAAAAGCAGCACAGGCCTGGCCTACCCCCACCATCACCACACCGCAGTCACCTGCTGAAGGCACCCACCTTTGCCCTTGCCTAGCCCTTCCCTTATATATAGTGGACATGATGTCAGTATGGTATCAAATACCCATGGGCTGGCTGGCTTGGCTCTAGTTGGGGGGTTGGAGTAGATGATCTTTCGAGGTCCCTTCCAACCCCTAACATTCTGTGATTCTCCTCAGCTTCTTGTGAAGGGAAGAAACACATAAAGCTGTTGTACCTGAACCCAGCACAGAAAGACAAATTAGCAAAGAATTACCAAGAATATTTTAAATTAACTATTTTTCCCCCCTGCTGTTGTTCTACAAACAAGTAAACGTCTGGGGAGAAAATGTTTCATGAAAAGACAGGAGTTGGGTGGAAAAGCATGCAAAGCTTCAAGTCTTCAAGTTGATTATGTTTTGGATTTACATTCAGTTTATTTTTCTTTAATAACCACAGAATCACAGGGAAGACCTTTAAGATCATCACGTCCAACCATTCTTGAACTCTACCAAGTGTGGTGTTTAACCATGTCCCTAAGCACCACATCTACACAACTTTTAAACACCTCCATGGATCGGGAATCAACCACCTCCCAAGGGAGCCTGTTCCAGGGCTTGAGAATCGTTTCAGTGGAGAATTTTCTTGTAATGTCCTACTTAAACCTCCCCTGGTGCAATTTGTGGCCATTTCCTCTTGTCTTGTTCCCTGGTCAGAAAGACCAGCCCCCATCTGGTTTCAGCCTGTTTTCAGGGAGTTGCAGAGAGACAGAAGGTCTCCCCTCAGCCTCCTTTTCTCCAGGCCGAACAACTCCAGGTGCTTCAGCTGCTCCTCACAAGACTTGAATTCTCCTGACCCTTCACCAGCTTCATTGCCCTTCTAGAGGGAAGTTACAAAAAACAAACACGGAGCCAAGAAAGATCTGAAATTTCTTTTAGCTCTGCCTGAGCTTCTATGACATGTTGGCTTTAAGGAGAGCATTGAAATTCTCACTTAGTTTCTTTCCAGAATCACAGTATCTCTTTGAAGGACTGACTGCTCTTCAGCAAAGATGATCAGGGGGCTGAAGATACATGGCTGCCTGAATCAGCAGGCAGGATCTAGATACATTTTCTATAGATTAAGCATAAAGTTGACTGATACTATGCATGTATTTTGTTCTGGAAGAGGATTTCTAAAGCTATAAGTGAGACAAATTACTCTTTTCCTGTCTTGCAAACAAGTTGAGCTCTAACAAACTACATGTTCTGGTAGTCTCTTCCACTCTCCTTTTGCACCAAGAGAAACAATGCTGCTGCAGCTGTATATAAAAGTATATCCTGGATGGCAGAACTAAAAGCATGTTTTGAACGAATTAGTGGCTAGAGAGAATGAGGAAGGTGATGCTTGCAAATTCAGATGGGAAGACTGAAGGATAAAAATCATTCATGGAAAGACTGTTGTGAGAACAAGAAGGTTTTGTAATATGTAGTAGGAACTCATTGCTATGTATGGATGGTGACTCAGTTTGGGTGATTCAGTTTAGGTGATTCAGTTTGGATGTTCAGTTTGGAGAAGAGAAAGCGCCAAGGAGACCTTATTGTGGCCTTCCAGTATCTGAAGGAGGCCTACAGGAAAGCTGGGGAGGGTCTTTTTAGGGTGTCAGGTAGTGATAGGCCTAGAGGGAATGGAGCAAAACTAGAAGTGTATAGATTTAGATTGGAAGTTAGGAGGAAGTTCCTCACCATAAGGGTGGTGAAACACTAGAACAGATTGCCCAGGGGGGTGGTAGAAGCCCCATGCCTGGATGTTTTTAAGGCCAGGCTGGATGTGGCTCTGGGCAACCTGGTCTAGTGTGAGATGTCCCTGCCCATAGCAGGGGGCTGGAGCTAGATGATCCTTGAGGTCCCTTCCAGCCCTGACAATTGTGTGATTCTGTGAAAATGGTGCAGAAAAAATAGAAGTGTGGAATATTTGTTTTGTGTTGTGACAGTGTTAATGGCATTTTTTGGTTGTTTTTTCCAGGACTAAATGGCTCTACGTTGCAGTACAGTTTGTGAAGGTGATTATCAACATGTTTTAAGTAATTTCCTGTGTGAAAATTACAACTGTCGATGGTTAAGTAACCATGAAATAGCAGCAAAACTTCACAAGGTAGAAAATCATTAATATGCTGGTAAAAAGACACTGATTGGCATGGCATTGATCCAGGGCAGAATCTTGCATCAGCTGTAAATGCTCTTGACTGACAGGATTGCAGGATGGTGCCAGGCAACAAGAGTTAAAGGAAACCGGTTGGATAGTTTACTGAGTGCACCTGGCTAACATGTCTAGCAAGCATATGCAGATAATTAGCTAGTTTGCTTTAGGTTGTAAAAGGGATTGACAATTAGAAGTGGTGTTGAATAAGCAGAGTAATCAAGTCCTGAATTTTAATACTCTATGCTAGCATATCATGTGTTAACTAATCTTGAATGAGTAAGCACAAATTAGTGACTATTTTCCAGCAAAGCTGTTTCTCAAGTGTTCTGCCTTTAGGTTTAATGCTGGCCAGGTTTCTTACAGTAGGTTGTAAGAAGGGATTCTGCTTTTGTATAGTTTTGTTATGGTTTTAGTGTGCCTCCTTCCTCCCCTCTTACCAAGAGATAAGACAGGGAGGAAAAAAAAGGCTGGGAGAGTTTTCATAGTTGATTTACACAGAATATTTTACTCCTCCAGTGCAAAAGTATCAGATTGCATCAGTATATGAAAGAAAGGGAAAGGGAAGGGGAAGGGGAAGATACCCTCCAGAGTCCCAAAAACAAGCAGCTGCATGCTGAAGACCTGGAAAGCAAGAGAGAGGCCCAGAATCTCTGTCCAGGATGGTTACGCCCTGCAGCCAGAACATCCTGAATTCATCATTTCCCATAGCGGGGAATATCAGCATGTTTCAAACCACCTTTAATGTGTAACACATAGGCAAGTTGGTGGTAAGTATCCTGTTTCTTTGGTGATACCTGCACTTCATACTGAACTTGAGCTTCTGTTGTACTTCCAGTGTAGTGAAAAGCTTCTTCAGCCCAAAGATTTTAAGTCCCTAGAAATTTGGAGCATGAGTACTTCACAGAATCACGAAATGTCAGGGGCTGGAAGGGACCTTGAAAGTTCATCCAGTCCAACTCCCCTGCCACGGCAGGATCACCAAACGCAGATCACACAGGAATGCATCCAGGTGGGTCTTGATCTCTCCAGAGAGGGAGACTCCACAACCCCCCTGGGCAGCCTGTTCCAGTGCTGTCACCCTCACAGTGAAAAAAATCCTCTTTGTGTTTACATGAAAATTCTTATGCCTCAGCTTCCACCCACTGCCTCTTGTCCTGTTGTTGGTCATCACTGAGCAGAGCCTGGCTCCAGTCTCTTGGCACTCATGCTTTACATAGTTATAAACATTGATGAAGTCACCCCTCAGTCTGCTCTTCTCCGTGCAGCAGAGCCCTAGCTCCCTCAGTCTCTCCATGTACAAGAGATGTTGCATTCCCTTAATCATCTTTGTAGTCTTGTGCTGGACTCTCTCAAGCACTTCTATGTCCTTCTTGAACGGAGGGGCCCAAAACTGGACACAGTACCCCAGATACGGCCTCACCAGGGCGGAGTAGAGGGGGAGGAGAACCTCTCTCAACCTACAGCCTTTTTAATACACCTTCCTGGCCATAAGAGCACATTGCTGGCTCATGGTCAACCTCCCATCCACTAGGATCCCCAGATCCTTTTTCCCTTCACTGCCTTCCAGTAGGTCAGTCCCCTTAGTTCTACTGTCTCAGTCAGCAACTTGAAAAGGTGACTCACAAGTCGGTGTCAAGGGCCAGCACCACACTGGTAGTCTGTCTGGCTCCCTTCGCAGCACTGGCATTGCCCACACTCCTTGCTAGGGCCCAGAATGATCTTGTTTGAAGTCCTGTGCTGTTGCTCTTTGCCTTACACTTTAATGGAAATTTCTTTTCCTATTGCTTAGAAAGGGAAAGCTTCAATTGCAGCTGAGGTGGAAGTAGTATGATGGAGTCGCACTAAAGTCACAGTAGCTGTAGCGTGTGCCTTGTAGGATCCCATGTGGCATCCTGCCAGGCCTGTTACACCTTCCCTTTGAATAGAATCATAGAATCATAGAATGGTTTAGGTTGGAAAGGACCTCAAGGATCATCCAGCTCCAACCCCCTGCCGTAGGCAGGGACACCTCCCACAATACACTGAGGGGAGATCCGGGAAGGGGGAAGAAGCAGCTGTGGTGGTTAATAGGCAGTAAGGTGCCATTTAGATTAGATCCTTTGCTGAGGAATGAATGCCTTCTGTTGAGCCAAGTCTGAATCATTCAGGTGAGCTTTCAAACACATTCAATATCATTCCCTGTGTTGATAAGAGGGTGACCCTGCACAACTGATAATGGGCTGTTGCTCAGTGTTTCTAAGGTCTCAGTCTTTTCCACAGTGGAGTTTGCCAGCCTTTAAGCTTCCTCTGCAGGTAAGACAGACAAGCTTCCCCAGTTCATGCTAGTATGGGCTTGGGGTTTTTTTAAGGTAAATAACGAAATTTATTTTTAATGGATTAATTTTAAGAGCTAGAGACCTCAAGTGAAATTCGAGCAGCCTGTTCTAGAAAGGCACAGATATTTTTCTACCCTTTTTAAAATCTCTCTCTCAGCATGGAAAGCTCCATGGACTGGATGATTCAATGGAGCCCTCTCCTTGTGGAAAATGATGAGGCAACCTTTCTCTCTGGCCCCATGATGGACTCTGTACATCACTTGCTGACACTCTATAAACTACACTGCAACCTACCTGCTCCCCCAAGGCATCCCCCTAATTTAGAGGGGCACTCCTAGAGTTCCATCTCTGCTCATACTTTGGGCTTCTTGCTCACCTGCTGAGAGAGAATGTTTGTATTTGCAAAGCTTGTGTTCAGTTCAGAGTCCAAAACCCCAACCAAGCTTTATGGCAGCTAGTGGAAGAAAAACTTTGATCTTGATCCAACAAAATTCATTATCTTATCCCACATCCCTCAACAGCATGTGAGAGATAGGAGAGCAGAAGCACCTTCACAGCCTTTCTGCACATAATTGAGAGACTGAGAGCCCTGCCCCTGTGGCTGTTTAGTCTGGAGAAGACTGAGAGATATCATCAATGTGTACAAATACCTGAGGGGTGGGTGTCAAGTGGATGGGGCCAATATCATTTGCTGGTCAGCAGCAATAAGCCAAGGAGCAACAGCTACAAACTGGAACATAGAAGGTTTCACCTCAACATGAGGAGAAACTTCTTTACAGTGAGGGTGACAGAGCACTGGAACAGGCTGCCCAGAGAGGTTGTGGAGTCTCCTCTGGAGACTTTGAATTCAAACACATCTGGGTATGTTCCTGTGCAGACTACCCTAGGTGCTCCTGCCTTGGCTGGGGGCTTGGAATGGATGATCTCTGGAGATCCCTTCCAATCTCTAAGGTTCTGTGATTATGAAAAGGTATCCTGGGGTACAACCTTCCCGTTCTGCTTCTCTGCACAGATTTCCTTTGCATGATTTCAAAGACCTAGGTTTAATACACAGAGGTCAGACGTACTCACAGTTTGCTCTCCATGGTAGATGGACAGGGTTAACCCTCCACGGGGAGTGACCTTTAACCTGGCCCTAGGTGGTCTTGACCTCTCCCCAGGGGTGGGTCTGAATGCCACCAGGTGATTCATGGTTAGCCCACTCCCCCTTCCTGTCTAAAGGTCCATAAAAGCAGGGGGGGCTTCCTGTTCGCTCTCTCTGCGCTCCCTGCCTCCCTGCTTACCAGCATCACTATTCTGTTCCTGGTTCTCTTTGTTTTACCCCGTGGCCATCACCCACGAGGCAGACAAACCCACTGACATCAAAATCTGGTTGTATTTACACATTCTGTATTTGTTTTCCCTTCTCTATACCTTTGTAACCTTCCTACCTCAGATACCTTTTTAATTTATTGTTAAACTTTTCTTCTTTTAACTTCCAAATCAGAGTGAGGTTATTTATTTGGGTGTGCTTACCTTTTCTCTCTCTACATTTAATTCCTTTCCTTTGGGAAAGAAGGGAGAAGGGCACTCTATAAATTGTTGTGTGGTTCTGTCAAATATATTTGAGTCTCTGGGAATTTACATTAGAATTGAGACAGTAGAATACACCAGGGAAGGGGTACTGATACTAGTCAAGGGAGTATTTTGATTTGTCAGACCACTATGTCTTGCAGGTGGTCTTCCATCTCTCATCTCTAGAAAGAGCATCCTGAAGGCCAGACCAGTTTAGGCTTGCATGCCCTGGTGATGAGCAGAAATAGGAGGTACACAAATACCACTGCAAGTCTGAAACTTCCCTATTTTAAGCATTTTGGTTTTATTCAAAAGAGAGGTTTTGCAAAGGTAGCAAAGCCTAGTGTATATTATTGTTGTTCTTGTTAATGTTAACATCATTATTGTTATCATTGTCATTGTAGTAGTTATTAATTTAATCATCTTAACGTTATTTAATTAAATAATTTTATTTTACTTAATTAAATGTTAATAATAACAACAACAATAATGTCTTCTCTTCCAACCTGGTTGATTCTATGATTCTATATAAAATAAAAAGCTGACAAGCCATTTTGGGCATAAAGTTTTAGTTTTTCATTGTACTACATAGAATGATCATAGGATCATAGAAGCATAGAATTGTCAGGGCTGGAAAGCACCTCAAGGATCACCTAGCTCCAGCCCCCCTGCCCTGGGCAGGGACACCTCACACTAGATCAGGTTGCTCAGAGCCCCCTCCAGCCTGGCCTTAAAAAGTTCCAGGGACAGAGTTTCCACCCATTCCATTGTCTCACCACCCTCATGGTTTACAGAAACACAGAATTAACCAGGTTGGAAAAGACCTCTAGGATCATTGAGCCCAACCTATCACCTAACCCTTCTAATTAACTAATCCATGGCAACTAATCCATGTTGAAGTACTTCTTCCTCACATCCAACCTGAAATGATGCACATGACCAATACAAGAGCAGGGGCAGCATTTTCTCCTATACATTCCCTTGTTCGTATTTTCAGACATTCCCATTCCAGTTTCTAACAATCTACTGCAATGCATAATTAAAACTATAAAGCACCCACTAGTGGCTTCTGTGGGTTTGGGCTCAGAAACATCAAATCTAACTTGGAAGAAAATGTGTTGAGTTTTTAAAAAGAGGCTCTTTTCACATAGTGGCAGAAGATGAGAGAAATTTCAGCCCAAAGGATAAATGCTTCAAGAATCAGGAATAAGAACACAAAAGTAATGGAGCTAAACGGGAAATACTGAACTGTATTAAGCTCCTCTGAGCTGAACAGGACTTGGCTTCACTCACTGGCTTCAGAGCCTTTAATGCACACGTTCAGAGTGATCCAGCAGCATGTCTAACTTCTCATAACTGTGAGTTTGCTCCTGTAAATGTGTGGTTAGAAAGAGCAACTGATAAATAAACAGCCTCTGGTCTTGGTGCTGTGCTAATGTGAAAAAGGAAGAGACTTGGCAGACTTCTGTTTAAAAAGAAACATTTCCTTGTACCTTAAATATGAACGTTTTAAAATGACCTGTCCAGGGCAAGGCCGTGGATTTCTGGCTGTGAATGGACATGGTGCTGGCAGAAGGATCACCATCTGATGTTGCCCTACCATGCCACCGGCATCCCCCTAGGACTGACAGGAAGTGGCACCATAACCAGCAGCTGGGCACATATGTTATGTACACCTTGTGCAAAGCCCCTGATGAAGCTGACTGCCCAGTTGCCTACCAGGCAAGCTGGGTGCCACAGCCATCCCTTCCACCCCTGTCTCTAAACTTAGCTTCTGTTCAGTACTAGAGCTGTAGCCTATCCAACCCAAATCTGTTGAAGAACTCTGACTTCTCTGGCAGATGAACAGGGTTCTGATGCAGCAATTGCAAGTTCTGTAGCTTTCTAAAGCTGATCAACATGATCTTTGCCCTGGCTGTTCTTGAGGCAAATGAGCAGCAGGCTCCCTAGAGAGGTTGTGGAGTCTCCTCTGCAGACTTTCAAGACGTGTTGGGATGCATTCCTGTGTGACCTGCACTAGATTATGGTCCTGCTCTGACAGCAGGGTTGGACTCAATGATCTCCAGAGGTCCCTTCGAACTCCTAACATCCTGTGATACTGTGACCAACCACTGGCCCTAAGCCAAGCACATTTACCTCCATCTGGCACTAAGCATTACACAGTTGCTCACTTGCTCCTTCACAATGAGATTAAAGAGAGAATCAGAAGGGTAAAAATGAGAAAATTTGTGGGTTGAGATGCAGACAACAGGTAAAGAAAAGCTGCACATGAAAGAAAGCAAAACACGGACTTCATTCACTACTTCCCAGTGACAGGCAGACATTCAGCCATCTCCAGGAATCACAGAATGATAGGGGCTATAAGGGACCTCAAAAGCTCATCCAGTCCAACCCCCCTGCCAGAGCAGGATCACCTATACCGGGTCGCACAAGAATGCATCCAGGTGGGTTTTGAATATCTCCGGAGAGGGAGACTCCACAACCTCCCCAGGCAGCCTGTTCCATGTTCTGTCATACTCACAGTGAAAAAACCCTTTCTCATGTTTCCATGAAAATTCTTATGCCTCAGCTTCCACCCAGTGCCCCTTGTCCTGTCATCAGACATCACCAAGCAGAGCCTGGCTCCATCACCTTGGCACTCACTCTACATAGGTCACTCCTCGGTCTCCTCCGAACAGCACAGCCCCAGCTCCTTCAGTCTCTCCTCATAAGAGAGATGTTCCATTCCCTTAATCATCTTTGTGGCTCTGCATTAGACTCTCTCAAGCATTTCCCTGAGGTTCTTTCTGAACTGAGGGACCCAGAACTGGACACAATATTCCAAATGAGTCCTCACCAGGGCAGAACAGAGAGAGAGGAGTTCTCTCATCTTTTTTTAATATAGCCCAGAATGGCATTGGCCTTCTCGGCCACCAGAAAAGCAGGAGTTCAACATGCATAGTTGAGAAGACAAACACCGTAAGTCACTTCCTCCTTCCTCCCCCAGCTTTCTATGGTACGCTGACATCATATGGTATGGATATACCCCTTTGGTCAGTTGGGGTCAGCTGTCCCCACTGTGTCTCCTCCCATTTTTTTGTACACTGCCAGCCTTCTCTCTGATGGGGTGGTGTGAGAAGCAGAAAAGGCCCTGACTCTGTGTAAGCTCTGCTTGGCAATAACGAGAACACCTTGTGTTATTCATGCTGTTTTCAGCACAAATCTGAAACATGGCCCCATGCTAGCTACTGTGAAGAAAAATAGCTCTATCTGAGTGAAACCAGCACAGTGCTAAAAGGTATTTTAGGAAGATTTCAAAGATCCGGGTTTATGGCCCCTGGAAACTACGTAGCAGCTGGAGCTTCATTTTGCAATGCAGTCAGGGCCCCCACACTAACTATGGGAGAGAAACCTGGCAGCTCTTTCTGTCCTCTGGCTCTGAGAATTGTTCCTCTGAGCAGAAATCAGATCACAGCAGCCACAGGTAAAGGGTGGGGGCGTTTTATATCTTTTCATCTTTTGCATTTACATTTATTTAGTTGCAAACATGGAGTAATTTCTAAATAATCTTTTGTTTTCCTGGTCAAGGGCTAAATCTGAATACCTAAATGAAAGAATAACTTCCTTATTTACTCAAGTCAGAAGCAAGCTCCCAGTTTATTTCACACAGCATGTGAGCACGAAGAGGCAGAGAAGATGGTGTAATGGCATGGTCTGGTCTGCTCCTGTGAATTGGTGTTGCTGAGAGGCACTGCTGTGTGCTGCCCACTGTGAAACTAAGAACATTGCCAGCTGCAACCACTCTTGAGCCAGACAAGGTGGTTGCTGCTGAGTTGTTGGTGTTGGCAAGGAGTCTGTTTTGGGGGTGCAAGAAGCCACTTTGCACTGTCCCAAGTTGGGTCACAGGTACTGACACCGTGCATGGTGTGGAGTGTTTTAAGAGAGCTTTTAATGCACATCTTTTGCTTTTCTTCCCCCTGGCAGCAGTCTCACCTATCAGCTTCTGCCATCAGCCAAAGCAAAGTCCTGGGGGGGGATCTTGAACTGTGCCAAAACACCAAGGCCCCAGCCTGAAGATCTGTTGCCTGGGAGCAGAGATGGGATAGGTGATGGGATGGACTTTCTGCAGTGCCGAAGGCAGAAGGGTGGTTGCACCAGGGCAGATCACAGAGCTAAGTGGGAGGCCATTGGAGGCACGGCTGGGGCCAAAATGTTCTCTAACAGTGTAAGGCAGTATCTAGAGGTGAGAAGGCGGCAGTAACTATAAGGGCAAACGCGTGGCAAAGGACGGCATTAGGGAAGAGGAGGGCTGGGAAGAGAATGTGAAGAGGGTGGGAGGCAGGTGGATAGATGCCCCTCGCAGTGAGGCTCGATGTGGCTCTGGGCAGCCTCGGCTAGTTGAGGATGGCCCTGCTGACTGCAGCGGGGGTTGCCCTGGATGACCTTTGGAGGTCCCTTCCAGCCCGAACCATTCTAAGATTGTATGATTCTCTGACCGGGAAGGCAGTCTCCGGCGGCGGGAGGAGGAACATGGGTACGGTGACTAACTTCTTGTAAAAGGGGGTGGGGAAAGGAAAGGGAGGGACGAGGGGGGGAGGGAAAAAAAAAGAAAGGTCTGCATGTGAAGTCTGAGGAAATGGTGTGGGAACTGCAGCCCGGCACAGGTTTCTTCTTTTTTTTTTTCGCCTTGTGTTTGGTTTTGTTGTTGGTTTTTGGGGTTTTTTTTTGTTTGGTGGTTTTTTTTTTTTTCCTGTGATCTCCTCTCTTCTCTCCTCGTGTAGCTGAGAGGAAGGAAAAGAAGAAAGAGAAGTAGCTAGGTCAAATGTGCCTCGCTGTGCCGCCGAGGTGCAGGGGCTTGGCTGGAAGGATCTAGTTTTTCTTCGGTGGCAGGAAAAGGAGACACGGGAGAAGGCAGAGCCGGACACCAGCCATGCTCGTCCCGTCAGGCTGCTGGCTCCTTTTCCTTTGCCTCGCCGCTGCTGGCAAACAGGTAAGCTGCGCTGCCAGGGCTGAGCCGGAGGAGGGGAAGGAGGGTGTCACATCTAGCCCCGCAGGTTCGTTTCTTCGCCTGTCGCTCGGAGGAGGTGATAAAGTCAGGGCTGCGATAACAGCACTCCAGAGCGGGGTTGAGCAGAACGGCTTCGTTGCCTTCTTTTCTCTCTTAAGTTTTGGTTTTGTTTTTTCCCCTGCAACTCGCCCTGTGTCACAAAGATCTCTCGATTCTTTAAAATCAAAGTAGCCCAGACCCAAAGCTCTGAGAGGAGCCAGAGAATCTGCAGAGAAAACAGCCCGCTGCTGCCCAAGGCAGGGTGTGAGAAACCAGAAAATATTTACAGTGAGGTTGCTGAGGGATATAATTTGCATGTAGAATGAAAACACGGCAGACTCCACCCTGCTGAACAGATTCATTCAGGGGAACGTGGGCACACTTGTCCCTCAGATGCAGGATGAGCGCCGGCGACCCTCGCAGCTCGGCTGCAGAGTTCAGCTTGTCCCGAAGGACGCAAGCCTCTCCCCTCGGGCTCTGCCTCCCCTCGCCATCCGGAACGTAGGTAACACCTGGCAGCCCCAGGAGCTGGGATGGCTCCACAGGTGGAAAGCTGAGGCCCAGCCGAGCTACCTGACTGGGATGGAGCTTCGCGTGCTGCTCATGACAGAGCTGGAGACCAAACCCCAATCCCGCAGCCCTTTCAGGGGGAAAGTTCTGAGCAAGGTTTGGCTTCGTGGTTGTTTACAAACAGAGCATACTGTTTCGGCAGCTTCATGCAATGCCAGGTGGCTAATGGTCAGCATGTTTTATGGCTGAGACTGTTGCTGGTGGTTCCCCTGCTTTCAGAAAGACCATTTTCTACAGTCAGTTCTTGCTGAGACATCCATGAGCGACACCCGTGGGGTTTCCTGCGTGGTTTAAATTTTCTCAGCCTTGCTTTGCTTTTTCTAATTGCACAGCTTAAAAATTACTTCTTTCCCCTCGGGTTATTTAAACCCTTACAGACTTGCAGACCATTTCCAAGTCGCACACTACAGGCACTTCATTTCCTTCATTGATGCTTGGCAGCCTTGCTCCTGTTTGCATTTCTTTCATTCGAAATCCTACTATTTCTCTGTCTCTCGCTGTTCTTCATTACTTGTGTCGTTTTAAGCACTTCCCTCAACGCAGTGCTGTGACTTGGCCATGGCTGGGTTCCCTGAGAGCAAGGTGCAGCTCCAAGGGAAAAAAAAAAAGATGACAACCCCAAACAAAAAAACCCTCTGCTGTCTACAGCTTACAATTTAATGTCTGACCGCATAGTCCTGAGAGCCTTTCCTCTCAATCTCTGATCCTAAATATGTTGCCTAAAACCACACAAGCCTCCCCCCCAACCCGTCATAAAACACATGTTTCATTCTGTCCAGTCTTGCTTCTTAAGCTTCCCTTAAATTGCTGCTTTCCATAGTGATTTTTACATCACAGCTTTCAGGTGCTTTGTCCCATTCATCAGTATCCTGTGTATCTCTCTGGGGTCTTTTCTGTCCTGATGTTCAGGAATGTGGTCAAGTACAGCATGATAAGGAGACCTCAGTGTTCTTTGTACCTTTGATTCAGGTTGCTGGCCATTACAGATTTTCCTCCTTCTGGAGCCATTTGGGTTTGGGGCAGTTGTTACTCTTGGAATCTCCTCATTGCTTGGAACCTGCTCAACTCTTGAACAAACCTTGGAAATGCAAGTTTCTATTCTATAGCTCCCAGCGTTTCACCCACCCTGATGTAGAGATACTCCTCATTATTTCTCACCTCTCAAATCATAGCCTTTCAGAGGACACAAAAACGGGGAACTTGTACTTATTTGATGTGATTTCCACTTATTTCAACACGTGCTTAATTCTGAGTCTCTTAAGTGGTTGTACATGCTGCAAGTTTCCACGGTCAATGCTTTGTGCAAGTAGCAGTATGAAGATTAGGGGGCTCCAGGAAAGTTGTCATGTCAGTTTACATAGACTAAGCCACACTTTGTCAGAAACCTTGTTAATCTAAATCCTATCTGCAACAGTAAGCAGAAGCTGCAAGTCAAGAATGTGAAAGCAAGGCAAGCATGGAGAGATGCTGCTCCTAGACAGCCTTTCAGGTTCTCCTTTGCCTGGCTGATTTGAACAATAGCTTCTTAAAAAGCTGTGTTTTCTGATGGAACAGATTGTGAGAATGAGCATAGTAGGGATGAAGTTTGTCTGTTGCACTTGTGTTAGAGTGGGTAATATGGTGGAGCAGTGGTAAGGCAGTGGTATGTGTGGTGTATTTGCTGCAAAGAATGAGAAACAGTTGGAAATGTAATTTAATGAGCTCTCGTAATTCTGCTGAGAGTAGGCATGGTCACCATCATCATTTTCACCAAGAGGAAACAGGAACAGAAAATTCGTGACTTGCTCTAGGTCACACACCAAGTATGGAGCAGAACTTCTGGGAACAGAGCTCAGCCCTCCTTGTCTTGTGTTTCAGCCACAGGGTGACCTTTCACAGAATCACAGCACTTTAGAGGTTGGAAGGGACCTCCAGAGGTCATCAAGTCCAAGCTCCCTGCCAAGGCAGGATCCCCTAGGGTAGTTCTCACAGGAACGCATCCAGGTGGGTTTTGAAAATCTCCAGAGAAGGAGAGTCCACAGCTTTTCTGGGCAGCCTGTGCCAGTGCTCTCTCACCCTCACTGTAAAGAAGTTTCTCCTCATGCTGAGGTGAAACATTCAGTTTGTAGCCATTGCTACTTGGCTTATTGCTGCTGACCAGCAAAAAGAGATTGGCCCCATCCACTTGACACCCACTTCTCAGATATTTGTATACATTTCCAAGGGATTCGTCTTGGGTGCCTGTCAGAAGATGGAGTGTTTTGCTTCCTGAGACATGATGTATTTAGTTTCTTTGTACAGAGTAGTTAGATCCAGTTCTGTGCTTAACTCTGGCGGAGAGCACAACTGCTTCTATCAGATGGGAGTTAAGGCCTGGGAGAATGTGTGTTTGCAAATATGCTGTAAGCCAGTTGCCTGGTTTTATGCAAAAGACTCTTCCCTTGTATTACAATGGGATGTGTTCTTCCACTACTCCATAATATTTACTTTGTGAGCAAATCTTGCTTTCTGCAAGCCTCTGGAGTTCTTTGCAATACAGAAAAAGGTTGACCAAAGATCTTAGTGTCTTTATGATAAAGGGAAAAGAAGAGTATAAAGATGCCCATGCTGTGTTATTTCACGGGCTTTCCTGATCCAGCGTTCCTGCTGTGATCAAGGCCCAAGGAATCACACAGCAGAACAAAACTTCTATAATGTCTATTGTTTGGCAATTGGAATGGGCTGCCCAGGGAGGTGGTGGAGTCACCATCCCTGGAAGTGTTTAAAGAAGACTGGATGAGGCACTTAGTGCCAGGTTTAGTCAATTGGAAGATGTTAGCTGATAGGTTGGACTCAGTGATCTCAAAGGTCTTTTCCAACCTGGTTAACTCTGTGATATTCTAATCTAAACTCCTGGATTTATTCCTTTGTTACCAGTGTAGAATTCAGAGTGACTCTATTTCAATTAGCTCATTTGACAAATGTCTTCACAGGAATGGTTCCTGTGAGTACTGGCAAGTTCTTCATTGCTTTGCTCTTTCCCCCACAACATGTGAAAATCTTCCATCATCCCTTATAAAGGACACATAATGCATTTAAAACTGAACCAATCCACAATTTAAAAAGCCTCTACCACTTCTCTTTTCCTGTCAAGCATTATGTTCCTGATGTAATTTCTTCTTTCCCACAAATGGGACCAAAACAAATTTGCACCATATTTCACAAGCCTGTAGATTTCAAAGCTTCGTGGCCATCTCAAGGGTACTGATTTGTATCATTTATGGCACAGGGCTTCTTCATATTGTGCCAGAAGGAAAAAGAACAGAAAGGCAGGTCAGGCAGAGGGATTAACTGTGGTCCTCAGGATATGTTTCTATTACCTGTTCCTGGCATCCCAAGCACCTTCAAGCTCAGAAAAGTGGGATGTAATTTGATCACTCATCAAGAACCGATGCAGATGGTAAATGGATGCACCATAGAATCATACAATTGTCAGGGCTGGAAGGGACCTCAAGGATCATGTAGTTTCAAGCCCCCTGACATGGGCAAGGACACCTCACACTAGATCAGGCTGATCAGAGCCACATCCAGCCTGGCCTTAAAAACATCCAGGGATGGGGCTTCCACCAGCTCCCTGGGCAACCCGTTCCAGTGTTCACCACTCTCATGGTGAAGAACTTCCTCCCAACATCCAATCTAAATCTACCCACTTCTAGTTTTGCTCCATTCCCCCTAGTCCTGTCACTGCCTGACACCCTAAAAAGTCCCTCTCCATCTTTCCTGTAGGCCTCCTTTGGATACTGGAAG
This sequence comes from Tricholaema leucomelas, assembly GCA_013400475.1. Lineage (NCBI taxonomy): Eukaryota > Metazoa > Chordata > Aves > Piciformes > Lybiidae > Tricholaema lacrymosa > Tricholaema leucomelas. Next base: position 1,613,995 of record WAAF01018281.1, read on the forward strand.
GCCACAGTAAGGTCTCCCAAAGCCTTCTCTTCTCCAGACTGCACAATCCCAACTCTTCTTAGTCTGTCTTCACAGGAGAGGAGCTCATCCTCATGGCCCTTTGAACACATTCCAGCATGTCCAGATTTTTCTTGTAATAGGGGCTCTAGAACTGGATGCAGTACTCCAGCTGGGGTCTCACTAGAGTGGAGTAGAAGGGGAGAATCACCTTCCTCGACCTGCTGGCCACACTTCTGATGCAGCCCAGGATCTGGTTTGCTTTCTGGGTTGCAAGTGCACACTGCTGGCTCATGCTGAGCTTCTCATCCACCACCATCCTCAAGTCCCTCTCCTCAGGGCTGCTCTTCATCCAGTTGCTGCCCAGCTTATATTGGTATGTATGCATGCATAGCTATGCCACAGAAAGGCACAAGAACCTTCAAGGAGTGCCCTCTGGTATTTATACCTTAATGCTATTTACAGGAATCGTATCTGAGTCACTTCACTTTCTCCATCTGTCCCTTGGAGTTCAAATGGTGAAAGACCCTGCTGTACTGAGTACATGCACAGATGCAACAACCTCCCGTTGCAAGGCTGTCCTTTCTCCTGCTTCTCCCTGCCAACTTCCTCTCTGTATGACCTGATCTGTATGGAGGTGTTCATGGTGACCAGAGCCAGCAGGGCTCCTACCACCACATGCTGTGACCACAGAATCCATCCTTTACCCAGTGCTGCAAGGGGATGCTGGGATGCTCTGCAGCACGAAGAGTGCTGGGCATGTGGAGGAACTGGTTGCTTCAGATGCTGATTTAGCTTGGTGGAGGCAGGTATTAGGGAGAGGAGGGGAATACAGAGAAGGCTGCTGCATCACATCTCATCTGCAACCATGCTTCTTGCACAGGCTGCTCTCTTTGTGTCAGTGGACACTCAGACTTAACAGGCACTGGTTTCTGCTGCAGCTGCTCACCCTCTGGTTTAAGTGTGCATTGGCATTGCCTGCATACAGAAGCAGCTGCTCTGAGGATGGTTTGTAATTACCGATGGAAAGCGCAAAGGCGAATATTTGTGGGTTACAAATGCTTTATGAAAATGAAGGTTGCACTGTGGACTTGGTTCTGCCTCGGGCTGTACACAGCACAATAGACTGCCTGCAGGAACTTGCCCCATTTTATGACTAACTCTTCTTTGAAAATGGTCCAAAGTTCACAAAGTAGAAGAAATGCTGTCATAGGACCTCCACAAGCAGCTACGGCTGAAAGTCACAAAGTGAGCTGCAGGAGGGATGCCCGCTCTGCAGGCTCCTCTGGCATCCAAGGCAGTCTGCTGCTGTTTATGCTCAAGGGCAGCAGGGCTTGGTGGCCTTCAGGCAATGCGATTTTCCTGATACTCCTTTGCCTGACACTTCAGCCTGCAGTCATATTTGTGACATAGTGTGAGAGCCCAGGGACTCTCCTCTCAAAACAATGTGGTGGGGCAAGGCTGGTAGCTCCCAATTGCTCTCTTGTCTGGAACAAGATGTGGCATTACCTGGTCTGAGTAGATGGAGTGATGGTTTTGATTTGCCTTAATAGCTCCCTTACAAAGGGCTCATCATGCCAGAGGAGTGATACTGACTTAGGCCTAGTGCTCCAGGACATCCTGGGGTTTGTCCCATACCTATGCAGCCACCTTGACTGCTCTTCACAGTGCTTCCCATGGTTACCTTTTTTGTTTGCCTTTTCAGGGCGTGAGTTCTCTGGACCGAGTGCCAGTTTTTCTTTGGTGTTTGTACAGCACAAAGGATGTCGTGTCTGCAAACAAAGAGCCATTAATCCCTACAAGATAGAAGCCTGTCTGTTTCCCACCAAAGTTACAGAGAGATCTTCCCTTGCAGGCCCAGGACGGGACTTGATACAGTCCCCACTGCCAGCTGCTCTCACATAAGATTGAGCATCCATCCCTCACCTTGATTCTCAGGGTCCTTTTCTGCCCATGACCCCACCAGCATCCCCACAACAGAGCCTCAACTTGGCCTCCCTGCACCACTCGGCCAGATGTGTTTGTGTGTTTGTAGTGGATCGCTGCCTCTTCCCTGTGATATCTCCAAAGGACAGGCTGGAGCAGAGGGTGCAGCAGAGGATGGAGGCACAGTGGGCAGACGGAGAGCTGAGACTCAGAGCCACCTCTTAGCTCAGCAAAACCCACTCACTGGCTGCTCCTCTCTTAAATCTAGATAAAAGAGACCAGGAAAGGCTGTGTTTGGTAAAAGAGCCAAGCTGACTGGTTTAATCCACCCTGCAAGAGCAAATTAGCCAAGGAGGGGGAAAGAAAATTAGGTCATTCACCCTCACCACTTTGTGGCTACTCCAAAAGGAAAAAAAAAAGTATATAGGATCTGTTCAAGAATGACAAAGAACAACATTTGTGACTGCAGATGGGTGCAGAACATATTTAGTCAGTGGTCAAAGTGGGGGGAAAAGAAAAGAAAACTTGTATGGAAAAAAAATACTGTGAGGTTTTGTTAGGCAACCCATTAATCTAGAATAGAGATAGGGAAAAATGTGCTACTAAGTTCATATGAAGTCCTAAAATTCGCTTATTTAGCACTCAGGAGAGTCTATTTTGAGTATGTTGTTTTGCCACAGCAAATACTTCTGCCTTATGAGCATTGTGTTCTTCAGTAACTTTTCACTGTTCAGTAAGCAAGGATGAGAATATTCCTTGAATTTGCTCTCACAGGAAAAAATACTCTGCTCTGTGATACCACATGTAGTGAAGCAGACTGCTTTGCAGAAACCAGCCAAAGTCTGTTCACATGAGGAGGAACTTGACTGGCCCACAGTACCCGACAGAATTCCTTGTGGTGACACCAAAGAGTAAACAAACTGATTCTCAACCCAGCCCTGATCTCTTTAATAATGGCAGCAGTTCCTTCCTGATGGAGAAGGTACAGATCCCATCATGCAATTCTAACTATAACTCGCTGCAAGGCAGAATGGTTTGTGGGTGTTAGATGCATCCTCTCTATACAGCTACCATTCCAAAGGAAGGGCTACAGCCCTACCACTACCCTTCCTTATTTCTGCCTGCAGAGTATTCAGCATTTGTTCCATGTGCAATGCCAAAATCCAGGAGAAGGAAGATAAAGGACAGGTGGTGAAGCAGGCTTCCCCTGTCCTCTACAGACTTTCTCATTCATTTCAGCAATCTGCCCTTGTGGCCAAGAGAGCCAATGTCATCCTGGGGTGCATCAAGGAAAGTGTGTCCAGCAGGACTAGGGAGGTTCTTCTCCCCCTCTACTCTGCCCTAGTGAGACCACACCTGGAATACTGTGTCAAATTTTGGGCTCCCCAGTTCAGAGGAAACAGGGACCTGCTGGAGAGAGTCCAGTTGAGAGCCACAGTGATGACTGGGGGACTTGAGCATCTCCCTTATGAAGAGAGACTGAGAAACCTGGGGTTCTTTGGTCTGGAGAGGAGAAGACTGAGCAGGGATCTGATCAATATCTGAGGGGTGGATGTCAAGTAGATGGGGCCAATCTGTTTTTGGTGGTGCATAGCAATACGCCAAGGAGCAGTGGTTATAAACTGGAACATAGAAGGTTTCACCTTAACATGAGGAGAAACTTCTTTACAGTGAGGGTGACAGAGCACTGGAACAGGCTGCCCAGAGAGGTTGTGGAGTCTCCTTCTCTGGAGACTTTGAAAACCCACCTGGATGCACTCCTGTGCAAACTACCCTAGGGGATCCTGCCTTAGGGTGGTGGGGGTTGGACTCGATGATCTCTAGAGGTCCCTTCCAATCTCTAAGGTTCTGTGATTCTTCCTGGCAGCTCAGCTTGGACTGCAGGGTCTCACCTCACACTGAGACTAATATGTTATGTTCCACGCCAGTGGCATGCTGAAAGGGGAGGGTACATATACACACAGAGTTTTAACGACAAGGAGTTGAATGCCTAATTTGGCATCCAGAAATAGCCAAGCCCAAGAAATCTCTCATGGTCTTCATTAAGACTTGACTTCCACTGACAAAGCATAGGAAAATAATCTGCTGAACTAAAATGCAAGACGAAAGTGCTCCTCATAATTTGCTGTCTTTAGTGTCATTATTCTTTTTTTAATGAAGCAGGAATGAGTGGTGAGTTACTCATGGTAAGTTGTTGAGACTGTACCCAGAGAGGTGAGCATCCTGGCCTGTATCAGGAATACTGTGGCCAGTGGGACTAGCGATGTAATTCTGCCCATGTACTCAGCACTGGTGAGGCTTCATCTCGAGTGTTATCTCTAGTTCTGGGCCGCTCACTGCAAGAAGGATATTGAGGTGCTGGAGCAGATCCAGAGGAGAGCAACAAGACTGAGGAGGGGGCTGAAGGGAAAGTCTGATGATGAAAGGCTGAGGGAGCTGAGGGTGTTCAGCCTGGAAAAGAGAAGACTTAGATGGGACCTTATCTACCTCTCTACAACGACCTGATGGGAAGTTGTAGTCAAGTGGGGGCAGACTCTTCTCCCAGGCAGAACAAGAGGGCATGGTCTGAAACTGCACCAGGGGAGGTTTAGGTTGGATATTTGGAAGCACTTCCTCACAGAAAGGTTGATTAGGCACTGGAATGGACTGCCCAGGGAGGTGGTGGAGTCACCATCCCTGGAGGTCTTTAAGAAAAGATTGGATGTGGCACTTGGTGGCATGGTTTAGCTGATGTTGTGGTGTTAGGTCATAGGCTGGACTTGATGATCTCAGAGGTCTATTCCAGCCTCTGATTCTGTGAACCTGCTAAGCTTTCCTAGTGAGCACTGCTGTTGCACTTCTTTAATCTATAGGATTTGCCTCTTGCAGGCCTTTTCACAAGCACCTCTAGGTATCATCTTAAGTAATATCATTCTGCAGGTTTTATTTCTGCTCCTTAGGGACTGGTGTCTTGCTGTCATGCCTTTTTGTTACATATTTTGGTTTGGTTAGCTTTTGGAGGTTTTACTCTCTTACTCATCTTCAAAACATTCTACCTAGTAGCTATTAGGCTTTGAATTGCTGTGACAGTGAGGATGTGTAGGTTAAAAGCTTGAGGCTTTGCACCAAAGTGCGGGCAACGTGCAAAAGCTACCAACTGCCCAGTCAATGAGGATGTGAGGTGTACCTTTCTGGCTGCTGCATGACAGCAGCCTTGTCTCTGGATGACACAATGCTGTACATGAGTTTTCTATCTACAGAAGGAAGGTGACTAACCCACAGATCCAATTGACAGCCGTTTGAACCCTGCTGTCTATCACCTCTGTCATCTCCCAGCTGATACACCTGAGGTTTCTGTCTGCCTTATCCTCACCAGCCCGCTGCGAGAGTGGTCAGTGTAGCACTTCTCCTTCACGTAGTCTGACAGCTAGAAATAACTCTGCTGGGTTTGAAATTGAGGAATGCTCCTTCTCACTGGTGGAGCAGCACCAGTTGCTCAGATGTTTGCTTTTCTCTGCGCCCTAAACCAAAGGGACAAAGGGAATAGTCAGGATGGGGCTTTTATTGCTGTTTGCCTGTTTCCTGGTTGCAAGTTAGAATCCTCTTGACCTTCTTTATTATCAGCTTTACCCCTCGTGTTCTTTCTGGGCTCTTTAGCTCTAGCAGGGTTTCAAGGACCTATTTTTAAGAGTGAAATAACATTTAGTTTTTAGCTGCTGCCATTTCCCGGTTCTGTTTTACCACGTGGTGGTAGTTCTGTGATGTGGTTTACTGGTCACTGGAAAGTTGACATCACCAAAAGCATTTCATTTCACAGTCTAAGATTTTTGAGATGTATTACAGACCTGAAATTGCAAAGCTGTAACTTGTGTGCTGCTTTGATTGAATTTTTATCACCAGTGAAGTCTGTGAAGGAACTGTTAGTATTCAGCATTCATGTGATTCTGATTGTCTTTAACATAAGACTTCTCTTTACCTTATAAAATCGTAACTGTAAAAGGTCACAGAGCCATCCATGGAGACCACATTTGGAGTATTGTGTCCAGTTCTAGTCTCTGCAGTTCAGAAGGTGCAGGGATATACTAGAGAGTATCCAACACAGGGCTACAAGGATGATAAAGGGACTGGAACATCTGCCTTATGAGGAAAGCCTTAAAGACCTGAGGTTGTTTAGTCTAGAGAAGGGAAGACTCTCTGGTAAAGAGATGGAGATCTCATTAATGTTTGTAATATCTGAAAGGTGGGTGTCAGGAAGAAGGTGCTAGTCTCTTTTCAGTGGTGTCCTGTGATAGAACGAGGAGTAATGGATAGAAACAGGAACACAGAAAGTTCCACCTCAACAACAGTAAAAACTTCTTTACTGTGAGAGTAACAGAGCACTGGAACAGGCTGCCCAGACAGATTGTGGAGTCTCCATCCCTAAAGAATTTCAAGACCCATCTGAATGAATTCCTTTGTGACCTGCCCTAGGTGATCTTGATGACCTTCAGAGATCCCTTCAAACCTCTACCATTCTATGATTCATTGTGCACGTTACTATTAAGCACCCAAAAGAGTGCCTGGGAGCACCAGCCAAGGAGCAGTGCACACCAAGAGCAAGAATTTATTTTTATTCTTAAATCTTTCATTTTAGGCAAGTCTCTGAAATGGGCAACAAGCTGAAGAAATCTGGGTTTTGCTTAGCCAAATCTGTAGGGAGCTCCAAGGCTGAAGGCATGAGTCCATACATGTGAGAGAAGGGTGGCTAATATCTGAAGGAGGAAGTGCAGTAGATGACTGCAGAGTCTGCCCCAGCTGGATACCAGGGTGCTGTGCTTGTAGGGGCTAATTTGGATCAGGAAATGTGGTCAAAGCTCAGTCTTCTAAATGAAGGTAACTAAAGCCCCAAATCCACAGAACTATTGTAGTTCTACAGCAGGCAGCTTGAAGGACTTCAAATGGAGTTGTTTGAATAAAGCCAGGCTCCAAAGGATGAAGAACAAACATGTGCAAGGCAAGACAGACTATAGTTGTCTCTCCCATGCATGCTTTGGCTCTCTAATACAAAGTGGAGAAAAAAAGGTGCTTTGCTGAGTGAAAGGATGACAGATAAGTTGGGTACTCTCCAGAAACAATTACACTGAGCAAGGTGGTGTCATCTTAAGATAGTTAGCCCTTGATGTGTCCCTTCATATCTCAGTTTTTGCCAAACTAAGATGATTGCTAATGAGCAATCCTCAGTGAGGTCTCAGGTCCTTGTTCAGAAAGGACATGGGAAAAAGGCTGTGGAAACCCCCGAGCTTGTTCTTCCAGATTTTTTCTTTTAAAGGAAAGAGGCCCATGCAATTCTATCTTCTCCAAAATGTCTGTCTGAACATTCATCCGAGTGAAAAGTAATTTTAGCATCCGTGACACACAGCTTCTGCTGCCATTTGATTGCTCAACGGCACCAAGAATAAACATTTCCTTAAGCCTGAGGACAGGAATCTGAGTGCTGCTGGTTCCCCCTTCAGAAACACCTGTGTATGTGTTTTCTTTCTAGGGCTGAGAAACACAGGGGTGCTTTGTAGCTCTGAATCATCCAAGCTTTCCCACCCTACAAGCATAAGCACACTCTTGCTTAGCGTTCTTAGCAACAATAGAAAGTGACAATGAAATGCATCTGAGAAGACTGCTTACAGCTTGACTCTGGAACACAGCCCTCCTGCAAACCTTGACAGGAGCATGCTTGTGTTTCCAGAAAAGTCAGTGGTGCATGTGTCAGCATGCTTGACCTAACTGGATCCACCAAGCCCAGACTTCAGTGAGGCTGTGTTTGCAAAAGAGCCCAAGTTCAGCCCTCATCCTAAGAGAACCCCAAGCTGCTTTTCTTTCCCTTCCTGTTCTCTCTGCCTGTAGCTTTCATGCTCCGCAGGTCCAGCCAGTCTGTACCAGGCCCACATCCCTCACCTTCACAAGGAGGTTGGGCTCACATGGACATTGAGAGCTTTCTCTTCGTGCTGTTGAGCATAAATCAAAGGAGGGAGTGTTTATCTTTTTTCTTCTGGACTCTTCCCTTGTCAGATACATTTGTTCTGAAGTGGTGTTAACCAAACAGGAAAGCTGACTGAGTTTTGGGGTTTTGTAGGAATTGGTGCAAATCTGTGGGCTTTATACACTCATTAAATGACAAATTAAATTTGCACAGGACACCTGGAGCTCTTTGTGCTCTCCCAAGCACAAACACAGGCTGGGCAGTGAGTGGCTGGAGAGAGCTCTGAGGAGAGGGACTTGGGGGTGCTGCTGGATGAGAAGCTCAGTATGAGCCAGCAGTGTGCACTTGCAGCCTGGAGGGCCAACCAGAGCCTGGGCTGCATCAGGAGAAGTGTGGCCAGCACTCCCCCTCTATTCTGCTCTGGTGAGACCCCAGCTGGAGTACTGCATCGAGTTCTGGAGCCCCCACTACAAGAAGGATGTGGACATGCTGGAGCATGTCCATAGAAGGGCCACAAGGATGATCAGAGGGCTGGAGCATCTCTCCTGTGAGGACAGACTGAAAGAGTCGGGGCTGTTCAGTCTGGGGAAGAGGAGGTTCTGAGGTGACCTTCTTGTGGCCTTTCAGTATCTGAAGGGGGCCTATAGAAATGCTGGGGAGGGACTTTTTAGGCTCTCAGGTAGTGACAGGACTAGGGGGAATGGAGCGAAGCTGGAGATGGGTAGGTTCAGACTGGACGTGAGGAGGAAGTTGTTCAGCATGAGAGTGGTGAGAGCCTGGAATGGGTTGCCCAGGGAGGTGGTTGAGGCCCCATCCCTGGAGGTATCACAGTATCACAGTATCATCAGGGTTGGAAGAGACCTCACAGATCATCAAGTCCAACCCTTTACCACAGAGCTCAAGGCTAGACCATGGCACCAAGTGCCACGTCCAACCTTGCCTTGAACAGCTCCAGGGACGGCGACTCCACCACCTCCCTGGGCAGCCCATTCCAGTAGCCAATGACTCTCTCACTGAAGAACTTTCTCCTCACCTCGAGCCTAAACTTCCCCCGGCGCAGCCTGAGGCTGTGTCCTCTCGTTCTGGCGCTGGCCACCTGAGAGAAGAGAGCAACCTCCCCCTGGCCACAACCACCCCTCAGGTAGTTGTAGACAGCAATAAGGTCACCCCTGAGCCTCCTCTTCTCCAGGCTAAACAATCCCAACTCCCTCAGCCTTTCCTCGTAGGGCTTGTGCTCGAGGCCTCTCACCAGCCTCGTCGCCCTTCTCTGGACACGCTCAAGGATTTCAATGTCCCTTCTAAACTGGGGGGCCCAGAACTGAACACAGTACTCAAGGTGTGGTCTAACCAGTGCAGAGTACAGGGGCAGAATGACCTCCCTGCTCCTGCTGACCACACCATGGTGTTTCAGGCCAGGCTGGATGAGGCTCTGTCCAGCCTGATGTAGGGTAGGGTGTCCCTGCCCATGGCAGAGGGGTTGGAATTAGATGATCCTTGTGCTTCCTTCCAACCCTGACTGATTCTATGATTCTGTATTCAGGTAGTGGTGGTATTTATTGGGCAGCTTCACCCACAGGAGCCAATTACAAGGATGACCAGGCTGGGTTTTGTCTTTCTCAAGCACCTCAGAAGTGGTTTGACACTTTTTCATTCCTTGAGCCCCTTCTCTCTCTAGATAAGAGCTCAGTGATACCCAAATCACTCTGACCCACAGGCCAGCACCCTATGAGAGGAAGGATGTTCCAGGGGTTACAAGGCGAGCTTGAGACTTGGGAGACTTGGTTTGGCTTCCTGTCACTTCTGTAAAGCCAGCCTGTCTCCGGGTGCAAGTTCCTCATCTGTGAAACCAATTGCACTTCCCCATCTCGGGACACTGTGGTGGGAATGCTCTGGCGATGGTGAAGCATCAGGTCATCATTCTGCCAGCAGCACAAACACTGCTCAGCCCCAAAGGGAAGCTGGAGTACAGTTTGAGTCTGGCAGAGGGTTCACGGGAGCACAGGATGTTAGGGGTTGGAAGGGACCTCCATAGATCATTGAGTCCAACACCCCTGCCAGAGCAGGACCATAGAATCTAGCTCAGGTCACACAGAATTGCATCCAGACAGGTCTTGAAACTCTCCAGAGGAGACTCCACAGCCTCTATGGGGAGTCTGTTCCAGTGCTCTGTGCCCCTTACAATAAAGAAGTTCTTCCTCGTGTTGAGGTGGAACTTCCTGTGCTGTAGTTTACATCCATTGCCCCTTGTCCTATCACAGGACACAACTGAGAAGAGTTTGTCCCCTTCATCTTGACACTCAGCCCAGGGTTAAACAAGGGATAATCCAACTTCAACAAGGCTGTGTTTGCAAAAGGGGCCAAGTTCGGCCCTCACTCTAAGAGGACCCCAAGCTGCTTTTCTTTCCCTTCCTGTCCTCTCTACCGGTAGCTTTTGTGCTCAGTAGGTCCAGCCAGTCCGTACCAACCCCAAATTCCTCACCTTCAGGAGGAGGCTGGGTTCACATGGACACTGAGAACTTTCTTTTCATGCTGTTGAGCATACATCAAAGGAGGGAGTGTTGCAGCTCTGTGAATGCATTGGCTTGTGAGAAAAGGGGAAGGCCGTGGTTGCAGCAGAGACTTCTTCTTGACCTCGAGTGTAGATTTATGCAGCCGCAGCTGTGAATTACACTCTGACAATAGTCCTCTTTGTACTCTGAAGCATGGAGGTATGAAACAATGGCGCAGAGGTGGACAAACAGTTGGCCTGCTCCCCTAGCCCCAGCACCAGTGCTGTGCTGCTGCTCCTCAGGCTGAGTTGTGAGCCTCAGAAATTATTCCAGACCTTTTAGCTGCATGTTCTTTATATTAGACTTGCATATCCTTCCTTAAAAAGGATGACTTTGCCCTTGCTTGACACTTCAGTAATTTTTTTAGTCTGCTCTTCTGAAGAGGAACTACCAAACTAGGGCAAACAAGGAAGAGGAGGACATTCTGTGACAAAAAGTGAGTGACTGGACCCGTTTGTCTCATAGCTTTTGGTGCATTTTTGAATGGCCTTGAAATAAGAAATCTGTCACTCAAGACCTCTCTCTGCCATTTGGTCCTGCAATGTCACCTCACTTCTGTGCTGGCCATTTTAAGGGGTTTGGCAGATATTGCCTGAAGTACATTACAGAAAACAATCTCCTTTGATCACTGGAATGTTTTCAGCATTTCCTCAGGGATACTGAGTGGGGTCACTGTTCAGCTGGGCTGACTTTCCGTTTCCTAGATCACCTCTCACCTTGTCAACTCTGATGGCTGTCCTGTGCCCCTCCTGGGAGGTGCTGCACTAACACAAAATCACAGAATGTTAGGGGCTGGAAGTGACCTCAAAAGATCATCCAGTCCAGCCCCCCTGCCAGAGCAAGATCACCTGTACCGGATCACACAGGAATGCGTCCAGATGGGTCTTGGATATCTCCAGAGATGGAGACTCCACAACCCCCCTGGGCAGTCTGTTCTAGTGCTATGTCACCCTCATAGTGAAAAAAATCCTTCTCATGTTTACATGAAACTTCCTATGCCTCAACTTCCACACACTGCCTCTTGTCCTGTCATTGGGCATCACCAAGCAGAGCTTGGCTCCATCCCCTTGGCACCTACTCTTTACATATTTATACATCTGCATGAGGTCACCCCTCGGTCTCCTCCAAGCTACAGAGCTCCAGCTCCCTCAGTCTCTCCTCATAAGAGAGATGTTCCATTCCCTTAATCATCATTGTGGCTCTGTGCTGGACTCTATCCAGCAGTTCTATATTCTTCTTGAACTGGGGAGCCCAGAACTGGACACAGTACTCCAGATGCAGTCTCACCAGGGCAGAGTAGAAGGGCAGGAGAACCTCTCTCAGCCTACTAACCACAGCCCTTCTAACATGCACCTTTTGCTCCACAAAGCATGTAATCCTATTAAAGGAAAGGTACTGCTAATAAATGCAAAGAATTAGCAATGAGACAGCAGAGTAGTTCTTGCAAGACTCTCAAATTGACCTGGAATTGCTGTAATGGTAGCTTGCAAAAATACAAAATCATAGATCCACGGAATTATTTTGTTTGGAAGAGACCATCAACTGCCAGCCTAGCACTACCAAGACATACTAAACCATGTCCCTCAGCACCATACCTACATATATTCTAAATACCTCCAGGAGTGTTGACTCTGCTGCTTCTCTGAGCAGCCTCTTCTAGTGCCTCAATCTGAAGAAATTTTTCCCAATATCCTGGCACAACTTGAGGCCATTTCCTCTTGTCATATCGCTTGTTATTTGGAACAAGAGACTGACCCCCAGCTCACTACAACCTCTTTTCAGGGTTGCATAGAGAGCTAGAAGGTCTCCCTTCAGCTTTCTTTTTTCTAGGCTTAAGCAATCCCAGTTCCCTCAGCTGATCCTTGTAAGACTTGTTCTATAGACACTTCATGTGCTTTGTTGCCCTTCTCTGGACACGCTCCAGCAACTCACTGTTTCTCTTGCAGTCAGTGACCTGAAGCTGAACACAGTATTGAAGCTGCAGCTTCACTAGTGCTAAGTACAGGAGCATGATCTGCCCCTCTCCTGCTGCCTATACTGTTCCTGATACAGAGCAGGATGCTGTCAGCCTTCTTGGCTGCCATGAGCACACTGCTGGCTCACGTTCTGTCAGCTGTCAACCAGCACCCTCAGGTCTTTTTCTGCCAGGCAGCTTTCTAGCCACCCCGCCCCAAGCCTGTAGCATTGCATGGCTTTGTTGTGATCCAAGAGCAAGACCCAACTTAAGACCTCTGACTTGAGGTGCTTGTTCTGTTGCAGCCACAGCTAATGAAGTTTTGATAAACACCAGTTATGCACCAACCCATGGCTCAAACTCCAAGCTAAAAGGTGATGTTTTTAAGAAAAATGCCAACTTTTTTTGGTTGTCTTTAAGGTGCAACACTCTTCCCAGCATTAGTAGAGGACAAGATGCTTAGGGAAAAGTATTTTCTGTTTAAAGAGATGGCTGTTGATGAAACTAGAAAAGGAGGAAAGAGAACAATCAGCTGTTTGTAATATGTTGAGTTTGCCTGAAGGACCATTGCTAGGAGACTCCTGGGCAGTCAAAACAGAGTCAGCAAGGGACTGGGTACAGAGTTTGGCTGGCTAGGATTCCCACCACAAGTGATGCCCTGAAGTCTGGCCACAGGAGCCATGTGTTCAAGGCTTTGAGTAGCATCAGTGTATGTATAGGCAGAGCAGTTGCAAAGGTACATAAGAGCTAGAGGCAACACTGCTGCCTGCTTTGTAGATGCCTTCTCATGTAACACTTCCAGGCGGTTTGAGGGGCTGGTTTGCATTGGTTTTGGTTTTTGAGAAGCAAAAAGCTGGTGTCTTAATTGTATCACCTCTCTGAATGGCTGCCTTGGTTCCATAAGACTATCTCTGCAGGACACAGTGGGAACCATAAAAAGCTGCAATATTTTCTGGTGCTAGCCAGGAGTATTGTGTGTGCCAGTGGGAAGCTGGGAACTTCTTCTTTTTCAGGAGTATGAATCATTCACCTTACTTGTTTGCTTAATGTTATACATTAAAACTGTCAGTTGCCCAGGTCTTGGTCTGAGGCCCTCTCTGTGGAACAGACTACAGAAGTATCTCTGTCAACTTCTTTCCTTTACAATTGTTTTAAAGTCATGGATTCCAAATAATAGAGTACTGTAAGAAAAGGTTATATAGCAGGCCAAAGGGTCGTAGCAAATTGCAAGACTGTGTTATATATTTGTCACTTGGCTGTATTACAAGTCCCTGTGTGTGCAGCACCAAGTTCATATTATTAGTGTGTCTACAAAGTACCTCTGCAGTCATAAATGTTGGGCAATTTTTACTGCTTAGCTATCCAAAATGCTATGCAGGAGAAAAGTTTTCCTCCTCACTACTGGCACAGTGGCTAGGTAGGTTTGAAACTCTCTAAGTGTACTGGTTCCCATGTCCTCTCTTTCCTTCTGTTCTCCAGTTGTCATTAGAAATCACTCCACCATGTGAAAGCGAACAACACTATGAATACTCTGGACGGTGCTGCAGGAAGTGTGAACCAGGTACGTGAGCACTGGGCTGCACCAGCATCACAACTTAAAAGCTCATTAGAAACAGGTCTGTGGATCAGTGAGGCAGCTTCCTTTTCTGGCTCTGCTAATCTGTTGACAGATAACCTTGCAGATGTATTATTTCAGGCTTACAAGTGCCTTCCAGTGCAGGAGTGGTCCTGCTGACCTCAGCAGAAGCCATAGCAGCTGTTTTGTTGGGATAGCACTTCAGCACTGCAGGAGACAGATAGCAGATTGCTTCTCATGCATCTAGCTGAGACTGCTCCCAGGCTATAAGCTTCATGGGTGGTTCAGTGGCACAGTAAGTGGGAGCCAGACTGAGGAACTGAGAAGGTGGCAGGAAGAAATGATTGTCCCAAACAGTACAGGAGTGTTATCCCCATCTGTTATTTCCCCTAAGCAACTTAGCATTGTGTGCAAGTTGCAAATGACCTACTTGTCTTTCTCTCACTCACAGGGAAGTATATGTCTGCTAGATGCACTAGTACCTCTGATACTGTCTGCCAACCATGTGGTCCAAATGAGTATATGGATGTCTGGAATGAAGAGGATAAATGCTTACTACATAAAATATGTGATCAAGGTGAGCTGTTCATACTGAGGAAAACTGTCATAGAAAGCCAATGGCATCCTGGCTTGGATTAGAAATACTGTGTCCAGCAGGAGTAGGGAGGTGATTGTCCCCTTGTGCTCAGCTCTGGAGTTTTGGGGACCTCAGTACAAGAAAGATGTGGAAGTGCTGGAGTGAGTGCAGAAGAGGGCAACAAAGCTGGGGAAGGGCCTGGAGAATAAATCTTATAAGGAGTGACTGAAGGAGTTGGGGCTGGTTAGTTTGAAAAAGAGGAGACTGAGGGGAGACTCATTGCTGTCTATAGCTACCTGAAAGGATGTTGTGGAGAGCTTGGTGCTGGTCTCTCCTCACAGGTAATTAGTGATAGAACAAGAGGGAATGGCCTCAACCTGCGACTGGGTAGGTTTAGACTGGATATTAAGAAAAAAATCTTTCCCAGCAAGAGTGGTCAGGCATTGGAATGGGCTGCACAGGGAGGTGGTGGAGTCCCCAACCCTGGATGAGTTTAAAAGTCATTTGGATGTGATGCTTGGGGCTGTGGTTCAGGGTGTCTCTTGTAGAGTAGGGATATGGGTTGGACTTGGTGATCTTGAGGGTCTTTTCCAACCCAAACGTTTCTGTGATTCTGTGATATTAAAATGGGAAAGAGGATCTAGGGGACTTGCTTTGTTCAGGTACCTGACAGCGGAGCCAGGCTTGCAGAAGTGCCTGGCAGACAGGAAGGTCCCCAGACAGCAGAGATTCTGTGCTGAGCACTACAGCCATAGTCTCTCTGCTGCTGGTAATGATTATCTTTGCTGGGGCCATTCACCCTGTGAGTTGAATCTTAAAGGTTGTCCTTTTGCCCGGCAGATAGTGCATTCACTTCCCTTACTAAAGTGTTTTTCTCGCCGTTGTAAAAGATCTCTTTGCTTTCTACAGCAGCTACAAGAGAAAGTATAGCTCAGGAGTGCAGTATTTTTCAAGAGAGGGAGGAGCCCTCTGCTGACCAAGGGTCTCTCATGGAAGAGAGAGAAAGTCTCTGGAAAGACAGCATTTCCTCTGACCTGAATGGTTTTACACCTGGCATTTAAGCAAAGCAAACAGATAGAATGAGAGGTTCATAAACTTGGGGATTATTATCAGAGAGATTTTTACTGCTATCTGCTTTCCTCTTTAGGGAAGGCTTTGAAAGAAGTGAACCCAGGGAACAGCACGTCCCAGCGACGGTGTGCCTGTACCATGGGCTATCACTGGAGTGAAGACTGCGACTGCTGCCAGCGAAATACCATATGTGCTCCAGGATTTGGAGTCAAGCACCCTGGTAAGACATGGAAAGGCAGTGTGCAAAGTGAAATACCTGGCTGAGGCATACAGGAAAAGGCCAGCATCGTGTGGGTTGCAGTGTTAGAGAGGATGCTCTAGACTCTTAGATGACTGTCAACAGAAGATGCAGATCTGAGTTGTCATTACCACTGCATTTAACCATCCTGGACTATTTGAATTTCCAAGGCTTCTGTCTCTGCAGTTTAAAGAGTATCTTGGCATAAGTGACTTTTGCAAGGCATCATACAGATATAGCAAGAGTTGCAAGGTGTTCAGTACATTTCTGATGTTTGCTGTGGTCACTGGGTCATTCATTGCCTCCAGTATTCAGAGACACAGTCCATTAGGGATTACTTCTGAGGTTGAACTTGAAGTCAGTTTTTGTCCAGTGACTTTGCTTTGCAATTTTATAATGTTACAAGCAAGTTAAAAGTGATTAACAGCTTTCAAGTAGTGCAACTGTTCTGATTCAGGTGACTTGTAATACAAGGATTTATGACAGACTTTTGTAGTCTCAAGTCTGATCAAAACCAAAATGCAAGTGTTTCATGGGTGGAAAATAGAGGCAATCAGGTTCAGAGTTGTAACAAACACCAGGAACAGCTTTGCCAAGCATGAGGAACCCAAAAAAAACAGCACATAATAGAGAGGATGAAAGATATGGACGTGCTGGAACATGTTCAGAGAAGGGCCACAGGGATGATCAGAGGACTGGAGCACCTCTCCTGTGAAGATAGACTGAGAGAATTGGGGTTGTTCAGTGTGGAGAAGAGAGTAGACCGTATTGTGGTGTTCCGGTATCTGAAGGGGGCCTACAGGAAAGTTGGTGAGGGACTTTTTAGAGTGTCAGGTAGTGATAGGACTAGGGGGGAATGGAGCAAAACCAGAAGTGGGTAGATTCAGATTGTATGTTAGGAGGAAGTTCTCCATGAGAGTGGTGAGATACTGGACCAGGTTGCCCAGTGAGGTGGTGGAAGCCTCATCCCTGGATGTTTTTAAGGCTAAGCTGGATGTGGCTCTGATCAGACTGATCTATTGTCCATGACAGGTGGGTTGGAACTAGATGATCCTTGGGGTCCTTTCCATCCCTGAGAAGAGTGGTGCCGTTTTTTCTGCAGCCTAGCAAGCCCTGGTACAGCATTTTGTTCACTGTGCTTTCCTGGCAGTGACAATACCAGTTAGCGTCACTATCTGCGGCACAGTATCAACACGAGGAAGTTAATAGAAGAGGAAGGACATAATCATAGAATGATGAATCACAGAATCATAGAATGGTTTAGGTTGGAAGGGACCTCAAAGATCATCTAGTTCCAACCCCGGGCCATAGGCAGGGACACCTCCCACTAGAACAGGTTGCTGAAGGCCTCATCCAACCTGGCCTTGAACACTTCCAGGGAGGGAGTATCCACAGCCTCCGTAAGCAACCTGTGCCAGTGTCTCACCGCTCTCACTGTAAAGAACTTCTTCCTAACAACTAGTTTAAATCTCCACTATTCCAGTTTAAACCCATTACTCCTCATCCTATCATTACAAGACCTTGTAAATAGTCTCTCTCCAGCCCTCCTGTAGCCCTCTTCAGACACTGGAAGGCTACTACAAGGTCTCCTCAAAGCCTTCTCTTCCCCAGGCTGAAGAGCCCCAACTCTGTAGCCTGTCCTCATAGCAGAGGATTATCTTCATGGCCCTCTGGACTCACTCCAGCAGTTCCATGTCCTTCTTGTGTTGGGGCCTCCAGAACTGTACACAGTACTCCAGGTGGGGTCTGATGAGAGCAGAGTAAAAGGGAAGAATCACCTCCCTTGCTCCGCTGGCCACACTTCCTTTGATGCAGCCCAGCACACGGTTGCTGTCTGGACTGTGTGCGCACACTGCTGGCTCATGTTGAGATTTTCATGAACCCAGACCCCCAGGGCTGCTCTCCAGCCATTTGCTACCCAGCCTGAATTTGTGCTTGGGATTGCACCGACCCAAGTTCAGGACCTTACACTTGGCCTTGTTGAATGTCATAAGGTTACAGCTCCGTGTTACTTTACAATGACTGCAAACAGCTCCTGCTTGTGTTGATCATGTAGAGAAGGGTTCAGATGAGCACTAGTATGCCTTTTTTCTGCTTGCATGTGAGTGTCATTGCTGCTCTAATGTAATCTAATAACCTTCTGTCTTGAGAGCAGCTTTCAGGGGGTTTCCAAGGCGGGGGTGGAGCAGGAGGTTGGGAGCATAGTCACCTTGTCCTCACGTAAAAGGAACCTGCAGAAACTCAGCTATGACATTTTTCTTCCTTTACTACACACAGTGCAACAGGACAAGGACACAATGTGTATACCATGTCCCAGAGGCTACTTCTCAAAGGTTGCTTCATCCACCAATGAGTGTAAATCCTGGACCAAGTAAGTCCCTGTGTCTTGTAAAAGGACCACAACAGCCAGAAGGCAAGGCATGATTGAGTGAAAGCTTTTTCCAGTGGTGTATTTCAGGCTGTGTGACCATTTCTGTTGGCTGTACAGCGATAAAGGCATTCTTACAATGAATCTTGAATTCCTCTTGGGGGGGGGCAGCAATACAGAGCAGTAACAATAGAACTGGTGACCTGACACTGCTGAAACTAAACCAGATATTTAGGGTTTTTAAGGACAGAGAAAGGCAAGAGAAGTCTTGTATGTTACAATAGAAAGCACTAGTCTGCATAAATGTAGGAGCTATGACATGCTTCCTCTTTGAGAAACTGAGAACTTAAGCTCTTTGTCTTTCTTTTTTAGCTGCACAGCTCTAGGAATGAAAGAAGTCAGGCCTGGGACTGACAAAGCAGATGCAGTTTGTGCAGAATGGAAGATGCCTGAGCCATCAGAAGACGGTATCTGCCCTCACACAGATTATGTGTTAGACAATAGCAGAGAGGAGGTGGGGTGTGCTTACTAAGGGTTTTGGCTGGCTTAACTCCATTCCCATTGTGGGTCACTCCTACTAAGCAGAGCTTTATGTCTCTTATTGGCACTCCATAGCCAGCATCACCACTGTTATACCCATGGCTTCCATTACATTTATACCTCTGGCAATCTTTCAGCCTGCTGATTCCCATACACACATTATCTGTACAAAGGCTACCAGCTTCTCTCTATGCTTGTTTCATAGAAATGGGTACAATCTCAGCTGTCCTTTCTTGCCCACTACCTATTTCCTTCTCCAGTGTGGATATGGTGTCAGAGAGACTGCTTGCCTGGCATGCAGTCATCCTTCATAACCTGAGATGAAGGACAAGTTTTGCCAGCTGAATTCTGTAGTCTCCATGAGAAGTAAATCCTCTGTCCCCTGAGGGAGAGAGCAAGAACAGCACACGGGCTGCTGGTAGATTGCAAGGGAGCTTTCAGAGGAAACTGCATCATGTCTCTAAAGACACCAAGCCTGTTTTTATGGAGGTGGCTCAGCACCGGGTACCTTCAGTAAGGCTACTTGTCACAGAAATGCATGAAGGCTACAGCTGTTGTCTTTATGAAACTGAAAATCAAACAGGAAGGGTTATAAAACCCCTCTCCTGTGGAAAAATACAGGTAAAATGAGCAAGGATTCTCATAGTGCTGAGGACAAGCTGGATGTTGATGGCTTATATTTTTTACACCCTGCAGGAACAAACAGGATCTTATATGTGTTAATCCCCATCTTGTTTTTTGTGGCACTAATTGGCATTGTCGTCTTCATCATATACTACAAGAATAAAGGGAAAAAGCTGACAGGTATGTGACACTAACAATAGTCATGAATGTGACAGCTGCATAGCTCTCTCTCCACCCTGATTTCAGGGGTAATCACCAGGTTAAGAAACTCTGGAGTTATTTTCTATGGTCTGTGCTATCCCTCTATCTGTCCATGTGGATATGCTTTAACTAGTGCGAAACTGGCCTCAGATTCCCTTCCTCTAAGCAGGTAGCATAATGTATAATGCAGTTCAAGAAAGACATAGAAGTGCTTGAGAGAGTCCAGCACAGAACTACAAAGATGATTAAGGGAATGCAATATCTCTCGTACAAGGAGAGACTGAGGGAGCTGGGGCTTGGAGAAGAGCAGACTGAAGGGTGACGTCATCCATGTTTATTACTATGTAAAGGGTGAGTGCCAAGAGGCTGGACCAGGCTCTGGTCGGTGATGCCTAATGACAGGACAAGGGCAAGGGGTGGAAGCTGAGGCATAGGAAGTTTCATGTAAACACAAGGAGGAATTTTTTCACTGTGAGGCTGACAGAACACTGAAACAGGCTGCCCAGTAGGGTTGTGGAGTCTCCCTCTGCAGGAGGAGTATCTCCCTCTGGAGATACTCAACACCCACCTGGATGCATTCCTGTGTGATCTGGTATAGGTGATCCTGCTCTGGCAGGGGGGTTGGACTGGATGAGCTTTCAAGGTCCCTTCTGGCCTCTGACATTCTGTGATTCTGTGATTGCTGGATAACACTTGGTATCCACTTGCAGCCCTGCACTCCCTCAGGGTGACTGCTCTCAGAGCAGAGGCAACCACTGTGTGGATGAAGGAGTGCTCATGGTGGAGGCTTTTATAGCAGTATGGCTGCTCTGCATCACATGGCACAACAGCCCTCTTGGCTGAAGGGAAGCAATGAAAGGCTTACAGGGCTTTCATCACCTCCTCTCTCACAGAATCACAGAAACATTCAGGTTGGAAAAGACTCTCAGGGTCACCAAGTCCAACCCATATCCCTACTCTACAAGGTGCACCCTAAACCATATTCCCAAGCACCACATCCAAATGACTTTTAAACACCACTTCCCTGGGCAGCACATTCCAATGCCTGACCACTCTTGCTGGGGAAAAAAAAAATCCTAATATTTAGTCTAAACCTACGCAGTCGCAGATTGAGGCCATTCCCTCTTGTTCTATCACTAATTACCTGTGGGAAGAGACCAGCACCAAGCTCTCCACAAACTCTTTTCAGGTAGCTATAGATGGCAATGAGGTCTACCCTCAGCTTCCTCTTTTCCAAACTAAACAGTCCCAGCTCCTCCAGTCGCTCTTCATAACATTTATTCTTTGGGCCCTTCCCCAGCTTCACTGCCCTCCTCTGCAATACCTCCACATCCCTCTTGTAATGAGCTGCCCAAAACTGAACACAATACTCAAGGTGTGGCCTCACCAGAGCAAAGTACAAGGGGACAATGCCATTTCCTTCCTCCCACTTTCCCTTCTCCCCTGAGACCTACATCTGGACAGGTTAAAATAAGGATTTAAAGACAAAGGCCTGATGTGTATTTGAAAACACTATAGAGGCAATATTTTTATTTGAAGACCAAAGTACTAAGAAGTTATGGGGAAAGTACTAGAAGGAAATAGACTAAACAGTAAACATAGGAAAACAGAAAAATTCTAGCAAAGATATAATTGTGTAACAGCAGGGCACTGAATATGGGGTTGACATAGTGGAATTAACTTCAAAACTTATTCAACTTGTGCTAAGTCCTGGATCTCCTTAGTTAAGGATGCAGTCATATTGTTCTGTTATTTTTTTTCCCTCCCCTTAAACAAGAAAAGCCTTTTCTATTCTACTTTTTCCATCATCTCTTTTGCCTGAGCTCCAACAACTTATGAAATGTTTTGAGAGCAGCGGAAGGGAAGACAGCAACCCTCTCTTGTAAAGCATATTTCAGCCTATGTTTTAGGAACTGGCTGCCTCTGCCACACTAAACACAGGTTGTGCTAAATCTGGAATTCTGGGATGGGCTGGAGGAAATGGTGACTCTCCTTGCAAACCAAATACTTATGATGCAAAGCATGTTAGAAGGGAATGCTCTTTACTTGGCATTTCTATTGCCCTGCTGCTCTGCAGTGACAGTCCTTCATTGCATTTGCATGGTAAATCCTGGAGCACCAGAGACTTGCAGGCTTGGGAAGGAGCTCTGTCTGCTGGGAGGGGAACTGATAGTAAATGTGCAGCCTCAACATCAGAGAGATAGTCACTGCTGGGAATTGGCAGGGGCTATGTAGCTGATTTATTTTCAGACACCCAAAACCAGCATAAACTTCAAATGCGAATGAGACTTGAGCCCTATAAGATCTCCTGGAAGTATGAACAGAGAACAGGAATTGCTAACTGTGTTCCGTGGCAGCCTTTACCATAAAGCCTTGCTGGACTTAGTGCTTTTCCTTGGCAGATACTCCAATTAAGAAATGTCTCCAATAAGTTCACCCTGATTAAGTGGAATACGCTGCGCTTGAGCCTGCCATCCTGTGGTTTCCGTGGCTTACCCACTTCTCTCCAGGGTCCTCGCTCCTGTCTGAGTGCCTTTGTGCTGTCCATGTGACTTCTCTTGAAATAGTCTGTTCGGCAGCAAGCAGGTCAGGATTGGGCCAGTCAGAGCTTGGTGTGACATATGACCAGGAAAGAAAGCCCATTTGATGTGGAACACAGTTTAGCCATGGTCTATTTTAGGAGCCTGGAAACATTTGTTCCACAGAAATATATCCTTGTTCCAGTTACAATGAATCCTCAGCTAGACCAAGACTGGGAGGCTTGAACAGTCCCTGAAAACAGTCTTGATGGGTTTTATTTAGCATGATACTGCGGGTTGTGAAGGGCTGGGTGGTTAGGTCTGTGGCTAACTTCAGTGCCTGCTATGTGTTACAGCTGCTCTCTGTTCTCTCTACAGCAGATCTACAGAACTGGGCTAATGAAGTGTGCAGCCAAATCAAAGGAACTAAGGTAAAAGTTAAAGACACTATCATTTTCTCTTTGGTTTAGGTTTTCCTCATGGCATTCCTGACCCCCCTCCTGAAGCAGATTCCATGTTACTGTTTGGCTAGAAAACAAGCTTTGAGTTCCTCAACAAACACTCACAGCTTTTGGCTTTTTCAGTCTGGTTTTCTGCAAATCTGAGGCATATGAAATCACCATTCTCAAATAGCTCCTGAATTGCCCTCTGGTTTCAGCCAGTTTTAACAGTGGTAAAAATCTCTAAGGTGGTTAAATATTTATGAGGAGAAAGTTAAACATGAGTCCACTGAACACCTGAGATTCTGCTAGAGGGAAGCCTTTCTAAATCCTAAGAGCAGGAAACATTTAAGTTGAATTTTAACCTCTTTACATACCAGAGTGCTCACAGGGGAGAAACCTCGATTTGAGGCAATGCCAAGAATGTCAGGCATGCAAGGCATAAAGCACAGAGCCATCAGCTGCAGAAACAGGCTGTGAGACACTTTCATTATAGTGCTTGAAGAAATCCTTCTTGTCATAGAATCAACCAGGTTGGAAGAGACCTCCAAAATCATCCAGTCCAACCTATCACCCAGCCCTATCCAATCAACTAGACCACGGCACTAAGTGCCTTATCCAGTCTTTGCTTGAACACCTCCAGGGATGGCGACTCCACCACCTCCCTGGGCAGCCCATTCCAATGCCAGTCACTCTCTCTGGGAAGAACTTCCTTCTAACATCCAGCCTAGACCTCCCCCAGCACAACTTGAGACTGTGTCCCCTTGTTCTGTTGCTGGTTGCTTGGAAGAAGAGACCAACCCTCCATCTGGCTACAGCCTCCTTTCAGGTAGTTGTAGACAGCAATGAGGTCACCCCTGAGCCTCCTCTTCTCCAGGCTAAACAACCCCAGTTCCCTCAGCCTCTCCTCATAGGGCTGTCTTCCGGACCCCTCACCAGCTTCGTCGCCCTTCTCTGGACATGTTGCAGTATCTCAGCATCTCTCTTGAATTGAGATCCATTCAGATGTGAAAAAAGTAAAGTTTTACAAGAGGTTTTGCTCTGGGATCCCACTCTTAAAATGCTCAAGATAGGGGCACAGGTTCAAACTCATCTGCACTGCCTGTTTCACACCATGGATGTAGACTGAGCTGTCCCAGGTGCATGCTCTCGCTACCATCCCACCTAGGAGTTCTGTCTAACATAGCTGTTGAAAGACTCCAATTCCACTATTACACAAAACTTCATACCAACCAAATCTACCTTTTGGAGTAGGTAGTTCCTCCTTTGTCTTGGAAATGTTCATGCAACCTCCTGTACTGGCAACTGCTCAGGTCCTTTGGGACACAGTGAATGAACAACAATTAGTGGTTGGCAGCATTTACGCTCTTCTATCCTGGAAGATCTGCACAGACACTAGAAATTAAAGGTATCAATTCTCAAATACTCAGCTTTGCAGCAGCACAGCTGGCATGAACTGAGGGGAATCCTTGAAGTATTTCCCAACCTTTTTTTTTTTTTTTTTTTTGAGCTGCAACCAAAAATGTAGCTTTACTTTGACAAGCACATGCCAAATGATGGTGTGAGCCTTTGCATTTGTTTTCCAAGCATTTTCCAGGTTAAAGCAACCTTGCCTCTCTCTGTGACTTCTCTCTTCCTAGCTTTTCTTGAGCCCTCTGAAACAACCCAGCTTCTTTTTTCTGTTATTACTGGTAAGAAAGATTCTGCTCCCAGTGAGGCCTTCCAAAATCACAGCTCTTCAGATACACTGGGGGGTTCCAAACCATTAAAAGCAGTTAGGTAGGTCTGAATGATGCTTCCTAAGGAAGAGCAGAATGTAGCCGTTTTAGATTTACTAACTCTTAAGTGTCTTTTTAATAACTATGAGTCGTCTCCTAAAAATAAATGTTACTGCCTCCCAGACCTCCAGATATGTTTCTGAACATCTGCTAAGCTCAGCATCACCAGTCGCAGTTTCAGAGCAGAACACTGCAAGACTCCAACACAGCAAATGCTGCTCAACCTCAGCTGCTCCACTCCAAGGAACAAAGCTAGAAATGGGTAGATTTGGACTCAATGTTAGGAAGAAGTTAATCACGATGAGAGTGGTGAGACCCTGGAACAGGTTGCCCAGGGAGGTGGTCGAAGCCCCATCCCTGGAGGGTGTTTAAGGCCAGGCTGGATAAGGCTCTGGACAGCCCAGTCCAGTATGAGGTGTCCCTGCCCATGGCAGGGGAGTTGGAACTAAATGATCCTTGTGCTCCCTTCCAACCCTGACTGATTCTATGATCCTAAATAACAACTGAGATCTGCCTCTTCCTTTGTTGTCTAGAAAATAGCCTCCTGCTGATCTATTTATTAAATGTGCTTTTGGTTTTAATTTTCTCAGGAGCCCCCAAGAGATGCATTTGTTACAGTGAACATCACAACTGCTGCTATCCCCCAGACCTCTGAAGGCACACATTTCCTGCTCCCCATCAGGTCTCCTGCCCCTGGAAGCTCATGCTGCACCAGTGGCCATGCTCCTTGCAAGAATGGGAGCCCCAGCATGGTGCCATGCATGCTGGGAAGGGGCCTCCAAAAGTTCTCTGAGGTAACTGAGACTGATGATGGTTGTTTTCCACCAGTTCCTACAGAAGATGAATACATGGACAAGGATCTTGACACTGCTGGTTATTTATCTTTGCTAAGTCAGACTGCCAGTAAGACCATGTCATCATTTTCAGAACCGATGGAGGCAGGGGAGAATGACAGCTTGAATCAGTACTTCTCAGGGATTGAGAGCACAGAGGATGTGTCAGTCTCTCAAGGCTGCCACCTTTCCTCCAGTGTAGATGGGGAACACACTGTGAAGGACAAACTTCTTCAGAAATCTTGCCAACACACCCCCAGTTGCCTGAAAGAAATGGGCAACAAAGACACAGATGGTTGTGCAACAAACTGTGACTCAGAGAAGATCTGTGTGAGGTGTGGCATTTCATATAGGGAATCTCCCAGAAAGTGGAGTAAACCTGGTTGTGCTGTGTCTGACAGTGCCTCCACCTCCCCAGAAACTGGATCCTATGCACAGTGCACCTGGGGCCCGAATTCTGTTTCTGCTGGTCAGAGCAGTCTAGCAAATGATCACAGTATGGAGGATGCATCTTTGGACAGTACCAACGTGAAGTACCAGAACACAAAGGGAAGCTCTTCAGGTACGAACAGCACCGCTTCAGACCTCCCTCCAGCATCTGGTAAGCCCATTAGGCTTCACCCATACACGGTCGTCCAGGATTATTCTTTTTGCGAGCTCAGTATTATTCAGAGGGTCTAATTTAGGAGAAGGTGAGAAGAATAAAGTGATGCCTTTTCACTTCATCACTGAGAAGCTGCAATATTTTTTTTTGCATGAGTTATCCTCAGAAATCATTCATTATGACCAAAATGTTAACATTTGTACAGGTAATTTTTTTATGGTGTTCATGTTTGCTTCTAGGTTGTTCTTTCTTAAAAGTTGAGGTTATTCAGCCTGGAGAAGGGAAGGCTCCAGAGAGACCCTGTAGAAACCTTCCTGTACATAAAGGGGCCTACACAAAATGGAAATGGTATAAGGCCATTTGAGTTTTTACTGAAGTCATAAGAGCACTGTGAGGAACCATTGTCCTACCCTGATTCATCTAGCAATGCTGAACCCATCTTTTGGCTGTCATTGCAGAGGCCAGGTAATTCTGTTCATAATTTGTTGATAGCAGGTCTCTGTACTGGAGAAAACTTAGAAGGAAGAGAGTATAGGGACCTAGAGGCTGAGTTAGGAGAGGAAGCATAAAGTTGAGATGATTTTCGATTCAGCAGTCTGCACACAGGTTTTTGCCATTAGGTTTAAGTCCAGTTACATTTATACAGTGGCCAGTGAAACTCCATCTGGAGCTGTAACCTGGTGGCCACAACTGGGTCTAAGAGATTATGTTCAGTTTTTCTGCTCTTAGCTCTTTCTGGTTTAATTTTAGCACTTTCTGCTTTAATTTGATAGGATTTAACTGTTCCTCTAAAAAACAATTTCATGCAGACACTGTTTCCCCATACTGTGCTCTGTCCCAATAGCAACTCTGAAACACTGTCACTGATTAACTGACTACCAGTTTATTAATTGAGTCAATATATCAGAACTGTCACTGCCAAAGTACTAATGGAGTAAAGATACCAAAATTGTCAGAAGAAAGCAGGGAAAAAGAAATCACTGAACCAAAACTAGCAGAAGGGAAGTTATGAGCCTTTTCTGGATGAAACCTTCCTCTCTCAGACTTTTTTTTCAGTATAGAAGTCTGCAGTCTGCCTGTCACGTGTTATTAGTCACTTTAGATTCTAATTTCTTAAAGTGAGATGATTTTCATTTATGTCTATGCACTGCCAAGTGCAATGAGACCTCAGGTTTGACTAGGACACCTTAAGTAGCATGGACTACCATACTACACACAGCAGTTCTAAGCAGTTGCCCTTCTTTAAAATCATGTTGTGCCTTAAGGTTTCTTACCAAGGCATTCTTGTCAGTCTATAAAACCCCAAAGTGACATTTTTGAAGGCACTTCCTCTCTCAACACACATGCCATGTGAGAATTTGAAAGTGTGTAGCCTACATCTTTCTAAGACAAAATGCTCTCTGCTGCTTAAGTTTCCTGAATTCATGGCAGTTTCACTGCCTGGTCTCTACAAAATTCGACCATGGCCAAGTGAACACATGCTATCTTTTGTCACTGTTACTGGAAGGTGACTCCTCAACATGAAGAGGAGCTTCTTTACTCTAAGTGTCACGCAGCACTGGAACAGGCTCCCCAGAGAGGTTGTGGAGTCTCCTCTGGATGCATTCCTCTGTGACCTGCTCTGTCAGGGGAGTTGGACTCAATGATCTCTGGAGGTCCCTTCCAGCCCCATGACAGCCTGTGCTTCTATGACTCTGAGGTACAACTAAAAGTCATGTGTTTGGCACTGCAGTAGCACTACTTTTCTTTCAAAATTGGACATGAAGAGTAAATAAAAAACATTAAGGAATAACAGGAAAACCAGGAGATCTTGGATTTAAGCAACATGCTGGAAATTGCCATCTCAGATCTGCAGCATAATTCTTTTGATTTTCTGAAGTGTGCCTGTGCCTTTGGGTATGTCCATGCTGTAGTGCCACCTGGTGAAACCTGAGCACAAATACTCTGTTTCTACTTTGTCCTTTTTTTTTTTTTTGGGGCATGAGCGCCAGAAAGCACTACCTGAGCTGTGAGCAGTCTGAGAGTAGGGGATGGTTAATCCGTAGGTGTGTAGTGGTTTTGCACCGCTATAGAGTTGGGATTTACCAAACTGTTGGCAAATCGCCACAGTTACTCAGAATGTGGAAGTAAAATGAAATTATTACTTACAAAAGGAGGCTAAATGTAAGAGGTAATAAACATATACAAATACATTTACATATACAAATAGACAATAGCCCAACTACCTCCCTGGACAAAGCCCAAAGGCTGTTGTCAGCTAACAGCATTATCTCTCCCTGCTCCCAGTCAGTATTCTTACCAATAACTCAAACAGTAGATGGCAAGTAGAAGCAAGCAAGGCCAGAAGGAAAGATGGGGGGGAAACAAACAAGCAAGAGAACCCAGAAAAAAACTAAATAGCATTTTTAGACCAATGGAATGGGATAAATGTATTTCTTATATTTTGTTCAGCTCCTTGGATAATCTATCCCATGAACCCTCTCGAATTCTCTGGAAAATTTTTATTTACAATTAAGACGCTCAGCTTAAAACAGTAGGTAACGTGGCTGGTTGGCAGAGAGTGTTTTTCTGTCTGCAGGATGGCCGTGCCCTGCTGGCAGCACCTAGTTACTTGAGGAGAGGAACAGGGCTTAGCTGTAGCTTCTGGACTGAAGCAGTCTGGCCCTGTTTGGAGTTGTGCATGGTGCTCTGACAGCGTCGTGTTGCTGGCCCTTGTGCCACACCCATATGGAATAAGTGGGCACACAAAATTCTGTGAAGCTTCTCAAAGCAACTGAAGCTTTGCACACAGTCATGCTCTGACAGATCAACACAAAAGAGGGCAGAGGATAAAATGGAAAGAAAAGGGCCATGGGTAATTCAATGAAGTTTTGATTTTAGTTTCCTAACACTCAAAATGACAACAGAAATTGCAAACTGGGTCCCTCCCGTGAAACAGCCCTAGAAGACCACAGTAAACCTCTGGAGTGGTGCCACTTATAGAGATGGAAGTAGGCCTTCAAGCGCTCTTTCAAACCTCCCCCAAATTCTGAAGGCAGTTGAACATGAAGTGCCAGTTCCTAACCACTTCAAGTCATGTGAAAGGCTACAGCATAAAGCATGAGTGCAGGAAGACTTAGGTGACTCACAATTAGGAATGATTGTGCAGAGCCTTTCACTTCCAGAACAGCAACAGTTCTTACCACCTAGAGGCCATTAGGTGGGTCAGAGAAAAGTAATTGCCTGCATTGTTTCAATCCTTAGTGAATAATAACCACAAAACTTAATTTGTCATTGTAATTAATATAGTCAGGTAGTCTAACGAGATCAAAAGGCTGAAACATTGCGGAGCATGAACCCGTCCCTTCTCTGAAGGCGTCCCTTACACTTCTCAGGTTGGAAGCATATCTCTTAGTGCAGTCCAAAGAGGTCTTGTATCTGATTTCTGTACTTTTAGGCCTCGAATATCCTTTTATTATAGCGTGATGTCTTCAGAAAGCAGTGAATTTTTTGCCAGCCACATTCAAATGGATATTATAAATGTTTCTGTTCCCCTTCCCACTGTCACACAGATTTCTATATTCTTGATCTCGTACTGAGCGCCTATAAACTTTCCTGCAATACCTTTTGCAAATGACAGGCAATCTGTATAAAGGCAACCAGCTATTTTTGTACTCCCATTATGCTTAATAGCTTTGTTGATGGCAAACAGTCAAACACAATTGAACACCGAGGAAGCAACTGACAGGGAAAAAAGAAACCTCCTGCAGAGAAAACTTATTGACACCTCATGTTAATCAGACACACTTGGAAAGAATGAAAAGAATTGGCAATACAGTGGTTTAGCTAAAATAAATAGGATTGCCTGAGGGAGGATTAGGAGAGAGACACTTGACTTGGTCTTGAGCAGCCACAGTGTCCATTGCTGCTGAACAATCACCTATGACTGCTAAAATAAAGGCATTTCTCTGGGCTAGGCCATGCCCAGCTACAAAAAGAATGGGAATGCCTCAAACGTTGAGGAAAGGCATAAAATGCCTAAAAGATGTCAGATAAGTTTGCAGGCAATGGTTATGTGAAGCACAGCAGGTAAAGTATCTTATGGAGTGTTCATAGGCTAGGGAGATTTTATTATTATTATTTGGCTGTCTTTTTAAAAAAATTATCTTCAAGCTGTAGCAGGTTTGTTAGTTTATTATTGAAAAGTTGCTCTCAGCTCTTTTCTTTCTCCTCTGAGGGAACCTTATTAGTTCTCACAGCCTGGTTCTGATGTCACTGCAGTCAGCAGCCAGCTTTTGAGTGGCAGAAAGATGGAATTTATACTGAAAAATCTTTAACAGCAGGCAGATTGACTGAAACTGTAACCCCGTTAGGCTTCTCTAATATAAACTCCATCTAAGTGAATCCCTGAGGGCTTCAGGTAAGTACTGGAGTATACTTACATGGAGGATCAGGACAGTATAAGGTAATTGTATAAGCTCCATGTCATTTGGACACTGGGCGACCCTATGGTCTGAGGTTAAGTCTTTCAAGCTACCTACCCCAAACAGTAAGATGGATTGTTTACCAGAGGAGGAAAAAAAAACCCTCCAATGTGATGCCTGGGACTCTACCGAAAAAAACAACAACTCATAATTAGATAATAATGACCATATCCTCACCAACTACAGGCAGAGACAGTTTGGATGCAAGCTAGTGCATCAGACAGCAAGGAGAGCATGAGATCATTGTGCTCTCTCTTGCTTCCCAGAGTAAAACTGAGAGAGAAAATGTTTCCAAGCCTTCCAGACAGGCTCCCTGTGGATGACAGGCTTTGTCCCAAGGAGGCAAAATTGGAAATAATGAAAAGATCCAGTGGAAGGCATTGGTTATAAGAACAGCCTCGTGTTATGAGGAAAAAACAACAAAACAAGAAAAGCTACCACAAGAGATTAAGTTCACTGTGCTAAGTATCCATCTCATGCAGGGAAAATATTAATCACATGTGTCTCCTTTTCTCCCCCACTCCTTCCCCAGGAAATGTGACTGGAAACAGTAACTCCACCTTTATCTCAAGCGGACAAGTAATGAATTTTAAGGGTGACATCATTGTCGTTTACCTTAGCCAAAACTCCCAGGAGGGAGCAACGGCCTCAGGGCCAAGTGAAGAAAATGTGGGCAGCCCTGTCCAGGAGGAGAACCTCAGCCGATGCGAGACTTTTGCCGGCAACGCCCAGCACTACAAGGAGAAATGTGCAGAGCTGCAAGGCACCTCCCTGGTGACAGGGAGCAGGGGGCTGCAGCGGGGCCCATCCTGCTCCAGCCAGGCCTCCCAGCCTGTACAGGAGGAAGGGAAGCTGGGACACTGCTCAGAGAAAGTGTTGAACTGAGACGAGCTTATGTCCTTGCTGTGGGCCACGGCACTGACCAACAGCCTGTGAGGAGCTGCGAGGCTGCTCTTACGAGGCTGCCAAAATCCTGGGTATCACTACAGATCTGGAGACTAATACTGCCCATGGTGTCTCCTGGGAAATTTTACAGCTGGAAAGGACCCTTGTGGCTTAGGTGTTGG
Organism: Tricholaema leucomelas; assembly: GCA_013400475.1. Classification (NCBI taxonomy): domain Eukaryota; kingdom Metazoa; phylum Chordata; class Aves; order Piciformes; family Lybiidae; genus Tricholaema lacrymosa; species Tricholaema leucomelas. The sequence goes on from WAAF01018281.1 coordinate 1,645,252, forward strand.
TGGTGGTGCTCTCATTGAGGTTACCAGTGGAAACAGGTGCATGTAAAAAGCTGGGTACGCTGCCCCCACCATAGAAGCAGCAGCAGGGCTCACTTCTCCCCCACCCTGGGCAGCAGTCTCACTGACCAACCCCTACTCCCTAGCATCTCTTGCCAGCAAGCAGTGAAGAAGAGCTGAAGAGAGCCTTCAGACCAGGGATGTTGGGGAGAGCATTGCTGGCCAGGCACGTGGCATACACCCTGAGAGGGGCCAACATGGCAGAGGACTGCATTGAAAGTGACCTCTCAGCTCTGCCTCAAAGTTTTATTTTTGCAACTAAGCTGCACCAATTTTGCTGAGTCCTGGGCCTCCTCCATGCCTCTGGGTGGAAAGAAGCAGCAGCCACCTCTGTCATTGAGACGAGTACTGCTGCCAGCCTTTGCCTCCCTGTGGTGATTGGGCACATGGCAGGAGCCCTTTCCTACCTTTCTCCAAAGAAGCAGTCTCCACCAGCACCAGAGTCAAGATCATTGCCCCTTAATAACTTCTGGGTATGAGTAGGTACAATATTGCCCCAAGTGCACAGTAACAGGCAAAATACAGCTGATACGCCTTAAAAGCAGTCATAGTTTTGGACCTTGATTCACCTCTCTCTTATTGCACCTTGTCAGAAGAATTCAAATCCCTGAAGGTGAGAGTGATGTGTGCCCAGCATGCTGCTGCATTATTAATAATGGCACTGAAGTCTAAGACACATAACTGTTTAGCAGGTGGAGGAGAGGCCTATGATAACCAGTTGTGAACACTTACTGAGTGACAAAAGAGAGAGGGGTTACCCAAAGATGGAGAATTTGGTCAGAGTCAAACACACATTCCTTTATTTCCCCTAAAAAAAAAAATGTTATTCCCTCTGATATTTGTGTTAGTAAGGAGAGCTTTATTTGGGAAGCATGAAGCTATTTCCAGAGCTTGGCCTGTCTGAGTTGAAATCAAAGTGTAGCCACTGTCACACTGAGAGCTGGTAAGCAACAGGACCAAAGGTTCAGATTTAAAGCATAATACTAGTTGTAATCATAAGGGAGTTTCACCTCCTCAGTTGGTTTTAGTTCTACATCCTGTATCTTGCAGCCTCCTCCAGCAGCCACCATGGAAAGCTCAAGGGAACAGAGTCTCAATGAACTCCCAAGAAGAAAAGATAATATTTTAAATTATTTTCTGACAAGAGGTAATGCTGCAGGAGGCTATCTTCACTCTGAGCCTTCAGGAGGGTCATTGTCATGTTTCCTGTCAGACAGAGATCTCTTATTTAGTGAGATCTCATCTGCCCTAATGGAAAAGTTCTCTTCTAGGGAAGACTTCTCCCTGGGAAGGTTTTGAAGCTGAAGGGTTTACTGTGTATCTGCTGTGTTTGCAGTGTACTTCTCTGTGGGTGAAGAGCACCTCTAAAGCTGACAAAGTAACGACTGTGTCACCAAAGGATGAGCTCAGCCACCTCCTCTGCTCAGGAGAATACTTCTTTATTATTTATATAGCTGGGATGTTATCCCTGGGTTTCTGCCTGGCTAGTTAGACATGGACCTCAAAGGGACCTGTTTATCCTTCTGATTTCCTTTGTCATCAGTTTGGAGCTGGGGCTTTTTAACATCTATTTGTACAATGGGGCCCTATGCCTTGGGCACTAATTTGGAGGCTTCTGGCTGCTATTGCAATACATGTAATTAATGTCAATAAAAATCTACTTGAGGAAAAGTGAAGATTGTATTTGAATTAATGGAGAAAATTCAATACATTATTATATGGCTCTGCTTACTTTGACCAAAAAAAAAAATCAAATGTGAATACAAAATATTCCTGGGTAGTGTTTTGTAACATTTTTTGATGTGTAGAATTGCTTTAACAAAGGGTGCTTCCCTACCCTGGTATGTGCCACAGTAATGCAGAAGTGCATCCGCACACATGCAGGGAACCAAACAGGAGCTCTCAGATCTGGTGTGGTAGTGCTTTACAGCTGAGAAATGGGCACTGATTTCAACTCATTCCTGAAGTCTCCTTCGTCATAGTATGCATTTCTAAAAGCGTTTCAGCCTGAGGAGTCACAACATGCATTACCCATGAGCTTGAAGCTCAGCCACTTCAGGCCTTGAAGGGCAGCAGCAATTCTGCATGTGGCTGGGAAAACGAGAAACAATCTATTGTTCAAGAGCACTTCTCACCCCGTGAAAAACAATATAGCATTAAAGATCAGTATAAACAATAACTGCTGGTAATCTGTGTACTTTGCTATGTGTTCACGCAGAGATTTGAAATAACTCTGCAAGGCTTACAGCATTAGGAATAGCATCACTAAAATGCTATAACTTGTACTTGTCAATTCAAGTTTCCTTTATTGATGGTACCTGAGCAATTACATCCCTGTGTCTATTACAAAACAGAAGCCTGCAGAAAGATGTCTTTGTATTTACTGGGTATTTAAGAGGGCTACAGTTTTATCAGATACCTCCATCCAAATTAGGCAGCAGTGCGCCCTCACCACCATCCTTAAAAAACATCTACAATGATTGGAAAATTCATTTCTGCCAGCACATGACACTGGAAATGGCAAAATGGCTGCAAATTCTTCATGTGGAAAAGTTATTTCTGGAGTATGTAATATGTATTATTAATAGACACTGAATAATAGTTGCTGGAAAACTGAAGTGTTTTTGACCAAATTGCATGAGGTTTCTGGCAAGGAATGCTGAACCACTCGAAACCTTAGAACTAGTATTTCAAGCCTCCTTCCAAATAACTGTTGCCCATTTCAGTACCTCAGGAATACCTTGATGTGGACCTAAAAGGCACGTGATAGGGCATCCTGATCACAGCACTGCTTTACAGCAGTCTTGGAGATGCAGACAGCAGAGATCTTTGCCTATCAGCATTTGGCCTATGGTGATTCCCATCCCCTGCTCTGCACAGTGATTAATACCAGCAATTCACATTTGCCTTGGCTGAGTTGTTGTGGTATTCGGACAAATCAAACTGCTAATTTTGTGGCAGTTACAGTCAGTCCTGAAGCAAGAGGCATGTGATATCAGGTGCTGATGAGAAGGACCCATTTCAGACCATAGATTATTGTAAAGTGTTTCTCTCCTCTTCCTCTTGCCTGGTATGACTATCCTGATTTCCAGAATGAAGAGTAAACTGTTGCTATTCAATAATTTCAGAGGTTTGTCATAGTAGCTTACTCTGCCCTTATGCTGCAATGCCAATCACCTTGTTGAGTGGGAAGGTTGAAGGAGGGAATCAAACAGCTCCTTAACACCCCAATTTAAACTGATTCCATGGCAAAAGTTTCTACTTTAAATATGATTGCTGAGGCCACATTAGCAAGATTTTGATTTGCCCTTTACAACAAGCATCATGCCTCCCCCCAAACCAAGAGGAGAATCTCCTATTCAAGTGGTGTTGCTAATCACATATGGTGTCCTTACCTGAGGAGAAGGTGAGTATTTTGTAGGGGGTTCCATACCTTCTTCTTTCTTGCTTGCTTTCACCATGCATGGGATGATTTACTTTGAGATGAATATATACTGCTTTCACTCTTTGTTATGTCTTGAAACCCATTCTATCCACCAGTTTAGGCTTCACTCCTCAATGAGCAACATGCAGTTTTTTCAAGTACCTCTGCTGCCATGTAGTGTTTGTACTGTAGGGGGTCTCCATGAAGATACTCCCCATGCTGACAGACCTTAGCATATACCTGCATTTCCCAGTGCTCTCACTCCACTGAGTGTAGTTGCCCAGTTTTTTCTTATGCAAGGCATCAAAGCTGGTTGTGGCCACCAAGTGATCATGTAATCTCTGCAGCAAGGTCTGCTAGCCCTCCTGTCTTCAGAGCCTCCAGTGTTTGTCACATTTTTCTGTAAAATGGGAGCATATCTGAGCACAAACTCTGGCTTGCAAATATGGTAATGGCAGCATAGCATTTAGGACCAGTGTTGCAGTAGCTGACTCTGCCAGTGTCTGATCAGATGTGTTTTAGCACTGCTTTTAAAATAAGCTAGCTAGCTCATGGTTTCTTTGTTTTGGCTGAGGATTACTATGGCCCTTTTGGCTCATTCCTTACTTGCCTGATCACTTGATCAATCCTTGGCTTGTACTTGCATCAAAGTTGTCAGGGCTGTCACCTCTATTGGCAGTCTCAGATTTCTATATATTATATGCAGATGATCATATACGAAAATAGTCCTGACTTCAAGTTTCCAGGAAACTGTTAGAGAGTTCCACAAGGAGGGCAAAGTTTCTCAGGAGTGTTGAGGACCACATATGAAAGCTGAACATACACAAGTCAATGGGGCTTGGTAGAATGCAGAGAGGGTTCACAGAATGGGTTGGATTGGAAGGAATCTTTGAAGGTCATCTAGTCCAACCCCACTGCAGTGAGCAGGAACATTTTTACCCAGATCAGGTTGCTCAGAGCTCAGTCCAACCTGACATGTTTCAAGGGATAGGGTGTCTACCACCTCTCTGGGCAACCTAGGCCAGTGTTTCACCACCTTCATCATAAAAAACGTATTCCTTGTAATTAGTTCGTATCAACCATCTTTTACTTTGAAACTATTAGGCCTTATCCTGTCACAACAGACTGTTAAAATGAATGTCCTCGTAGGTGGCCCAGTGAAGTCTCTTCTCCAGGCTGACCAACTCCAACTCTCTCAGCTTTTCTTCACAGGATGAGTGTTCCATCCCCCCCATATAATTTTGGTGGCCCTCCTCTGGACCAGCTCCAACAGGTTCATGTCCTTCTTGTGCTGAAGGCTCCAGAGATGGACACAGTACTCCAGGTGAAGTCTCACCTGAGCAGAGCAGAGCCACAGAATCACCTCCCTGGAACTGCTGGCAGCGTTTCTTTGGGTGTAGTCCAGGATGCGACTGGCCTAGGCTGTAAGTGCGCGCTGCCGGCTCACAGCCAGGCGCTCTTACACCAGTATCCTCAAGTCCATCTCCACGGGGCTGCTCTCCATCCCATCATCTCCCAGCCTGACTGAGCATGGATGGGGACATGAGAGACAGCAGCAGTTTCAAACTCTCTGTAGCTGCCATTTCAGCAAAGTCAGTGAGAGAGGAGAAAATTCTTAAAGCGTGAGGGCAAAAGCGCAGGGGGGCAAAAGGTGCCGCGGCCCTGCCGCTGCCTCTCAGGGCGGGAAATGCTCCTGCCCAGAGCCGGCACTGACTCACCGTGGGCGGGAACAACAGCTGCGGCGGCAGTTTAAACGCCGGCTTAGTCTCCTTTTTCAGCCGTGTCGTCGAGGCAAAGGGCTCAAAAGTGGAGGCAGCTTTCCGAAGCATAAAAACCGCAGCAAAAGGCAAAAAGATGGAAAGCAAACGCGCAGAGAGATCCAGGGTGACGCCAGCCCCCACCCTCAGGGCGAGAAAAGCTCCTGAGCTCCTGGCCTGAGGCGGCTCTGACTCACCGTGGGCGGGAACAAGAGCTGCGGCGGCAGTTTAAACGCCGGGCCAGCCTCCTTTTTCAGTCATGTCGTCGAGGCAAAGGGCTCAAGAGCGGAGGCAGCTTTCCGAAGCATAAAAACCGCAGCAAAAGGCAAAAAGATGGAAAGCAAACGCGCAGAGAGATCCAGGGTGACGCCAGCCCCCACCCTCAGGGCGAGAAAAGCTCCTGAGCTCCTGGCCTGAGGCGGCTCTGACTCACCGTGGGCAGGAACAAGAGAGGCGGCAGCAGTTTAGCCCCTGGTGCAGCTGCCATTTCAGCGAGGACACTGAGACGAAGGGCTCCAGAAGGAACGGTAGCACCGAGGGAACATTCCTAAAGCTGCAAAAATGCAGGGAGAGAGAGGGTGCCCCGGGCCCTCCCTCAGGGCGAGAAGAGTGTGAGCTGCTGACCAGAGCCGGCTCTGACTCACCATGAGCAGGGATGAGCAGCCCCAGGGAGTGTGGCACTTGGAACAGGCAGGGCAGGCAGCTCTACCAGTGGTAATCTCCCTCCCAGAAGAGGACCCAGCTGTAGCTTCCACTCGGTGGAAAGCTGTCACCAGAAGGACTGTGGTGACCCAAAGGGAGGTGCCACACAAGTACACATCTCTCTGGGTCTCTGGTTGCAAGAAGTGCCCGAGTTTGACCCTCGTACCAGAGGGAAGCAGAGACAACACCTGTGCACGATGTGCACAGCAGAGACAACACCTCTGCACAATGTGAATGATTTGCTCAGCCTAGTGGCAGAGCTGAAAGAAGTGGAAAGGTTTAGAAGTACTGGAGAATGTGAAAGGGAGATAATTAGTGGGCCTACAACCTACCTTCCTTGGGGCAAAGGCAGCAGATGGAAGCTCCACAAGAAGCAGAGGATCAGCTACCCTCTTGCCACCATGAAGAAGGAGGTGGGATCTGAGAGACAGAGGAGAAGGAATGGAAGCATGTCCCTGTTCAGAGTGGCAGATGAATCCCTTCCTGGTCCCCCTCACCTTCCCAGTTGCCTCTGTGCAACAGGCAGGGGGCTCTGGAACTTGAGGGCCAGGCAAATGAGGCTGTGGATGAAGATGCATCCAGGGAGTTGCCTAGGGTGAGTCAGTCAGCCCCACACGTTATGGCTACCTCCGATAAGAAAAAAAGGAGGATGACGGTCGTAGGTGATTTGCCTCTGAGAGGAACAGAAGGCCCAATTTGTTGACCAGACCAATCCCGTGAGGAAGTCTGCTGCCTCTCTGGGGCCTGGGTTAGAGGCATTTTAGGAAGCTCCCTGATTTGGTATAGCCCTTTGACTACTGCTTGCTCTGGGTTATACAGGTTGTCAGTGATGAGGTTGCAGAGTGATCAAAAGGGACTTCACGGCATTGGGGTGATTGGCTGAAGGATCAGGTAGTGTTTTTCTCACTCTCTTCAGTGGCAGGAGAAACAGTGAAAGGAAGAGGAAAACATCTGATTAACATGTGTCTCAGAGGCTGGTACTGTTGGTGGAATTTTGATGGGATTTTTTATCATGGCTTCAGGCCTGCTGGCAACAGAGGAGTCCAGCTACCTTAAAGGGGAAAAAGGATTCTCACCCATGAGTTGTTGGCGTGGGATGACTCTTGTGACTGGAGTGCTCTTCCAAAGGGATAGGTAAGGGAAGAGAGGCAGTAGAGTGGCTGCTTATGTTAGGGAGTATTTTGATTGTATAGATCTCAATGATTGCGATAAGGTTAAGTGCTTGTGGCTAAGGGGGATGGAGACTGCCAGCAAGGCAGATATCCAGCTGTAAGTCTGTTACAGATCACCCAACAAGGATGAAGAGGCTGATGAAACATTCTACAAGTGGTTAGCAGAGGTCTCACAATTGTTAGACCTTGTTCTCGTGAGGAATGTCATCTTACCAGATGTCTGCTGGACATACAACACATCAGAGAAAAGACAGTCCTAGGGGGTTCCTGGAGTGTGTGGAAGATGACTTCCTAACACAGCTGGTAAGTGAGCTGCTAGGGGAGATGCCTTGCTTAATCTGCTGTTTACAAAGAAAGGCTGGTGGGAGATACGGTGGTCAGAGATCATATTGTATTTAGCAACCATGAAATTAGGATAGAATTCTCAAGTCTTGATGAACTAAGTTCAGGTGGGTGAGGGTGGGAGTGTTAGCAAAGTCACAGGCATGAAGTCTCAGAGGGCGCACTTTGGCCTCTTCAGGATGCTGGTTGAGAGAGTCCTTTGTGAGGCAGTCCTGAAAGGCCAAGGAGTCCAGGAAGTTTGGACATTCTTCAGGAAGGAAGTCTTAAAAGCACAAGAGCAGGCTGTCCCCATGTGCAGGAAGATGAACTGGTGGGGAAGATGAGTGGCCTGGCTGGCTGGGGAGCTCTTGGTGGAACTTAAGGAAAAATAGGAGGTGGCTCATAGCTTAGGCAGGTGTACCCTTTGCTGGGAAAAAAAAAATGACTGCATTACTGAGCCCAGAAAACCATGGTGAACAGAGTGAAATCTATTTGGAGGCCAGTCAGAACCTGTATGCCCCAGGGTGCAGTTTTTTAGCTAGGGGTCTGGACAAGGGGATTACACCCTGAGCTAGACAACAGGCAGCAGAGCTCATGCTATAACACACCAAATGTTTCTTTAACAGAGGTGCCCACTGATGCACAGATGAATTTCCTTCTGAGGACACACTTTTAATGCATTGAAGAATGGGATGGATACAAGTGGCTCTAATGATTATTTGACCAGGCTGAGATATTAGGAAACAATTATCTGCAGAAAGAGTGATTTGCCATTGGAATGGGCTGCCCAGGGAGGTGGTGGAGTCACTGTTCCTGAAAGTGTTTAAAAAGAGACTGGATGTGGCACTTAGATGGTGTTGGTTAACAGGTTGGACTTGATGATCCCAAAGGACCTTTTCAACCTGGTTAATTCTGTGATTCTGTAAACATTTCCTGCAACTTCTGTCTCTTTCATCCTCATCTTCTGAATCCAACTTGTCTGCTGAATGGGTAACATCTTGTGGATACCTTAGAATCCTGTCTAGTTCAGCATCTTCACTTATACTAATAATCACTGCAAGGGTTTTGTCTTCTTTGAAAGGATGCTCCAAGTATGACACAGAAGGCACATAAAAATACATCCACTTCAGTGCTTTGGTTTTGGCAATCAGGCCAGACTGTGGTATTTCAATGTTTATGCATGTTAAGTTTATTCTCTCCAAAGTAGTGTCCTTTGTTAGGTCCCATTCAGGTCTACCAGACAATATATTTTCATCTGTTTCATAGTAGACTTGGCATCTGGTGCTGTGTTGCTGAATAAAAAAATAGAAATCACTTAAGTTTTTTTATTCTTTAGGAAGAGACTGAACATGAGGAAAAATACTTAGTTCTGTTCTGCAACCACTTTAACAAGTCTTGAAGACTTGTTTGCTTTTGGATCTCAATGTTTTGATGAGCAGTTAGAGGTTAAGCACTCTTCCATGCCACCATCTTCTTCCCTCAGCACTTTTTTCCCCTGGAGGTAGTTGAAGGCCAGGTTTGCCCTAAACATGGAGTATATTTCTAAATAAAATGCACATCCTTTACTGGATGGGTAGACACACAAAGCTTTGCCCTGCTTTATTGTGACCAGAACACGCTCGCTGCAGAGACTGCAGTGCTGCTGGCTTGAATCCCTTGACATCCATACAGACACACTAAAACACAATCACAGCATTAACTACTTTAGCCTACATCTGAATAACAGCAGCTGTTTCAAATAGCTAAGACATGCTTGACTTGAATGTGTGTTCTTTTTATTTCATTTCATTTTTTAACTTTCTGTTTTTGTTTTTCTTGCCTGTCATTCCTTTTTTGGTGTAAATACAAAGGTCGTGGTTTTCAGCAGGGTGGGTGACTCATTCTGACATTTGAGCAATGTGATCGAAAAGTGAAACTTGGAAGTCCCACTATGGTGCACATTCCCTGCACCCAGCATGCATGAAAAAGGCCTTTGCTAGCTAGCTTGAGCAGTACCTGCATCAGATATGACTGCCTGTGGACTTCTGACTGTGTGTGAGATCAGAGAAAATGCTTGAACCTGACAGCACAACATAGACACAGGCAGGTTACTTTTTTGCCGTTGGGTAGGTACAAGTTACATTTTTCGCAGCTGTGTGGATGGGTATACATGGGATGTTAGAATATGCCTAGCATGTAGAAAACACTTAAAGGTCATCTGGAGTTGCTGCTGCTATCAGAGGTGTCACATCCAGCCTGGCACGAGAGACTTTTATGCTAGCTCTGGATGCCTTCTGTTTCCGGATGCTCCACCCATAAACCAGGGTTATATTGGTTTAGGAGGCAGAAGAAAGGTGTAAAGAAGAGAAACAACAAACCACAAACCCACAGAAAAATTCCCATCTTCTCTGATGTTGGCTTAACATATTGGGCTCTGAGCAACCTGATCTGGTTGAAGAAGTCACTGCTCACTGCAGAGGGGTTAAACTAGATGACCTTTAAAGGTCCCTTCCAACCCAAACCATTCTAACATTGTGTAGAGCTTACAGGCACCAAGGAGAGAAGCACTACATGAGAGAACTCCAACAGCATGCAGTGGTTACGGTAGAAAGAAACAATGGACGCTTGTAGTAGGAGACTCTGTTAAAGGGCACTGAGTCACCTCCATGTTGTCCTGACAGAGTCGTGAGAGATTTGCTCTATATTGGGAATTAAGATCCATGGCATTGCTGAGAGGGTGCCACACCTTATCAAGAACACCAACTACTGCCCATTGTTGCAGTGGGAACCTAAGCAGTTACTGTTGGAATCGAAGCAGCATAGAGGAAGACTATAGAGCCCTGGGAGAGCAAATGAAAAGCACTGGTGCCCAAGTTATCTTTTTTCCCATCTTACCAGTTAGAGGAAAGGAGGCAGACAGGTATAGACAAATAATGATTAATTCCTGGCTATGTGGTTGATGCCATTGTGAAGGGTTTTGGTTTTATGATAAGAGGACAATGTTTAATGACTATAACCCGCTAGGAAAGGGTGGAATACACTTGTCTCGAAGAGGTAAGGGGATCTGTGGCAGTAGGCTGGCCAGCTCAGTCAAGTGGCCTTTAAACTGAAGGGTTCAGGGAGGCAGTCCAAAGTGGTAAGGCTTAGGCCATTGCACTCAACTGGGGAATAAGCCAGGCTAACCACAGTAGTGCCAAATGCTCTTTAGCTGCCTTCCGTGATGACAGCCAGAAGGCCAAACACCTCAAGGCTGGGCATGACTATGGTGGTTCCTCTTGTTCCTCTCAAGGGCTGTCTTCTTCCCCAATTAAGTCTCTAAGATGCCTGTATACCAATGCACAGAGCATGGGAAATAACAGGAAGCACTAGAGATCTGGGTGCAGTCACAAGGCTGTGATCTTGTTGCAGCCACAGAGATGTGGTGGGATGGCTCATGTGACTGGAATTGCCATGGATGACTGTGCACCTTTTAGGAAAGGCACGCTAGCAAGGCAAGGTGTTGGAGTTGATCTTTATGTGAGAGAGCAACTGGAATGCAGGGAGCTCTGCCTAGTGGGGGATGAAGAACGTGTTGAAGGCTTATAGGTAAGAATTAAGGGGCAGGCTAATATGGGCAATACTGTTGTAGGTGTTTACTACAGACACCAGACCAAGAAGTAGTAGTCAATGAGGTCTTCTACAGACAGCGAAAAGTAGCCTCAAGATCGCATGCCCTGGTGCTCAGAGGTGATTTCAACCACCCTGACATTTGCTGGAAAGGCCACGCAGTGAGGCACACATAGTCCAGAGGGTTCCTGCAGTGCACTGATGATAACTTTCTGATGCAAGTGGTTGATAAGCTAATAAAGACTGGTACGCTGCTGCACCTTGTATTAACAAGCAAAGGAGGTCTGGTTGAGGTAAAGGCTGAGAGCAGTGTTGGCTGTAGTGACCATGATATGGAGTTCAGTATCATATGAGGAAGAAGCAGGGCACTAAGTAGAATTGTAACTATGGACTTAGGAGAGATAACTTGATCATCTTCAAAGACTTACTTGGAGGAATTACATGGCCTAGGACTCTAGGACTAGAAGGTAGAGGAGCCCAAGAGAGATGGTTAATATTTGAGCACTGCTTCCTCCAAGCTCTAAGTCAGTGCATTCCTTCAAGAGAAAAATGAAGTAGAGAAAGCAGGAGACCTGCATGGAAAAAGTCATATGAAAGAAAGTTTATAGTATGTGGAAAAAGGGACAGGTCACTTTAGAGAATTATAGGAATGCTGTCAGGAAATGTAGGGATGCAACTAGGAAGGTCAAAACCATTTTAGAATTAAATCTGGCGAAAAAAGTACAAGAAATCAAGAAGGGCTTTTTCAAATATATCAATGGCAAAAGGAAGAATAGGGAAAATGTGGGCCCACTGCTGAACGAGGTGGGAGCTCTGGTGACAGAGGGTGCAGAGAAGGCAGAGTTACTGAACACCTTCTTCGTTTCAGTGTTTACTGCTAGCCCAGCCCTCAGGAACTGCAATCCCTGGGGGTAAGAGAGCAAGACTGGAGAATGGCAGACTGTCGTTGGTCTATGAGACCTGAGTTGGAGATCATTTAGACAAACGGAACACACACAAATCCATGCTCACTGATGGGATGCACCCACAAGTTCCAAGGGAGCTGGATGATGTCGTTGCTGCACCACTCTTCATCATTTTTTTAATAGCGGAAAATGGGAGGGTGTCCAAGGACTGAAGGAAGGCCAATGTTGCTCCTGTCTTCAAAGCAAGCAAGGATGAGGACTCAAGAAACTGCAGGTGAATCAGCCTCACCTCCACTCCTGGAAAGGTTCTCATGCCCTTCTGCTCTGCTCTAGTGATGCCTCCTCTGGAATATTGTGTCTGGTTCTGGGCTTCCCAGATCAAGACAGACAGAGAACTACTAGAGAGAGTCCAATGGAAAGCTGTGAGAATGTTCAGGGGAATAGAACATCTCTCTTACAAGGCTGAGAGACCTGGGGCTGTTTAGCCTGGACAAAAGAAGGCTGAAAAGGGATCAGATTAATGTTTACAAGTATCTGAAGAGTAGGTGTCAGGAAGATGGGGCCAGGCTCTTTTCAGTGGTGCACAGTGATAGAACAAGGCTGGACTCCTGAAGTTCCACCTCAGCATGAGAAAAAACTTCTTTATTGCGAGGGTGACAGAGCATTGGAACAGGCTGCCTCGGAGGTTGTGGAGTCTCCTTCTCTGAAAGCTTTAAAGATCCGTTTGGACACATCCCTCTGCGTCCTGCCTTAACGTGATTCTGCTTTGGCAGGAAGGCTGGACTAGATGTTCTCCAGCGGTCCTTTCCAACCCTCACCACGCTGTGATTCAATGATTCCGTAGACGCTTTGCTGTGCAGCTGTGACGTTCACAGCCCTTCACGTTTCTTAGCTACACCATAAACGGCATCAAACTCACCTCTCCCTTCTGGCCTGCCAATGCCGGGCGTCCCAGCCTGCCCGCGCCTGCCTGCCTTTCTCACCGCGGGCTGGCAGCGAGGCGCTGCCGCTAGGTGGGGCCATCGTGCAGGGCGCGCACGGCGGTTACCGCGGCGGTTGCGGGCGCCAGCCGGGAGGGGGCCGCGGAGGAGGAGAAGGAGAAGAGGAGGAGGAGGTATGTATGGCTGCCCGCCCTTTTTCTCACAGGCTCCTGCCCTCAGCAGCTACAGTTCCGTTACTATCGCGTTGGCAAGTGGGCGGAGAGGGAGGGCTACATTTCTGCGCGGTTAGAGGAGCGAAGCCCGGGCGGCTAACCCTAGCAGCCCGCGGGTCTACGCTGTGCCTCCGTTATCGCCAAGCCACCAAAAAAAGTGCTTGCTCTGGAAGCTCTCTGAAACGGCAGAGCCACCAAGTCGGAGGGATCATGAAGGGCCAGCTTGAAAGAAAGAATAGATGATCTTGATGAAGACACAGAATGTGTCATAAGTAAGTTTGCAGATGACACCAAGTTAGGCTCTACAAAGGGACTTGGATAGGTTGGATCCATGGGCTGGTGTTAATGGGATGAGCTTCAACAAGGCCAAATGCCAGGTCTTGCACTTGGGACACAACAATCCCAAGCAACGCTACAGGCTTGGGGCAGTGTGGCTGGAAAGCTGTCTGGCAGAAAGGCACCTGGGGGTAGTAATTGACAAGCAACTGAATACGAGCAAGCAGTGTGCCAAGGTGGCAGTGTGCTGAGGTGGCAAAGCCAAAGAAAGCAATGTCATCCTGGCTTGGATTAGAAATGCTGTGTCCAGCAGGAGTAGGGAGGTGACTGTCCCCTTGTGCTCAGCTCTGGTGAGGGCACACCTTGAGTATTGTGTTCAGTTTTGGGCACCTCAGTACAAGGGGGATGTGGAGGTGATGGAGCCAATGCAGAGAAGGGCAACAAAGCTGGGGAAGGGCCTGGAGAGTAAATCTTAGGAGGAACAGCTGAAGGAGCTGGGGCTGGTTAGTTTGAAAATGAGGAGACTGAGGGGAGACCTCACTGCTGTCTACAGCTACCCAAAAGGATGTTGTGGAGAGGTGGGTGCTGGTCTCTTCTCAGAGGTAATTAGTGATAGAACGAGGGAATGGTCTCAAGCTGCAACTGGGTAGGTTTAGACTGGATATTAGGATTTTTTTTTTCCCAGCAAGAATGGTCAGGCATTGGAATGTGCTGCCCAGGGAGGTGGGTGAATCACCAACCCTGGATGTGTTTAGAAGTCATTTGGATGTGGTGCTTGGGGCTATGGTTTAAGGTGCACCTTGTAGAGTAGGGATATGGATTGGACTTGGTGATCCTGAGAGTCTTTTCCAACCTGAATGTTTCTGTGATTCTGTGAGAGAGGAGGTGATGAAAGCTCTGTAAGCCTTTCATTGCTTCCCTTCAGCCAAGAGGGCTGTTGTGCCATGTGATGCAGAGCAGCCATACTGCTATAAAAGCCTCCACCATAAGCACTCCTTCATCCACACAGTGGTCGCCTTTGCTCTGAGGGCAGTCACACCAAGGGGGGGCAGGGCTGCAAGTGGGTACCAAGTGATATCCAGCAATCACAGAATGTCAGGGGCTGGAAGTGACTTTGAAAGATCATTCCAGATACTAGGAAACATCTTTTCCCAGCAAGACTGGTCAAGCATTGGAATGGGCTGCCCAGGGAGGTGGTGGAGTCTCCAACCCTGGATGTGTTTAAAAGGTGGTACTTGTGGATAAGGTTTAGGGTGAAGCTTGTAGAGTAGGATTATCATTTCAGCTTGTTGATCCTGAGGGTCTTTTCCTGCATGAGTGTTTCTGTGATTCTGTGATGGCTAGAAATAAAATATTGTATAGTGTAACTCTTCCTTATTTAATCAGAAGACAGAAACACTGCAGTATCTGGGAGAAACTTAACAGCAGCCTTCCAGTACCTGAAAGGGCCTATGGAAAGCTGCAGAGGGACTTTTTATAAGAGGCTTTGGTTTTAAAGTAGAGCAGGGTAGATTTAGATTAAACATTATGAAGAAGTTCTTTATTGTGAGAGTGGTGAGACACTGGAACAGATTGCCCAGTGACATAGTGAATGTCTCATTCCTGGAAATGTTTTAAGACCAGGCTGGGTGAGGCTTTGAACAATTTGGTCTGGTGGAATGGGACAACTTCGCCTGTGGCAAGGGAATTGGGACTAGATGATCTTTATGGTTCCTTCCAATTTAAGCCATTCTATGATTCTATCCTACAGCAATGTAGTCTCACTACCTCTGTTGCTTAACAATGACATCTACATTAAGTCACCACTGCCGCAGTTCAAGCTCATATTCTTGTTTTCAGGCCACTATATGCACACAGAAAACATTATTCCTGTGCTCTTCTGTTGCCCAGAGATGTGGTACATGCTCTATCCCTGGAAACACTCAAAGTCAGGTTGGACCGGGCCCTGAGCCGCCATATCTAGTTAGAAATGTCCTTGCTCACTGCAGGAAGGTTGGACTGTCTACAGGGTTAACGCACCTGGGGGAGTGATCTTGAACCTGACTCCAGGTGGCTTTGACCCCTCTCCAGGGGTGGGTCTGAACGCTACCAGGTGACTGTGGTTTAGCCCACTTCCTCTTCCTGTCTCAGATCCATAAAAGCAGGGGGACCTCTGTTTGGCTGGCTTTTCAGGCTCTCCCCTGCCTTCCTGCTCACGAGAAATCACCATTCCTGTTTCCTGCTCTTTGTCTTACCATGTGGCCATCATCACCATGAGGCAGACAAAACCCATTGCCATAAAGTCTGGTCGTATATTTACGTGTTTTGTATCTTGTTTTCCCTTCCCTATTTCTTTGTAACTTCCCTACCTTGTATACCTTGTATTTATTGTTAAACTTTTCTTCTTTTAACTTCCAAATCACAGTGAGATTATTTATGTGGGTCTGCTTACCTTTCTCTCCATCTAATTCCTTTTCTTTTGGGAAAGAAGGGGGAAGAAGGAAGGGCATTCTATAAATTGTCATTGGTTCTGTCAACTGTATTTGAGTCTCTGGGAAATTTAAATTAGAACCTAGACAGACTGGATAATCTTTAAATGTCCTTTCCAATCCAAAGCATTGTATGATTCCATGATAAATAAGTCTTTTAATCTGTTTTACCCATTGACCAGTCCTTAATTGAAATGTATAAATTTTGTGCCAGAAGCCCATGAGTGTGCTGTTGCAGAGCTTAACAAAGGTCTATAAATAGGTTAACTGGGACTCTTCAAGGAAATGTAAAGAAATTAGACATAAACCAGAAAATGTATCCAAATCCCTGAATCTGCTTTGAAATCCTTAGCCAATGAAGAAAAACTCTCTCAACGAATAATGTGACTGAAATTGGAAGGAGAGGAATAATAAAGTTATGAACAGATGATGATAGTCTTAAAGTGAGATCTCATCAGCTGTCGAAGTCAGAGGGACCTTGGGCTGCATGTATGTAATATGCATAATTATGGATTTTATCAAATGGATAAACTCAGAAGCTTGGTGAGCTGGGCTGCAGCCAGCGCTGTGTGCTGCTCACTAACAAGCTTTGCAAGAGCAGATATTCAATTAGTAGAAAATAAAATCTGAATAGGAAATTATTCATTTTATTCAGCCTGTGCCAACTAGAAATTAAACATTTGAGGCCATAGACTGTTTTGTGCTAGTATTAAAGGTTTCTTCTCTGACTCTTGTCATACAAGGGCAAGAGCTGCCATGATTTGAAATCCTTTCCTAGAAGTCTCATTTCTGAGCTGTCTTTGAGACCAGAAATTCTGGAAAAAAAATAACAACCCCCACTTTTGTTAGAGGAGAAGAAAAAATCCCTGATACTCACTGTATCAAAAATTACAATACTGAGATAGCTCTTGTCTGTTGAGTCTAACCTGGACATACTTTCCTGAAGTGAGCATTTTATTTTGTGTGATAAACTCAACACAAAGGAAACAATGTTATGAAATATATACTATAACCTCTGCATCTTTGAGTCTGAGTGATGACACTTACAATAATGAGGATAGACTAAGCAGTTCTTATGTCCTGAATATCACGGAACAATCAAAAGTGGGTTCAGTGTTCAAACCTCTGTGTATTTCACTGTAAAGAAAAAGATTCTCAGGGCTGTAGCCTTACTTCACTGTGATCCTTGAGAAATAGCTCATACAGAGGGTTTAAACCCTCATCCCAGCAGGACACTACATTGTTCACTGAGTTTTGAGTCTTTAGGTCTTCTTCTGTCTGTTCCCATGCTAGTTTTCAAGTCAACTGTGAAAATATGTGGTTCTTTTAGCAAAAGTTTTTGCCACAGACCTCAGTATATATATATAATCATGGCTCAGAAAAAAACCAAATACACCAAAAACTTTCCAGATTAACAGTGAGAAAGATGTAGCTGCAAAACCCGTGTCTTGAAGGCTCTCTTTTCTCTCCCTAAACCAATGTTTGTTTGGAGCAACTTATCCCCTAGTATAGTGGGTTAGGAACTTTCCCTCCCCCATGTTGTGGAGGCAGGGAATTAATGTGGCCAAGTCAGGAATTTTAAAAATAGAATTATTTTATTTTCCTGAAAACTCCACCCCCAAATTATATACAAGACTAGTTTAGGTTTATTTACAGATTCTAATTCAGTCAGGAATCCTTCAAGGTGTTATGAACAAATTTACAGATTTAGGAAGTCAGGAAATGGAAAAGGCTAAGCTACAAACACAGCTTTACCCCACTATCAATCAGGCTGAGCAGAGAATTAAGGGAACAAGCGGGCTTTACTCAGAGAGGTGAGATAGGTATTCTTTGATGATCTCTTGCTGGATTTCTCTGCTGCTCAACTGCCTCCTGATGCTGCAAGCAATGTCTACTAGTCTAGATCCACACAGCAGAAGTCCAAGGCGAGTTGCAAAGCCGCCAAACTCAGAAATGTCTCGAGACACAGCTTCCACCAGACAGGGATTTGTGGAAGCGACACTGACTCAGCAGTGTCAGGGGAGAGCCAAACTGCTAGGGTCTCCCCGATTTGCAATAGCAGCCAGCAAATCGGCTGTGATACGGTCTGAGAGTAGCTGGGTCTAGATGTCGCCGGCAGCTCTCTCAAATGGACCCCAGGACTCGCCAAGCTTGCAAGTTTGCACAGAATGGTGCAAAAGTGAGGAGAACCATCCAAAGGCAGAGATGGGGTAAAACCGAGAGCTGTGCAAAAGGTAGGAGCCATCCAAAAGCAGGGATGATCCAAAATGGGCATTTTGTCATGACAGGAGCCTGTCCTGTCAGGAGCTCTGTCAAGGCAGGAACTCTTTCATGGCGGGAACCACCTCATGCCTTCTCCCTTGCTCTATTTATGCTTTTCTAGACAAAGTGTCCATTTGCCATTTTATACTGGGCGCAAAAACCCAGCCTGATTCCTGTGTGGGCTTCCACATGGGTCAGCACACGTGCAGAAAGGCGCCTCCTGTTGTTCCTCCTTCAATCCTGCAAGATGTGTGTGTGGGGAAAGCAGTTTTCATGCCGCCTTCTCTTCCCCATTCAAACCCGTTGAGGGAGGGGGAGAAGAAAGGCATCTGGAATGTTCCAGAACACCCCCAGTTGAAATTTACCTAACACCAAAGGTGTTATGTGCAGTGCAGGACTCCTGGCTTCTGCAAGCAGCCCAAGTACGACATTCCTATTAAAATGGTTAGGCGTTCTGCACCTAGCAGCACTGCTTGTGTGACTGGATCACAGATGAATCTTGGCACAGCAAGAGACATGCTCTTGTAAAGGCCTCACAAAACTGAAGCCTATATTTTACTTTTTGAGTAAAAGTCATAATGTGTCACTCTTCCACCAAACACCTGCTTTGCTAACAGCCCTTCTGTTCACAGCAGGAACCATGCTCTCTTCTGTCCTCTGGAGCTGCCTCAGTGGTTACAGCATTAACATGGCAATTTGGTGATGGTGAAGGAATCACCTCCAAGAGTTTGACATGGAAGAGAGATCTAAACGTGTTTGACTTGCCAAAAAGAACTTCACAGGTAAAAAGCTAAAGTTCTGAGAAAGTTCTGTCTGTCTTAAGACTGCCTCTCTGTTTTCTCTCTAACAATGCCCACTGTTTAACATATCACCATCTGGTACACATATGTATGTCACTGTTTAACACATAGGGATGCATCAGTAGTCTGGTGGATTGTGCTCCCCAAAATGGCTTGGCGTCTCTGTGCCAAGCTGATGTGGTGTGACCTCCCCTCTACTTGCTTTCTCCTCTCAAACACTGCCCAGCTAATAGTGTCTGAGTGACAGTAGTGAGCTTGCTGCACTACTGTTGAATGGTCCTGGCCATAAATTGTGCATTGAGTGGGAAAAGTTTGTTATTTTTTTAAAGTATCTGGCAAAGTTGCTGTGTTTTCAGAAAGTCTTGCTATTTAGTCTCCTTTCAGCCTGCATGGAAAGAGATAAATTCTCTATCAGTTAACTTAGGTGAACTCGTAAGGCTCTGGTTACTCACACAACTTGCAATCTTCCTTGAATCTGATTGTGGTTTTGACATTGCTTCCTCTGTAATGTTCTGCACCTCTGACCTGCATTTACTGAGTCAGCAGCAGCAGCTGTTTACTGTCACATACTAGTTACTGGACCTCTGCTCCATACTCATAATGAAGTAGAGTGGAGCATGTAAACATCTCCTAACCGACAGACCTCATACATCTTGCTACACAGCTACTTTCATTCAGGTTTCAATCTGAGGATTCAGCCAGCGATGTGGAGTGACCAAAGAGCCAGCACAGTGCAGGTACAAAATAGGAAAGGGCACCCAGGCAGTAACCTCCTAGACTACTTTCCCAGTAGTCTTCAGCACTTTATAGTGCATGGTCTGTGTAAATGTTTTTCCTTTTTTTATGCTATGAGCTTTCCATCTTTTAATTTGCTGAATATTCCTTATTTGTATTCCAAAGATGGTGATGTGGTTTTGGGCCCAGCTGCAGCCAAGCTGTGGCCAAGCCATAGGGCTGCTTACACAGCTGCTGCCCCCTTATCCCCTTCTCCTGGTAGAATGAGAAACAGACACTATGAGCAAAATGTAGAACTCCAGAGGCTGAGATGAGTTTAATAGAAATCATAGAAGGAATGAGTGGACAACAGGAATAACAACAATAGTAAAGAAAGTAATGTATTACAGGTAATAAAGAAGGCAACATTCTCACTGGCTGAGTGCCAAAACCCCCACATCCAGAACAGCCCACCTCTGCCAGCCCCTTGCCCCCTCCTAAACAGCAGGCATGACGTTTATGGGATGGGCTAGCCCAAGGGCTGGTTCAGCTGGCTATCCTGGGTGTGGCCCCTTCCAAAGTCATGTGAAGAAAATTAACCCTACCCTAGCTGAACCCAGGACAGAAGGAAAAGGAGATCCTCTATGGATTATTTCTCATGTCCCATGCATGCCCTCAGGTTCCCTCCTATTTTTCTTAAAGCAAAGTTTCACTCCTTCAAATATCTTCTTGATTTGAAAGGTTTCTTATTTTCTATTTTTTATTAAATTCCTTGAAACCTAGTCTACTAATGTTCTGACCAGTGAACACACAATATGATAACCTGATTCTGCCCAGTGCTTGGTCATTTGAAATGGTATTAAAATCACATAATCACAGCATGGTAAGGGTTGGAAGTGACCTCTGAAGATGGAGCCCGACCCTCCTGACAGAACTGAATCACCTAAAGGAGATCACACAGGAGTATGTCCAGGATGATGTTGAATGTCTCCAGAAACTGAGACACCACCATCTCTTTAGGAGAGGCAGGTCCCTCTTGACCAACCTCATCTCTTTTTATGACCAGATGACTCGCCTGGTGGATGTGGGGAAGGCTGTGGATGTAGTCTACTTGGGCTTAGAATCATAGAATGGTTTAGGTTGGAAGGGAACTCAAAGCTCATTGAGTTCCAACCACCCGCCAAAGATGAGGACACCTCCCACGAGAACAGGTCGCTCAAGGCCTCATCCAACCTGGCCTTGAATACCTCCAGGGAGGGAGCATCTACAGCCTCTCTGGGCAACATGTTCCAATGTTTCACCACCCTCAGCAAGGCCTTTGACACTGTCTGCTCTAGCAAACTCGTGTCAAAGCTGGCAGCACGTGGCTTAGACAGGGGCACTCTGTGCTGGGTTAAGAACTGGCTGGATGGCCAGGCCCCGAGAGTGGTGATGAGTGCAGCCACATCCAGTTGGTGGCCAGTCACTAGTGGTATCCCTGTTTAATATATTTATTGATGATCTGGATGAGGGGATTGAGTCCAGCATCAGCAAGTTTGCAGACAGCACCAAGTTGGGAGCCCGTGTTGATCTGTTAGAGGGCAGGAGGGCTCTGCAGAGGGACTTGGACAGGCTGGACAGATGGGCGCAGTTCACTGCCATGAGTTTTAACAAGTCTAAGTGCCAGATTCTGCACTTTGGCCACTGCAACCCCATGCAGTGCTACAGGCTGGGGACAGAGTGGCTGGAGAGCAGCCACGCACAAAGGGATCTGAGGGTACTGGCTGACAGATGAACATGAGCCGTCAGTGTGCCCAGGTGGCCAAGAAGGCCAATGGCATCCTGACCTGCATCAGAAATAGTGTGGCCAGCAGGACCAGGGAAGTCATTCTGTACTCAGCACTGGTTAGGCCACACCTTGAGTCCTGTGTCCAGTTCTGGGCCCCTCAGTTTAAGAAAGATGTTGAAGTGCTTGAATGTGTCCAGAGAAGGGCACCTAGGCTGGTGAGGGGGCTGGAGCACAGCCCTATAAAGACTGGCTGAGGGAGGATGGAGCTGGAGTTCAGCCTGGAAAAGAGGAGGCTCAGGGGAGACCTTATTGCTCTTTACAACTACCTGCAAGGAGGTTGTAGACAGGTGGGGTTGGTCTCTTGTCCCAGGCAGCCAGGGACAGAACAAGAGGACACAACCTCAAACTGTGCCAGGGCAGGTTTAGGCTGAATCTTAGGAAAAAGTTTGTCACAGAGTAATTGGCATTGGAATGGACTGCCCTGGGAGGTGGTGGAGTCATCATCCCTGGAGGTGTTTAACAGAAGGCTGGATGAGGCACTTAGTGCCACGGTTTAGTTAATTAGAAGGTGTTGGGTGACAGGTTGGACTCGATGATCTTAACAGTCTTCCTGGTTGATTCTGTGATTCTCTCTGGGCAGCCTGTTCCAGTGCTCTGGTACCCTCAAAGAAGTTTCTTCTCATGTTTAGATGTTCAGGTTTATGCCCTGTCCTGGAGACTACTGGGAAGAGTCTGGTACTATCTTCCTGATACCCACCTCAGATATTTGGAGGCATTACAATTTTGTTTTAATTTTGTTTTTGCAGCCTGTTCTTTTAACTTGTTAATATCTTGTCAGCAGTTTTGATTGCATATTGAGCAATGATTTTCAATGACCTATGCATTGCCACCCAGGTCACTTTGTGAAACTGAAGTAGTTCATTCAGAGCCCTTAAGGTGCTAGAAGATGCTCTTGCTATTGCCCCACTGTGTATTACTTTACATTTACTGAGACTGAGTTTCATTTCTATACATCAAACTAGTTCACAGCTCTGAAGATAAAAAGCCACAAATTCCAAGAGGACACTTGGACAGGAAAAAGATGCCTTCCATTAGTTACCAATTACCTTGTTTAATGGGGAAAATACCCTAAAGAAAATGAATCTCTGTGTAGATTCCAGTGGAGAAGCATGCTGAGGTGAAAAGGTGGGGTCCTCCTAGTTTAGACATTGATTTCATATGTAAGCAATATAATAAGGCTGCCCTTTCAGTATCTGAAGGGAGCCTACAGAAAGTCTGGGGAGGGACTATTCACAAGGCCTTGTAATGACAGGACAAGGGGGAATGGGTTTAAACTGGCAGAGGGGAGATTTAAACTAGATGTTAGGAAAGGGTTCTTTACAGTGAAGGTGGTGAGACACTGGAATGGGGTGCCCAGGGAGGTTGTGGATGCTCCGTCCCTGGAGGTGTTCAAGGCCAGGTTGGATGAGGCCTTGAGTGACCTGTTGTAGTGGGAGGTGTCCCTGCCTATGGCAGGGGGTTGGAACTGGATGATCCTTGAGGCCTCTTCCAACGTAAACCATTCTATGATTCTGGCAAGGATTTTCTGGATGGTTCAGAGCCATTGCTGATGATACTTCATATTGGGTTGGTTGCTGCATTCTATGATTCTTTGTGGTTGGGAAGACATTGTGGCCAGGATTAATGAATGGTGCCTTTCTTTTGCAAAACGGGGTCTGGTTAACTGTTTTAACACCCTGATCTTTTAATGAAATGCATCAAATGGAGCAGTGATTCTAGTTTCATGCTATAAATGTCTGTAGTTTTGAATCAAATAAGAAGGGAAGGCTTTGTCCTAGCTACGCAGAAAACATTTCTGTGTAGGATTGAATCCTAGTGGGAGATATTCAGGCAGCATATGGATTCAACTTTGCATGCAGATTTATTAATACAGCTTTTCCTGCAAGCCAGAAAAAGAAAAAAAAAAAAGTCAGACAGACATTTTGGGCATACAAATGTTTTTCTGGCAGTCTTGGATGGTTCGCTTTCAAATCTGGGAACACCCACTCCTCCTTAGTGTCTATAGCAAAGAGGTCACTGCACTTTGAGTGCACTTTCATGACTTCCTGCAGGGTTGACAACCCACCATACAAAGCCAGAAAGCTGCTTTCCTTCCAGCAGATTGGCTAATTATTCTGCAAAGCACCAAAATAATCAGTAAGTGACAACTCTGCATCATTTTCTGATCTGATTTGTGGTACATTACGTCAGCTAGGTGTGGTGTCACTTATGCCATTAAAGTGGATGTGTATTCAGGTTGGTGGTGGTTCTGGTACCACAATCTTTTCTGATTTAGGGGGTTAAGGGGTTAATGTTGACCAGGGAGGTGGGAATGGGATGGCTTACTGTGGAAATAGCTCAGATACAAATACTGGTCATCCCTCTTTGACCATCCCAAATATTGCTAATATTCTATTTGCAGTTGTCTTGCCTCATGGAGATATAAAGAGGAGATGGCACTCTGATGGTTACACAACCTAATGCTAGAGTATCCTCCTACCACAGCCACCTTTGCCATTCACTGTCCTGTGATGCTGTTGTACCTTCTGCACCTGCCTCTACAGAAAAGCTATTTTGGAGCCTGCCAAATGCAGTAATGTTGATGTATTTCTTATCCCTGTCCTTGTAATATCTAGTTGCCATAGTTACCTCATGTATCTAAGGCAACCAGATGTTACAGACAGAGGTACTAAAATAGCATCAACAAGTGAAAAATTAAGAGTTTTAACTATTTTTCCTAAGTTAGGCCACTCAGGGCTGCTTTCCTCTTGGCTCTGTAGTTTGCCACCTCCCCTGATCAAACTTGCTGGCCTGTTTCATCTTCCTCCTCCAGCCATTTGGAGCTGTCAATATGCTGGGTGGGAGAGAGCAGTTCTCTGCTCTTTTTCTGCTGGGGCAATAACTGGGGGATTGCTTGATACACAGGATGTACTTTCATCGAGAATGTATCACTGAGGTCACAACATGGACTTGTGTAAAGCATTTGACACTATCCTGCATGACATCCTGGTCACCAGATTGGAAAATCATGGACCTGAGGGGTGGATAAAGAATTGGCATGGTGGCCACACTCAGAGAGTTGCATTCAATGGCTCAGTGTCCAAACAGAGACCAATGACAAGTGGCATCTCTCAAGGTTTGGTACTGGGACTAGTGTTGTTTGACAGCTCTGCCAGCAATGTGGACAGTGGAATTGAGTGGACACTCAACAAGGCTGTGGATGATACCAGGCTATGTGGTCCAAATGGTATGCTGGAGGGAAGGGTTGCCATCCAGAGGGACTTGGACAAGGTTGAGGAAGCCAACCTTATGAAGTTCAGCTAGGCCAAGTGCAAGGTCCTACACCTGGGTCAGGGCAATTCCAAGCACAGACGCAGGCTGGATGAGGAGTGGCTCAAGAGCAGTCTGGAAGAGAAAGACTTGGGGATGTTGGCTGATGAACAGCATGAGCAGTCAATATGCACTTGCGGCCCAGAAGACAACTCTGTTCTAGGTTGCATCAAAAGAAGTGTGACCAACAGGATGAGGGAAGTGATTCTCCCACTCTGTTCTGCTTTCATAAGACCCCACCTGGAGTACTGGGTTCAGTTCTGGTGCCCCCCAGCATAAGAAATTCATCAGACTATTGGTCTGGAGGAGGGACATGAAGATGTTCAGAAAGCTGGAGCACCTCTGCCATGGGGACAGGCAGAAAGAGTTGGTGGTTCAGCCTGGAGAAGAGAAGGCTCTAGAGAGACCTTAGAGTGGCCTTCCAGTACCTAAAGAAGGCCTGCAAAAAAAAAAACAAGAAGGGGCTTTTTTACAAGAGCTCGTCATGGTAGGACAAAAGGGACTGAATCTCAAGGAGGGCAGATTTAGACTGGATATTAGAAAGAAATTCTTCACAGGGAGGGTAGTGAGACATTGGAACAGGTTGCTGAAAGGTGTTGTGGAGGTGTTGAAGGCCAGGTTGGATGGGATCTTGAGCAATCTGGTCTAGTGGAAGGTGTCCCTGCCCATGGCAGGGAGGTTGGAACTAGTTGATCTTTAAGGTCTCTTCTAACCCAAACCATTCCATGAATCTATGAACATATTTAGAATGCAGTAGTGGGAAGCAAGGGGGGTTTACAGTTAGCACAGAGCTAGAAACAATGACCTGATTTTATTCAGTTTGGGAAATTTAAGCTGTTTGCTTAAATTACTTCTGTTTTAGACACAGAAAAGAAAAATAATCTGGGCTGGAAAAGGAGTAGCTGAGCCATGTAAACTTTTGAGGTTTTTAAAAAGTATAGTGGGAAAGCAAGGGTTAAGCAAGCAGAAAACTGCAAAGCTATCAGGGATGTATTATAGGGCAAAGTAAGCTTGATACTTGCAAGGTGCTGCCTTTATTCCATCATGAGTTTCATTTTACAGCTGTAGTCTTTTCACTCATTTCTTCAAAGGCTCTGATCTCCATGCGAAGGCCTAGGGAGGGCTCTTAAGCAATTAATTTCACATAGTAAAAGCAGCATCCTCTCAAGGCTGTAAAAGTACAAATTAGACATAACATTCTTCTCCAAGGTACCTTTCTCAGGATTGAAGGAAGCAGGTGTTTAGTGTTACCTTAACTTCAAACCCATAATTAGTGTAACTTGTCTCCTGGATCTCTTCCAGTTTAATTCATTATGTTCCTCAAACAAGACTCTCCTGCTGACTTCATGTGAACACTGTAGCTACCCAAGCCTTTTCTTACACTGTTCAGGGTGCAGGAAATGAGGTGCCAGGGAGCTGCCATACTGGCTTCTATATGGCCTCTGTAATTGAGGTGTGTCTGACATAGCCTGCACTCCAGCTGCTCCTTCACCATTAAAATGATGGTGGGGGCCCACAGGTGGCTGTTATGAGAGAATTGCAATTAGCTCCAGGATCTGTGATCATCAGAAGCTGCTTAATGAGGTTTCTGCTATTTGCATTCCTTGCCCTTGAGCTTCTGGATCCCATTTGGGCCAAGTCTGATGGAGGATTTTTCATTTCCCACTCTAGCTGTCGGGGTACTCCCGCCAGAATGGGAACTACAGCTGTCGGCAGGGAGGAGGTATTGCAAGCATCTCTTATTTTATCAGTTGCAGGGAAAACACCAGGATGAGGACTGGATAAAGCAAGTTGTACTGTTATCACAAAGGGTATAAGGAATTGCTGTGGTTTCCCTCTTGGAAGCAAATGCTGTTACTGGAAAGTACTTTGTGTTGGAAGTGGTGTGAAGCTCAGCCTAGGGTGAGGCAGGGAAGGAAGTGTGAACAGCCATGCCTTGACTAGCTGTTGATAACCTTCAGTGCTTCAAAAGCGACTTAACAAGCATTGCAAACAGCAAAGAGCATTAAGCACCTTGTGTGCGGGAGGTTTCCTCTATAGGAAACAGGGAGGAATTGCAAAGGCTCCAGCTGTGGTGTTGTGGCTGGGGCACTGTGATGCAAGTTCACAGCCCAGTTATGAAGCCAGTCAGATTGAGTCAAACCCACCTCTGGCATTGCTGAGTTGTGGCTAAATATGAGCTGCCCAATTCAACTCTTGCTTTGTGCGACTGCTACTTGGCAGAATGTATCTGGGACATGAGCAGAACTAGAGAAATAAGAAGAGAGATGAGGAGGGAGAAATATTTTTGTGCATTGTAGAGAGGATTTGAATATAGCAGAGTACTCAAATGATCAGACACAGAATTGCCATTGTGTAAAAGCAGCTTCAGAGCTCACCTTCCTTCCAGGAGAAAGCCATAAAGTCAAGGTTAGGGGAGATGAAGGACTCAGGGAAAGCTGGGAAGGGAGTGCATGGTGCTGGAACAAGCTGGGTGATATGCAGTCTGACATGGAGTAGGTGACATGGAGTACCATAATTTACTGGCTATTTACTGAACTTGGTAGGATGTATGTTAGGCATGCATGAACAATTAGTGCTGATTACCAGTTCCCTCTGCTGGCTGAGCTAATGAAGTTTTTCCTTCAGTTCTGTAGACTTATCTCTGATGCTTAGAGCACACAGCTTGAGCAATGCAGCAGTGTCTCTGCATGTAAGTTAACATAAAGCAGTGCCAGGGAGATCTGTGTAACAAATAATAAAAACACAGTTTGACCTACTCTGCTAAGAAAAAGGGCAGACTCTTTTTCTAGGAATACTGCCACCTGGAGTACTGTGTACAGTTCTGGAGCCCCCAACACAAGAAGGACATGGAACTGTTGGATTGAGTCCAGAGGAGGGCCACAAAGATGCTCAGAGGGCTGGAGCACCTCTGCTATGAGGACAGGCTACAAGACCTGGGGCTTTTCAGCCTGGAGAAGAGAAGGCTTTGAGGAAACTTTATAGTAGCCTTCCAGTTTCTGAAAGGGGGCCTACAGGAAGGCTGGGGAGGGACTATCTACAGTGTCTTGTAATGATAGGACAAGGGGGAATGGGTTTAAACTGGCAGAGGGGAGATTCAAACTTGATGTTAGGAAAGGGTTCTTTACAGTGGGGGTGATGAGACACTGGAATGGGTTGCCCAGGGAGGTTGTGGATGCTCCGTCCCTGGAGGTGTTCATGTCCAGGTTGGATGAGGTCTTGAGTGACCTGTTGTAGTGGGAGGTGTCCCTGCCTATGGCAGGGGGTTGGAACTGGATGATCTTTGAGGCTCCTTCCAACATAAACCATTCTATGATTCTGGCAAGGATTTTCTGGATGGTTCAGAGCCATCATTGATGATGTTTCATATTGGGTTGGTTGCTGCATCACTTTGAAGAGTCTTGTCTCTGTGTGTGTTGTTTGTTACAGGGCTTTGAGTGAGGACATTAATGTCCATTATTTAAGTTTGATAAAATACTATTTTAAGAGACTCCACACTTTTAAAATGGAACAAAATATTTTTTTTTCCTTCAAGGAATAATGATGCAGACCATTGCTTTGTCTTCTACGTGGCTTAGACAAAATGGAGATGTGGTGACTTGCTGGTTAGATTTCAACTTGCTGTTGATGTTTTGTAGTCCTCCAAAGGCTTGAGCCACTCTGAAATCAGAAATTAATTTTCCTCTGTCCAAATAGCTCTTATTAATGTGGTTGCTCAGGGAAGGAGAGATCACTGCAAAGCTGCTGTCTACTCACAGACAGCTGGAGTCACAGCTCAAACAGTGATCCTAAGAAAGCATTTTTACAGATGAATGTGCCTTTAGTACATTCTGTGGGTTTCATTATTATCATAGAATCAACCAGGGTAGAAGAGACCTCCAAAATCATCCAGTCCAACCTATCACCCAGCCCTGTCCAATCAACTAGACCATGGCACTAACTGCCTCATCCAGTCTTTTCTTGAACTCCTCCAGGGACAGCGACTCCACCACCTCCCTGGGCAGCCCATTCCAATGGCAAATCACTCTCTCTGTGAAGAACTTCCTCCTAACATCCAGCCTGTATCTCCCCTGGCACAACTTGAGACTGTGTCCCCTTGTTCTGTTGCTGGTTGCCTGGGAGAAGAGACCAACCCCACCTGGCTACAGCCTCCCTTCAGGTATTTGTAGACAGCAGTGAGGTCACCCCTGAGCCTCCTCTTCTCCAGGCTAAATAACCCCAGCTCCTTCAGCCTCTCCTCACAGGGCTGTGTTCCAGGCCTCTCACCTGCTTTGTCGCCCTTCTCTGGACACGTTCCAGTATCCCACCATCTCTCTTGAATTGAGGAGCCCAGAACTGGACACAGCAGTCACAGTACTCATTTTTATTTCAATTTTTTTCCAAACATGGCCTGTGAATAAGAAGCCTCAGCTTGTCTTTACAGATTTGCCATTCATTTGCTGGATGCTTTTGGACATCTCAGTCTGCCTCTGCTCTCTGTGGAGCAGAGTTAATGTTAACTCACCTGTTGCAAAGTGCTTTACAAGCAAACATAAAGAAGGCTATGAAACTGTTAAGTAGTTGGGTTTGCTTCCAGGGCACCTGGCTCAAGTGCAGTGTCTCAGGTAGCCAGTGGGTTTCCATGAGGAGATTCCTGTGGGTTTCTGTGCAGATCACTCCCAGCTCCCCCTGCCATCACTCCTCACTATCCAGGCAAGAGTTGGCCCTGAAGCAAAAAGACTGCTGCCTCCCTCCTGCCAGAGCGATCCTACAGCCCACACCACAAACTGAAATATGTGCTGCCCATGCCATGGCTCCGACTCCAGGAAAACTTCAGCCACATCCAAAATAATAACTGAATGCAAACATGCCAGTCTAAGTCCAGGCTTACTGTGAGAACAACTGGATGCTGCCAGAAAGAGCAGCCACTGTGGGAAGTGAGGACAGCCAAGCTAAACAAGCACCGTCTGGTCCTGTGTCGTCCTGCTTGGGAGTAGCAGCCCTCCCGCCATTCACTGTTAGGCCAGGATCACGGCACCCTGCTTGTTAGTCCCACTAGCCAAGGCACAAGTGACTTCTTGCATGCCCAGCCCTGCCATTGGGCATCACCTTGCTCAGGTGTGCCTGGCTGCATGTACTGTACTTTCTAGCTTGAACCAAGGGAATTTGCATACAAAAAAGCCTTATTAGGCCTGATCAAAGGCTATTTCATAGAATCATAGAATCAGTCAGGGTTGGAAGGGACCACAAGGATCATCCAGTTCCAACCCCGCTGCCATGGGCAGGGACACCCTACCCTAGATCAGGATTTGTCTTGCTGGTTTTAAACAACCAGAAGCAGACTGTCTGGTGGTGAGTTGAACAAGCTTCCCACCTGAAAAATGAGACTTTTGGTGTCATAGGAATATTTTATTAACCTGCCAACAATAACTATGCTGCTTTTCTTGCAAGGTTTTCACTACTATGATAAAACTGAATTTCTGTGATGGCAGGAAGTTTAATTTCAGGAAAGGTAAAATATTATACAAATTTTTAATTTTTTTTTGCATAAAGTGTTGAACATTCCTTAGAGATGCGTTATTTTGCCATGACCACATTAATTTGGTTCATGCTACTAATGGTATTAACCAACCAGGCAAGAATTCTAACAACTGCAGACACAACTACTCCTTATCTCTTTTGTGGTCTGAGCTAGCAACACCTCTGGGGTAAATACTAGGTCATAGTTAATTACCCCTGAGTGACTCTTGATTTACTGAAGCAGTCAGTGTTCAATTTACCCATTGCTTTATATGTTGGGTGATTTGAACCATTAAATTGTAACCCTCCTGATATTTAAACTATACAATCACAAAATTGTTTTGGTTGGAAATGACCTTTAAGAGCATAGAATCCAAGCATTATATAACGCTACTGTAAATTCTGGTGCTAATCTATATCCCTTACCATCACATCTCTGCATCTTTTAAACACCTCTAGGCATGGTGATTTAACCACCTCCCAGAGGAGCCTTTTGCAGTGTTTGATAACCCTTTTGGTGAAGAATTTTCTTCTAATACCCTATCTAAACCTCCTCTGCTGTAGCTTAAAGCCATTTCCTCTCATGATATCACTTGTTACTAGGGAGAAGAGACTGACCCTGCCTTGCTGCAACCTCCTTTCAGGTAGTTGTAAAGAGAGGTAAGATCTCTCCTGAGCTTAATTTTTTCCAGACTAAACAACCCCTGTTCCCTCAGCCACTTCTCATAATACTTGCTCTGTTCACAAGCTTTGCTGCCCTTCTCTGGACCTGCTCCGGGATCTCAATGTCTTTCTTGTAGTGAGGGCCCCAAAACTGAATGCAGTACTCAAGGTGTGGCATGACCAGTACTGAGTACAGGGGAACAATTACTCTCCTGGTTATGCTCGTCACACTATTCCTGATACAGGCAAGGATGCTATTGGCCTTTCTGGCCACCTGGGCACACTGCTAGCTCATATTGAGTTGTTCGGGAGGTTTCATTATAGGGGAGAAGATAGATGCCAAGTGAAGAAGAAGAACAGGTAGAAGAGGCTCTTGATGTGTTTGTTATCTGGCATAGACTCACAGAATGGTTTAGGTTGGAAGGGAACTCAAAGATCATCTAGTTCCAACCCCTGCCATAGGCAGGGATACCTCCCACTAGAGCAGGGCACTCAAGACCTCATCCAGCTTAGCCTTGAACACCTCCAGGGAGGGACAATCCATAACCTCCCTGGGAAACCTGTTCCAGTGTTTCACCACCTTCACTGTAAAGAACTTCTTCCTAACATCTAGTTTGAATCTTCCCTCTGCCAGTTTAAACCCATTATCCCCCATCCTGTCATTACAAGACCTTGTAAATAGTCCTTCCTTAGCCGTTCTGTAGGCCCCCTTCAGATACTGGAAGGCCACTACAAGGTCTCCTTGAAGCTTTCTCTTCTCCAGGCTGAAGAGCCCCAACTCTTGTAGCCTGTCCTTACAGGAGAGGTGCTCCAGCCCTCTGATCATCTTCGTGGCCTCCTCTGGACTTGCTCCAACATGTTGATGTCCATGCTTTGTATATGTCAGCCACAGGAAATTCAGAATTCTCCATGTGACAACTCGGGAGTATTGGTATGCAAAAAGCAAGTACTAGGACAAGGTCTCCTGACACCCAGCAGTTTACATGAAGAGACAGTACTTGTACTGCATGTGTAGCATGCTGTTGTATGTACCACTGAACCATTTCAATCTCTGAGTGTGTAGCTGGGGGAATATGGATGGATCAGATGTAGGCTGGAAGAAGCACTGTGGAGTGATGCACCAGTAAGGGCCTCGTGGGTGCATTCCAAGCAGTCTTGCACCACACTAGGGACCTACACAGCTGGGCACATGAAAGTGACCATACCAGCAGGGTGACAAAGAAGGATTTGGGTTTGGAAACAGGAGAGGAAGCAGAGAGAAGCAGGCGGGGACATGCTTGGCTGAGAGAGATGAGAGGAGAGATTCAAAATAAGGTGCAGTAAGAAATTTGTGTTAGATTTTAGAGACCAACATATGCTGTCAATAAACCTGTGTGGTTTAGAGAGAAAAGGAATGAAAATTCATTCTGAAGGGCCTTTTTTTTTTGAGCAAAGCTGTATTTAATTTGGTTATAATCCACTGAATTGAGATATATTTCAAGCTGACTGAAGACTCCCATGCACAGTTCTCAGAGGAAACCTGATCATTTTTGGCAGAGGGAAGGAAAACTGTCTGTTAGAACGAAGTTCACTCAGCTGGCACATTTCTCACCAGAGAGATCAATGAGAACCATCAGATAAATAAAAGCAGATTTTGAAAACGAATGGATAGACACTCAGGCACCAATTTTGATTTTTTTTTTTTAATTCTTTCCTTGAGATTGGTCTTTTATTTTAATTCCTGGGGAAAAAAAAATGAAAGATATTTTATTGACAAGTCTGTATCTTATTTGCACAACAGTGTCTAGTGTCATATAGATCTCAGGTTTGCTGCCCTGTCAGATTTATTAGTTTATTCCCTTAAATGTAGGCACTTGGATGTCTCTCAAGGTGGGACACGTTGTTCTGCTTTAACAGAAAGCACATGGCCCAGTTTTCAACTGTCTAGCAGGGCTCTGGTGGGACTAAATATACCAAGCAGCGTGGTGATGATTTTATAAAAGTTAACTGTGTTTTCCTAGGGTGACTTCATCTTTCTAAGGGAAAGAGAGAGTAAACAGTATGTTGGGATTTAATAACAGGCTCTGGAAATGTACTTGGAACATGGGTGAAGCCTCAGAGGTGCAGGGTGTGAGAGTGCCCCATGCAGACGCAGCTATATTCCTCATAGGACCTTATGCCTTGTAGAAGCATCCTTGATTGGTGTCCTTGCACACATCTTCTGGTGCATCTTTCTGTCTTTAGATTCAAATGTACTGGAAGAGTTGAGCTTCTTCCTACTGTCTGCCCCACATGACCTCTCTCCTTTGTGCTCTTTTTGCTGCATTAAACAGCACAGCACTTTATTTCCATCCCTTTCAATATTCTTGCCATATGTTGTCTTCTTCTTTAATTGCTCCCACTTGGCCTATTTTCGATTCTGGACTTCTTTTTCCCTCTCTCTGCCTTCTTCTGTGCCTATGCTTTGAACAACACCATCCCTATCTCTACCAAAAGGACCAGCTGCTTGGTCTCCACTAGACAGCTAGTGAAATGAACACCATCATGTTTTCTCTGATGCTGCTTTTCCCACTTTAATGGAGTTCACTGAAGGCATACACAAGGCTATTTTATTAGCTGATTTCACTATCTACCTTAAAGCACCCTGCTTTTTTATGGTGCTGATAAACAAGAAAAGACAAGGGTGCTGAGATCAGGACACTGCATTTGATTGGTTCCATATATTTTCCCATTTGTTGTCCACTGCATCTGGCTTTTATATCTGTGCTGTAAAATGACCATCTTGTTGTTCTGGATTTGTGTGGAGTGTAGTGGGATCCACACCCTTGACTGAGATTCTAAAGACTTTCTATAATTAAATATTTAAGAAGAGTAAGAGTAGTTGAAGTCTGTCCATTACCAACTCTTGTTGTGGCTGGAGCAGGACTTAAATATAGAATTCAAACATGGAAGTCCCTGGTTATTCCTGTGCTTTTCATATATAAATATAGGCTTTAGTATGAATAGTTTATAATCTAGGTAGTTTGGGAGCTATATTTTCTTTAGAGCAACAGCGAAGCAGGAAAAACTACTATCAGCATGGAAAGGTAGAGTCTGTTTCTGTAATAGTCTATACTTCAACTAGAACCTGTACAACAGCTGCCTCCAGCAGATAATCACAGAATGTTACTGGTTGGAACGGACCTCAAAAGCTCATCCAGTCCATCCCCCCTGTCAGAGCAGAATCACCTATAGCAGATCACACAGGAATGTGTACAGCTGGGTCTTGAGTATCTCCAGAGAGGGAGACTCCACAATGCCTCTGGGCAGCCTATTCCAGTGTTCTGTCAGCCTCACAGTGAAAAAATTCCTCCTCGTGTTTCCATGAAACTTCCAGTGCCTCAGCTTCCACCCATTGCCCCCTGCCCTGTCGTTGAGCATCAATATAGACATACATATGTACATAAATCATTATGTAGAGAAAGAACTTACTGCAGTTGTGTTTGCCACATGTAGATTCCATAAACTCCACCAAGAGAGGAGAAATTCCAGTTCAGGAATACGTGGTTGTGTGCCTCTTGAAAGAATATGAAGACATGATGTGCAAGGTATCTTGGGGCAAACTACGTAGTACTCGGCCATCCTGGCTGTAAGAGTGAGAGGTCAAGGTGCCTGGTAGCAGAGGCCATCCATCCACTGATTGTATTTTGTTTTTTGCCCTTCCATTTTTTCCTGAGAACTTCACCACTTTAACAGACAGGTGTAATGCAGAGGGAAAATAAGCTTGGATGGAACAAAGGCTTAATTCATTGAAGTGTCATGATAGAAATCCTATTTTTTCCTAGTTGAAAGAATGGATCTCATCAAGACTGTCTCTTTAATTTCCCCATAATATTTGAAGCAGACTCCTAGTATTTAATGAGCTGCAGAACACAATGACAGCTATAATTTGGCTAATTAAAGGTGACAGGCAAGGATTCTTCCTCAAAGACAGGAAAAAGCCCACTCATTTATCTTAATACTTTGTTAGCAAGTCAGGATTTTCTCATCAGCATGACCTAGTGAAGTTCTTCTCTGACCAGATCAATGCCTGGCACTGTTCCTGAGAGAACATCCTGGCTTTTCAATTAAATGTCATGCAGAGACCAGTCAAGGAACTATGCACCAACTGACTTTGCAACCTGGAACTGTATGGCAGAATCCCCTTAAGTATAAAGCTGTGTTGGCTATATTTCCAGCTACTCAATTCAGTTGGTCTGCACTGCTGCATTTTTGTTGCTCTTGTTACCTGGAGCAGCAGGATTAGAACTACCCCATGTATGAATACACTCCAGTCACACCTTACATGTTCCCTTTATGCTTTTGCTGGATGATTTCTTTTCATGGCTAGCAGAAAACTATCTCATCAGGTTAGTCTCATCACCTTTCCCTAGCCTTCCTTTCCTCACTCCTCTTGCCCAGACTCACACACATTCAGTATCAAGTTCTTCATGTTGCCATTACTTAATTAAAAAACTAAGCTTAAAATCTGCTCAAAGCACCATTTTTTCCTTGCTTCCTGTTTGAAGTTATTACATCAGCGAAGGTAAGTTCTCAGTTTGCTGAGCTAAGTCCAAGTTGGGAGGCACTGTTATGACTTGTGCTCAAGACTTTGCAGCTTCAACCAGGTGCTTAACATAGAATCATAGAATCAGTCAGAGTTGGAAAGGAGCACAAGGATCATCTAGTTCTAACCCCCCTGCCATGGGCAGGGACACCTTACCCTAGATCAGGCTGGCCAGAGCCTCACCTTGCTCAGTCTCTGCAACATGAGATGAAATAAAGCCCAGCTGATTTAAACATTCTGAGCTTCACCATCTTGCTCTTTGCAATTATTGGTAAGATCTTGCAAGGGAAAGTTTTGTAGGGACATAAAATGCCTTTTTTTTTCCTGGATGCCATTAATGGATTAGCAGTGCATTTTTATAACCACTTATGCTTACACCCATCGATAACCTGTGTGAAAGCCAGCAGAAGTGAATGGTGGCAACCACTTTATGGTCACATTGCTCTGCTTAAAATGTGACTGGAATCAAATAACTTTGTGGTAGTATCCCACCCCTCTGTCCTGTGTATTTTGTTACCTTTCGTCTCCATGGGATACATCCATTGCCTCTGCCCAGTTGTTCACTTTATGCTTGTCTCTGATGCATATCCATGTCACTGTCCTGACCTCTTCTTAGCCTTCCCATGTTGGTGAGCTGCTTTCATCTGATCACTCAAATTCTGTTGCAGCACTACTCTGTCAGAGTAGCTTCTTTCCCTGCCTCATGACAGCTAATAATGGTTGTTCAAACAAGGATGCAGTAAGTTTCACTGTGCTAGTCCAGAGGGAATGGATGCCTCTTGGAATGGCAACACATTCATAACTTACCCAAATCAAATAACTCTACCTCTTGAAGTTTTTTGAGTGAAGCAGGATAGCTTTCCTGTGCTTTAGCACGTACAAATGTGGCATATATCACAGAATTAATCAGGTTGGAAAAGACCTTTGAGATCATCAAATCCAACCTATCCCCCAACACCACCTAAGCAACTAAACCATGGCATCAAGTGCCATATCCAGTCTCTTTTTAAACCTCCAAGGATGGTGACTCCACCTCCCAGGGCAGACCATTCCAATGCCAATTACTCTTTCTGCGAAGAACTTCTTCCTAACATCCTGAACGTCCCCTGGTGCAGCTTGAGAATTTGTCCCCTTGTTCTGTCCCTGGTTGCATGGGAGAAGAGACCAACCACCACCTGGCTACAACCTCCTTTCAGGTAAAGAGCATACCCATGCTCTTCTGTTAATAATGACAGAATGTTAGGAGTTGGAAGAGACCTCTAGAGATTATCTAGTCCAATATCCCTGCCAGAGCAGTATCACCTAGAGCAGGCCACATATGAATGCATCCAGGTGGGTTTTGAAAGTCTCCAGAGAACGAGACTCCACAACCTCTGAGGGCAGCCTGTTCAGTGCTCTGTCACTCTCACTTCAAAGAAGTTTCTCCTCACGTTGAGGTGGAACCTCCTGTGTTCCAGCTTGTACCTGTTGTTCCACTGTCCTTGGATCAGTGTCCTATCACTGGGCACCACTGGAAGGACACCGTCATCTTCATCAATATGTCTGAAAAGGGAGCACAACTAAAATTATTTCAAGTTCTCTGATCCTTCAATATCATGAGTCAGCTGGGATTCAGAAAAGACACTGGAATTGTTTGGATTATACAAAGCACACTGAAAACAGAGACTGAATTGTTCAAAGTGTATGTTATAGGAGATGAGTCTTCTGCCAAATCAACTGCTAGTTTAAGTAACCTCAAATGTGATATTTAATTACTGTTACATGTGCTTGGTGATCTCTGGAAAACAAACAGGTTCTCAACTTGAAGAGATTCCCAAGGTACAGCTAGCATTAGTTCTAAAGCAACTAAGAGTGACCCAAGACTGCACATGTCATGCTAAGC
Organism: Tricholaema leucomelas; assembly: GCA_013400475.1. Lineage (NCBI taxonomy): Eukaryota > Metazoa > Chordata > Aves > Piciformes > Lybiidae > Tricholaema lacrymosa > Tricholaema leucomelas. Next base: position 1,682,593 of record WAAF01018281.1, read on the forward strand.
TTAGAAAGCATCTTGGGTCTATTTCCATGACAGTTTCAGCTGGCCCAAAGGGCAAAACAGGTAACACGTACAAAACTAAAACAACCAAAGCAAAACAGACTCCAGTGTGGTTTTACTCACTGCTTGAACCAGCTGGCAGTGGGATCAGGAAAATGCCAACAGGTGACATTGTCATCCTGCATCCTTTAACAGTTGAGGCATGTGGATGGGTCAGTACTTACGCCTCTCTCCTGAGCACTACCAATTAGTCGACAGCTTTTATTGTCCTATATTTCCTTCCTAACCTTGCTTTCCTTCACAGCCTTTCCATCCTGGCCCCCTCAGTGTGCCTGAAACTCAGCTGCTTTGTGTTTTTCCTTTTCCACTGTGTTCTCCATAATTGCCTCCTGTTTTCCTGTCAACTGCTTTTCCCTCCACTGAGGTTTGGAAGGAGAAAAGTCTTTCAAGCTTTCTTGTGCGAAGTACAGCATGAGGCTAATAGCAGTTTTCCACCAAAAGTATTGTGCCCATTATGCCTATAGAATAAACACTATCCAGAATTTGCTGCTTTTATCAACTTCCTAGAAAGACAGGAGTTCTGATACATGAAATGATGCTCCAAAAGACAATGAAGGACCTCTTTCTTTCCACAGTTCTTATTTTTATTATTTGTTCCTTCATGACACCTATGCTGGTTTTCTTTATATGCTCCTTGGCATAGAAAGCCCCATCTGTAAAAGCAAGCAGCACCAATACTTCCACTCTGGGTGTAGAGGCAAGTTTTGTTTGAGATGATGCTTCCTGTGCTCTGAGTTAGTCTCATTTATGTAACAGCAATTTTGCACCCTTGTAGTCTTGTAAATGGACTTTAAAGAAGACACAACTCTAATCTGTAGCTAGGCTCAGGACATGCAATCCCTCCCACCTTTTGGAAATTGGTGATCAAGCTGCATTAAGTTTCCAAACAACTTTTATGCAACAGGAAAAAAAATTCTGTTGAAGTGGCTAGCGCAAGATTGGAAAATCCCAACGATTGGGTTTGGGGTTTCTTCTGTTTGTGTCTTTGTGAGCGTTAGAAGGCAGTGCTAGTTTTCTGAGAACATCAGGAATTCCATTACAACTCATACATCACTACAAATAATTTCAGCTTTGAAGAATCGTAGAATGGGCTGGGCTGGAAGTGACTCTGAAGGTCATCCAGTCCCACCACCCCTGCAGTCAGCAGGGACATGCTCAAGTAGATTAGGCTGCCCAGAGCCCTTGCAAGCCTCACTTTGAATATCTCCAGGGATAGAGCTTCAACCACCTCCCTGGGCAACTTGTACCAGTGTTCCACTACCCTCATAGTAAAGAACCTGTTCCTAACATCCACTCCAAATATGGTTTTCTCTAGTTGGAAGTCATTGCCCCTTGTCCTGTCACTGCAGGCCTTTTGTAAACAATCTCTCCAGCCTTCTTGTAGGCCCCCTTCAGTTACTGGAAGGCTGCTATTAGGTCTCCCCAGAACCTCCTCCTCTCCTCCTGGCTGAACAACCCCAGCTCCCTCAGCCTGTCCTTGTAGCAGAGCTGCTCCAACCCCCTGATCATTTTTGTGGCCTTCCTCTAGATCTGCTCCATCAGGTCCATATCCTTCCTATATTGAGAGTTCCAGACCTGCACACAGTACTCCAGGTGAGGTCTCACCAGAGCAGAGCAAAGTGGCAGAATCACCTCTCTTGATCTGCTGGCAGTGCTGCTTTTGATAGAGCCCAGGAGGTGATTTGCCTTCTGGGCTGCAAGCTCACACTGTCTGCTCATGTCCAGCTTCTTGTCCATCAGCACCCCTAAGTCCTTTTCCACAGGGCTGCTTTCTGCCACCCCATCCCTACTCTGCATTGATAATGAGGATTGTTCCAGCCCAGGTGCAGAACTCTGCACTTGCTCTTGTTGAACCTCATGAGGTTCACCTGGCCCCACAAATTTCATTTTCAGTGCAAGCTTATTTTGTTGGATGTTCTCATTGGTTTCAGTCGTCTTCCATTTTAAGCTCCTTTCTATATAGCTACAGTGTAGCAAAATGGATCTTCATGTTGACTGGTGACAGGGTTAGGCAACGCATGTAAGGCATACAGAACTCCTAACATCTCTGAGGGGTGGCTGAGGGAACTGGGATTGCTTAGCCTGGAGAAGAGTCTTGGGGGAGATCTTATTTCTCTCTGTAGCTACCCAGAAGAAGGTTGCAGCAAAGTGTGGGTTGGTCTCTACCTCCAGGTAACAAGTGACTGGATGAGAGGAAACAACCTCAAGTTGCATCAGGGAAGGTTTAGAATGGATATTAGGAAACATTTCTTGACAGAAGGAGTGGTTAAGCATTGGAACAGGCTGCCCAGTCATGGAATCACCATCCTCGGAAGTGTTCCAAAAAATGCAGATGTGGCACTTAGGGACATGGTTTAGTGGTGGATTTGGCAGTGTTAGATTAGCAGTTGGGCTTGATGTTCTTGGGTGTCATTTGCTGCTCCTGCTCCACCCCTTACAGTACAATTTGATAGATTTATTACAAGTAAGAGTGTTTATGAAAAGTAATAATTTTCAGATCTGACATAATTCACTAATTCACACAGAATGCAATGCAGTGTCATTTTCCAAAACTTTGCTCATTTTTCTTTTTTTCTTTGTTTTGTTTTGTTGTTGTTTTTTTTTTAAGTCAGAAGTTCTGTGTGCTCTGATCATCTTTAAAGGGGCAGATACTGCTTAGGGATAAATCAGTCTACTTCAGCACCTAAAAGCATCATCTCACATTATCTCATTGGCAAAGGTCCTAAAATTGTATTTTTAATCTGCAGTTCGTTGCACACCGTGGAGTGATTCTGCCAAGCTTTCAGGCTAAAGCTTTGAGGTTGCCACAGGAGAGATAAGCCAGTGGGATTCAAGCTATTAGACCTTGCCTACCAGGTCTTACAGCTAACAAATAAACCACTACTATTCTGCTGATGTTGCACAGCAGGGTATGCTTCAGATATCCTGTCAAGGGTTTTTTTGACCTGTAAGGTTTTTTTTTTAACTGCAAACTACTATTTTAGCATAAGACCAAGCAAGACAACTGACAGTGCTGAAATGTGTACTAGGTATATGTGTCTTTGCAGTGCTAACAGTAGATGGCTTGTGGCATAGAGTCATCACACGGGCTTGTTTGGAAGAGACCTTTAAAATGGTGGAGTGCAAACATTAATGGCCTGAAATTGTGCCAGGGGAAGCTTGGATTGGATTTTAGGAGGAATTTCTTGACTGCAGAAGTAGTCAAGCATTGGAACAGGCTGCCAGGGAGGTGGTGAAGTCACTATCCCTAGAGATCTTCAAGAAATATGTGGACATGGCACTTGAGGATGTAGTTTAATAACCATGATGGTCTTAGGTTGATGATTGGACTCAATGATCTTAGATGTCTTTTCCAACCAAAAAAAATCTATGAAATTCCATGGTGGTCAGTTGGTGTTTGACTAACCAGAGGCAATGAGGTGCAGCTGTGTTTCTCACTTCTGCTCTTAAACACTCTCCTTTGTTCAGTGCTTTCACAGTGTTTTCATCCTCTCTGTGCCTAAGTACTAGGAAGACCAAGACAGGAGAGGGTTAGTTCCACAGCACCAGATGGGCTGTGCAACGCACCTCTCCTGTAGTTCAGAGCATGCCTGCTCCTCTGAGGCACCATCTCCACCTCTCACTGCCCCACCAGGCCTCTGGATTTTATTTTATTTTTCAGGCATTTTAAAGGGCTTCCAAATAATCCTTTCCACTCCCAAGCATGATTCCAGTTTACATTTTCTTTCATCTCTATTCACCATTAAAGATCTCTTCCTCTGGAAACTCAAATTTCCCAGTTCTCTTCTCCAGTTGCTCCCTCCAGCCATTGCTCCTAAAGATGGAATTGCCAAAGAGATTACACCCACTGGGAATACATTCCTAAATGATGAGGCTTCACCATGTTTGTTTCAGTTTCTACACCTTGAAAAAGAACACAGTAATTTCCTACTGGTCCCCCAAGAGAGTTCAGATGAAGCAAAAAATGTTTGAAAAGCACTTTGCCGATGGCATAAGTCCAAGCATTTCCAGAGATGTAGCGAGAGGAAACCTCTTGTTAAGTTACACATCTCAAATCAGTTTCAACAATTGCTTTCTTTTTTCTCTTACAATTGTAAGCTTGTTTTAAAGGAAAATATGTCTTTTTTTTTTTTTTTTGGGGGGGTGGGGTGGGGGGCACTTGTAGTTTGAAATTCACATCTCTGTTACATTCCTTTGAGTTTTCTCTTGTGGTGGTTACAATGCGCTTGAGTGCTTAAAAAAAACATCAGCTCCTAGGACAATAGAATGCAAGAATTTGTCAGAGTGTGATGTTCAGAGGAATTGAGGGAGCTTGGAACCCCTTGGAATTCATTAGATGCTGGATTTAAGCTAAATGTCCAAGGTAGGTGTTCGCATTTCAAAGATTTCAAAGTATTTAGAGGACTGAAGAAGGGCAATCCCTGGAGAGCCTTTAAAATAGAAAGAAAATAGAAGAGAAAGAAAGAATTGGGCAAAATTACCTTACAACTGGCTTCTGACACTGATTAGTAACTAACCTGATAAAATTTAAACTCTTGAACAAGTTATTTAAAATGCAGGTACAGGACACCCTTTCCCAAAGAGCTGGAGTGCCTTTTAGGGATCCTGCAAAAGGCTGCACCAGTAATTTATTCGATTTCACTGATTTTGCCTCCTTTTTTCTGGGAGATGATAAACCTTGTTGCCAAAATAGATGAGAATGATACATGCTGTTCACAATGGTTTGCAGTTTAAGCCTTCTATCATTAGGGCTTCCTCATCATCTTCAAAGAAACTCAAAGTATTCTGGTTGGCTATTCTTTTAGTGTCTCAAAGCACACCAGGCTTATTAAAGCTATAGAAAGCAACAAGTGCCTCTAAGAGATGATTTCTTAATTAATGTTTTATTATGTATCTTATTACTTTCTGGAGGCCACTGAATAAATACAGAGGATGGTTCTGGCATGGCCAGGTGAGTCAACCACCCAAATGGATGATTCAGGTGTAGTATAAACGACATTTAAGTTCTTGAATGGGGACTTAAGGCAAACATGGTAGTCCACACTGGTCTCAAGCCAGCTAGCTCTGGAAACACCATCTCCACCCAGCTCAGATACATCCTAGGCCCCATCCACATTGCCCTTGAGGCAGCCTGACTTCTACGGATGATGTCTTCCCTTGCAGCAAGCAATATTGGGGTGTCTGTGGGAAAGGTGCTGAGCAACCCTGTTGGCAAGTGTTGCAAGAGCAGAAGGGGTGGCTGGGGCTGGAGCAGCTAAGAGATTTGGCGCAGGTCACAGAAAAAAAAACCAAACATCATTTGGGCTAAGAACAGATATATTAAGGGAATGAGTTTTTAAAGGCTGTCAATGGGCATCTGAAACTCATCAATATCCAAGGGCAAGTATTTAAGGGAGAAAACCAGTTGTGAATGAAATGGCACAAAGAGGAGAAAAATGGGATAAATGCAGGAAGAAAAATCAGTAACTCTTGAATTGTTTAATTGAGAATGATGCTAAGAGCTTTTATTTTTTGATAGATAAGTGTTCACAGTCTTTTGCCAATGGTTTTTTAGCTAGGCTTTTTAATTCCCTCAGAGTCTGTAATACTTTCCAGATTTCTGGGAAAGAAAGGCTATTCCTCCTTCAAATACTGATTGCTCATTCAATACATGCTAGAGAAAGCTAGGCATGACTAAACTATTATTTCAAGAGTTAGTAGATGATTGTGGATGATAACTATATCCTGTTGGAAACATCCCTCGAGGCAGAGATTAAATGGGGGCAGGGTGAAATGGGGTAATTTGTTGACCCTTCACTTGTTTTCAATTACTAAGGGCAGCCTGTAACTGAGGACAAAAAGTGAATGAGGCTTTGAGCTTAAACCACATGAACCATCTTCACTGGTTAGGCCACATCTTGAGTACTGTGTCCAGTTCTGGGCCCCACAGTTTAAGAAAGATGTTGAGGTGCTTGAACACATCCAGAGAAGGGCACCAAGGTTGGTGAGGGGGCTGGAGCACAGCCCTACGAGGAGAGGCTGAGGGAGCTGGGGGTGTTCAGTCTCGAAAAGAGGGGGGTCAGGGGAGACCCTATGGCTCTCTACCACTACCTGAAAGGAGGTTGTAGCCAGGTGGGGTTGGTCTCTTCTCCCAGGCAGCCAGTGACAGAACAAGAGGACACAGCCTCAAGCTGTGCCAGGGCAGGTTTAGGCTGGATGTTAGGAAGAAGTTCTTCACAGAAAGAGTGATTGGCATTGGAATGGTCTGCCTGGGGAGGTGGTGGAGTCCCCGTCCCTGGAAGTGTTTAAAAGGAGACTGGATGAGGCACTTAGTGCCATGGTTTAGTTTGCTAGAAAGTGTTAGGTGATTAGTTGGACTCGATGACCTCAAAGGTCTTTTCTGACCTGCTTAGTTCTGTGATTCTGTGACCTTTCTCTGCTAAACAAAGCACAAGCATCATCACTTTCACGTGCAAGTTCAAGCTCAGTGTATGCTGGAGTGCCTTTGCTGAACTGGAGTGGGAATGAGGTGAGGCCTGCTGCAGTAATGAAGATGGCCTGTGTCCTCCACTTACAAGTTACTCTTTTTCTGTATGAAAAAGAAACAGCTGCTCCTAAGACTGGGCACTACCACCAAAATAACCAAACCAGCCAGCCACAGGAGGGCCTTTCCATGGGAGTTTGTGGTGCCTCAGGGGATGAGGCTGGGAACTGACTGTGCTGAGGGAAGTGCTGCCTTCCCATGGATTGCACTAGTAGATCCAAGGATCTGTGCTGCTTAGTGCCCAGAGATGCTTTAGATATTTTCTGTACAATGAACTCCTACTCCAGCTCTCCTCAGAACTCGATATTTTGACACTAAACATCAGATGTGATGCTTTGGTCCTTTAAAAACCACTGAAGTGGGGCTATTAATTTCAGCATAAAAAATAGCTTATGTAGGTTTCTTTCTTTCTGTAGGAGGAATGCAGTTGACTGATTCATTGAATTAGTTATCTTTTTTCCAGAATAATTTTCATGATGCTTTTCCTCATATAGCCCAGATTGTAAGCCATCCCACTTAACATGCCACAATGTCCTAATACATACAGATCAGACTTAGAGCTTCTACAAATGTCATTATATCAAGACAACCTACTTCTTTTTCAAAAGTGGAAAGCCAGAAACAGCTCCAGTATGAAACACCTACCCATCAAGAGATTTCCAGTTCCTTTATTCCTCAGAGGTTGCCAAATGGAGAACTCCTACATTACAAGCAGGAATTCACACCTGAACTAAATACTGGACATCTTCAAAGAGGAAACTGTAAAACTTTCAAGGACAGCAAGCTTGCTGAAGATACCAAACCGGAAAGCTTGGCTGATACACCTGAAGGCTGTGCGGCCATTCAGTGAGACTTGGACAGAGCCGGACAAAGAGGAACCTAATGAGGTTCAACAAGGGTAAGTGCAGAGTCCTGCATCTGGGAAGAAATAATAAACTGCACCAATACAGGTTTGGAGGTGATCTGCTGGAAAGCAGCCCTGTGGAGAAGAAGCTGGGAGTCCTGGTGGACAAGAAGCTATCAATAGGACAGCAATGTGCCCTTGTGGCCAAGAAGGCCAATGGGATCCTGGTGTGCATTAAGAGGAGTGTGTCCAGCAGGTCGAGGGAGGTTCTCCTCCCCCTCTACTCTGCCCTAGTGAGGTCCCACCTGTAATATTATGTTCATTTTGGGTCTCCCCAGTTCAGAAGGAGTAGGGATCTACTCAAAAAAGTCCAACAGAGGGCTTACAAAGATGATTAAGGGGCTAGAGCACTGCCCTGTGAGGAGAGACTGAGGGACCCGGGGCTTTTTGGTCTGCTGAAGAGAAGATGGCTTAGAGGGGATCTAATCAATGTTTATAAATAGCTGAGGGCTGGGGGTCAAGAGGGAGGGGACAGGCTCTGCTCAGTTGTGCCCTGTGATAGGACAAGGGGCAATGGATGTAAGTTACAGCATGGGAAGTTCCACCTCAACATGAGAAAGAACTTCTTTACTGTAAGGGTCACAGAACATTGGAACAGGCCCCCCAGGGAGGTTGTGGAGTTTCCTTCTCTGGAGACTTTCAAGTCCTGTGTTTCTGCACAACCTGCTCTAGATTATGGTCTGGCAGCAGGGTTGGACTCAATGATTTATGGAGGTCCATTCCAACCTCTAACAGCCTGTGATTCTGTGACAGCTAATTTGAATGATAGGTACCTCAACGTAATCCATGTATCATGTGGTAGAACATAAGGGAAGTGAAGGTTGCTTCTTTGGGTTTATACATTGTCACAGCCTACTTTAAATTAGTGAATGGCAGCGTGTAACACCTGCTCTGGTAAGCACTCCATTCTTTTCTGTTTAGTGTATGCAGAGAAAGCAAACAAAGAGCTTAGGTGAGTTGAAGCTCAAGCATAGTTTGAAGAGTTATGTTGGGTCTCCATGCCAAACAAATTGTGTGGATTGGAAGGCAAATTAGCAGTAGCAGTCAACCACCTCACACCTTCAGTAGCACAGTTATGCAGCTGAGGTGTTCATTTTTCCTCCAGACCCCATCTTGCTTATGACAGCAGCTCCCACCCCAGAGGACGATCTCTGCTTTGTCCTTCAGCCAGGCTTGCTGACAAAGACCTCTAGGGTCTTGAGCTTGACAAATCAGCTCTGGCAGTTACAGCAACAGTTAGTTACTCTTGAGGGCTTCAGTGGGACATAAGCACAAGGGGGTCAGGGATCCCTGGCTGTAGGTGAGACGCTAAGGAAGGCTTCAGCTATGGAGAATTGCCACAGTGAGCACTGTTGGTGACTACTTTTCACAGTGACAGCAAGAGCTGTGTGTCTAATTTGGGCAGCAGCAGATGGATCGTTTAAGACAGAAAGAGACTGGCACTACCAGCAGAGCGAAGGGATAACGTGTTCCTTCTGCAGCACAAATCTCACAAGTGACTCATGACTCTTCTCAGCTCATTCTGGCATCCCCTGATCTTTGCAACTGTGAGTGCACATCTTTAAAGGTCAGGATATAGTGCTTTTTCCCCAGTACCTTTGAGTCCATATTGGCAAGAGCTTTGCTCTGAAGAACGTCCAGTGCACAGCACAGTTCCTTACAGTTTGATCAGCAGGTTGCTCTTCTCTTCCTCCTGAGCCAAGTGTAGAGATTATGAAATAATCTAGCCAATAAACCTCTTGGGAGAGTTTGATTCCTGAGTGCTCTTTGCATACAGGATTACCATGTATAGGAGTAATATCAGGCAGGTCTGTTGCTTAGGCTTCTGCATGTCTGAGCCACATCCACATTCCTCCTGCAAGCCCTCCTTTCAGAGCAAATTTCAATTAATTTTCATCAGATGTTTAAGATGGCCTAAGTCTTTTCTTCTTTTTGTAGGTGTTTAAATTTCACTGCCTTGCACTGCGAACTAGAACAGAGAAGGCTTTAGCCATGTGCTTAAATGGTCTTCTGTTTAATGGTCTTATTTAAGTAGAAATTCCTATGACAGCAAAACCTTGGCATGAGCTGAGCTGTGCGTGCAGCTTGCCCATATGCACGAGTTCATGTGCTGCTCACTGCAGAAGCACACAGTGATGGCTCACCTGCAGTACTCTCAGGTCATGGGCATTTCACAACTGTCCTGGATGGAATATGAGAAAGCCTGAAGCTGAGTGGTGTGGAAAATAACAATGTTTTCCTCCCCAAAACTGAACTGTCATCTAGATCACAGGATGACAGGGCTTGGAAGGGACCTCTGGAGATCATCGAGTCCAATACCCCTGCCAGAGAGGGACCATAATCTAGTGCAGGTCACACAGGAACGCACCCAGATGGATCTTGGAAGTCTGCTGGTAGTAGCTTTCTTTGCAAATTCCAGTTCTGGGTACAATTTGCATTCATTATTCCATGCAGAGAAAAGCAAACCGACTGCTATGCATACCACAGACTGGAATACCATGCACGTGAGGAACTTGCTCCATTTGCACACAGGCTGAAATAAGCCCTCTTATTTTAGCAGCTTGGTAATGTTTACATTTTTTCATATGTTTCTGAGCTGCATCCAGCTGAAAGTAGTTATAATTCACCTTTGACAGTTAAGTAAAAGCAAGCCTGCCATCTAAGTTCAGCTTCCCTTGGGTGGTGAGCTGAAATATACAGCTGTTTCACAATGGTACCTTTACTGGCAAACTCACCACAGAGTTCTGGGATAGGTGACCTTGGCAAATGAATAACCAACAACTTTGACTTTAGAAACAGCCTTTCCTAATGAAGTTGACCTTAAGATCACATCCTCTGCCTACACTGAACTTAACTTTTCAGTACCTTTAAATCCAAAACAATGTTTATTTAAACTACACTTAAAATTGTATGTTTATTACTGCACCGGATACTAACATAATTAGGACTGTGAGTCCTCTCCTGCATTTTTGTATTCATATTGAATATAATGTCCTAAAAATGCCCATCTTTGTTCTATAAAGGCACACTGAAAATATGTCATTTCTTAATACAAGTGTAGCAGTTTAACAGCTAACACTCTATTTTGATTGTAAATTATAAGCAAGAGAGCTGAACTCTCTGGACACTCTCTTGAATATAGAGTGAATGAGCAAGGCATTGGTTGTTAAATAATAATGACAAAATCTCTGTCATTCAATGGTTTGCCAATTGGTATAAAAAGACAATATATAAACAGTTTTGCTCTCTTGGCTTTTGGGCACTGGCTCTGTTGCTGTTCCCTTGCCTCTCTGACTCCTCCACGTCATGTACTAACCTTTGTCTGATAGTACATGAGCCTTGCTGGTTTTCTATCTAGGTGGAGAGAAGAAGAGGGTGTTGGCCTCTTCTGGGCTATCTTTGTCCTGAGTGGGGGAAGATTGGATTTCTTTATTGTATATTGTGTGTATATATGCTTGTAAATTTTGCTTGCTGTATAATATAGATTTATCTGACTTCCAAGCGATCTGAGCTGATCTGGTAAATTTTATTTGGGAAGGGAAGTTCCTAACCCACCACAACAAACTTGTTTAATTCCTGCTGAAAAAGAGGCCCAAAGAAAGAATAAGCTGATTCAAGTAATCAAAATATTGTTGTTGTTGTTGTTAATGTTATTGTTATCCTATTGATTTGTGGGTTCTATTTTAGCAAATTTCAAGTTGTCATGTTCTCAAGACTGCCTCCTGTTTCATAAACTGTAAGATACTGAGGGGAAAACAAAACAACCTGCCATCTATTGATAAATGACAAATCATGAGTCAGAAAAACTGCCCCAAAGCTTTATCAGGGGTTTATATTTTCTTTGAGATTTCTTTTCTGTGTGTGTCAGTAGCTTGATATTACCTGAAATGATTCCCTTACACCTCAGGAGTTTGGTTGCTTGTACTCAGCTCTGTTGAGGCCACACCTTGAGTAGTGTGTTCAGTTTTGAGCACCTCAATACAGGAGAGATGTGGAGGTGATGGAGCAAATGCAGAGGAGGGCAACAAAGCTGTGGAAGAGCCTGGAGAATAAATCTTACGAGGAGTGACTGAGGGAGCTGGGGCTGGTTAGTTTGAAGAAGAGGAGGCTGAGGGGAGACCTCATTGCTGTCTACAGCTACCTGAAAGGAGGCTGCGGAGAGCTTGGTGCTGGTGTCTTCTCACAGATAAATAGTGATAGAACAAGAGGGAATGGCCTCAAGATGTGACTGAGTAGGTTTGCACTGGACTTGGACATTAGGAAACATTTTTTTTCAAGGAAAGATCAGGCATTGGAACAGGCTCCCCAGGGAGGTGGTTGAGTTACCAACTGTGGATGTGTTTAAAAGTCAGTTGGATGTGGTGCTTGGGGATATGGTTTAGGGTGCACCTTGCAGAGCAGAGTTATCAGTTGGATTTGGTGATCTGGAGGGTCTTTTCCAGCCTGAACGTTTCTGTGGGAGAACTGACAATAGTCCATAGTACAGACACATTGGAAAATTTTGTCTTAAGAGGCAGTTGATGAAGTTCAGTCTGGGAAAGGGAAGGAAAGGCAAGAAAGGAAACTTTTTGTTTCTCAATTCACATCTTATACTGTGTAGTATGACAAAGATCCATGCAAAGGCTCTCACTGAGCGTTTCTAACAGCTTTTTGTGAAAATAAAAACACTAGTAGCAGAGACAGTAGTGAGGAACAGTATCAACATGAAAAAAGAAATCTTGATACACAGAAAATACATACAGTACTCTATATGAAATATATATAGATCCTACAACTTCCCTATCTGATTTTTAAATAGGCCACAGATGAATTTCATTCTCATCCCTGCAAACCAGTTTTAGCAGATCCTTAGCAGTGGTTAACAAACCAACCAGAGACTATGAAACTGGGTTTATGTTGCTGAAATGAAAGGAAAATCTTTGTCTGTCTTGGTATCATTGAAGGCTAATAGGCCTAAAACATGTCCTGGCTTACCCCACCCTTCTGCTGATGGGGGAAGCAAGGGTGGGAGGAAAACAAAGGCTTGGGCCATTATGTCCCCCCCCAGAGTGATAAACAGGTACCCACAGGTGTTTATGCACTTGTGAGTGTCTTGCTCAAATAAGGGTAAGCAAGCCTTGGTTTCACCTAATGGTGAATCTCTGTGGCCAAAAGAGCCATTACACTCGGGCATATAATATAAATGGAGTTAGGTTGCAAGCAGTGTGCTCTGCTCTGCCTCACTGCTCTACTCAGACAGTGTGCTCTGCCTTGTGCTTCAGATCAACTTAGCCTTGAAATTTCGGGCTTGAACTACCTGGAAACTTAAGGGACCTTGAGGGGGACCTTGAGGCAGAGCCATTTTGTGGCTAAACCTTTTCCACTTTTCTGATTCTCGTAAATTACTAAATTGCCCATAAGCATCCCTGTGAAGATTTCCCTGACTGAATTAGAACCCAAATTTAACTGGTCTTTATAGCGTTTGTAGGCAGGGCTTTTCAGAAATAAAATAACTACATATTTTATAATTCCTGCCTCATTAATTGCCCCAACTAATTCACTTGGTCACAATTCAATATTGGAAAAAGAATGGAATAATTTATTAAAACTCAAGAAATTTATGCAGGAAGTGTTGAAGGTTACTTGGTTCTTTTAGTTTCAGCATTCAACCCAGTGTCCCAGTGTTGTGCTTTTTATTCTCCTTAATGGCTTTCTCCTTTCTTAAAAGCATTGCTGGAGAAGTTTTAACCCTGCTAACAAAAACCTCAGAATGCTGATCACCTCTTTGTAAGAACTTAGTGAGAGAGGTGGTTTCACTCAAAAGACACACTGCCAATACCCCACATGGTGATGCACAAATCTCTTTGGCTTGTGTGTCTCTTAGGGTTTTCCACAGCTTGTTCATTCAAACTGCAATGGTCACAAGTATGTGTAAAAGCTGAGTCAGCAGCCTGGGTTCACAGAATCATCGAGGCTGGAAAAAACTTCCAAGATCATGAAGTCCAGCCCATGACCCAGTACCATGACATCAGCTAAACCATGCCACCAAATGCCACAGCCTGTCTTTTCTTAAAGACCTCCAGGGCTGGTGACTCCACCATCTGCCTGGGCAGTCCATTCCAGTGCCTAATCACCCTTTCTGTGAAGAAATGCTTCCTAATACCCAACCTAAATTTCTGGTGCAGCTTCAGACTATGCCCTCTTGTCTTGCCACTGGTTGCCTGACCCCCACGTGCCTGCAACTTCCTTTTAGGGACGATCTCTTAATAAGGACATGAAGCCCCTTTGCACTCAGGAGGCTCCAAGTCTTTGATAATGTGAACAAGGGTTATACTGTAGAGGTGAAAAGACAGCAGGAGGAGGAAGACTCAGGAAAGTCACTATTCCTATTACTGAAAATCCACTTGCGGCAGTAGTGACTCTCTTGGACATGGTATCGTGCTTCACATGGCACATTTCTGGTCCTTGACCTGGAGTGTGAGCCTGGACACCTGCTGCACTATTAACAAGCACAGCTTTGCAGAGTGGCAGTGCAGGGATCCTGAACTGGCAGTACTGTCCTGCCTGCTCCTCCACTTAGTCTGTGTTGCATCAGAATTCATCTGGTTTTCAACTTGGAGATTACAGACATATTTTCCCCTCTAAGGCTCTGTTCCATGCTTACCCTAGGTCAGCATGACTGTGGGCCAAACAAACTATAAAAAACAGGCGAATCACATTAAAAAGAGTCAAGGGCAGATGTCCTGGGCAACTCATATTTTATAGTAGTCTCTCCTGTTGTGCTGGCTTGTCAATATTCTTGCTCTTCCCCACAGCATTCTTCCTCCACTCACGACCCTGAGTTTCACTTTCATTTCTCTTCAGGCACTCAAGTTTCAGTTCCCTTTCCACATTGTCCTTCCTTGCTGCATCCTCTCACAGATACTGAAATACTTTTAAGCCCACTTGGAATATCTTTGTCTTCTTTTTGCTTTCGCATGCTATTCCTTTTTTTTTTTTTCCTTTTTTGTTCCCCCCCAACTTAATTTCTTTGAAATGTTTTTCTTGATTATCGTAGTTTAAGCCATTAAGAAGGGGGAAATGAAAAAGGGCTGAGTTAAGAAGTTCTTACAGTTGTTTGTGTAATTAAGTATTGGCTCGGGACCCATCACAAATAGGGATGGGCTCAATTATTTTCTGGACTTGGAGAGTGTACATTCAACCATTACCCTCATGCATGTGCAATTTATCTAACCTTTGTAGATTTATGAATGGATTGGCAGACTTTCTGTTATCCCTCCCCCCAAATTATGTTTTCACTCTGTGGTACTGTCTCTTTGGAACTATGACACGTTTTACTTGGATCACATATTGAAGCAGGAAATGTTATTTCTAACATTCAGATCATTGAAATTCTGATCCTGAAAATTCTACTTAGACTAAATATCTGATCAAAATACTAAAGAGACACCTCAAGTCTTGTTTCTGTGCTTCCATGATTCCAGCTTGGCACATGCCCTGAGATAGTCACAGTAATTTTTATTTGAAAGAAAGCCATAATGACAATATCACAAGAATTGCTGTAATTCTAGAGTTATTACTTCATAATGACAAGGTAAGAAAACGTTATCCTGGGGCATTATGAATGCTGCTTTGACTAATAACTGTAGGGGTGTGGAATGATTCACAGGTGCAGCAAACAGCACAGAATAAATTAGGTTTATGAGACTTCTTGTGCCTCTTCTTCAGTTTCCTGGTCCTGGGACCACTGCAGAACTGCTGGAAATGCATGATGAAAGGGAAGGCTTGACCCATTTCCCACTCCTCACTAGACTACAGATGCCATGAGCTATGGAAGTGCCAGTGACAACAGCGACAGCACTGTTGTTCAAGTCCATTTATGTCTCTAGAAGAGGACCAAGCCCCAATTAGGAATGTATAAATTTAACATACCCTATCTACAAGTTAGTCTTTTAATTTTTAAAAAGAAAATGTTTGCTGCATATATATGTAAATGCAGGATATACTGGAGTCCATAACTACTATTCGAGACTGCTCTGGTGCAAATGAGTGATAGGTACAAGATTATTACAATCTGCATGATACTATTTGCTTAGTTGCTTCATAAGCAGGCTGTTTCGTTGTACCACCATTGGCTTCTGGACAGACAGATAAGGGGACTTAGCATTGGCAATTTATACTTTCTTGCTGTAAGCAGTTCAGGAATGCTGCTTTGTATAACTGTAATTAAAACACATTCTTTACCATGTTGTTCTGCAAGCCATAGGCTTGCTTCTGGTTTTGTACTGTCTTTACATAAATGTACCGGAACCAAAGCAAGGACCATTGTGACTTTCTTATTGCTTGGGACTACTGCTTAATGTTGAAATTGTAGGCTCTTCATAGTAGTGTATTGCAACAGCTGGGAACAAAACCAGGAATGAGAATGAAACAAGCCTGCTATTTCATGATAGATTACTCCCCAAGCCATTTTGCTATACATTTTCCTGTCATATTCCCTATATTCCCTACTATAAAAGAGCCTGGTAGAAAGCCACTTGATAATTTAACATCAGCGATTCAGAAATGAGACATTTTACAGTAGTAATAGTTTCAATTGCTTTAGAAATGTAAATGCCTATAGCAGCTATGCTTCTGTAATTAGCATTGTTACATCCCTGTGATACAGCTTTGAGCCGAAAAGATCATCTAGTTCCAACTCCCCACCAGAGGCAGGGACACCTCTCACTAGAACAGGTTGCTCAAGGCCTCATCCAATCTGGCCCTGAACACCTCCAGGGAGGGAACAGCCACAACCTCCCTGGGCAACCTGTGCCAGTGCCTCACCACCCTCACTGTAAAGAACCCTTTCCTAACATCTAGTTTAAATCTCTCCTCTTCCAGTTTAAACCCATTACTTCTCGACCTGTCATTACAAGACCTTGTCAATAGTCCCTCCCCAGCCTTCCTGTAGTACCCCTTCAGATACTGGAAAGCCACCACAAGGTGTCCTTGAAGCCTTCTCTTCTCCAGGCTGAAAAGCTCCAACTCTCTCAGTCTGTCCTCATAGCAGAGGTCTCTAGCCCTCCAATTATCTTTGTGACCCTGATCTCACTCTAACAGTTCAATGTCCATCTTTTGTTGGGGGTTCCAGAACTGTACACAATACTCCAGGTGGGGTCTGCTGAGTGCAGAGTAAAGGAGGAGAATCACCACCCTTTCCCCACTGGCCACACTTCTCTTGATGCAGCCCTGCACACAATTGGCTGTCTGGGCTGCACATGCACAGTGCCAGCTCATGTTGAACTTTTCATCAATCAAGACCCCCAGGTCCTTTTCCTCAGGGCTGCTCTAAGCCACTGGCCACGCAGCCTGTATCTGCGCTTGGGATTGCACTGACCCAGGTACAAGACCTTACACTTGGCCTTATTGAATTTCATGAGGTTGGCCTGAGCCCACTACTCCAGCCTGTCCAGGTCCCTCTGGATGGCATCCCTGCCCTCTAGCAAGTCAGCTGTGCCACACAGCTTGGTGTCATCTGCAAACTTGCTGAAAATGCACTCCATTCCTCTGTCCATATCACTGACAAAGATGTTAAACAGCACTGGTCCCAGCACTGACACTTGAGGGACACCACTTGTCACTGGTCTCCAGGTGGACATTGTTCCATTGATCACCACCCTCTGCGTGCAACCATCCAGCCAATTCCTTATCCAGCGAGTGGTCCACCCATCCAGTCCCTGTTTTTCCAGTTTGGTGACCAGGTTGTCATATAGGACAGAGTCAAATGGCTTATTCAGGTCCAGGTAGATGATGTCAGTTGCCCTTCTCTTGTCCACTGTTGCTGTGACTTCTAAACTGCTGCTATGATGCTAAATTTGTCAGGCATGATTTGCCCTTGGTGAAGCTATGCTGGTTACTACCAGTCACCTCTGCTTTGTTTTCCATTTGCCTTAGCAGAGCCTTCAGGAGGATCTGCTCCATGACCTTGCCAGGCACAGAGGTGAGACTGACTGGTCTGTAGTTCCCAGGATCATCCTTTTTTCTCTTCTTGAATATGGGCATTGTGTTTGCCCTTTTCTAGTCAGCAGGAACTTCACCAGTCTGCCAGGACCTTTCAAATATGATGGACAGTGGTTTAGCAACTTCACCTGCCAGTTCCCTCAGATCCTTGGGTGGATCTCGTCAGGCCCCATGGACTTGTGCACATTCAGATTCTTTAGGTGCTCACAAACATGATCTTCAGTTACAGTGGGCAGATCTTCCTTCTCCCCATCCTTACTTTTGCCCTCTTAGACTTGGACATTGTGGTTGGAGCCCTTGCAGTTGAAGACTGAGGCAAAGACGTCATTGAGCACCTCAGTCTTATCCGTATTTTTTGTCACCAGCTCTCCATTTCCCTTCTGTAAGGGTCCCACATTCTCCCTAGTCCTCCTTTTTCTCATTAATATACCTGGAGAAGTTCTTCTTGTTCCACTTAATGTCTGTAGCCTGATTTAATTCTATCTGTCCTTTAGCTTTCCCAACCTGAGCTCTGGTTGCACAATTTCTTTGTATTCATCCCAGGTTACCTGTCCTTGCTTCCCATGTAGGCTTTCTTCTTGCACCTGAGTTTGTCCAGGAGCTCTCTATTCATCCATGCAGACCTCCTGGCATTCTTACCTGCCTTCGTCTTTTTTGGGATGCATTGCTCCTAGGCCTGGAAGAGGCCCAGTGAACCCAAAACCATATTCAGGAAAATCTTTCAGCTAGGAGGTGTCTCAGTTAAACTGCTAGGCTGTTTGTATTTGCATGGGTAATTGAACGAATTAGGCAAACGTGAAGCTGAGCCCGGCCGCTTGCATCGACCTGCTGCAAGGCAAGAGAACGCGACTTCGAACCTCGCCGTATTAGCGCTGCCGCCGGGGACGCTGCCCAGTTTAGCCCAAGCGACATGGGGTCAAGTGCGGCCACTTTCCAGTTAGCAAGAGATGAGCAACTGCCTCGTTCCAGAAGTCCGCGGCTGTTGCTCTCAGCTCGACACCATCTTAGCGCGGGCGGCAGTGAGACCGCGGAGGCAGTCTCCGCCTATTCATGAGTGTGGCGGCGGTGACTGCCGTGCAGCGGATAGGACCCCGCGCCCAGTTACCCCACCTGCAGTCAGGCAGAGCGGGGGTGGTGTGCTGCTGTAGGCGCAGGCACAGCCTCACCGCGCTCACGGCCTCCCGACGCGAGCCTCAGCCGCCACGGCGGGTGGCGCGCACGTTGGCAGGCGCGCTGACGTCAGCGGTGCCGATAGGCGGAGAAGTGCCCAGCACCGCCCCCTCTCGGCCGCGTCCTCCTACCCTGCCCCCCGCTAGCAGCTCGGGCTCAGTCCGCGCCGGTCGGGGCCGCGAGAGAGAAGGGCCGGCCCTGTCGCTGCGCCTGCGCAGGCCGCTGGGGACTGGGGGAGGGGGAACTGCTGCGGGAGCCGCAGCAGCGGCGAGCGAGACCCGCCCTTCCCCCACCCACCCTCCCGCCCACTCCCCACGCGCGCACACGCTTGGGCTGTTGCCGCTGCGCGCGCCTCTCCCGCGCCGGCAGCGCCGCGGCAGCATGAGCGGCTTCCCCTAACCGCCGGTCGCACCGCGTCCCGGCCCCCTCTCCGCCGCCAGGTCGGGCCCCGTGCTGGAGCCGGACCCCGTCGGATGCTCGCGTCCCCCCTGTGCTGAGGATGCTGAAGATGAAGCTGCCGCTGAAGCAGACGAGTCATAAGGCGGCGGCGGTGGAAGAGGCGGCGGTGGCAGCAGCATCAGCTGCCGCCGCCGCGGGGCTGGGACTGAAGGAGCCTGGCGGTGCCCTGGACTGTCATCTCCAACTGCAGCAGGTGCCCCGGGCTCCGGCCCGCGGGGGCGCCGCTGCAGGGAGGGGGTGCGGGCTGGAGAGGCCGAGCCAGTTGCACGGCTTAGGGCCAGGGCCTGGGCCTGGGCCTGGCCCGCCGCCCCCCCCCGCCGCGCTCACTGCTCCGGGCGGCGGCGGGCCCGGCGCGGCGGCGGCCCGTACCGACAAGGAGACCGTGTACGAGTGGTTTGGGCTGGTGCTGGGCTCGGCGCAGCGGCTGGAGTTCATGGTGGGGCTTCTAGACCTGTGCAACCCGTTGGAGCTACGGTTCCTGGGCTCCTGCCTGGAAGACCTGGCCCGCAAGGACTACCATTGCCTCCGCGACTCGGAGGCGAAGGCCAACGGGCTCAGCGACCCCGGACAGCTCGGCGACTTCCGTGACCCAGCTGTGCGCTCCAAGCTCATCGTCTACCTGGCCCTCCTGGGCTCCGAGAACCGCGAGGCCGCCGGCCGCCTCCACCGCCTCCTGCCCCAGGTGGACTCCATCCTGCAGAGCTGCCCGGCGAGGCGGCCCCAAGTGGGCGCTGCCGAGGAGGAGGGGGCCGAGGAGGAGGACATGGTGGTGATGATGGACGGAGCTGGAGAAAACGGGCAGGACAGCCTCCCCGCCGCCCACGGCCTGGGTTTCGGCGCGCAGGAGGAACTGCTCTTGCTCTTTACCATGGCTTCGCTGCACCCGGCCTTTTCTTTCCACCAGCGGGTCACCCTGCGGGAGCACCTAGAACGGCTTCGAAGGGCCTTATGCGGAGACCAGGGAGAGGAAGGCTTCGGTCGCCACCCAGCCCAGGTAACGCCGCGTTCTGGTCTCTTCCCGCTGCGCCATCTCACCAGGCGGTATTTTTCTCCCTTCATCCACTCGCGATTTCCTAGGTGCTGAGAGCGGCCGTTTGCCTTTCCCTGAAGCTCCCCCTGCCTGGCCCCTCCCTTCTTGCCTCTTTGCTTGTCCTGTTGCCTCCCCTCCCCAGCCTCAAGGCAGTGTAGGCCCCGGCCACCCCCCCGCAAACAGCTGCAGGGTGCAGAGTACTGCTACGGCTTGATTTGTATGCTGCAGGCTACTGACGAAGAAGTTGTATGATGCAGAAGCGCGAGTGATAACTTGACTAAACTTGTAAAAATAATAGTGATATATGGGAGTTATATGGCCTAAGAAAGCATTCTCTAGGGGCTTAGTTTTTTATGTGAAACCTGCTCTATCCCAAACACCTCCAAACGAGAGGTTTGGTTTAAGGAGAGGCAGCAGTCAGAGGTCAGTAGCTCTAAGACTTATTCTTTGAAAAGCCATGATCAGTAGCATGGCTGAAGATGTTTGGGGAGGAATGGTAATCGTTCTGTCAAACCAGCAAATTAAAATGTGACAACTGGAGCCTCTCTTCAGAGAAAAGCTGATTTTCTGCGTGGCTGTCAGAAAACAGCAAAGCTAATTTTGAAGGCAGGTGTGCCACTTGTTGCTAGAAGGTGGCGGTTACCAGGAATGAAGACTTTTAGTGAGTGGCACTGAAGTCTTACCCTGTGCAGCAGCTATGTTTAAGCAAAAGTTTTTCCCGAGTGCCATTCATAGCTTCTTTCTTAATGAGTCTTGTCTTTAAAATCTGCCCCATATTTATGCGACCAAGTCGTCACCTTGGAGATGTGCAGTTTTTGGTCTACAGATGGCTTGTCACGCGAAGGGGAAGAGAGGGCTATAAGATAAGTGTTTATAAAATGCTATTCAGCAGAACGCATCAGGTTTTCATCAAGTGCTTCACAGAAAAAGGTACACAGCAGTAACCGTTGCGGTTTGGGGATTTTGTTTCTGAGCTTTCTTGCAGTGCTGTCTAGTTCAGCCACTCCTAGAAAACTATGCTATGCTGCCTGCCATACAAAAGGAATAGCTCCTTTTCCTGCATATGTTCTGAAAGAAGTACTCAGAGGAGGCAGTGATGACTTTCTAAGCTTTCAAATACATTTAAGTAAATACTTCATTTTAGGGCCAAAGTGCAACTGGCATATCATAAACTAGTGGATGTAGTTTAAGTCCAAAAAGTATTTATTTTGGCTTATTGTTCTGCATCAGATCTAGCACTATCCCAATACAAGCCTTAGAAATACATCCTTTAGTGGGACAAGATCGAGTTGAAGGAAGTGGTAAGAAGACCGGATACTGTTCTTACTGCATTTAAAGTGCCGATAGCTGGAAACTCACCTCGTGCCTGAAATTGGCAGGAAGCTGGGAAGCAGTAGATGCTATGTCCCACCAAAGGCGTTAGGAGATCAGGCTCTCATGAACTAATGGTATCCAAGTCAGTTTCGTGTAGCTTTCTGGCTTCAGCTTTGCGAGTTGAGGTGTTTTTATTTACTCAGGGAATGCTGAGCGGTCTGAATCAGCTTAGCTGAATATTCATATGACTTACTCCCTAGTTCACACGAGACTGAAATGGCATCTCTTTTCTGGGCTGACAGGTAACAGGGGGATCGGTGGGTTTCTCTTCAGTCTTTTCAGTTCGCATTCATGGAGGGATGGTGAGATCTCGCAGATAAGACATTAGAGGAAATGGAGTTAATAGCACAGTTAAAGACTTCCTTGGCAAAATACAGTTGTGGTTGCACTTAAAATCCTGTCAGGTGTTACCAGGGTTTTTTGTTATCCTTTAATCGTTGAAATCTAAATGCCTTCAGGGCTCTGCATTAGCGAACTAAAATGTCTCGTAAAGAGTTCTGAATTTTTCTTTGCCTGGACTCCATCTTTCGCTGTAATCTGCGCTGTGTCCCGGTAGCCAGCAGCCCTGCAGCACAAGCAGCTTCTCCTCTGGCCCATGCCATGTTCACGGTGTCCTGCGCCTTTCCCGCCCGCCCCGGCCAGGTGCGTGTCCCCTGGCCACCTTACTGCCGCGCCTCACGGCGGCAGAGGAAGTGCACAGAGCAGGCGGTTCCTGTCACGTTTTACAATGGCTGGAGCTGGGAGAAGGATTTGAACTGTCTCCTTCACCGTTAAATAGGGACTGATAGTTTCTGCGGGGGCAGACGGGAGGACGGGATACGAGAAGGGGGACGGGACACTCCATCTCAAAAGAGCACCGTGATGGCCCGAAGGTCTCTGCCTTTTCCGGACTGAGAGCGGCCCGAGGGGAGGGGGTGACCTCTCGCTTTGTTTGCGGGGAGACCGGATCGATCATGGCGCCTCGCCCGTGGGAGCACAGCCTCTGTTCCAGCCTGCCCTACCCCCGCCGCGCTGGTCGAGGCGAAAGAGCCCGTTCCAAATGAAACCCCTCCCCGGGCAAGGATGCGGTGGCTAATGGTCACCGCTGCTTCCCGCCCCTATTGAAGATGGCGGCGGCGGAGCCTGCGCCCCGAGTCACGTGCGCGCAGGGCGGTTTCCTCGCCAGGGAGCGCTCTGTGTTTCGTAACGGGAGAGAATGGGCTCGGCCGTGCGGCGCTGACGCGGCGGCGCTTGGGCCCAATGGCAGCCCGGTTTTGCCGCTGCCGGGGGCCCGCGCTCCCACCCGCCCAATGGCAGCGCGGCGTCCCGGCCTGTGCCTCCCGCCGCTGCGGGCCTGCGGCGCCCTTAGTCCCTTGCCGGCCTTGCGGCCCCCATCCACACCCTCCCAGCGCTGCGGCCGCGCCCAGCTGGGTCCGTCCCGGCGCTGGGCCTGCCGCTCTTGCCTGGAGCGCTCGGGGTTCTGCAACCCTTGTCTGGAAGTGCTGTGGAGGTTGAAGACTGTTGCCTCAAGCACGGCCTGTACCGAGAGGGGCTGTGGTGTGCTCATTTTACCAAGCAGATAAACCACGAGGGAACTTGGAGGCTGCTAGCTCAGCTCTGGGCTTCCATTCCTAAACACTCACACGCTTTTGCAGCTTACCGCTTCTGAGCAGTCTGAGTATGGTAGGACAGCTGCTGTTGACACGACCCGTGAAACAATCTATATTTATAGCAGATGGTGATGTAAAATCGACCTACAAAGGTGATGGAGTTCACACCTGGATGTGAGCCAGGTAGTTTCTCAGGGCAAGGACTATGTTATTACACGTGGCTTATCTAACAAAACGTCTTGTATTGAGGTTTCAAGGAGCTATAAAATTGAGCTGTAGTGAGCTGCAGAACTTGAGAAGCTCGCCTGCAAAGAATTTGTGTGACTTACTAGAACATAAAGCAGTTTCCTTTTTCTCATGACAGGGATTGGATTTGTGTTGTCTGATAAGGCTGAGCTCACATTAAAATTGTTTCTTTTTGGTCTATTTTAATGATCCTTTAAGAACTCAACATTTCAGATTTAGCTGGAAATGGCTGAAAAGACCAAAAATCATAAGAGATGAGCAGAAGTAGGATTGCTTTATAATTGTGTAAGTTTCGTTTCTCTAAGAAACTTTGTGCTATTTGCAACTTTTAAAATGAAGGTATACTTTCTAATAAGATTAGATTAAGCTGTGCAAAGTATGAATTTTACGTCTAAAATTGAAGTATAACAACAGCAGCACTTGGATCTGTACTCCTAAAACTAGAAAAGTGTGAAGAGTCTGCTGATACTGCTATATATTGATTTAAGTAACACAATACATAGGTTAGTGCATGTGTTGATTGGATTTGTTTTAGTAAGTGCATCAGTGTCAAAGCAGTTTGACTTTCTTGTTTATCTTGCTCCACTCCATCCAAGATCTGAGATCAAAACTCTGATTTACTGAAGGAAGTCTGAATATGTGCTGAAATAATAAATGTGGCTTACTTTAGACACTGGGAACATTTAATCAGGCATACTTGACAGTAACAGAACTAAGGTTCTGTTGAAATAAGCAATCTCCTGGAGATAATGGTTTGCTGAATAGTATTATAATTAGGTGGCTGGAGGATTCTTTACAGAAAAATACTTATAACTAAAGGGAAGTTTTCTGTTGACAGAGTATTTTTTCTTACTGGGTTTCTGTTTATAACGTATTTCACCTGCAAATCAGAAAATTGCATTTATAATTGATCTTCAGTGACTTGCCAGCAAACAAGGTAGAAGAACTTAATTTCAGAATCTTAAAAGCTCCATCTCTGAGAACAAAAATACAGGCAATCCCATTTTGAAGCTGCACTGTGCTCTCTTTACTGTCATAGAGTTCAATATAAGGAAAGGTCCATCTCCAGAGTCTTCTAGTTTAAATAAGAGACAGAAAGATTAAAAAGATGTGATTTTACTCTTAGTAAAGATCTCTTAAATGGTGTTGCACTCCAGGAAAATATAAATGGCATATGTATATTGATGTAAAAAGTGTTCCATGTTCTTCTGAACCTAACACCCTAATCTGTGAACCTGGACTTAAGGATTTGTGTTACTAGAAGTTTCTGGAAAGGAATTCCTAACTAGATAAAGGACAGTCCCTAAAATGAGAGACTTCTGTTTTAATGTATATGTTAGTGCTCCTGGAAATTGTGGAGTAAACGTTCAGTGCTCTCAGTTACTTTAGTTATTTAGTTCTAAGTATGAGATGTTAGGACAAAACAAATACACAGGCTTGCTCGCTCCCAGGGTTAATCAGCCTCTTGCTGTTTTCATGCCGGTTTCTTCCCCAGTTTACTAAATGAGCACTGAGGACATTGAAAACAGGCCCATGACTTCCTAATGCTTGCACTTAAATTGCTGTTGTTAAGCTGCAATCTGATTTTCGGTGTTGTCCAATGTGGACTTACTCATAAATAGCTTGGTTTCACTGGGCTTGTAGTGCCAAGGACTCTCACCTCAAGAGCTGCAGGAGAGGATGCAGACAGTAGCAGTAAGATGGCTATATCTATGAAACCACTGAAGTCTGTAGGATTCCGTTTACTTACATCTCTGTTGCCTCATTTACTTACCAGTATCGGCACCTAGCCATGGCTGTCCTAGAAAACACTACTGTTGATTTGCCCTTAACTGTGGCTAATATTAAATGTTTAGTTCTCCTCCAAGACATGGTTAATTCTTGTAGTATCCACCAAGTCTAGGGGTTTGTACTTGGAGAACAGAACTTGTGGAGGACAAGTTCAGAGATCTGCCTAAAAACTACATCCCTTCATGAGCTTCTTGCATTTTCTTAACCTCTTAATCTTATCCTTGCAGGAAAAAAGAAGCAAAATAATAGCAAAATGTGATCTAATGCCTTGGGAAATGTTTTAAGAGTGAGATAAGAACACAAGCAAGATATTTTCAGTTATTTGGAACTGCTATATATTCAAGTTTACTTTTTAAACTATGCTGCCTAGCTCTCTGGGGTTGAAGAAAGGGACAAAACAAGAAGTCACCCTCTGCCAGTAGTTAGAAGTTGTAATGACTACATCTTCCACGTAGTAATTGTACATCAGTGAACCACTCCTAAGGAGCAAAAGCTTTTTTAAATCACTTTAGGCCATTGTGAGAATTTTTCTTTTCTTTTTTTTTTTTTTTTTTCTTTTTTAAATCAGTCTGAACTAATACATGGAAGTAATTTCCTTTTTATTCACGTAACAGACAATTGTAATGATACTGAAATTATCCAGAGTTGTTGGGTGAGCAACAAACTGGCAGTGCACTAACATCTGAACTGTTGCATTGCTTTCTTGAGCTTATTTTTTTTAATTTTGTCGTGCACTATCTAGGTTGAACTGCAGCTGTGGGTTTTAGTCCAGCTAAAATCTCAGATGTGCATGAGGCTTAGATAAAATATGTTCTGAGTTTCTAGCAAACAACGTGTGGCATTCCCCAGCATTGAAGATCATTGTTGATAGGACTGGTACTTGAAGTGTGATTGCCACAGACCCTGATGGCTGGAGTTGTCGGTGTTGCCTAAGAGGTTGGTAACACCTTTTGTCTCAAAATCATCATGATTTTACAGTGCTCTAAGTTAGTGTCAGATTGCTGAGGCTGTCATATGGTATGTTTTTTCCTCGTCTTTTGGTTGGTACTTGAGCCTATTTCTGTCCTCTTTGCACCCTCCCTTTAGATGTGCATATACATACATTTTAATATGTGTGAGTCCTTTTCTGCAAAGCTGCTTTTCAGACGTTTGGCATTACCTTGTGTGGTGTTTGTAGTTTTTCCCATCCAGGTGCAGGACTTTGTGTTTTTTCTCACTGAACTTGATGAGGTTCCATCAGTCAGTTTCCCAAGTCTGTGATTCTTTGTGGAATTTGTGTTGTTGCTGTGGAGGTCGATTCCTTGTTACCTTATCTTTTCACATGCAGAAGCATTTAAGTTACATCATTTCATAGTTCTTTGTGGTCTTAGATCTTGAGGCCACTTCTGTCCTTACTCTTGTAGGACAGCTCCCTGCAGCTCACATCAACCAGACAGTGCTGTTGTGTAGTTCAAAGCTTGCAAACTGAAGTGGAACTTGGCAGCGGTGTCAGTTGTCTTCAGTTTTGATCTTGCATTCGTCCAGCAGCTTGTCCAAGACCGTAGTGGATTTTTTGTACATGAGACAATCTGCTGCATCCAGAGTTGTCAGCACTAGGATTCTGAAGCATTACTTCCTTTTATGTTTGCATTCGTGAGTACTAAATGCATGTGCTGGTTTTCTGTTTAAGATGGCAAGAATGTTCTATCCTTATGTACAGGCAACAGTAAGAGCCAAGTGATAGAGTGCAGGCAGAGTTTCACACAGCCTTGAGTAATGCTTTGTCTTTGCAACTGTTATCATGGAGGGGGTTCAGCAGCACACAAATCCATGTGCAGTTTCAGCTGATTGTTGCTTTTCAGGAGCTGATGTTTAACGTTTGTGCTGTGTATTACCCTGTAATGGATTGGAACCTTTCTCCCCTCACTACTTGAAATTACCCAGACCAACTCGGTTTTGGAAGTAAGATGAAGCTGTATGTACTGCACTGCAAAATTTACAAGCATATATATACAAGTATTTACAATTATATACAAGAAATAATACAGAACTCCGGACAAAAGCAGATTGTGCAGATGGGCTCAAAGCTACCTGCCCCCTCCCTCTGCCATCTCTGTTTGCAACTCCTCCTGTCTCAGAAAACCACACATAAACAAACCAGAACCCCATAGCTTATGTGATTAGTTGCTGAAATTAGAGGTGAGGTGTCAGAGCAGATGAGGGTTAGAAGAAAAGGTAATTGCATCAAGTGACCCGGAGTCCAGACAGAAGTGAATGGGACAACGTCCTGGGAGAGAAGAGCTGAACATTATTTATGTTTTGACTTTTTATCCCACTCAGCAAACCAATGAATGATACTGACATCATCATTATTTTCTTTTCACAACCAATGATCTCTCTCATTAAAATATTCCAATTAGCCTCAAACCAGCACATGCCCTTGTGAAACAGTAAGGGTGATAGCTTGTAGGATTGTTTCAAACACATCATGGCTTTGGTCTTGTAACTTTTTACTGTAAGGGTCATGGAGCACTGGAACAGGCTTCCCAGAGGGGTTGTGGAGTCTTCTTCTCTAGAGACTTTCAAGACTTATCTGCATGTGTTCCTGTATGACCTGCACTAGATTATATGGTCCTGCTCTGCTAGGAAGGTTGGACTCTGATCTCTGGAGGTTCTTTCCTGTAACATCCTGTGATGCTGTGAACTGGCACCACATCTAATAATAATTATTTTGATGTAAGTTATATTTTTGTAAGGTACAAGTACTGTAATTGATAACTTGATGAGACCTTGATACTTCCAAGATACTGCCTTTCATCTCGTTTTCTTAGCTAGTTCCTGCTTGTACACGAATGAATGAGTTGTGCCAGTTTACATTTACATGGCCTGCAAGGCCAAGTAGTGCTGTTCTTAATAGCACATTTACTGAAGTCTTGCAGAAAAATAAGCTTTCATATTTGGGCATGGAGCACTAATCAAGCTGTCCAGATGCTGTAAGCAGGTGTCCCTTGTTAGCGCCCAGAACTGATGCATGAAAAGTTCTTTTATGGAAGTGCAGTGCAACCATCAGAAGATTTAAGTGCAGCAGTCACTTGCACATGGTGATCATTAGGCTATCCAGTAACAGAATTCATTACATATTGCCAATACTAGCATAGCATTTTTTGATTATCTGTCTGTGTTAATAGAAGGCAGAGTTTGGCCATCCGTTATGTGTACACTAGCTGAAATTTACTCATCCTTTTAAGCAGGATGGCTCTCCACGTTAGACATTTGGTGCCTATCTTTAGAAGTAAGAGGTGTTTTTTAAAATACAATTCTTGCTTTCAGCCACACGAGGAAAGATGTCTTGGATACAGAACTCTGGTCTAGATTGTGAGAGCAGACAATTTTTATAGTTCTCTTTCAAGTAATTTTAAGGAGAAATGTAGTTAATCCTCTAGCTCAGAGGTCTATGTGACTGTCAAATTACTTATCTGGCAACACACATTTCTCACTTCCCTGCATGCAAATCATCATAAGGAGCACTATGAGCTGCAGAGAATTCTTACACGTGAAAGCCTTGCAGTGACAAAGGCTTGTGGAAGAATGAAACTGTGAGGTATGAATATATCTTATTAATTGAGAGGAAATGACTTATCACAACTGCCACTATACAACATAACTGTTGACAAGAACTCCTCAGCAGTACACCTAGCTTTTAAGGACTTCATGGTTGGCTGGCATGAGGTAGGAACCTACAGTGTCACTTTAATATTGGCCCTCCAGTCTGCCTTGGCTTCCAGTCACTTGCATGCTAGTGTTGTCCACTTGTGTTTTAGTTATTTGTGAGTGATGTAGGACTGTCAAGGTAGCTAGCACCAAATGAGATGAGTTGCAAAGCAGCTTGGTAGCTGGTACAGGAACAATCCTCACATGCTTCAAGTTGTAAGGTAAAGCTATGTCTGCCTTGAATTACCCTACTTTCTGCCTCATGCATTCCACTAGGTGTAGTGAAAGCTACCATTCACAGAAGATGCACAGTCCATATTGCTGGTTTGAAATTAAGACTTAAATACAGTTTGAACCAGTTTACAGTTTAGAGGCAACCTTCGAATATGGATGTAGCTTGCCTGGTACACAGTGCTGCCATGGAGTAATGGTTCTAGAATGGTTATCTGTGAAAAGATTTGAACACTGTTGCAAAGATTATTTATATGCTAGGTGAGAAGCGGTTTTTCTAGTATTAGGACATGTAGCAGCAATGCTTAATGCTTCTTTGATATGAGCCAATCATAATATGTATTTTAAATCAATTCTGTATCTATACATCCCCTTTAAAATCTGCTTAGAATTTCTTTGACTTCTTAACTAGCAATTTATTTGAATAGACTGCAGTTTATTTTTCCATTAATCAAAGCAAATAACCTGGCTTTGAATGCAAAAGGAGGCCTGACTTTAAATGTGATTGGTTTTAGATCCATTTATTAATTTAAAAATAAAGGTAAATCATTAGGTGGAACCCTGAGCTTGTCCCTTAAAATCAGGGAAGCTCTACCTTCAGCTCTTAACACTGATTTCACAGGTGGAAAAAGACATCTTATAGAAGTAAAACAAATGAAATATTTTGAGTGCCTCTGTCAGAGTTAGTCCAGATGTCTGGTGTCTTTTGTATGCATTGTGGAAGAAAGGTGTCAGCTGCTTTTGGCAGAACGTGTGGCTGTAGTGTAAGGAAGACCTTACCTCTGCCAAAGAGCTGACACTGATCTTCACTAGAAATCTTGGTTCAGTTGTTTGATTCTGTGTCAGGAAGGCATTCACTCTCATACCAAAATATGTGCGAAATTTACTAGTTTGGACACAGCTGGTTAAGTGTAGTAGTAATGCTTTTTTTGTGCAGTCTTAAAGGAGTCACAGTTTTAATATGGTAACTTTAATGCTCAGAGGCCAACAGTTTTGTTAATAGTGTGTGACCAGGAGTTAACACTTAAAAAGTGAAGTACTTGGGTTTGATTGTGTCCACAGTTGTTAAGAAATGTCTGACAAAACAGTATCAGTGAGAATGTTGAGAGGATCTGAGAGTGGCTTTCACCAGAACATGTCTGTGAGTTGTTTATTTTTAAATTAAATCTAAACTTGGATATTTGCTCAAGCTGTTAAAAGGCAATCTCACTGGTACACAGCTATTTAATCCCTTTCTTATTCCAAGTCTGACATTGCACTCATAATTTGTTAGATGTTTGAAGCATGAAATGGTGTTTTGATCAGTTAAGTTTGCTGACATTATTGAGTGACCAAGGCCGGGTGTGAGTTTTATCTTGAGGAAACAAAGCATGATTTA
Source organism: Tricholaema leucomelas (assembly GCA_013400475.1). Taxonomy (NCBI): domain Eukaryota; kingdom Metazoa; phylum Chordata; class Aves; order Piciformes; family Lybiidae; genus Tricholaema lacrymosa; species Tricholaema leucomelas. The sequence continues at coordinate 1,713,016 of WAAF01018281.1, forward strand.
TATTTGAAATCTTACTGCTTTGAAGCCTGACATGACTGATGCTCAGCGTGAAACACAAACTGTACACTGATTTAGGCAGAACAGCTAAAATGTTTGATTCCTCACACCATTGATAATTCTATCTAAAGGCACATATATGGTCACTGGCTAATTGTGTACTGCTGTTAATGCAAGTATTCAAAGTCAGATTTGCAGTATGCCCAGAGCAGGCTTGCCGCCTGGCAACTTACTGGGTCCTAATTGAGTTGAATGTATGGTTAGGAGTTGCCTTGGTTTGTAGCTACACTGTAGATGATAAAAAGCTAGAGTAGTGAGGTGAAGCCAACTTGTAGGTATAGCTGTCAAATCTGAAGAAGTTAATTGAAGAATTTACGAACTGCAGGAGGATTTTGAGTTTGTTTTTTTTTTTGCCACTTCCGTGCCTCCTCATTCTGATTCACTTGCTACAGAGCACCCCAAGACTGTCACAAACAAGATAACTAGTCCTGGCCACTATTGGACAATTCCCTCGGGGTGGGGGAATCACATAATATTCTGGCACTCATTTCTGGAATCTTAGTGCTTCTGTATTCACAAATAAGAGTACTGTCTGAAAGCCAAGTGCAGGACCCAGCCCTTGGCTTTATTAAACTTCATGCAGTTGACTCCAGCCCATCAATCCAACTTGTCTGGATGCTTTGCAGAGCCTTCCTGCTTTCTAAGGAGATCAACACTGCCACCCGGTTCAGTGTCATCTGCAAACTTGGTGAAGGTCCATTCAATTCCCTCATCTAGATCATTGATAAAGATACTAAGGAAGGCTCAGTACTCAGCCCTGGGGAACACCACTAGTGACTGGCCAACAGGTGGATTTAACTCCCCTCTTTGGGCCCCGCCATCCAGCCAGTTTTTAACCCAGCGAAGTGTCCACCCGTCCAAGCCATGTGCAGTCAGTTTCTTCTTCATTTGTCTAGGGTAGTCTTTGGGCATGGTGTAAGATCCTGGAGGATGCATGTTCCAGACTACAGCCTCGAGTGTGAGCCTTTTCTAGCAAATGATCTGGAAGAAGAACAGTTTTCAATGGGGCCCTGAGCAGTGACAAATTAATTTGAATAAATTAGACCGGAGATTGTGTGTGCAGTAGCCCTTGGGCCAGTCGGGGCAGGACAAGATACTACAAAACTTTTCTACACCACAGCCAGGAAGAATGGTCCTGCCCTGGAGCCTTTGGCAGAGAGCATCTGATGAGACCTAGAATTTTGAAGTTGGGATACAATGGATTTGAGATGAGCTACACTCCAACTGAAAAAGAGATATTGGCAACATATGAAGGTGTTTGAGCTGCCTTCGATGTAGTTGATACTGAAATAGCTCTTCCTGGCACACTGACTGCCAGTGCTGGGCTCAGTGTTCAGAGGGTGAGTTTCTTCTATGCACCATGCAACTGATGCCACATGGATTATTTGGGTTTCACTAAAACAGGCTGGAATAGAGAGCTCTAGCTGCCCAGGAATCTTGGAAATGATCACAAACTGTCCAGAAGGCAAAGATTTTGAGGTGTCACTAGAGCAGGATGAGATAACACATGTTGATGAGGCTCCACCACATAGCAAACTGCCAGATAAGAAATGATGTGCCCTGTTCACTGATGGGTCCTGTCATGTGGGAAAACATCAAAGGTAGAAGGCTGCTCTATGTAGTCCTACACAACAAGTTGCTGAAGCTGTAGAAGGAAAAGATGAGTTGAGTCAGTTTGCAGAGGTGAAAGCTGTTCAGCTGGCTTTAGATATTGGTGAGAAAGGTGGCCCATGCTCTATCTCTATACAGACTCATGGGTGGTGGCAATGTCCTCTGGGAGTAGTTAACAGCAATAGAAGCAAATCAAGGGGTGGTGCAGAGGTAAACCCATCTGGGCTGCTGAATTACAGCAAAATATTGCTGTTCCAGTAGAGAACCTGATGGTGAAAGTATGTCATGTGAATGCCCGTGTAGCCAAGAGTTGGGCTGCTGAAGAACATTAAAACAGCCAGCAGATGGATCAAGCTGCTAAGATTGAAGTGGCTCAGGTGGATTTGAAATGTCAGAGAAAAGGTGAATTATTTGTAGCTTGGTAGGCTCATGAGACCTCAGGTCATCGAAGGAATGCAACATATAGAGGAATGGACTTAACCATCCATGAATATGAAACGTGCTGCACTTAAAGCAAGTTAAGTGGTTAAAGCTTCTGTGTTATGAAGGACAATAGCTTAAGTGTAAATGTCGAGAACCTTGGCAGATTGACTACATCATGCTCCCACAAACCCACCAAGACATCCCATCAATCCCTGAGGGATTGCTTTTGTCCAAAGACCTAGGTGCACGTTGTTGTGGGTGATGCAGCAGGATGGAGAAGTGGATTGTGTACCACAAGGTGATTTAATTTAGAGTGAGAACAACCAGTGAATGAAATAGTATTATATTAATTGTGAAACAGCTCTAGATGCATGATCTAGATGATACAGAGTAAGGGATGGATCATGTCCTGGGTTCAGCTAGTTAATTTTCTTCACAAGGAGTTGGGAGGAGTTGTAGGCAGCTGAGCCAGCAGTGATGATGCCGTCATATATGTATAATAAGTCTGACAGGCGGTGTTGGGTGAGCCAGTTGGGTTTTATATCACTCCCTTTATATTTTACTTAGTGTAATTGTTATTGCTTACTTTATATTGTTCTATTAAACTCTCATTATCTCAAACCACGAGGTTTTGCATTTTGCTTCCAACTGTCCTTCACATCCCACTTCAGGGTGGGAAAGCAGTTGTGTGAGCAGCTGTGTGGGGCTCAGCTGCCAGCTGGGCGTGAACCACAGCAATGGATTAATGCAGAAACATGCTAATATTTCAGTATTTCCTCCTTCTTTGTTATTGTATCATTTTAAGGCATAGAATTACTCTGATCATCTGACAAAACCACTGCTGTCTAAAGTCATTGGATATTTTAAAAAATTTCTTGCATTTTTCCTTGATTGGTCAGTTTGGTTTTTTAACAAGACCTGGTTATTGAAGGACATATAAATTGGTATATTGATGTTTTATATTAGTTTGGGAAGAATTCTACAGGCTTTTGTGACCTTAGAGAAACCACTCAAAGTCCATGCTGAAATAATACTTCTCTCCAATTTATCGTTAGCCTGGTTTGTTCTTTCTTCAATTACTCATCGATGTTATCTGTGATGTATGATTTCCTGTTCTGTCCCTCCTTATGTACTGTATTAAGTAGTAATTCTTGACATACAGTTTGGGAGTCTGCATGCAGATGTGGAGGGAGTTAAGCTTTCAGTCTGTCCATGCCTCTGTGGAAGAGAAGGTGTCAGTTGCAACTGGTTACATTCTGAATGTTTAGTTAGCTAGAGGTGCATGGATTTGGCTATTAGGATCATATGTCCTGGTAGACAGTTACTCATCATTTCTTGTATAGAAGAGGTGATAGGCTGAAGATAATTCATGGCATGATTATAATTGAGAAGAATATGTTAAGACTTTAGAGGGTGGATGACAAATGAAAAAGTTCATTCTAATAGTAAATTAGCATCGGAGTTCTGAGCTAATGAATTGTAGAGCTTGAGATACTTTAAAGGCACATGATCATGTATTCCACTCTATTCTGATTTTAAAATAATGTCAGTGAATATCAAAGGTTATAGCTGACTTTTATTTAATAAAGAAGTGGCTAATTTTGACCTTTTTGCTGCTGTGTCCTAGTTTTGAGCTACTTCATTTGTTTTTTCTTACAGAATAACAAATAAAGAACTTTTTTGTTGGTAATATCTGCTGTTTACAGCAAGCTGTGACAACATGTATTCTATTAAGACTCTTTCTTTCCTTCCTTTCTCAATTTAGAATGACTTCTCCCGTCGTGACTGCATGTCAGGTAATGAGACCGGTTTGATAGAACGAACCACAGCACCTCATGATGGAGTACCAATGGCTTCCCATAGACCTCAGCGAGAAGGTATGTTGTCTGAAGCTTCTTTTGGCAAACACTTTCACGTTCCTTAGAATGCTAAACTCTGCTTGGAGTGAGAGAAATCTTGCATCTGTCTTGCTGCTCATCTGAAAGAGAAACGGTGGCAATTGCTGAATACATCTTCTCCGCTGCCTACTTGGTATTTTCTTTATTATAACAAGTTGTGATTCTTGTGTCTGCATGCATAAAACTTGGTTGCAAGGGGGCTACCTCCTGAAAAACATAGGTGATATTTGGGAGAAAATAAAATTTAATGTGATTGTACCAATAGTGTTTAGGTTGGTTGTCCTTTTAACTAAAACTGAACATGAAGATGCTGTGAAGCAATGGATAGCTTTTGCTACTTCATTCAGTTGTATTTGATTAGTCTTAAAAACAAGCAAAGGAAGAAAAAACACTTTTCTAGGAGGTTTTATAGAAGTGGTAATTTGAGGAAGTGAGAGGCTTTCTGTGGAAGTTTGAACTCCTGGAGAGAATGAGAACAAGGCTTCAGAGCTTAGAGAGAACTGTTCTGTGCATTTATCAGCACGGTTTCTTCTCTTTGAAGAAAAGAATATTGTTGAAAACACACTTATTCTTACCCTTTATTCTCCAAGATTAGAAATTACTTGTATACTCAAAATTATCATGCAGGCAGTGAATCTGAGAAAACTCTCTACTGTGGAGATTTAATTATGCTTTGAAGGCAGGCAATTTGAGAGTTTCAATTCCTTGCAAAAAAACCCTGCAGTAAGATAGTGGTAGATTACAGACAACAAACATGTTTCAAATCTGTTTACAGAGTTCAAAGTGTTCACAAATCATAAACACAAAAGGGAGACTTTCTTTAACAACACTCTTAAGTAAGAGGAGCACAGGAAAATGGAAGAATTGAATCTAGTGAAGAGCTTAAATATTTCTCAAGATTTGCATTATTCTAGATAGAAACTGCAGGGAAGTATCAGAATAATTTTGTTACATTTGCTGTATAGATACGTGATAGAAAGAGGGTCCCTGCTATGAAAGCACCGTACTAGGTTTGAAATAGCACTGATAATAAAACATGTTTATTCTCAGCTATGATTGTATGAGTTTCAGAAATTTTCACTACACTTAGAATGGAAATGATGTCAGGTGTATATGCTTGACTTAGTCCTCCTGAATTCGTGTATGATAGTCAAAATAGTTGTGGAGGTGTAACATGCTTCCCTGGCTTGTATATTCAGACGTTTCTTCTGGGGCTAGTAATCTAAAATATTTAAAATACAGTTATGGAAACGGAGTTTTTAAAGTGATCTGCTGAAATTGTGAAACTCAAGCTGTGCAGCAGCAACACTACTTACCTGTGGTACCACTTACGACAATGAAGCATGCAGTAGCAACAAAAAGAAGTTAAGGAAGCTGAAGGTACTACAGTGCATAATAAAACTTCTTTATACCTGAGGACAAATACATTGAGCATTGAGAACATTCAGTAGTTCAAAAATAAACAGTCTAATTAGAAAAGAATCTTGTCTATGCCTGTTAATTGTGTTAATTTCCATAATGACATATGCTAAATATAAGTATGTAATGAAATACAATTTAAACAGCTGTTCTCAGTTGCAGTTGTGGGAGCCAACTTTAATTTATGAATATCAACTCAGCTGATGGTATCAGTTTTAACACTGGCCATCAAGAAACTTGGCTGCACCAAAACTCATGCCAGACTCCCTTCTTTAACAAACAGGTCATCTGTTTTTTTACCAGGCAGGTAAAAATTCAGGTCACCAAACATTTGTCTTTTCATAGTATATCGACCTATGTTATTGTCTGTCATCCTTAGCTTATCTCAGATTTATTTGTCGTAATGAATATTCATTAACTGATGAACCTGATCATCTAGTGCTCTAACTCCAGGTAGAGGATTACAGCCAGTGTACAGCAGCATGCTCAGTACTTGTCAGTCTTTCCACTTAAAAAACCTGGAAGCTGTAACACTATCACTAGGCTTAAATGCTGTCTTACTATTCCATTAAGGAAATTTCCGATACCTGTTTCTCTTAGAAATGGCATTTTTGATGGAGGAGATTCTTTGTGTAACTTCAAAAAAAGTTCATTGGAGGTGTTTAAGTTAGATGAAATGGTAGCTAGCTAATCTCCAAAAAGAGGCTATGTAGCATATGCTTGTAGGAGGTTGATTTTAAATCACTCTAAAAATTATTGTTAGGAGTGATTCCCAATTATATCCTGTGTAAAAATGCAATTAAAAATTGAAAGGAAAATTCTAGGTGGTAACATCACCCACCTCCTCTCCCCAAAACCGAAAAAAGCTTCAAAAGTATTGGAAGGAAGCACTGAGGGTGTAGTGCTGGTTTAATTGATTTAAAATCAGGGTTTTTTTTATGTATATAGATGTATTCATGCTTGTAAAGAAATAGAATTCTGTTTAATTTTTAGCCCAGAATAGCAGGAAAAGTGAAAAATCTATCTTGGCTACATACAATTTTTATACAGAGTAGGATCTAGGCCCTGAAAGCCTTATTATGATGCCACTGACAAAGCCACAGCCAGAACTTCCCTGTTCCTGAGCAGAGTAGACTGTGGTGAAGGAATATCTAGGTAGCTAGTACTTAGAAGTACCTTTTTTCCATTCCAGATATCTTCAATGTAATGATACTCTTTACAGTACAATTGTAGTAGCCTTCTGCTTCCTCTCGCCATTTTCTGTTTGCTAACACTCATTTCTGTCTCCTTCAGGCCTTCTCCAAGTGTTTCCTTCCACCTAAGTGCCTTTCAGAAATGTGGTTCTGCCTTAGTTTGTTCTCATTACTACTGATGTTTCAGAAATGTGGATGTGGAAGGCAGTGGCTTTTGTCAGCACTTGTTACTTCTTGGAGTAAAGACACAGTCTGACTTCTTTTTGTTGTCTTTTCACTTAACAGTGGTTGTATTTTTGTGACTTTTGGTCTAAACAAGCTTTTGGGTAATGAACAGGTTCCCATGATCAGTTAGTGAAGGAATTGGGGTCAGGCCAGAGAAAGACTTTGTAGAGAAAAAGCTTCCACCTGCCCCCTGCAGTTTGTTGTAGTAAAATAGCATCTGAGAAAGAGTGCAGTTGTATGTGTCAAGAGTGCAGAGAATAGTATACAGTGATTCTCAAAGTGGCTAGATACCTTTTCAAACTGTTGTTTTGGCATGTACAATAAGGTGTTTTTCTTTCAGCAGTACACATTGAGAAGATAACCCTGAAAGGAGTACCAAGAAAAAGGGCTGACAAACATTTGGAGTACACATTCAAAGTAAGCAAACATCCTCCATCCAGTATTTTCAAGTAATTGGCTTCGTGATGTCTGTGTATTGTAAATATTTACAGCTTGTTTCAATTACCTGCTCAGAAGGCCACTTGGAATTATATCAGTCTTTAGAGATTCTTGGGATTATTCCAGAATTCTTTTGGATTCTGTGTGTAGATCAGTTGTTCTCTGTAGCCGTGGGCATAAGTTGGGAAAGTGTAAAACACAAGTTATAGCCAGATGTGTGGTGTCACTTGGGAAAACTGGCCTTTTGCTAGCTGGGGGTACACATTACTAATGTGTCACAGGAGAACAGTTCTTGTGTCTGCAGCTGTGTGTTTCTTGGAGTCATGTGGTCATCTTAGATTTCTTCCCTGAAAGTTTACTATGAGGATGGCTCCTGGGATTTCTGGCAAAACTAAGGATTGGTTTGTTGGTTTGTTAGTTAAGATAAAAGAAGGAAGCTATAAAATGCCAACAAACTTGAAAGCTGCCTAGTCTATCTTCATGTAATAGCCAGAGGCAACTTATAAAACAACAATGTAAATGAATTTTAAACAAAGCTGAAGTGTGGCTTCTTACTACTTTGAAAGAGAAGCTTTTACTACTGAGGTCTGGTATTAAAGGCTGTAGGCGTTTAGCATGTATTACTTAAACCTTCGGTGGTGATGTTCTAATTGAATCAGAGTAGTAATTTACTCAGCAAGAGCTGACTAACAGTACGAGTCATTTGGCCAGTAGGTGTGTTTCTGGAAGTATGTCTTTGTTTTCCCCCCAGAAAAGAGTGTGTTAGTTCAAACATTATAGATAGCCACTTGGCATAGGTTGTGAGAATTCTTTGAAGAGGCAAATTTGAAGTGCCATTTGGAACTGAAAACTGATACATTGATTGCTATATCGATAGTTTGATGTTCTCTGAAGGGATGCAAATGAGTGCTTCAGCTTTTCTGCTGTCACTAGGGGGTTGAATTAGAGTTACATTGCCATGTATATACTATTTCTGATTTTGAACTGAAGTAGTAACAACAGAAACCTCATTTCGCCTCTAAAGGTGAAGTATGCAAAAAAAATCTTGACTCTCTTGCTGAGTAATGTGGAATGTAGTCCTAAGTCTTAAAGATTAAGTTGGCCAAGTATTTTAACCTTATTAGAGATGTTTTATTCAAATAGTTTGTGAAATGACCACTAAGTAAAATACAGTAGAAAATAGTAGAGGCTTGTATGGGATTGCCATATTAATTATTAATATTTCAGGTCACAAATGTATTTTGAAAATTCAGCATGCAGAGAGGTTTGACATCTAGCCAAGCTTACCTTTTTCTCCCTCAGAATATGCAAGTGAAGGTGCTGTTTTACTACTTGCATGTTGTGTTAGGACTGAAATTTTATACCGACATAAATTGCTGATTCTTGAACAACTTCTTTAGTGACTTGAAGTATTTTTTATGAATTGTAGCCTACAGCACCTTTTATATGGCCATGTAAGATTGAAGCCTGAGGCAGATAAACTACTTTATAGATACCATGAACAAAGACAGATGATGTTTTCTGTTGTATTTTTTTTTTTAATATTTGACTCATGCTAATAGCGTTCAGGACTCAGTGCAGTATGTCTGACCATAGTCCTTCTTTCTCTGGTCCCTGGTTTTTGCAGTTAATGATGCCTCTTTCATACAAGCTTTCTGCTTGGCTTCTTTCTGAATCAGTCAGTCAATCTTCAGGGACTTAATTGCATTCACCCAAGTTTATTCATAACACTCTAGCCACGAATAACACAAAGTGGTCTTAAATTGTGCACTCAAAATTAGTGTATGTCTTTATAAATGTATGCTTTGGCTGGTATTCACTTACATGCAAATGTTAACTCTTACACTGAGATAGTCAGATTTATGGCAACGTTAAGATCAACTACTGGATTTGGAAGAAAAAAACTTTCTTCATTCTCTTTTCCTTTCTTACTAGGTAATCTGGTCTGATCTTTCGGTTACATGTGTAACAAAAACACATCAGGAGCTTCAGGAATTCCTGCTAAAAGTATGTATTGAAATTATAAAAGTAGTGTTTACACATCAGGTTTATAACTTCGGAGGTAATCTGGGAGTGCTGTGATTTCTAGGGTATACTTAGAGAAAGAAAAGCATGCTGCCAGATTTTTGTACTTCACAATTGTATTAACCATTTAAATCATGTATACTGTGGTGAAGCAGCTTGACAGATGAAGCAGCTCAGCAGAATGTTTGGGGTATTTCCTAAGTCTCATCTGAAATTGCTCTTACAGCTTTAACTGAACTACCATAGAATCATAGAATGGTCTGGGTTGGAAAAGACCTCCAAACAGTCATCTAGTCCAACCTGCCCTGAAGTCAGCAGGGACATCCTCAACTAGATCAGGTTGCCTGGAGCCTTGTCAAGCCTCACCTTGAATATCTCTAGGGATAGGGCCCCAACCACCTCCCAGTGTTCAGCTACCCTCATGGTAAAGAAGTTGTTCATAACATCTAAATCTGCTCTTCTCTAGTTTGAAGCCATTATCCCTTGTCCTGTCTCTGAAGGCCTTTGTAAACAGTCTCTCTCCAGCCTTCTTGTAGACCCCCTTCAGTTACTGGAAGGCAGCTGTTAGCCTCTTCTCCAGGCTGAATAACCCCAGCCCCCTTAGCCTGTCTTCATAGCAGAGGTGTTCCAACCCCTTAATCATTTTTGTGGCACTGCTCTGGACCATAAAACTATCAGATGAGTTTTTAGTATTTCCCACAGAGTTAATGTATAGGCACAAGCACTGCTCATTTGCTTCCTAGTGTCCCTGATAGAGCAACCTTAAAGAGCATCTTTTGTTTATGTTTTAATTAATGAGGCAGAGCCACGAATATGTTTCTTAATGTGTCTGTTGTATTCTTCAGGAGAACAAAACCAGGCATAGTCACTTTCACAAGGAGTTAAATTTAAGGAAGATCTAGCAACTGTTTGTGTGTGTATAAAAAAAGTTAAGTTGTCCTCCCCTGCACTGCAAGGAGAGAATGCATTTATATCCATAGACCACATGAAGACCTCATGAGTTTGGTGACCTTGAACTGCGTATTTCATTGCCGTTGAGTTCCATCTGTTCTGAGAAATGATTATGGGAATGGAGCATCTTTCTTATGAGGAAAGACTGAGGGAGCTGGGGCTCTGTAGCTTGGAGGAGTCTGATGGGTGACTTCATGTTTATAAATACGTGAAGAGTGAGTGCCAAGAGGATGGAGCCAGGCTCTGCTTGGTGATGCCCAATGCCAGGACAAGGGGCAATAGTTGGAAGTTGAGGCATAGGAAGTTCCGTGTAAACATAAGGAGGATTTTTTTTCACTCTGAGGGTGACAGAACACTGGAACAGACTGCCCCAAAGGGTTTGTGGAGTCTCTCTCTCTGGAGATACTAAAAACCCACCAGGATGTATTCCTGTGTGATCTAGTATAGGTGATCCTGCTCTGCAGCAGGGTTGGAACAGATGATCTTTCAAGGTCCCTTCCAGCCCCTGACATTTTGTGATTCTCTGAAAAAAGCTTGCTATCTTTATACACTCTTATCTTAGGATCTCTCTATAACTTAGTTCTTTCTATCTTAATGGGATTCTTTGTTGGATCCTGCGCAGCTCTGGAATGAGCGTGCAACTGCTGCCTGCTTCCTGTTGTCCTACCTATAAAGATGAGCACTAGTTTCTGAAATGGCCCCTCTAGTACAGGTGTGATGCCAGGAGGAGGAGCTAGGAAAACAGGATCCAAAATGTTGGAGAATTGCCCAATTTCACTGATGTGCATCTCTTGATGTGGTGTGTTCCATGTGCTGGCTTGACTGCTCCAGCAGTCTAGATAAATAGAGGATAGCAAAATAAGAGGAAGACAACTGCAGTCTTTTATAAGCTTGCTGAAGTGTCCCATAAAGAATGTGCACAGCTGAAAAATGTTTGCTTTGTCTTGGTTTGATGGCCATAAGTAGAGGATAAAAAGAATTGTTGAAGTTCTTAAAGCAAGAACTTCTTTGCTTCAAAAAGCAGCGTAGAAGAATGAGTGCTGTCCAGTTCACACACTTGCATTTTGGCTTTTTGTTATTCTTACTACCGGCCTGCATGGCATTGTTAAGTAATAGGCTCAGTTTCCTAGGGACAGAAAAGAATGGTCAGAATATTTGATAGGAAATGTCAAGATTTTGGATGATAGGAGTAAGATAACTGAGAACATGGTTTCAGAAGAGAAGCATCGGTGGAGAAAAACTAAGGTAATAAATAGGATAATGTTGATGCTTTATATTTACAGGGCACCTTCTGTTATGTGGTAAACATAAAAAGTTCTTTGCGTGTAGGAAACTAGCCACGTACGTGGAAGGACTAATAAGATTGTGAGGAACAAGGCTATCTCATTACCTTAAGACAAGTCAAGCACCTAATCTTGGACTCATGTAACTGAGTCTTTAACTACAGAAGGAATTTAATTCATTTAAATGAAAGCTGTACAGAAAAGAAGTTGTGGCTCTATCCAGAGACCAATTTAAATGCAAAATACCAGGACAGAAGGTTTGCTTATCTTCTTGGTTCTGCAGTAGCTTTTTGGTACTTTCAGGTTAGTAGTGACTAATTCTCCGGTCAGAATTTGTCAACTCATAGTAAAGCTAAGGTGGTCAGTTAAGAACTACTTTCAGCACTTCTTTCTAGTTCTGGATCTAATATGCTTCAGATGCTGTAGCTCTGTACTAGTGTAATACTAACAGCACCTCTCTGTCTTGATTCCAGAAGTCCCTTCTATGTATGTTGCCAAGCAATAATCTGTATTAAACACAGTGTCTCTGTATTAGTAGCACTTTGTTCAGTGAAATAATTACTTAGCACTTTGCTGTTGTGCTGTTAGCAGAGTGTCATACCCTGTTGGCACTCTGGGTTGGGTGTATTCCAGATGTGCAAGAGGAAGATACTGCTCTAGTTAAATTACTTGGTGCTGTTGCTATTAACTGATGGCAGATGTTAACCAAATTAGCAGTAGTATTTGTCTTTTGGAAAAAAGCATTAAAGAGCAATAGGTGCAAAGCTGAAGCTTAAGAGGTTCCACATAAACATAGGAAATTTTTTTTTTTCACTGTGAGGGTGACAGAGCACTGGAACAGGCTGCCCAGATAGGTTGTGGAGTCTCCTTCTCTGGAGATGTTCAACACCTTCCTGAGTAAGTTCCTGTGTGACCTATTTTAGGTGATCCTGCTTTAGCCAGGGCAGTTGGACTAGATGATCTTTTGAGGTCCCTTACCAACTCCTAACATTCTGTGATTCTGTGTGATTCTGTCTTCAGTGGCAGTTAATTTTTAATTGTCCCCAAATTAAAAGACTCTTTCTTGATAATAGTAATTAACAGATTTGATCAGCTTTACAGTACTTACATACATTATTCTGGAAGTTGTAAGTGTGAAAGTTCTTTGTTGTAGGGAATGCTTTTCATTCAGAAAAGAATAGCAGTAGACCTTTGCCATCTGAACTTAGAACATCAGGAGACCTGGCTTTGTAATACTGGCATTGGATGCAGCTATAAGGAATTTTCATTAGAAGTGTCAGTAACAACTGGAGAAGGACTTGCTGTTGATTTGAGTGTTGCTGAAGTCTGGTGTGTTGTATAACTGAAACTTTCTACTCCAGTTTCTATAAAATTAAGTTATTCTGAGTGCTGCTAGTACAGTGCATTCAGTCCTCCTTGGTAATTTCTTACTGTTACTTTCTGCATTTGAAAGATTTAAAGAAATGAAAAAACACTGTAAGTTACTCTCAAAAAATAGTATTGGTAAATTTCAGAGCAGAGTTCTTCCACACAGACCTTTAAATGATATCACACCTATATTTGATAGGAAGATTTACAGCCAAACGTTTCTGTAGCAAAAGTAAATTAATAGTGTGTTGTTGTATCTCCAGTCTGTAAATTGTCTTACTCAGACTTGAACAACAAGGTTTCTTGTTGCTACCAAAAGGTGTAAAGGTTGATGGTGACCAAATATAGTCTGCCAGCTACTCAGTTTTTCACCTGAACCTTTTTCTCAGCTCCCAAAGGAACTGTCTTCTGAAGCATTTGACAAGACTATCTTAAGAGCACTAAATCAGGGTTTTCAGAAGAGGGAAGAGCGAAGGCATGCTGATCTTGAGCCCGTAATCAGGTAAGTATTTCAGCAAATAACCTGAAATGTGATTGAAGTCAAACCAGATGACTTTTAGAACCAATGGAAGTTCTGCTGGCCTAAATAGAATTTATGAAGAAAAGGGGAAGGCAGTGTTAAATACTCTGGACTCTCTTTAAATTGAATTAAACTTGAGTGGATTGCTTTTAAAGAAGTAATTGTCCAGTATTTGTCCTGAGCGCCATTGTACAGCAATGATTTGGCAGTTCTACAAGATCTCTGCCTCCATTATACAAGGGTGTATTTAGAAATATTAGAAACAGTAACTCGGAGTGCACATGTTCTAATTTTATGACAGGATAGAGTAATAGATTTTGGGAAGAGTAAACAGTAATAGAGAAGCATGTATGTAAAATGAAATGTAGCTCACACATTTATAATACAAATGGTGCATACATCATAACCTATTATTCAGGGGCAAGAGTGCTTGCTGGGATGTGGGACATACTGGTCAAATCCTGTAACTCAGAACAGCAGTATGACTTTGGGTGTGCTTCCCTAGTCTATTTGTGACAGGTATCTTTTTACATTCTTTTTTTTTGTCAGGCTTGTTCAGCTTTGTTGAAAACAAATAATCAGGTTAGGCAGCATCTCTAGAGTTAGTGTACTTGTTGAAGAATCGAGCTTTTCAAGCTCTTGCTCAGAATGTGCTGTGAGTTCAAGCATATCATGCATTTGGGTTTCATCCTAATAGCTTAGCTAAAGAAAGTAACGGAGCCTCTGCGTGTCTCAGTCTCTCTCCTCCCAATAATTCATTTTGATCTGTAATATGATTTGTACTGGCTTGATTGTCAAGCCAAAACCCAAATCTATCTGAAAAATATTGGCTAATAAGCATTCTGGTTTTAAATGAACAAAACTTGATTGAAGAGAACATGTTGTAATACACTGCACAGTAATTGCAAATCCAGGAAATTCAGTTTGAGGATAACTTTTGAACATATCCAATCATGTTATAATATGGAACTGTAATTACATTTTGCAAGTTGTGTTATGACTGTAATGGAATGTTTTGTGAATCATCTTGTGACAAAAGTCCATTTTCTTACACTGGCATTTGGGGGTCTTAAGTATGTGCCTAGTCACCCAAAATTGCTCTCCACTGCCTGTTCTCCAAATAAATAGAACCAGGTAGATTTTCCTGGCAAGCAGTAACTGACAGCTTGGTGTGGGATGTTAAAACCATTCATTCTTGGCCTATTTTCTTATCTGGAGCTAATAGAATTTGTCACTGACCTCTTGGGAACAGACTCAGTCTAGTGTGAAGCAATACTGAGAAACTCGCCGTTTGATCTCGGTGGTAATTACGAAACTCCGATGCTGTCAGTATAGGTGAATTTGGCTTTGTATTCAACCGTGTAAGTATATTTAAAGAAGGGGTGCATTGCCTTGGGAAATTAAACGTGTTCTCAGTTAAAAATCCAGTGCTTTTTGTCTCAAGTCTGAACTCTGGTGAAGTGTTAAAGGTGTCTAACATGTTTGAATTGGGCTGGTTCAAAAGCTCGTATCTTTCAAATGAAAAAAACCCAACCCACCCAAACCATAATCCAGTGGCTGTAACTCACACTGCCACTGAACAGCAGAGCCAGTTTATACTGAAGATGCGACTTGAAGTATTTGATCTTCTTACAAACTGCCTACTTTGCTCTTAAATGATACTATAGTAAATTTTTGTATCCTTCTAATGGAATATTACTGACAGTTTAACAAACTCTCATTTGAATTTCAGGCAGCTATTTTCAAATACATCGCAAGCATTTCTGCAGAATCAGAGAGTATACAACTTCTTCCAATCAATTTCATCAGAATCTTTGCACACTCACAGTAAGAAATACCTTAATACTCTTCTTTATAACAAAAAGTCTACAAAACAGTTATTTCTTGCTTAATTACAGTGTTTTAATTATGTATTCAGCTTACGTTGTATTCCACGGGTCATACTTGAACTCCCTGCCAATGACCAGTCACTGTGCAAATGCTTTTGATGGCAGGAACGTGTTATGTAGCACCAGCTTCTGTTCTTTCCTTCCTTTTCTGTACCATCATGCTGTTGAAATAAGTAATTAGGAATTGAATGTGTGCATCTGTTGGGGACTCCTTTTAAGACATCTTAACCTTTGGCACAAAAATCTTGGTCTGACTCAAAAAATCGTATCTGTTTTTTATTTGGTTTCTTTTGTAGAGGAAGCATTTGCCTTGATATTTAAAATAAGATTTGTTTGGGTAGTGATGGGATGACCCTAATTTCAGAACATGCAGAATCTTGTTCAGATATTTCCTTGGTCAACCTCTTACTTGTGTGTTACAAATATTTCTTTTGTGCTGCCTAAGCTCAGCTTCTCTCTGTGAATGCCTCAGAATATTGGTTTCTGCTGAATCTTTGCTTCTCTCAGTGCGTGTAATATACTATAACAGTTAAGGCATGAACTGTAAGGCTATTACCTCAGAAGTTGCAAATCTTAGGAGTTCAATAAGTTGCCATTTTCATACTGTTCCTTTGTGCTTGGAAACAAGCAGAAATGATGGCTGACTTCAATTTGTAATGTGTGTGGTCAGTGACAAATACATTCTTCTCATGGTGAGGCAGACATTGTGATTAGGATACATATCTATGATATGTGTAAGTGATTTTGTGACCTTTTTTCAGTAACATGTAGGATGTTCTTAATGGCAGTTTTGTGAAAATATTAAGGTAATGAGCTTCAGGATGGTTGTGAAAGTGTCCGGGTTTTACTGCAGTGGAAATTGTGACAACACTCTTGCACTGAAAGGCTGTGTGGGCAGTAAAGTGTTTCCAAAGTTCAAAAAGATTGATTTTAGTGATAGGCACACTGCACAGTGCATGTGTATTTTAGTCTGTAGACTACATCACGGTGGGAAAACCTTGCAAATTCGTTGTTGTGTGTGATTATTATTGATAAGGGTCCAAAAAGAACCAGTTCAGGATTCCATCAGAATAGATTTGCCTGGGTTACTGCAGAGTGAAAATGATCCGGGGGTTAGATTAAGCTGAAGAGTAAAATGGACAAATGTCAGTTGTGCAGGAGGTCTTACAAATCATAATGTGGTCATAAATGGGAGATAGTTTTATAATAATAAATAATTCAGTGCAGAAAGTTTCATGCAGATTTTTCAGATCTAGAATGCATGATACATGGAATGAGGAACTTAATTTTTTACCAGAGAAGAGGAAAAGCTCTGATGGAAGATGACTTTAAGTCTTCACAGACAAAAGAATCATAATGTAAAGAGAATGATCTCACAGAAACACTGGTCTCAACTTGCTGTTAAAAAGATTAGGAGTGGAGCAGGCAAAAATCTGGTGATTATCAGACATGTCCCAAGTAGTGAGACAGGTCTGAAGCCAAGGCAGAAGAGCAAGTCAGTAGGTCAGTGTTAGCAAGTACGATCAGTGAGGTATGTGGCCAGGCAGAGGTGTGACTGCAGTGCACCCTAGGCAAGGCCCTGAACTCAGATGCAGCTATTTGAGTTGAAGGATGAAGGCCTCATGTGAGGCCTCTGCCAGTTCTTTTCCCAGCGGTTTCACTGAAAATTGCAAAACTGTACTGTGTCACATTGGATCTTGAGCACTGGCAGGTGAAGCCTCTGGGGAGGCAGAGGATGAGGATTTAAAGCCCATTAGTTTGGGTCAGGGCCATGACATTGAGTTTCATCTGAAGAAAGAGTTTAATGAAGACAAATAGGTGAAGAAAGTTTAAGCATATCTGGTTTTCTTTTAAGAATGGGAACTGGATGACTTGTCCAAGGGAGCTCACAATCACATTTCCTATGTACTAGGACAAAAGTACTCATCCTTCTCATTGCCAAAATCACCACAATGAAGTGGTATTTTTTTGTATTGGTGGCTTATGTACTTTTTTAAGGTTTCCCATTTGGGGGAATCTTGGAATCTTGCTAATAGTTGCAATTGCAAGGTAGCCTGTGGTGACGTATTTTGAATGTGGTGACTCTGTTGGGGGAGTAAGCCTATCTTGAAAGAAAATCTCATCGTAGTTCTCAAATCAGACGTGCAGAATGAGTTGGTAAAGTATTTGTGGCTTAAATTGGCTTTCAGTTGCTGTTTAGAGTTAAGGATAAAAATACCTTGGCACGGAAATACAAAAGTATTCTCTCTTTCTACAGGATATGGTTTTAGTAAAACCTACATGGAAGTAAATTCTGTGTTCAGTGAAAGGTCTTTATACCTTAAATAATAGTTGGGATCTCACAGTGAGTAATAGGTTCTGTAAGTGTAATTATGCTACCATGGTTCCATTAAGGAGGAAATCAGTTAGTTCCCCCCTGGTTCATAACTTCAATTATTTCAGACACTTTTTTAGGTTGGAGTAGACTTTATTAGAGTGTGATCTCTGGGGATGTAGTATCTTCAATGCAGACAATATTCAGAAGGATCTTCCTGTCAAGGTTTTCAGCTCCTAAGTAACAGCTTTCAGGTATTTTTACCTGCACTAACTTGGAGCTTTCAGAGAGGAGGAAGTATACTCCTGGAGTTAGATTCAGTACCAAACTAAGTCCTTTTTTAGAGCATGGCAATGGTGTTTTTACTACAGAACTGTTAATATTATCACCACTTCCTTTTCCATCCCATCTGGCATGAAAATGTATGTGAAGACTGTATTAAAGGTACTGGAAGGCTTTAGTCCAAATTAGGTCTCTCTTGGCAAGTGAATGATTTGGCTGGAGAAGTGTAATTTGTTGCAGAACAATTCGAGTGACTGTCATTGGTCTCCTCTCATTTCCTGCTGTAAAAACAAAAGGATTATTAAAAAAAAAAATCTGAAGTGCAGGATGAAATAGGAATACTTCTAATCCTATACTCACGATCCCAACCTTTAGAAATTGTGCCATAACTTTAAAATAATTTGGCACGCTTTTCTTAAACGTAAAAATATCTCCATAGAGCATTTACTTTTGGAGATGGCCTACTTTGAAGGAGACCATGTTGAAATTATTGCCACATGCAAAGCAGTAAATTCAGTCTTCCATTTCCCTAGCTTCCAGTATAGTGCAAGCCTTAAGGAACTGTTTCTATAAAGTTATTACGTGAACTTTATTCTCTGCAGGTAACTTACAACCCTCTTTGAAGACGGTTAAAGCACCAGAACACTTCAAGGAGGACAGTTCAGAAGCTTCAAGTCAGGAGGAAGGTAGTTGTGTACTCAAAGGTGGTTCTTCTCTGAGAAATTTTACCACACTCAGTTCTGGAAATAATAGTTGACCAATTTCTTCATTGGCACAAAGCTGAGAGATTTGAATGAAATATGCTATGTAAATGAAGAATTTCTGTATACTTTCAGGAGTTGTCCTTAGGAAGTTGTCATAAATTCAAGGAGTGGGAGTGTTGATAGACAGCTCAGAGGCAGAAGTTCACAGCTGTGTTGAGCAACCAGGGAGATAAACTTTACAGTTTACCTCAGCCAAAATTGGTTGTAGCATTTCATGTCTTTACCTGTTCTTCAGTCATCAGGATTTGAAGTTGAGTGCAGCGTTTCAAGAGCTACACACAAGTTTGCACCGAATGTGCCAAATTAGCTTTTAGTTTTACACAGAAGGATGTTCAAGTTCTCTTATTCTTCACCTATGCTGCTTTTATACTCTGGACTGTTTGGGACTGCAACGAATATTGACAACAGTCTGAAAGCCAGTGGTTTCCAAATAGCTCCAAAAGAGAGCATGTGTTTAAATAGCCCAGTGGTTGATCAGTAATTTCATTCTGAAACAAATAACAAGGCAGTTCTGCATTGTTTTTAGTAGTGAACAACCAAAAGCTTCTGGCAGGTGGAAAGGAAGACAAATGGGACTGAAAAGTGAACATGAACCACTGGATGCTTAGACTAGTTTTCACAGAATGACACCACTCTTACCCTCTAACACATTAATAAGAAGCTTGCAATCAGTAATCCACATGTATACTTCAGACAGCTTTTTCTTACTAAAAAAAAAACCCAAACATGATCACATTCTTATTTAGAATTCAGAATACACCAAATACATTTAAAATCTATTTGAAAATTGCTCAGTTGATGTTTTCTATACAGTCCCTAAGTCTGTTCACCCGATGAAAGTAATAATGCATTCCAGAACATCTTTTTAGCAAAGTACTAATAGAAGTTTAAAAATCATGACAGTATTTTGTTTACTCCAAATCATAATTCAGAAAAAGATAATTAAATTGAGTTTTGCTGTTAGCTTATATTGTCAATTTTCTCCTACCCAATGCTGTACGTGCTGTAGAAACTGATGCCATATGGCTCTGTGCTAATGAAGTAGAAATGGAAACAAATGGTCCCATGGTACCTCCCACTATGAGAACTGGCTTATTGCTGTCTGCAGGAAAAAACAACCAGATCTTTGCAGTGGGAACAGCATAAAACTTAATGCATCTGCAACTGTCACGGAGAATAGTACTGGCAGAACTGAAACATGAGTCGAGCAGCAACGCTGTTGGAACAGCTTCAAAACTGTCATAAAATCAAAGAACAATTTAGACTTGTGTAGCGCTGAGAGGAGTTCAAGCGGAATGATAGCTAGGAGAAAGGCTAAGCTCATCAACAGTGGCAATTAAGAAAAGTTGCTTTTGTTGTAATTTAAGAGTTGCCTTTAAGGAAAGGGTATAGCATGTTTCTAAAAGTCTTGAGTCTTGTTTAAGGCAATAGCTCCTTTTATGTCAAATGTGGTTCGTGAAACTTCACTTCCACAGTGAATTTTCAGGTTCAGAATGCATCACTTCTGTGTAAGACTTGTCTTCATTCATTTTTCAGTATGTGTGATGTAGTTGTGAGAAGAATTTTAGCAGTTCAGAAACATAGAATTCTGTACTTTGAATCCTTTCTTCACTCTCCATCCTTTCCCACTGGGTGATAGTCAATCACACGTTTAGAGCTTGTAATTAAAAACAGAGGTGAGCACACATAAACAGTTGTTAGAGTTTCTATTTTGCCATTTCATTCTTCTGTGAAATGAAAGGTAAAGAGTCTTGATTATACTCATGTACAAACTGATCTGTCCTCTCATCTGTCAATTCCAGCACTGTAAATTAAGCCTATTTAATGGAGATGTCTGCTGTCAGGTGTTCTGGTAGTTGTGGAAAGCAGAATTTAGTGGATTTATCTGAAAGAGGAAACAGAAATTGCTTTTGAAATTATGCTTTGTTTTTTTTTTTTTCCCCAGATGTAATGCAACACACAGCAGTTCACAAGAAACATAATGGAAAAAGTCCTGTTGCCAAGTAGGTACTAAGATGTAATGTGACTGTGCTGCAGTTCTGAATTTCATTTGTTAGTGCTTTGAGACTTTCCTTCTAGATTAAAGCTTGCTTGTGAGATTTTTGTTTGGTTAGGGTGGAGTATGCTTTTTATTTTTTTGTTATCTGAAGAGACATTATTAATTTAATCAGTATTAGAAAAATATTTCAGAAGATCCTATTTCTGAATCTGTAGGTCCAGATCATTCTTTGCCAAATGTTGTGAATCTTCTCTACCTGAGTTGCTGGTTTGATTCATGTTATAAACATGAGTAACATGAATTGCTTTGCTGCCATCCAATGAAATCTGGACAGGTTGGAGAACTGGATGAAGGCTAACCATACAAAATTCAATAAAGACAAGTGCAGAGTCCTCCATCTGGGGAGGAATAACAGCAGGTACCAATAAAGGTTGGGGGCTGCTCTGCTGGAAAGTAGCTCTGTGGAGAAAGACCTTGGAATCCTGGTGGACAGCAAGTTCTACATGGGTCACCAATGTGCCATTGTGGCCAAGAGAGCCAATGGCATCCTGGGGTGCATCAGGAAAAATGTGTCCAGGTCTAGGGAGGTTCTTCTCCCCCTCTACTCTGCCCTGGTAAGACCACACATAGAATACTGTGTCCAGTTTTGGGCTCCCCAGTTCAAGAGAGACAGAGACCTGCTGGAGAAAGTGCACTGGAGAGCCACAAGGATGACTGGGCAGCTTGAGCATCTCCCCTACAAAGAGAGGCTGAGAGCCCTGGGGCTGTTTAGTCTGGAGAAGAGAAGACCAAGGGGGATATGATCAATGTCTACCAATATCTGAGGGGTGGGTGTCAAGTGGATGGGGCAGATCTTCTTTTGGTGGTCTGCGGCAATAAGACAGGGACCAGTGGCTGCAAACTGGAATATAGAAAGTTTCAGCTCAACACGAGGAGAAACTTCTTTAAAGTGAGGGTGACAGAGCACTGGAACAGGCTGCCCAGAGAGGTTGTGGAGTCACCTTCCCTGGAGACTTTCAAAACCTACCTGGATTCATTCCTGTGTGAACTACCCTAGGAGATCCTGCCTTGGCAGGCGAGTTGAACTGGATGATCTCTGAAGGTCCCTTCCAATCTCTAAGGTTCTGTGATTTTTCCCATGTGCATGCATCCCTATGAAAAGACACTGAAAATTCCCAGTGCTGTTGATTGTGAGATTTTCTTGAGCTTCAGAGTTGATCTTACAGGAGAAGGTAGAAGGTAGTCTATTCTTTCCCTTGATTAGTAGCAAAAGCATGCATACCTTACTGCTTTACACTTATCATAAGTGCCTGCACTTTTTGACTGTGTTAATGTAATCTATATATTCAAATTCATGCTCTCACGTGTTTTAACCAGAAACTTTGGATGTGTTTGCACAGTGTTGTGCAATACTTCAACTACATTATGAGGAAAAAATAGGATACAGATTTTATTGTGGTTTACAGTTTTGTTCTGTGGGCTTTTATCTGTAAAACGTATTTATCTCAGCCCGAGGTGTGTGTGAAATTACCTGGAATTACAATTATGAAGCAGCATTGGTTAAGGTTTACACATCTTTTAACAGAGGATTTTGATGTGAAATTTGGACAATTCAGTACATCTCTATGTAGTTTGAGCACTATTTCCTGAGATACTAGTGCTGTAACTACTGGAACTTTCATGAAGCACATCTGCTTTGGAGTGAAACAGATTTCTGCCATCATGGGAACTGAGTAGCACTTCACTTTGCTGTAACCTTCTTGAAGCAGCTTGCCAATAACCCTAAATTAAGTTAAATTTCAGTTATCAGCATAATATTATGATAAGAGTTTTAGTGTATTTTTTTTTCTCCTTTTTTTTGGTGGCATTCAGTCAGTAATGGGGCATGGGTTTGTGCAAAATTGTATAGATCCATGTGTCCCACTTTACTGTCAGAACCCTGACTGTTTTTCCACTAGGCTCTGCTGACCAGTGGTCTCAGGCCTACTAGTTAAATGTTGCTTCTGACTAGCTACTGTTAAAAGAAGCTTCAGTAGAAAGCATTACAAGGCCCAAAGTAAATGGCAAATGCAGCTCCCCTTCCCTAGCATTTCGCAGAACTCTCAATCTCAAAGGTACAAATGGTGATTATTTTGGCATTGAAACAAATAGAGCTGCAGTGTGATCTGCAAATAGCCACACACTCCTTAAATACCTTGTGAATTGTGAAATAGAGATAACAAAGTAATTCCAGCTTTGTCATTAGCAATAAAGAAGATGAATTCATTTCTATTTGGAAAATTTCCCCATGTCTGGTATGAAAAGGGCAAACAAAAAGAGACTTTGTGCACAGAAATGTCAGTGGAAACTCTTCAAGTGCTGTTTTCTACAGATTTCTGTTCTGAATTCCGTGTCAAATTATAGTAGACAAATGAAAAAGGCACTCCATTTATGTTCAGATCGTTAGTGTAACTTTACAGTACAAGAACTCCTGTAATTTAAGTCTTTTAAATCTCTTAAGAATTCCTAGGGTTTTCTGAAAGCAATGTACTGCAGTTTCCCAACGCAATGCAAGTTTGTTCACATCAGCATAACTTTTGTTTTTTTTTCCTTTCAGCAGCACTAGCAGTGCAAAATGTTCTTCACTGGATAGCCTTAACATACAGCACTCTGAACAAAATGGGGTCATGGACTGGAGAAGAAAAAGCTGTATTGTCCAGCAGCACCCAGAGCACTGTACAAACCTCCTCGACCAGGTGTGTTCTGGTTTTTTTCTTCAGAGCAATAAAGGGAGGCTGAGGGGAGATCTCGTTGCTGATTGCAGCTACGTGAAAGAATGTTGTGGAGTGGTTGGTGCTGGTATTTTTTCAGAGGCAATTAGTGATAGAACAAGAGGGTTTGACCACAAGCTGCCACTGGGTAGGTTCAGACTGGACATTAGGAAAATTTTTTTCCCAGCAAGAGTGGTCAGGCATTGGAATGGGCTGCCCAGGGAGGTGGTGGAGTTACCAAACCTTACCTTGATTAGAGAAACCATTGTAGTTGCTTACCATAGTCTTAAAACTGCTGTTTTGTTTGAGAACTTGTAAATAAAATATTCCAGTAGGATACAAGCAATCAGAAAAATCTAATCTTCATTTCTGATCAGACAGTTTGTTGTTACTGTAACATGTTGTCATGAGATAGAATTTCAGCAAGTGAGGAATTCCCCTGTTACTGCAAGAACTAGAAAAACTAGAAGCTGTATGAACAATAGAACCATACTATAGTGCAGTAGATGCAACAGGTTAAACATTCTATTTTCTTACCTGCATTATCCACCGAACTTAAGTATTTGTTGAAAAAAGCTAATAGCAAGATGCATGTTCACTGTTTGTGAGCTTTATGTCTCTTTAGTGCCCAATTTTCGTGTAGGATTAGTTGAGAATAATGATTAATTATAAACGAAACCATTTACTGAGACTGAGAGAAGGAAGATTGCTTACTGCCTACCTCAGAAAAACCTTCAGTGTTAGAATTGTTCAGTATTGCTGTTACTCTGTTACATGCAGAATGTGGCTTTTGATTATTTTGTGGGAAATAGCAGGCCAAACAAAGACAATTTCCTTATTTCTCAAAGCAGGGTAAGGAATTGAGATTTGCTGGACTGCATCAATGCCAATGGTATCCTGCCCTGTATCAGGAGTAGTGTGGCCAGCAGGACCAGGGAAGTCATTTTGCCCCTGTGCTCAGCGCTGATTAGGCCACGCCTTAAGTCCTGTGTTTGGTTCTGGGCCCCTGAGTTTAAGAACGATGTTGAGATGCTTGGACAGGTCCAGAGAAGAGTACCATGGCTGCTGAGGTGCCTGGAGCACAGCCTTACGAGGAGAGGCTGAGGGAGCTGGGGTTGTTCAGCCCAGAGAAGAAGAGACTTAGTGCTCTCTACAACTACTTGAAGGGTCAGTCTCTTCTCCCAGGCAACTGGTGACAGAACAAGAGGACACAGTCTCAAGCTGCACCAGGGCAAGTTTAGCCTGGATGTTAAGATGTTCTTCACAGAAAGAACGGTTGGTCACTGGAATGAGCTACACTGTATAAGTAGTTGTTTATATGGTTGCAGCACCTGTGTTGAGTGCACTAACCACAAACTCACAGACCTAGGCTAGAAGAGGCTTTTCATTATACAAATTCTGTTTAACTGGTTTGTGTCTTGGTATTTTCTGTCTAGCATACAGCAGAAAAACGAAGTCTGTCTACAGTAAACAAGAAGAAAGGAAAACCACAGCTGGAAAAGTAGGTTTCCAATGTAATGAATAATCCAGGAGTGAAGTTTATTGCATTCACTGGTAAACAGTGTAACAGTCAGTTAGGTGCTTTGCTTTGCTGTTGTGAAACAGGACTGTGTCAATGATGTGAAGCCAGTCTAAGTAAAAATCCTTATTTTATCTTCTGAAATGACTTGAAAAATAGAAAAATTGTGTGCATTGATTTCTCAGCATTTATCAAAAAGAGGAAGGAGCAGAAGCAGATTCTTAACCTGTACTGAATTGCTTTTTTTCCCTTTATTTGAAAGTTAAAAGGTGTAAAGTGGCCTTCAAGTACCTGAAGAAAAAAAAAGCAGAGAAGGGACTTTGTAATGACAGGGTGAGAGGGAATGGATTGAAGTTTGAGGAGGTTATATATATAGACTAGATATTAGGAAGAAATTCTTTGTAGTACAGGTGGTGAGACATTGGAACAGGTTGCCCGGGGAGGTTGCGAATGCTCCCTCTCTGGAAGGTATTTAAGGCCAAGTTGGATTAGCCCTTGAAGAACCTGTCCTAGTGGAAGGTGTCCTTGCCCATGGCAGGGGGGTTGGAACTGGATAATCTTCAAAGTCCCTTCCAACCTAAACCATTCTGTGGATCTATGAAAGTTGTCCAGAAACTACAGAAAATTAAGCATTACAGAGTGGGTGGTAACTTGCTGGCATGTTTTATTTTAGGAAGTGGAAACATTTCCACCTTAGCTAAGGCTCTGCCTCTTTCCAAGTTGTTTTTTTTAATGGTTTTGTTACTCTATATACAGAAGCTAGAGAGTAGCTGTCTTGCATAGCTTTCAAAGATGTTGCTCCAGGTGTTTTTTTTCGTGATTTTTCTCTTTTTTTAGACCTTTAATCATAGTGTTTAGTAACACTGCTTGCAGTTTAATTCCCATTATATTGCACCAACAGCCTTTACCTCCTTGCAATTATCTGCATTTCTTCTTTCGTCTACTAAATACACATTGCTGCCCTGGAGTCACTGCCTGCCTTTACAGTGGCATTTGGTGTGCCTTTATGGCTGGTTATTTGTGTCCATGCATTTGGGGAAAAGAAACCCAAACAAACAACACAACAAAACTATGGAAATTACTTAAACAGGGAGAAAACGAAGAAAACTGAGTGCCGATTGAGTAACAGGACTAACGGAGTTAGAGTTGCGGCGTCACAGCACATCCATACAGGAACAGCAAAAGGTAAGGTGCTTTTTTCCAAAGTTGTTTATAAGAAATAGCCTTGCCAGCTTTACTGATTTATTCATTGTTGTGCAGTAAAAGGAAATCACAAGCCTGAAATCTGTTTTGGTGCAAGTCAGCATGTTGGCTGTGTAGTCTGTGCTTTGACTCGCTGTGCAGAATGTGCTAGTCAGTCATCTATGCAACTGTTTAGGGTGGCTCTCTTTTCATGTGTGACTGGAAAAATACTAGTAAAGTCTCCATAAATTGTGTTCTGTGGAGTAGCAGTGGCAGAAATGGTTACTATTGAGCTACTTCTATATGAAATTGAGTAGTCTGAGTGTGTGGAGGTTCAACATCTTGTCCTTAGTGTTCTCTTTGCAGCTCACTAATTTCTTCAGCTGATGTAGAGCAGCCCTTGAGGAACCTCTATAAATTCCCTCTGGGGCAAACCATTGAGGAACTAGTGTGTAAAGCTAAACGAGTGACTGCTGAGCTGCAATGCAAAACTCTGCGTGCTGCTCTAACAGGGTTTTGGAGTGTGGGTAGTCCAGCAACATCTAGTGTCTAGAGGCCAAAGCCTGTCTGCGTCAGTCAGTTTTAAGACAAAGTTATGTTAGTGTTCCTCTAGTAAATTGAGTCTCCTGACTTTGTTCTGTTATCTATTGACTTTCCCATCTTGTTTTCTAAGCTCACTGTATCAATTGTGGCCTTGCCTCTCTTGTTTCTTATGACAAAGCTGACACAGAGAATTGCTTTTTTCTACACCACCTGATTGGCCTAAGTGTTGAAAAGACTTCTAAAAAGTGTCTTGTCATGCTCTTGCTTCTATCTGGGATACAGTGTTAAATTTCCATTCTTTCTTCTCAACCTTTGAGACTTCCAGGCAGACCCTATTCTGAATTATCCTCACGTGTTTTGTGGGCAATTTTTGTTACCTTCTGCAAACAATATTGGACTACAGCTTTCAGAATTCAGTTAACAAACAGCTAAACCAAGACAATTATAGAAAGCTATAGTTAAAGGCTGTACAAGCAGACAGCATCCTCCAGAGGACAGCTTTGCTGTGTACACTTCTGATTAATTGCTGTTCTTGTTGGCAGAACAAACTGAATTTTTATGAAGTGAGAGTAACTTGAAGAGGTGGTGCAATTTTGTGTGATGCAGTGAGAAGTTAAGTAGGGAATGCTTTGCCATACGAGTTTTGTCTGCTCCCTACCCACTGCTCTGCAGACGTGAAACTGCTTGGTGCTGATACTGTTGGCTAGTTAAGGCCACTTCAAGGAGAAACTGGAACCCACAGAGGCTGGAAGCAATTAAGTTCTGCTTGGAGATGAATTTCCTACCTGTTCATTAGAATACAAACATCAAAATGTCTTCTGAAATACCTTATTTGGAGACAAAAAATTCATGCTGTAGTTTAAATCTGCCTAAGTTTGCATATTCGGGGTGTGATTTTAAATGCTCTGTTTTGAGTCAGTAACTCTCAACTTGCATCGTGGTTTTTTCCTTTTTTTTCCTCCTATTTTTAGCTTTTCTGAGACATGAGTGAATGACACTTAAACCTTTGACTGCTTGTGATAAGATCTTTAGACTCTTGCTTTCAGTGATGTGAGGTTGACACTGTTGCTCCACATTAACTATTCAAAGGAGTTGTTAAAACAGTTGGACCAACTACAGATGTAATTCAAGAAATTATTTCTAGAATTGAAGCAGGGAGGCCCATGAAAATGATCAGGGGGTTGGAACACCTCTGCTGTGAGGGCAGGCCAAGAAAGTAGTGGTTGTTCAGCCTGGACAGGAGGAGGCAGCTCTGGAGAGACCTAATAGCAGCCTTCCAGGGGGCCTACATGAAGGATGGAGAGAGACTGTTTATGAAGACCTGTAGTGACAGGACGAGGGGCAATGGCTTCAAACTAGAGAAGAGCAGATTTAGTTTGGGTGTTAGGAACAGACTCTTTACTACGAGGATGGTGGAACACTGGAATGGGTGGTTGAGGCTCCATCCCTGGAGATATTCAAGGTGAGGCTCACGAGGGCTCTGGGCAACCTGATCTATTTGAGGATGTCCCTGCTGACTGCAGTGGAGTTTGGACTAGATGACCTTTGGGGATCCCTTCTGACCCAGACCATTGTATGATTTAAGACAGCTTTCTGATAGCTTATCTCAACGTGCTAAGTTTGCATTAGCAATAATAACCAAATTAATAATTTATCAATAAAATAATACTTTATTGCAATGAGTAAAATAAATAATAGTGTTCTCATTTTTCTCAAAGAGCTTTGCCAACTGAGCTTTTGGAGATTGGAATTTCCTTGAAGTTAGTGTCCGGCACACATTTTGAGGATGCCATCTGCCTTGCTCCATCACCTCTCAGGCTGAACTTGAAAGCCAGAGCACACCAGCTACCTAACTCAACAGGAGCTAAACTCACCTGGAAAACTGATTTCATCAAATGAGTTTCCCATGATCCCATTCAGAAAAACAATTTTACATGTTTATAGTTCACCTCTTTTCTTGAAAGAGGTTTTATTGGTGCAGTTTTCTTCAAGGCTGTTGTGAAAATGCTAATTGTAATTACTTTGATTTTGCCCACTGAGTTAGCTTCCTGCCCTTGCTGGTGTGAGTAATGCATCAGCACTACTGCACTACATAATTTATTAAGGGCAATCATTCCTTACTCTGCATAAACATCAATTTTTAGTGTCACCTTCTTAAACACCAAGGATTCAGTCATTGCTATTCAAGGACAAGACCTGTTCTGAATGCTGGGAGTGGGAATGCTAGGAATAGAGGGGACAGATGCAATTAAGGAGGAACAAACTAAAGTGAACTATCATGAGATATGGGCAGACCAAGCTAACCTTACTTCTGTGTACTAAGATTAAAAATGACAATTCTTGTTTTCAGATCTGAATTTGGACACTGGATCTGGTCACGATACATGTGGAGAAACATCATCTGAAAGTTACAGTTCTCCTTCTAGTCCACGACATGATGGGAGGGAAAGCTTTGATAGTGAAGAAGAAAAAGACCGAGGTTGTACTGATGGAGAGTGTGCATGAACAGCTTTATTCCTAGATTAATCTTGTATTCATTTTAATTAGCTGCTTTTATTTTTTAATCAGCCACAGAGTGTGTTTTGCTTTGTGAGGTTTATGACTGGAGGGTTTGAAGACTTCTAGCAGGACTTAGATGACTTCATCCATGTAGTAGTATTCTGACCTCTGGCATAGTGCTCCTGAGAAATTTCAGCAGTACAGAATGGGAAAATCTTTGGCATAAAGGGAACTAGTTTGATATTGGATCATGTGGCATGTCTGAGAAGCTCTTCTTTCTGTGTTGAGAGTTTCATTTGCCGCTCCTTCCCAATCTGAGGAAGCTCTGTAATGTCTTCCTAGGGGACTGGAGGGAACATTGTAGGAGGAGAGGCTAAGGGAGCTGGGGTTCTTCAGCCTGGAGGAGACTTACAGGGGACCTTCCTAAAGGGAAGTTGCAGTCAGGTGGGGTCAGGCTCTTCTTCCAGGCAGCTTGTGACAGGACAAGAGGGTATGGTCTGAAGCTGCATCAGGGGAGGTTTAGGTTGGATATTAGGAAGCACTTCCTCACAGAAAGGGTGATAAGGCACTGGAATGGACTGCCCAGGGAAGTGGTGGAGTCACCATCCCTGGAAGTGTTTAAGAAAAGACTGGATGTGGCACTTGGTGACATAGTTTAGCTGATGTCATGGTGTTAGGTCATAGGCTGGACCTGGTGATCTCAGAGGTATTTTCCAGCCTCAGTGATTCTGTGATGCTGTGATTCCTAGGCAGATGCAAATTCCTAATTTAGTCTGTGTTCCACTCTCCACGTTTGCAAATGTACATGAGTCAAAGACAGTAGCTAGTTGGGCAGTTCGATATAGGCAAGTGATGGAGATTGACCCAGCTTGATTTGGAAGAGTGAAAATAATTTCCAAGTTATAATTGAGGAATGCATAACTGTTGGTTGTGTCGTCAAACTTGGAAGGTTTTATGTGGATAAACGAGTGCAGGGCATGAGACTGTGTTGTTTCAGCCTTGTTCCTCTGACTGACAAATGCTTTTGTCTCCACAGACACAGACAGCAATTCCGAGGACTCTGGGAATCAAAACACAACCAGGTTTACAGGCTACAGTGCTGTCAGTTCATCCAATATAAACAAATCCTCTGCTCAGATCCCTTCAGTGAATAATGAAAATGGAAGCCTTTCAGAAGATCCTTTGAATGCAAAGTTTCAACATATATCCTTCATGCCTGCCTTACACTGTGTGATGCACAACGCTGCCCAAAAGCCTGAAGCAGTTGTCCCACCACCCATCTCTGCAGATGGTAAAGCAATGGGAATGCTTGTTACCACCCCTGTTGCTGTCTCACCAGTGAGAGAGTCTGCAAATTCACCTCCCGGTGGAATGGGCCCGGTGACCTCTGGTGAACCTGAGAAACGCCTTGAGCTGATGGCTTCCCCTTTGCCAGTCCCATCCACTTTCCTTCCACATTCTGTCCAGCCTGGTAGCCCTGCTTTGCATTTGGCAATACACAGATTGAAAATGCCCTCTCCACAGGGATCATCAGAAAGTTGCACAGTTAATGGACCACAGCAGCCGACAGGAAACTTAAGTATTGGATCACCAAATACTGCCTTTATCCCAGTCCACAATCCAGGTAGTTTCCCAGGATCCCCAGTTCCTACTACAGATCCCATCACAAAACCTGCATCCCAGGTGGTAGGACTGAATCAAATGGTGCCTCATATTGAGGGAAACCCAGGAGCAATCCCTCAGCCTACCAATCTGAAGGTAGTTCTTCCAGCAGCTGGTCTCTCCACAGCAGCGCCGCCACCTCCACCAGCCTCATACACTTTGCCAGGCAGTCCTCATGCTACCAGTGTGTTGCCCAACCAGAATACAAACGTGCTAAACACTGTAGCAACTTCCTCACCACCTCAGTCAGCTGGTTTAGGTGTTGGTCAGGTCCAGTCCACTGTTCCTCCTGCAATACCTACACATACACCAGGTCCCGCCCCTAGCCCGAGCCCCGCTTTAACACACAGCACTGCACAGAGCGACAGCACATCCTACATAAATGCTGTTGGAAATAATAACACTAACGGGACAATGTTACCTCCGCAGCAGTTGGGCTCTGGTCCTTGTGGCTCTTGCGGACGTAGATGTAGCTGTGGGACCAATGGAAGCCTTCAAATTAATAGCTATTTTTATCATAACCCACTTCATGGACAAGTCTACAGAGTTCCATCTTTCTTCACTCTGCCGTCACTTTGCAATGGCAGCTACCTCAATCAAGCACATCAAAGCAATGGAACACAACTTCCTTTCTTCCTGCCTCAGTCTCCATATGCAAATGGGCTTATGCATGACCCAGTGATGGGGAGCCAAGCCAACTATGGTATGCAGCAGATGGCAGGATTTGGGAGGTTCTATCCCGTATATCCAGCACCTAACGTAGTTGCCAACACAAATGGGTCGGGACCCAAGAAGAATGGGAACGTTTCGTGTTACAATTGTGGTGTAAGTGGACACTATGCGCAGGACTGTAAGCAGTCATCCATGGAGGCCAGTCAACAAGGTAATCACGATAGCTCCCAGCGGACTTGCTTTTGATTTTAGCAGCTTCTCTTTACCTTTCTGAATGTGCTGTTTCTGGTGTTGCAGAAAGGTTGTGCGTGCGTGTGTATGTTTTGTGTAAATGGTTGTGCAGTAGTGACCCGCTCTAAACCTGCTAAAACCTTACCTCTGCCTGAAAATTTTGTAGAACAGTGCAAGGGAATGGGGTTCACAGCTGGAAGTTGCAAATAGGTATGATTTAGAGCTGGAAAGTCAAACTTCTGTCAGTCTTTAAATTGTCATTCTTTTTTCACTGGTGTGCTCTTGGCATTTCATTGAGACTTGCATGTTGTTTCAAGTTTTCCATTCCTGTTTAGTGTTGTTTTGGAGAGAATTCATTGGCAAAAAGTGAAAGATAACAATTCCTGTCTATGATTTGAACTCAGATTCTTAAAACCTGTGAGAGAATTTAACCAACGGACTGGCCACTTGGTAATTTAACTTTTCCAAAGCTAAGCTTAGCACAATCAGACATCCTTCTGTACCCCATTATGTAATACATTAATGAAAGATGCTTTAACTTTGTCAGATAAGATGCAGCAAAAAGGCAGAAAACAATTGGAAGTGAAAAATGAAGGAATGGTTCTAAGTCTTATAAGCCATTTCTCTGTCTATCCAGAAGAATGGGGAAACCAGTGTTTGTATAGAGTATGAACCATTCTAGATGCTTGGCCTGTGCCCATTCTGACTTTACATATTTGGTTGGGCTGGAACAGGAAAGATGAACATTGATGGAGGTCTTTTTCCTTTCCATTTTTCCAGTAAGGGTAACGTCCTTCCTATACCTACAGTCTAGATCCTTTTTTTTTGAAATGACCATTTTTAGCAAGGAGATAAAATAAAATGGTATAAAATCTTAGGACCTACTTTTAAAGAACTGGAAGATGGTAGTGGCTTTTGAAGAGCATGTCCATATTGAATACCTTGTAGTGGTTTTGTAATCCATTTTAATTGTGAGCAGTGACTTAGTAGTTCTCTTTCCTGTTTTAGGCACTTACAGACTGAGATACGCACCTCCCCCTCCCCCTTCCAATGATACCTTGGATTCTGCAGACTGAAACAAGTAAACATTGCCTACTTAAACTGAAGCTTGGGAAACTGGGGGAAGGTGTGTGTGTGTGGGAGGGGGGTGGGTTGGTCTTGTGTTTTGGGACATTCCCGGTTTTGTATTCTTTTGGAATTTTTTTCATTGTTTTTGCACCTCTTTTCCATACAAAAGAAGAAAGCTGAGTCCCTGGTTTCCTCCTGGTTCTACAAACCGCTTGGTTAATGCATGTAATCCAAACGTACAGCCAAACAATCAGAGCGAGCATCCCAGCCATGCTTTTGCACTGAAGACTTGAGACATGTGCAATGTTTACTACATTTTTTTAAAAATAGGAAGTCCTCTCACCTCTGACATCACTGCTGGAGCAGCCATATGGTGAAAGAAGAAGCTTGGTTACGTTCCCCACCACAATCTTCTCCCCTCCCTGTTCTCCTTATGCTGCTGTTTTCTTTTCCTTTCCCTGTTTGTCCACGTGGATTCATTGGACTTGCTCGACTGTTTAGCAGTTCACACAGACCCTGCCCGTACTCTAAATTAACGCTTGTGAGTTGAGGGGAGATGTCCAAACATCCTAGTAGCAGAGTCTAAAGGAACACAAAACCACTGTTTGTCTACTCCCAACTGGTAAAAATCCATACACACCGCTCTTGAGAGTCCCAGATAAAGGAAAATCCATAGAGCAGGAAGGGGCTGAAACTATGTGGACTGGAACAGATTTAGAAAAAGGAACAAGCTTAAATCAACAGTTTTTTTGCCTCCATTGTAGCTTTTTGGCCTGTATGTTCAACAACAAAGGTGGAAAAAAAAACCCTGGTATGAGTGTTGTACTCAGTGTGTTTGCATTTGTACTGAAAGTTGGCGGCATTTTTTTTTCCCTTTTTTAAAGCTATTCTCCATCGTGTCAATACAGTACGAACGTTGAGTGATTTCCCCCCCCCCCCCCCCCCCCCCCCCCCCCCCCCACNCCCCCCCGCCCCAAACTCTTACAGTGTTGCATTGTGCTTAGAATGTAAATGTTTGGGTTTTGTTTTTTTTTTCCTTTCAAACTGAACAAAAGCTATGGTTTTCTACAAAACAAAAAAAAAATAGCCAGGTATTAGTATTAGAACCTGTCTACCAAATAGCAAAGTCACTATTTTATAACGATTTACCTGCGTAAGTACGGTATAATGTGAAAGACTGAACTGAGTGTTAAGATGGTATTAATCATGTCAGTATCATGAGTAAGTAAGTTTTAATGCTGCTGTATTTTTTTATTTTCTTTTTAAAAGCCAATATATGTACTAAATTGCTTCCAGGTAATATTTGATTTCCTAAAGTGCACTGAGGTTATCTGGAAGATGAGTGTATTTTTTGACTGCTGCATTCAACACCGATGAACAACTACCACTATATATCCATAGGGTTTGGCATTCCTCACAGTTCATGGCAGAAGTGTTTTGGGGTTTTGGTTTTTGTTTTATTTTCTTCCCCTTAAAATCCAACCTGGTGTTCCAGTAGAGAGATGAAATAAAAATCAGTGTTTGGTTGAGCCATCTAATAAATTGCTAAAGAAACAAAAAACTTAAAGGACAAAAAAAAAAAAAGCTTGATTACTACATTTCTTCATAGGTAGCATTTATATTTATAGCACCAGTGTACATTTTGAAGCTTTTCTTGGGCTGGGGAGGAGGTGTGGGGGGAAATGGAGAGGGAGGTAGATGAAAGCTTTAATTTAAAAAAAAACAAAAAACAAAAAAACAAAAACAACAAAAAAAAACCAGGAAAAAAGTTTAAGTAGTAAATGAAAATTATTTTGATTAAAATTTTTATTTGATCTAGGTATTTTTGGACCACTTGAAATGAATGAACTGCGTTTGAGTTGAAGTGAGGGTGTTAAACCACCAATGGATTTGTATTGTGAATTACCTGCCAGTTGTACTTTATGGAACTTATTTTATGATTTAAAATACTGTACTGTAAATAGGAGGTATGTTACCTTCTCTTTATTTGTATGTTTACCATATACTTTGATATTTGAAATGTACTGGAAAGGTCACTTATATTTCTAGAAGAGATTGGATTTTATGCAACCTTTTTCCTTGAATTAACAGCAATAAAAAAAAAAAGGTCCCTGTGTGCAAGTACTGTGCTTTATAATGCTGTCCTTTGTCACTGAGAACAGCCAATTAAGTGTGGTGCTTTGCCTCTGAGTATAGTGATGGGATCATGGAAGATTTTGGCATTTTGGCAAGCTACCATTTTAGTTGGAATCTCAGTTCTAAGACAAAGGTGAGACTGAGGGGGCAACCTTATCGTGCTCTACAACTACCTGAAGGGAAGTTGTAGTAAGGTGGGGAGTCAGGCTCTTCTCTCAGGCAACTTTTGACAAGAGGGCATGGCCTGAAGCTGCACCAGGGGAGGTTTAGGTTGGATGTTAGGAAGCACTTTCTCACGGAAAGGGTGATTAGGCACTGGAATGGACTGCCCAGGCAGGTGGTGGGAGTCGCTGTCCCTGGAGGTGTCTAAGGAAAGATTGGATGTGGCACTTAGTGACGTGGTCTAGTCGATGTAGTGGTGTTAGGTCATAGGCTGGACTTGATCTCAGAGGTCTATTCCAGCCTCAATAATTCTGTGATTCTGTTTGATGTAAGGGCAGTCAGGTACTTGAAGTCAGGTTACTGTATGGATTTAAATTCCTTTTAGTGGATAGATCTCGTGGCAGGAGGATCACCTTGTGTGATAGACCCAGGACCCTGACCTAAGTTCTTTCAGAAACAGTAAAGCCTGTGTTACATTCTGATGATTCCTGGATTTGGCCTAAAACACAGTTTAAACATGTTTGTTTTGTTCTGTTTTTTTCTCTGCAGTGCAAATAATGTGGGTGCTAGTCATGTAGGGACATCTTCTATCTGCTAAAACACGTGGAAGGACAACAGGAATTGCTGGGAGTAGGCAAGAGGCTTAAAAATGTGCATATTACAGCAGAAAGGTCTGGTATGAATGTAGTACCCAAATATGCTCAGGTAACCATAGAATGGCTTGAGGTGGAAAAGGACCTTGGAGATCATCTACTCCAACATCCCTGCCATGGACAGGGATGCTTCTCAACTGGACTCATCCAACCTGGCCTTGAACATCTCCAGGGAGGAGGCAGCCACAACCTCCCTGGGCAGCATATTCCCGAATCCACTCTCATGCTGAAGAACATTTTCCTAAGATCCAGTCTAAACCTACTCCTCCTTCAGCTTAAAATCATTGTCCTGTCTCTGGACACCCTTATGGAAAGTCCCTCACCAGTCGTTTCTGTAGCATCCTTTCAGGTATCCTAATATTCAGAAAGTGAAGGGCACTATTTATCACCTTATTTTGCTGTACAGATAGTGCTTGTAATTACTTCTGCTTAGCAGAGCTGAGGACCACAGGCCATGTTGGAACCTTATCACAGGTTATTCCCCAGAACAACCTATCTCCTGAGAAACCAACAAACATGAGATGTGACATCTTAAGCCAATGAACCCAACCTCTTGAGGCAGCAACCATCATAGTGGTGGGGCAGTTGAACCAAAGTGTCATGCAGGCATCATCATCCAGCTTCCATTTCTGCAAGTGTCTTGTGTTCTCTCCCTGGACTGTGTCCACTTCTCCACAGAGTTTGTGAATTCCTGGATGACTCAGAAAATGCAATCTGCTCCTTACAGCGCCATCTGAGCTGCTGATGCTGCAAGGAACCCTACTAATTGGATTGGATTTGATCCCGATTGGATCTGTCAAAAAAACTAACAAATTTAAAGTTGCTGGGGAGGGCACAGCAAACAGTATAAAATGTCTCATTCCTCTGATGCTTTATTATGCTAGAGACCTAAAAGCAGTAATAACTTGCAGTCCACTTTGCATCACTGCTGTCTGGATGATCAGGTTCAGCTACAACCGCAGTTCAAGGAAGAGATTATCTTTTGCACCAAGTACCTTGGCAAGCAGTTGAATGCCTTAAAGACAAAGGAGAAAATCCCAGTAGCTGGTTGGCTTGAGCCAGCTACCCAAGATGTCCAGTAGTGACTCCTGAATACTGTGCTGTTACTGCAGATGGATACATACGGGTGATGCAAATCATTTGGTTCCTAGCACTGGAATGAAAAATTAATGATGAGGAGAGCATGGACTGGTGAGTTGGGAGCATAAGGGGATGCAATAATGCACACTACTTACGAGTGAACAGATGGCCTCATTTTCCCAGCTAAGTGATCTTACTGTGGCAGTGAGGGCCTAATGTCTGGAGCCTAACTTGGCCAGTATTACATAATAGGTGAAGGAACAGAGGGCAAACATGTTATGCCAAGGTAGATGGAAAGTAAAAGGTGTGGAAGAGTACACAGAGAACTGTAAAATTCCAGCAAGTGCTGAGCTACTGAAGTTGTAAAGATGAAAGCACTGTCAAAACTTGCTTCAGTTTTTCTTACAGAAGCTCCTAGAAGCAGCTGAGCTGGGCTTTTTGCAGCTACTGCCTTAGAATAAGGTTGCATAAGCTCTGTGCACATAAAAGCAGCTTTGGGCAACAGTGCTTTTGACTCAGGATGGGTAGCAACTATGGCTGCTAGAATTAGGCACAGTATATACAAAGAATCTGTGTACTTCATTTGTTCTTGCGAAGAGGAAGAAGAGGTGTCCTAAAGGACTAGCCCTGAGTTTATGCTAGGGCTCAGGTGCTGTCTTAGTTACACAAACACACTTCAGCTACTAACCTGTAGTCCTGTGCATTTCAAACAAGGGAGGAAGGAAAAGCACATCGCAAAGTGTCATCACGTGCATCTGCACATGACTGTGGCATACCTCTTGCTAACTAGAATAAACAGGGTTCTAGTTCTGATCAAACTTTTGAGCAAACAGCAGCAAACAGGTGTGTTCCTGAATCTAAGCTTTACATTGAAGAAAAATCAAGATCAAATATAAGAGCAGCTGTATTTGGTCAGGCCAAAAGCCCACTTAGGCTTCCCCCACTGTCTCCGGCAATCATTGGTAGTGGCCATTTCAGAAATGCTTTCAATACAGAAAGGAGAAAATGTGGAACTTCCTGTAAATGTGTTGCCTAACAGAATGAAACGAGTCTCTGAAACTCATCTTCACAATAGGTGGCAGCATAAATCTGCCAGTGAAATACAGGGGAACTTCAGAGGTAGCACATAAGATGCTTCACTTTAATTTGGGTTTAGCATATTTGTGCCATCTAACTATTCTTACCTGGGCGATTTCTTTGACTTGTGGTTTTGTAATGTTAGTTTATGTAGAGTTTCTCATGTTTATATATTTTCTCTCATGAAATTGTCTCAAACCCAACTGTGCTAAATGCATATCTGAGGTATTAACTACCTAGAGCAAAAAAGGCTCAGTTCTCATAGTGAACATAAACACCCAGACAACTGCAGCCCAATGTGAAAGCTGTGTCTTAAGAAGTAATGAGCATTAAAATCATAGGGTCACAGAAACGATCAGGTTGGAAAAGACTCAAGATCACCAAGTCCAACTGACATCCCTGCTCTACAAGGTGCACCCTAAACTATATCCCCAAGCAGCACATCTAAATGACTTTTAAACACATCTGGGGCTGGGAACTCCACCACCTTCCTGAGCAGCCTGTTCCAGTGCCTGAGTACTCTGAGACAAAATGTTTCCTAATGTTCAGACTAAACCTACCCAGTCATAGCTTGAAAGCTTTCCTCGTGTGAATACAAGGATCTGGAGTGGCCTTGGAGACATTCAGGGTCAAACTTAATGGGACCCCGAGCAACCTCATCTACTTAAAGATGTCCCTGCTTGCTTCAGGGGTGTTGGACAAGATGACCTTTGAGGGTCCTTTCCAAACCGATTCTGTGATTATCAGACATGTAATAGAGGCTATGGGGACTTCCAGCATTCTACATAAGGTTTTTTTATGTTGAGCTGGAACATCTTACGTTGTTCACAGCTCTTATGGCTACAGAGAGTTGGCAGCTAGCAGACACACCTTTTAGAGTGCTGCTTTCCTTTGATTAGTTTTCCATTTTTAATTTGCTTACCTTTTCTTCATATGGCTTGCGCCCTGGTTAGCTTTTTTAAGTCTCTTTTACATGCATGGTAGAAACATGCACTTGATGGAAGGCCATTTGAAATGCCTTAATCCATGGTAGGCAAATTCCCAAACAGTAATATTGGAGACTTGCTAATCCAAAATAACTTGTGCAAGGGGTTGCCTGTTTCAGTATGCTGGTACCTGCCATTGCAAAGGCAGCTAATTATGAGCTGGGACTTAACATTGCACTTTGAAAACATCTCATTTTTCCTCCTTTCTAAGGATATCTCATTTCTGGTGTGTCTTCAGGTGGAGGATGCAAAAAATGATATGTTAATTTAGAGTTAGGCAGGAAAATAAATGTGCTTGGCTACTCCACAATTTTAAGTGCAGTGCCTAAAGGCTGTCATGCCTCCAGCACCAATGGAGAGAGCAGCTACCCCAAGAGGTGCTGTAGCTGTCACTTTGTCTATGCCAAAGCTGTTTATTGAAATTGCTAGAGACTTTAGAAAAGTGTTTGCTTAAATTTTCTTCTTGACCCTGGATGAGAACGCTGCAATGCTTTTATTGCTTTCTTGCCAGCAGGTTCCTAATGCCAGTGCCTGCATGGAACAACCAGAGGAATGGTGCTGTGCTTCTCCAATGCTTAGCACAGACCTGGCAGATTTGCAGAAGCAGGACAGTTAATCTTCTGATCAGCACTTCGCCTTCTGGCTAAGGACAAGGAGACTGCTGCCCAAACCTGGCAGAGGAAGAGGAGACTGAAGTTCAGTTTCTCCTTTTTTTCAGACACCTGAGTGACCTATGTTGTCAGGTGCACCAACAGCCCCATTCTTTGTGGCAACGATAACAGAAGCAGGAGGTGTTCAGCAGCTGGAAAACTAATTGACGTCAGCAGTGACTATCCTGTTGCTTACAGGTTACATTTCAGGTAGTGGTCTGACCTGGCCTCCATACCCTCAGAACACCTCAGATCACGTAGGGCAGGGGAGTGCCACCTCCTGGCTAGTGGCAGGTAGCGTGCACTGCAGCTTAAGTACTCCTCAAGCAGATTTTGATTTGTGCATGGGTAAGGGTATGTAACATGCTGCACACAAGGGCAGAGGAGTGGGCGCCATGGCGGGCCCAGGACTGCTCAGTGGTGGCCTATGCTACGCTTCTGGACTTTGATAATTTCTGCTTTTTCTTTCATTTTAAAAGCAAAAACCTTCCTTGCCAGCAAGAGTTGGGGTGGAGTAGATCAAGGCAGCCCAACAGCACCAATGATGTGTGCAGCCAGAGTGTGGGCACCAAGAAAGTTTAGTCACCTATTTGGGTCCTTGTTTCTTTTTTACCTTTCCCAAAACCTTGGCTAATGCCTTAAAGTTTGATC
This sequence comes from Tricholaema leucomelas, assembly GCA_013400475.1. NCBI lineage: Eukaryota > Metazoa > Chordata > Aves > Piciformes > Lybiidae > Tricholaema lacrymosa > Tricholaema leucomelas. The sequence goes on from WAAF01018281.1 coordinate 1,753,196, forward strand.
TTTCAGCTGTTCAGTGCACATCCTTAACCAGTTCTAGAACATTTCCATATTCAGAAGACTTCTGGCCTTCAGGCTTACTCAGAGAGGGGGAAGGTCTTCCTTTCCCATTATGCACCGTCCTTCATTCTTTACTTTTCAGCCTTTGTTTGGAAATGTATCTAGTTCCTTTTGAACATTTTAAACCTTTTTACTTCCATGATGGGTGTGGGTAACCTATTCCATAGGCTTGCTTCCCTTTGGTCAGCAAGCTCATCCCATCTCAGCCACCCAGAGGGGACATATGCCAGGCTCCTCCTGTTGCCACTTGAAAGCTGGGAAGTGCCCTTAGTTCTTTAATAAGTAAATCTAATGTTGCCTCTTAACGCCTTTGAGCAGTACACAGCTTTGTTTTGCTCTCCTTAGGTGTCTGCCTATCTATGCCAGGACTGTTTTTACAGCTGGCTGTGTCTTTGATACATGGAATCATGAGAGTTTAAATGCAGGAGAAGGAAAGATGGAAGGGGAGTCACCGCAGCTGTCTGTGCCATGCCCAACTGGGAAGCTGTGCTTCACTGACCTGCTGCACAGAGCACCAGGAGGGTGTTTTTTAAATAAAGGACAATGTAAAAACAAGCCAAAGCTACTGCAAAAATGAATAGCTGGCATCATCAGAGCCTTGGGAGCATTAATAGGCCTTAATGAGCTTGCCTAGCCTCCCATGAGGTTTCTACTCACCCTGTCTTGGGCCCAGCAGCCCTGGTTCAGCTGAGCTGAGGACTTTGTTGCTTGCTGGTGCAATGCTCTCCTCGTGCCTCATCCAGGCTAAGTGATGGACAGGTCTTCTCAGGTGGGTCTCAGACCCATGTTGTAGGTTTCCCTCACTCCTGCTGCTCCTACCCTGACTGACTGGGTGAACTCAAACTGCACTATCACTGCACCCAGTCTGGAGTTGTCAATGGACTGTTCAGAAGGGACAGATGAGAAAGGAGGCATGGAGGGATTGGAGGAAATGAACAGAGGGTGAGGAACTGTCCCCGAAGAACTGCCATGAATATATCAAAAGTTTATGGATAAGAATCAGAAACAAAAGCAACAAAAGGAACCTTATGATTGGCACCTACTACAGGCCACCTGATCATGGGGACCCACTGATGAAACCTTCCTTCTCCAGCTAGAGGAGGCTTCATGCTTGCAGACTCTTGTCCTGCTGATGGACTTCAACTAACCGAACATCTGCTGGAAAAAACATCATGGCAAGCTGTAGGCAACCAAGGAGACTCCTATAGTGCCTCAATGAGAACTTCCTGAGCCAGATAATAGTCAGCCTACCCAAGGGAATGCAATATTGGAACTGATGGTCACAAATCCACATGAACTCGTCAGTGATGTCAAGCCTGGGCTGCTGCGATCATGTACTGGTGGAGTTTACAGTCCTAAAAGATAAGGGACAGGCAAGGAGCAGAACCAGGACTCTTAGTTTTAGGCAGGCAGACTTCCAGCTCCATAGGGAGTTAGTCAGTAGGACCCTATGGGAAAAGATCCACAAGGACAGGGAGCAGAGCAGAGCTGTCAGATCTTTAAGGAAGTTATCCTAAGAGCACAAGACCTCTCAATCCCTATAAGAAATGAGGCAAAGGAGGGAAGAGAGTGGCGTGACTGAATAGAGACCTGCTGGTCAAGATAAAGAGCAAGAAGACTGCACAGACAGAGGCAGCAGGGACAGGTAACCTGGAAAGAGTATAGGAACACTACCCATTTGTGTAGAGATGAGGTCAAGAAGGTGAAGGCACAGCTAGAGCTGAACCTGGCGAGGGATGCAAAGTATAACAAAAAGGACTAATATAGGCACATCAACTAGCAAAAAAAGGTTAAAGAAAGCGTTTCTCCTCTGACGAGTGAGAATGGAGAGCTGGTGTCAACAGATGAGAAGAAGGTACTCAGTGACATTTTCACAGAGGTGATGGACCACTAGGTGCAGACCAGCAGGGTAAAGTCCCTCCCACTGTATGGGAATATCAAGCTCAGGACCACCTGAAGGAGCTGAACATGCATAAATCTATGGGACCTGATGAGATGCATCCCAAAGTTCTGAAGGAATTGGCTGATGCAGTTGCAAGGCCACTCTCTGTGATATTTGCAAAGTCCTGGCAGTCAGGTGAAGTCTCTGGAGACCGGAAGAAGGGAACCATTACACCCATTGTTAAAAAGGGCAAAAAAGAGAACCCTGGAAATTACTGACCTGGCAGCCTCATCTCTGTACCTAAGAAGATCATGGAACAGACCTCTGTGGAAGCCATACCATAACATATGGAGAATGAGGTGATTCAAGATAGCCAGCGCAGCTTCACCAAGGGCAAGTCCTGCATGACCAGCCTAGTGGCTTTCTCCAATGGTGTAACTACATCAGTGGATGAGGAAAGACCAATAGATGTCATCGATCTGGACTTCTGTAAAGCCTTTGACACAGCCCCCACAACATCCTTCTCTCTGAGGTGGAGACATGCAGATGTGATGGGTGGACTGTCCAGTGGATAAGGAATTGGTTGGATGATCACATCCAAAGGTAGTAGTCAATAGCTTGATGTCTAGATGGTGATAACTGGTGTCCCTCAGGGAGCTGTATTGGGACCAAAGATGTTCAGTATCTTCATCAAGGATACAGATGGGGAGATTGAGTGCACCCTCAGCAATTTTGCAGATGATACCAAGCTGAGTGGTGCAGTTGATAAGACTGAAGGATGGGATGCCATCCAGAGTGACCTGGACAGGCTGGAGAGGTGGGTTGAGAATATCATGAGGTTCAGTAATTCAGAGTGCAAAGTCCTGCACCTAGATCAGGACAAGCCTCAATACAGGCTTGGATGATGAAATTGAGAGCAGCTGTGCAGAATAGGACTTGGGTACTGGTGGACAAGAAGCTTGACATGAGCCTACAATATGCACTTGCAATCCAGAAGACAAATTGCATCCTGCACTGTATCAGGTTAGCAGGTTGAAAGTGACTGTGCCACTCTGCTCTGGTGAGACTTCACCTGGAGTACTGTGTCCTGCTGTGGGGCCCCAAAACAAGAGAGATGTGAACCGGCTGGACTGGGTCCAGAGGAGTGCCACAAAGATGATCAGAGGGCTGCAGCACCTCTCCTGTGAAGACAAGTTGAAAGAATGGGAGATGTTCAGCCTGGAGAAGAGAAGGCTCTGGTGAGACCTTATAACTACATTTCAGTACCTGAAGGGGACCTACAGGAAGGCTGGGGAATGACTATTTTGAAGGGCTTGTAGTCATAGGACAAGGGGCAGTGGTTTGAAACTGGAGCAAGGTAGATTTAGGTTAGCCATAAGGAAGTTCTTCATGATGACAGTGGTGAAATACTGGAACAGATTGCTCAGTTGTGTGGTTGAGGCCCCATTCCTGGAGACATTCAAGATCAGACTCCATGTGGCTCTGGGCTTCCTGATCTAGTTGGAGGTGTCCCTGCTCACTGCAGGAGTGACGGACAAGATGACCTTTGAGGGTCCCTTCCAACCTGCTGCAGTCTGTGAATCTGTGCCTAGCTGCTGGGCCTGCTGGAGGGCTGTGTGGTGGCTGGTTCACCTTTTGTTCTCCTGCAGCTCCCTGGAAAGCATGGTCTGGTGTCTTGCAAAGCTCATCTCTGCCATCTTCCATGAAGTCACTGCTGCAGCATACTGTCTGAAAACCCCTACCAGGTAGGTAAATGGGCTTCTTCTTACTGGTTTGGTATCAACTATGGGCCAAATGACAGTGAGTGCCAAACAGAGATAGAGGTCATCCAGTTTTCATAAGACACCATTTTAAAGTGCTTGATAATTGCAGCAAAACTGAAGAGCAAAACACAGCTGGGGAGAGTGCAGAAGAGATGGAACTCGTCATATTCCAGCTATTAAGAGTCCATAAATATTATTTAAGGCTGGTTTGGGTTGAAATTCAACCCCAGGTACTCTTAATTTCTGTCATACACCAAATGGACAGCCAAAGCAACACAGTGCTGTCTGAGCCAGCCACATGTCTCCAGTGAAATAAACAGAGCTTTGCAGCTACATTTTAATGCCAGGGTTTTTGCAGCAGCATGGAAGCCATTAAACTCTGTGGTTACAGATTTCACTGTTCATTCTAAACCTATTAAAATAAGGTGTGGCATAGTGCACCTGAGGCAGCAGGGACAGGTGAAAGAGGGAAGATTTTCCTCCTGACCACCACTGCCTTATCAGAGAAAAAAGATGCTTCTCTGATTTGCAGATAGCATAGTCTTAGGGGGAAAAAAAATCATTCGCCAATGCTTGCCAGCACTTGGGAGTCTAAAATGTCACTTTTCCCCCTGAGACAACGAACAGCAATAATCCTGTGGTGCTGCCTCGCAATTGTGAATACAAATGCATTTCAGTGAGTTGGTTTATTGCCTGAGATGTTTCACACCTGTGGGCTGCTTTCACCCAATCTAGGACTTTGCCTGTTGTTTTTCTGTTAAGAGGAGCTCCAACCAGGCTCTTACAGGTGAGGTGTTCAGATAGCACCTGGGAGGAGCAATTTGGCCTCAGCTGGACACAATTATCCAAATGAAAAACAAGGCTCTTGATCCATAGATCTCATTTCCATTCAGCTGCCACTGTTTGGGTCTTCTCTCATTTTTGGCCTCAAACCCTACTGCACTACCATCTCCCATGTTCTTCCTCCTGCCTGTCTGCTTCCAGTGCGGCAATGAGGTGCCACAAGATTTCTGCTTCTAGGTCTGCTAGACAATACTTTCATTCCTCTGTTTTTGTTGTGGTTTCCTTCTGTTTCATGGCCTTGTGAATGTTGTACTTTGCTGTTTGTCTGCCTCAGTACATCCACAGAGATGTTGCTCCACCTGGGTTTTTATTTCATTGGCTGTAAGTAATTTCTCAGAGCTATCTTTTAGTTCATATTCTTATTCTGTGTGGTTTAACTCAGCATCGTGTTATGTTAGAATTATGTTTTGGCTTGAAGAGTTTAAAAAGTTCATAATATGTTATTTGGGACATAATTTTTTTTGTGAGCCTTGCGTGCTCATGCATGGTGAGCATCAGTTACAGTGAGGTGATGAGGCCTGCCCATGTCTGGAGCACAGGACACTGGACACAAGCATAGGTTTGGTTTCTGACCCTCACAGAAAAAAATCAGATTCAGGTGAGGTGGTCATTTTGGTAGTCACCAGAACTAAACAGGTGGCAGGAGGATGGCTGACTTCTGGGCTAGCGTGGCATGAGGTGCATTCAGCATTCTGCTGCTGCCCAGCAAACCAAAGCAGAGCTGAACTAGCCTGTGTTACAACCCAAGGGAAATGAGAGGCTTAGACACCAGTAGTGGTGGAAATTTCATCCAGCACAGCAGGCAGATCTCAGGGGCTCTGCAGTGCCCTTGTCCTGCTTCCTCTGCCTGGACACTAGCTGTTTCTCCTCTCCAAGATGTATGGAGCATCTCTTGGAGCAAAGGACCTCTGAAGCCACCATCAGTGTGGGAGGGAGTCTAGGTTTTCCCCTCTTGACAGGCTTATCACTCTGTTCCATTAAAAACAAACCCAACAACTTGGCTTTTGAGAAGCACTCTGAGCCTATCTTCCTTTCCTTTAAAGTCTCATCTTTGCACTGAAGTGATAGCTGAAAACAGGACAGCAGTAAAAACTTCCAGATGAATGTATGTGGACAAATCACAAGCTACGAAATACATTTCACTCTTGCTCTGCCCTGCCCTCGGGGCAGGTATCTATTGCATCTCTCACTGCCAGGCTCAGCACCTCCTAGGGAACTCCTGTGAGGTGGGAATGTATCTTCACCTTCTGCCTGGACCCAGCCAGTGTTGCAGGTCCTGCCTGTGTCAGTTCTCCAGGACTGTTTTTCAGCTAGTGGCCTCGCTCCCATCACCGGTACATCCAAGTGCCCTCCGTAAGCATGCAAGCCAAAATGTGTGGGACATCCCTTTTCCAGATTCATCATGGTAATTCCCTCACGAGCTGCTGTTTTCTCCTCTCCCACTTGTAGGATCTGTTAACATTGTAGATGGGGAGCTTGATTCAGCAGCCCACTCATAGATGTCCGGCATTGTCTGAGAAACCCTGACACGACCCAGCAGGCCTACAGCTACCTCTCCAGATAATCTTGAGGCCTACTGAGGCTGAGTGTGGGAGGGAAGGTTTTGGCCTGGTGGCTGAGGTCTAGTGAGGCCTGGTAGGCCTAGGGCTGAGGTTGATTCTGTGTATATATATCCTTTTGTGCTTTTATACCTTTGGTACTTTTGTGTTACTTCTGTAAATTGTATTTTCCATTGAAGCTCCGATTCTGTGTGAGTGTTTTTATTTACTCCTTTGGGATAAAATAGCTTCTGTCCTTGTGCTCTGGGCAGCTTATGGCTCAAAGCAGGACACTCTTTATCTCTGTATTGCTGCCACAAGTAGCTGTGGATGGTGTGAGTGGCAGTGAGACACCCAGGTGCAAACAGCCGAAGAAGGCTCTTGCTGCACGGCCTTCACGTGGGAGCAATGGGCAAAATGAATAATTATCAACTGATACAAAGCCATTGTCATTTTTTTGTCAGTTCTCCCCCTCTGTTGTGCTAGCTACAAGTGGGATTGCATCCAAAGGGAGCCATGCCTCCTGGGGTCTGATAGCCCAGCTTGGCACCAGTGCTTCCAGTGGGACTTGTTTTTCCCTCGGGTGCTACACAGCTGCCCTTCTCTTTCTCTTCCTTTTCCCTTTGCTTTGAACATGTCTCTTGAGTAGATGCACAGTCATGTGCCTTAATTCCTGTCCCACAAGCTGCAAGTATCCAGCTGTGGGGATGTATTGTGGTGTGGGGCTACAATATTTAGAAGCATCCTCAGAACTGTTACACAGATAATTTTTAAGTACTCAGATACTTACTTTCATCATTCCATGAGACACAGAGATGCTGTCATCCTCTGATTGTAAACTGCAATACAAAGCTAAAGGCATAGATCTTGTTACCTGCAGGCAGCTGGTATTAGGAGCCCAGGGCTGCATCCATGCTCCTAATTAGGCTTGTTCTATGCCTGCGGGGTGAAGTGCACAGTGCCACTCTGGCCCAAGGTGCATGCCCCCATGCTGCCTATTGGGCACCTGCCCATGTTGTCTTTGGGGCTGCTGCCCAAGAGGATATAACTGGATTCCAAGGGGGTCATGTTTTGGCATGTTCTAGAGTGGACTCTGGTCCTCTGTCTATCTCCTGGACTTGTGTGGGCACATCCCTGCATCCTCAGTGTAGTCAGGCAAGTAGGAAAGTCAAAGACAGAAAAGAGGAGAATGAGGGTACCCGAGTTAGATGCCAAATGTGAGTTTAAGAAAAAGCATGAATCCTGTCTTTCAGAGGTGTGGTGGGGAAAGCCCAGTAAGTTTTTCTGTAAGCAATTAGGAAAACATCCTGAATTGGTAGCCCTTATCCTTACGGTAGATTTCAACTTCCCAGTCACCAACAGCAAATATTATACTGCTGTGACAAGCAGGTCTTGGAAATTCACGTACTGAGCCAGGTATGCCCCCCTAGACCTGCCATTTGTGAATAAAGCAGGACTCAGGGGGATGTGATGGTAGATGGCTGTCTTGGCCACAGTGGTCATTTAAGAGTGGACTTCAACTTTTTCAGTGTAAGGAGAAAAAAGTACACCAGAGTTTCTATCTTGGCTTCAGGAGAGCAAACTTTAATCTCTTCAATGAGCTGTTTAGCAGAGTACCTTGGAAATCTGCATTTGACAGCTTAGAAGTCCATGAGTGATGGTCAGTATTGTAAGAACCACCTTTTAGAAGCACAGGACAGGCAGTTCCACTGTGGTGTAATTCCCCATTGCATAAACCATCTGAAAAGTAGAGGGAGTAAGCAGGGATGGAGGCTGCATGGAGCTTTTTTGGCCAGAAATAGAGGTCAGAGTTAGCCCTTGCTGTGTACAGCCTTTCTGAACAGGGAAATGAGTACAACAGTAATTGACTTATTTCTGTACTGCCCCCTGTCTGCCTCACAGAGGGGTTTTAGTGCTTTTACTCATGGCAATTGCTCCTCCAAGTCCTAGATTGGCAATTGTGTGAGTAGGGGCCTTAAGCTTTCATTTGCTTCTATTCAAGGTCCCTTCACCAGTGTAACACTGCAGCTGCCCGTGCTGCTTCCTTGGCTGTGTGTGGTCCTTCTGCCGTATCCTGAGGTTTTTTATTTTTGGTTATCAGAATGGAGCTGTGGAATAATTGCTCTTTCACTTTCCTCTTAAATAGACCACGCTGCTCATCTACATAAATGTTCTTTTCATGCATCTTGTCACTCTGCCTTACAGGCTTCCTTGGAGGGGAAAAAAAACCACCAACAACCCACTTTATTTTTTTTAAAGATGCCTTTTCTTCCTTGTGAATTGCCCTTGCTCTGTATGACAGCCAGCAACTGGCCCCAAAAGCTGAATACTAAGCAGCTTTGCCAAGGTACAATTCAGCTATACTAGTTCCTGTATATCCAAGGCTCTTCTAGAAGACTTTGAAGGCAGGAGGTCTGAAACTGGGGAGGAAGGGCCACCTTGGCAGCTCCACCCTGCTGAAGCACTTGACCTAAAGCCAGAGACAGGTTTTAGCCACTGCTGTGCAAATTCTGGATGCAAGTCAGTCTTCTCCAGGATGAAAGCTTTTGCTGTCTAGCTATTCAAAGGGAAACATCCCAAGGCTGAAATCTGATGCAGAATTCTGCTCCACAGGTTGGCCATGTACCTCAAACCTGCAAAAGGAGAGGGAGTGAGACAGCCCTGGTGGAAACTGTCCATAATGACCCTGCCCAGCTCCTTCTGTCTACTGAGAAGTAAATGTGATTATTTCAAACGTGATTTGGCCACAGATAATGCAAAGCTCTGTCTCTGCCATGAAGCATAGCACTAAGGGGTTTTATCTCCTTGCTTAAGTACTTGTCTGCAGAGATCACAAAACTGATCATGTCTAATAGTGTTTACACAACCTGATTATTTGTCAGGATAAAAGCCAGCTCAGCCTTCAATGATGATTAGTTTTTATTGTAATGTTCTCTCAATGCACAAAGGTCACAGTGAAGAAAATGCATGGGGAAGACTGCACCATGCTGGGCTGAAGCCTCTATCCTTCCCGCAAAGCCAAGATGGATCTTGTTACACACACACATAAAAAAGGCCAAGATGGATCACAGTGGAAAACAAAGCACTTGGAAGAGAGAGAGTGCAGACGGGAACTGCACCCATGCCTGGAGGGATGAAGAAAGTGAGATGCAAAAAGCTGCTTGGCTCACCTTGCATGACTCTGCCTATTCAGAAGAAAAAAGGAGTGCCATGAAAGCCTGATCTGACATCACTGCCGCAGGCCGTGCCTTGCTTTGCAGGCGCCGAGGTAAGGGCAAGCACAGGTTTTGCATTTTAAAGTGAAGAGGAACACTGGGGCTTAGGAGACATCCTGAGGCTCCAGTCTAAGACTGCAACCTCTACTATCGCTCACAGCACACCATAGACTTCTGTTCCAGACTGCCCTAGCTCCATTATAGAGATAATTAGGTTGCTTCTCTCAGTAAACGGTCATTCAGTGTTCTCCTGCCTCTGACAGTTAGAAACCAGATCAGAAGAGAGGAGCAGCCACATGGGGTCAGCTGAAGGATTCTTCTAAGTATTACATGCCTGGCATGTATTTAAACAGGAAAATGTAAGAGCAGTTAAAATATAGCCAAAGCAACCAAATTATCAGACTCCCTGGAAGAAAATGCGGAATGGAGCGAAGCTGGAGATGGGTAGGGTCAGGCTGGCCGTGAGGAGGACATTGTTAAGCATGAGTGGTGAAAGCCTGGAATGGGTTGCCCAGGGAGGTGGCTGAGGCCCCATCCCTGGAGGTGTTTAAGGCCAGGCTGGATGAGGCCCTGGCCAGCCTGATCTAGGGTAGGGTGTCCCTGGGCATGGCAGGAGGGCTGGAACTAGATGGTCCTTGTGGTCCCTTCCAACCCTGACTGATTCTATGATTCTAAAACAGCTAGTACTTGTGAGGCCACATGTCAGTGTACCATGTCCAGCTGTAGGGTCTAAGAGATCATGCCTTATGGCAGTATCAGAAAACTGATGCTCCAGGTATGCAGGTGATCAAGATCCACAATTGAGCTCAGCTCCTGGGTCTCCTTTCTGTAGTGGCCCTCTTTTCCAGAGGGTGGCACCAACAGCTACGTGTGGGTGTTTCAAGTACCAGCTGGTGTTGGTTGGAGCCTTGCTCCTGTAACTCCAAAATCTGGCCAAACCTCCTAGGGTTTGGTGCCCAGATAGTGTCTCTCCATCTCCACACCGGGGACAAAATCTAAACTCCTAGCGTCAGGAATATAGGCTGAGCAATTGCAAACCAAGACAGCAGGTCCAAAAGGAAGGGATTCCTTCCCCACTGCCACCTGCAGAAGTACCATTGCACTGAACTCACTGCTCTTTGAACTCAATAGCACGGTGCTTGATTAAAACAGCTACAAACTCCACACAGTCCTTTCTGTGGTGCTTTACATCTGATGAAAACTATATTTCAAACAACGACAACAGAGGCAGACTTGGAGACCCAAAGCATGAGCAAGCCTACTGACCTAAGTATGAATATTGTTCTTTTTGCTCTGTCCTCTAATGCTTTACTGCAGAGGGTGGCACTTAGTACCTGAAGGACCATTGTTCTCACTTGGGAATCCTTCATGACCTGAGGGAAAAAATAAATAATAAGTTTTAAACATTCAGCTACTTCATATCTCCTCTGTATCGGCAGCTCTGCAGAGCAGGCTTAGGGTTCTTTTGTGTAATGATTAAAAAAAACCAACCAAAGAAATTAAAAACTGCAGTGTAGCATTCCCTGTAGGGAATTAAGTTTCATTTTAAAACTTTAAACAAACACGGAAATCTTAGCATAAGCTCCTTGAAGATTAAGCACTCTGGCATGAACTTAGGAAGAAAGAGCATAAAGCTGAGCCTTGAGAGGCTTTAGGATTATTGTCTTCTCTCCTCCTGTGCAACCTGCGGTATGACCATCTATTTCGTTTAGGACAGGTCTTCCGAGCTAACTTCTACTTACCAATTTCAGTGGGAGCTGAGAACTGAAATCTCAGATTACCTGATTGCTTGGTTTTCCCTCTTTCATTTCTGCTTGCTCATTTTGAGCAAGAGCTCTGGGATGAAGATTGGTCCCTAAGAGTTTGTAAAATGGTGAGGCACCGAGAGCAGCCTCTCGGGTGTCCAGACCCCGCTGGCTGCTCCCTGGCGGGCCGCGGACCCCCGACCTCACCAGAATGGCGGCGGCCCCGCGCCTTCCGCGGCGGACTGAGCAGAGAGGCGCCGCTGCTGTCTCGGCCGCAGCGGCGCTCATCTTCTTGTCTCAGATCCGGGGCCGCTTGCTGCCGATGCTGCGCGGAGAAGAACCCGCTCGGGAAGGTGTTTTGGAAGGCGCTGCGGGAGGCCGAGCCGGGCCGACGGCCGCTCGCCCGCCGCCTTGCTGCGCACTCGGCGGCTCGCTGCCGGCTGGCGTTAGCAGGCCGGAGGCTCGCACTGCCGCCAAAGGCCACGGCGAAGGTGCCGCTCGTTTCGCCCTGCGGCCCGGGGCAGCGCTGCTCACCCCTCCGCGCCTTTGTACGGCAGCGCCCAACTTGCTCCCTTCTCAGATGAAGTGCCCGTACCTCTGCTGAGCCCGGGTACAAAGGTTTGCCGGTGCGTGGCAGGAAGGAGTTTCTCTTCTTTGGTGTGATAAATGAAAACAACACAGAGTTTGTGAATCCCGGGTGGAAAAATTTGGGAGTGGAAAGCAGAGCTGACCCAGGAGTTGCAGAGTTGATAGACAAATTGTGTTTGCTTTCGCAAGCCTCATTTTGGGCAGGAGATGTGCAGGGCTTGGGTACACTGGAGTAAAGGCTTGACATCTTTCCTGTGTGTGAACTGACAGTTACCAACCCAACAGAAACACAGAATCAAGGTGGTCGTGGACCTGCTTCAGCTTCTGATTACCTTTTCCTCATGCTTTGCAGTTAAAGAGAGGATCGTTTCCTGTTTGCCCAAATAAGCAAGTGATGTTTGAAGTGCGCATCAGGATGCAGCAGGGCAAGGAGAGGTATGTGTGGTGTACAAATATGCTCATGCTCGCAATACAGCTTTAGTTGCACAGCGTATCACAGTTGTATCACAGGTGGAGGTGATGGCAAATAATGCTGGGTAACAACACAAGGTTATTCCAGAGTTACACAAGAGTCGAAGCCTGTACTGTCAAGAAACTCCTACTAATTCATTTTGGGTAATGAAGCAGGCCCCAGACAGTGGAAACTTTGGGCATTACATACACCACCCTTCCCCCTCAAAACTGTCCCAACATAGATGATGACATTTTAATTTGTTTTGCATCAATATCACAGAAGGTTAGGGGCTGAAAGGGATCTCGAAAGCTCATCCAGTCCAAACCTCCTGCCAGAGCAGGATCACCTGTACCAGATTACACAGGAATGCATCCAGGCAGGTCTTGAGTATCTCCAGAGAGGGAGACTCCACACCCTCCCTGGGCAGCCTGTTCCAGTGTTTTGTCACCCTCACAGGGAAGAAAAATCTCCTCATATATCCATGGAAATTCCTATGCCTCAGCTTCCACCCATTGCCCCTTGTTGTGTCATTGGGCATCACTGAGCAGAGCCTGGTTCCAGCCTCTTGGCACTCACCCTTTACATAGTTACAAACATGAATGAAGTCACCTCTCAGTGTCCTCCAACCCAAAGAGCCCCAGTGCCCTCAGTCCCTTCTCATAAGGAAGATATTCTTCTCCCTTAATCATTTTTGTGGCTCTGCACTGGACTTTTTCAAACAATTCCCCGTCCTTCTTGAACTGAATGGCTCAGAACTGGCTTAATGTGCTTGGCATAATTGAGGGAACAAAGATAATATTTCTGAACTAGTACTTAATGTCTGCTAGAGTGGGAAATGTAAGGTATCAAATGGTCTTTCAGAGAAGGCCCATTTGTGAGAAATAGGGAAGAAATATAAAAGCAGCAACAAAATCCCAGCTGAGTGCATCAGATGATGGTGACACATCCACAAAGCACACTTTTGCATGTGGTCACAGTGAAGTCTAAACTTCCTTCTTTGAATAGCCAGGGGAAACAATCCGTGTCAAACCTGGCTTCCTCTTACAGAAAGAGGGAGATTTTATAAGTGCCTGGTGAGCTTTGGCTTGGAATCCTTTTCCTATTGCTTCTAGAAAAATCCTGCTGTAAACCCCTTGCAGTTGCAGCAGCTTGGTTATTTCTGGGAGACAGATGAAGTTACCATCTTCTGATGGTACAACCATCTCCAGGCAGAGACACCTAGATTCATCTGGGAGCCCCACAATGCCAGACTAGGAGAACTGAAGACTTTGCATAACACACATTGCAAATGCCACAGTCAGTGTTGGCAGCCTCTCGCCCTGCTGCAGAAACTCCCCTGCAAGGCAGTGCTGGTGGTAAATATAGATTTGGCTATATAGCAAAAAGCCCACACACACCTAAAAAACCAAGGTAGGGTTACTATAGAGACCCAAGTTACTGACTACTTCAGAAAAAAACCCAAATATTAAATTGTTTTTGCCATCCATAGGAAGCCAGGGACAGCTTGGCACCAGAGTCAGCTTGGAACAGTGACCAAGAAATAGGCCAGCACTCCCCAGTGAAGGCTTCAGCCCTCAGATTTCCTGGTAAGGAGGTTCATGAAGATGGGGAAGTCTACTGTTAGGATGCAAGATTTATTTGCCCCTGGAGCTGTAGTATGAGATGTGTGCAGATGTTGTTAATTGAAAATGCATGTCAGGATTTATGCATTACCACAGCAAAAAACAAAAGTCAGAAGTCCATCACAGCATTTACAGTGTACCAGTCCACATTTGCAGTTTGCCTCAGGCAGGCCAAATTCCCATTAATACTTGAGTTCAGCCAGAGATAAGATTCTTGTTTTCATTTTTGTCCCTTTTTTGCTTTGAGCTGGTTCACCACTTTTTTTTCATCCCCACACACCGGATCTATGTAAATTTCTGGCCAAACAAAACCAGTGACTGTGTGAGCAGATACCCAGAGGAACGCAGGCAGTGGGAAGCAGTGCTCCTTCTACAAAGAGGTTATACAGCTGCATGTATTACAACTGGGATAGAGAGGTAGAAAACCACTTTCAGACAGAGTTTGTTGCATGGGTACACTGTACAAAGCCACAAAAATGATTAAAGGAGTGGAACATCTTCTTTATGAGGAGAGGCTGAGGGAGCTGGGGCTCTTTAGCTTGGAGGAGATTGAGGGGGATTCATGTTTATAACTATATAAAGGATGAGTGCCAAGAGAGGGAGCCAGGCTCTGCTTGGTGATGTGCAAGGACAGGATAAGGGGCAATGGGTGGAGGTTGAGGCATAGGAAGTTCCATGGAAACATGAGGAGGATTTTTTTTCCCTATGAAGGTGACAGAGCACTGGAACAGGCTGCCATGGGAGGTTTGTGGAGTCTCCCTTTCTGGAGATACTCAAGACCTGCCTGGATGCATTCCTGTGTGATCTGCTCTAGGTGACCCTGCTCTGCAAGGGGATTGGAATAGAGGATCAAAGGTCCTTTCCAGCCCCTAACATTTTGTGACTCTGTATGTGGAAGAAGGTAAAATATCTCATGTTATAATTTCTTGTCTCACACATTTTCTTCATCTCAAACCCTAAATGACCTGGATGAAAAGTGCCTGTGCTTTCCTCACCCACGATTAAGAAAGAAACAAGTTTACGTGGTGCATGTTTGTTTGTGGCCAAGGCAGGACTCGTGCTCCCTAGTCTGCCCCATAAAATTACTCCTAATAGGGCTAATTGGTGTTTTGCACCTGGGCTCTTGGCGAGCAATAAAATGCCATCAGAAGGTATGCCTGCATGCTACCATGAAAAGGCCAGCCTGCTTCTGCATGCGTCATGATATTGTTGTTATAATGGAAAAGAACTAGCTGTAAACAAATTATATGGCTTGATACAGCCCTTTAATGAGTTCAGCTGCATACTTACTGGTAGGTAAAAGGTGAAACAACAGCGCTAGACAAGTAGCTTCTGGACGCATTACAAGTGATTTGCAAGTGCAAGCATCCCAGTTTTGCAATCTTACTCATCTTTATTTCCTTCAAGCCCTGTGCCTTCTTGCCAGTGTCAATGTGCTCTGGCTTCTTTTTTGAGAAGGTTTGCCTTTAGTCAGCAATCTTGCTCTAGCTATGCTTGTGCAAGTGTCCATCAAAGCTTAACTCTATTCATTCTTACAGCCTGGAGTAAAAGAGGAAAAGTCAAGTCTTTTATGGACAGGGATTAATATTTTTTTTTTCCTTAATTTTGCCCTTTTTAATTACTAGGTGGAGAAATTTGGGTTTGGCCTAAAGGTGCTACTTTTGTTATGTGTTTTGCAAATGCCTGAAGCCATTGGTCTAAGATTCACCAGGCAGTTTTGCAAATCAGAGCATGCTTCTGAGCCTGTGCCTCGCCTCCTGTCCTGCTGCCACATGCTTTTATAATCTCCTCTATGCATAGGGAACAGCCTAGCAGACAACTGCAAGGACAAGGATTATCATCAACAGAAATGAAAGCAAAAGGCTGCACTCAGTGAGTAACTCTAGTGCAAGACCCTGCAAGTTTGAGCTGTGAGAGACAAAAGCTGTGCAGGTTTCTGGCAGACAGTTCAGTGAGGGGGGGAACAAGGGCAGGAAGATAAAGTGTGGGAGTTGCTGGGAGGTCCAGCCTCGATCACAGGATTTTAGTGGTTGGAAGGGAGCTCCATAGATCATCGAGTCCAACTCCCCTGCCACAGCAGAACTGTAGAATCTAGTGCAGGTCACACGGGAACACATCCAGATAGGTCTTGAAAGTCTCCAGAGAAGGAGATTCCATAACCTCTCTGGGCAGCCTGTTCTAATGCTCTGTGACCCTTACAGTAAAGAAGTTCCTTCTCATGTTGAGGTGGAGCTTCCTGTGCTATAGTTTACATCTACTGCCCCTTGTCCTGTCACAGGGCACAACTGAGCAGAGCCTGTCCCCTGCCTCTTGACCCCCAGCCCTCAGATATTTATAAACATCGATTAGATCCCCTCTAAGTCTTCTTTTCACCAGGCCAAAAAGCCCCAGGTCCCTCAGCCTCTCCTCACAGGGCAGCCCCTTAATCATCTTCATAGCCCTTCCTTGGACTCTTGCTGTAAAGAAAGAGGAATCCACATGCCAGCAAGCAGATATCAAGTAAAACAGTACACTTTGGATACTGATGGAGAAGAAGGCTGGTAGTGGAAAGTTGCACGACTTCAGACAGTTGGTTTGTCCTAAGTCCATGTATCTATGGATTCAGGATAGGCACAGATCTCTACATTATAATGCAGCCCAGCACAAGAAGGCACCTTCCCAGTCTGTTGTGGCCATCACAAGGACCTCAGTGCAGAGGAGTGACAAGCCCTGAAAGCACTGTGTCTTGCTGGGGGTGGCATGACAAAACACGGTGTGACACAATGACCACTGGTTTCACCTCCCTGGGAATCTGAAGCACCTTTGAATGGATAATCAGTTTCCTGGCTTTTATAGGATATTTCCTTAACATGTTTCCTTGTGCTTCCGGGGAAAAAACACCCAACACAAAACAAACCCAACCGAAGCTAACCCTGTGGCACTTGCAGCTTATTTCAGTTAGACTTGCTCAGATGATCTTGCCAATGGGTGTGATGGATTGGGTGTTACCTGCCTCACCCCCCACCCCTTAAGAAAATCACCCAGACTAGACTTAGCAGCTGGAAATTAAAGAATGAAGCTTTACATTTACAGCTTAGCACAACATACAAGCAGATATTTACAATCTATACAGCTATAGACAGAAATACGCAAGTTAAAAAGTAATACAGAAACACAACAGCCCTCCCAGAAACCAGAGTCCCCAGGAGGGGCTCCCAGCTACCCTTCCATCTTCTTTCCACCCCTCCACCTTATCCCAGACTTTGCCTTATGTTCAGGGTGAGTTTGGAGAATCGGACAGGAGGGTTAGGAAGCAGACAGATTAGTTAGGCAGCAAGTTAGAGAGAGAAGTGCATGCAGCCAGAGCCAGAGAGCGCAACTCTGTTATCTATGTTTGTGTTCTTGTTTTTATACATCTCAGCAAGCCTATAAGTGAAGTAGGCATCACCATTGTTTTCTTTTCACAGCCTATAATCTAGTTCCTCTCACTAAAATATCCCAGCTAGGCTCAAACTAGCACAATGGGAAATACTGGATTCTTCCAGAGCAGTATCTGCTATGGGGAAAAAATAGAAGGGTCATGGAGCGCTGGAACAGGCTGCCCAGAGAGCTTGTGGAGTCTTCTTCTCTGGAGACTTTGAAGACCCATCTGGATGTGTTCCTGTGAAACCTGAGCTAGATTCTATGGTCCTGCTTTGTCAGGGGTTGGACTTGATGATCTATAGAGTTCCCTTCCAACCCCTAATGTCCTGTGATCCTGTGACTAATAAGGCTGGAATAAGAGACAGCACAAAGACCTGTGAATAATCATACCATGTGAATAATAAGGCTGGAATAAGAGGAAGCACAAAGACCATTTTTCAATAAGATCTTACACACATTTACCTGCAACAGCAGCATATGCACCAACGCACAGGACACAGGCAGGGTGAGTGGGGGTGAACTAACAGGTTTCTGCCTTGAATTGGGAGTGAAAGCCTCTTTGAGAGCTGCCTTTGCTGTTTGGGGAAAGCCAGGCACACACACTGTGCAAAATGTAGGTCAGCACCACCTCTAAATTGTGAGGCACTCTGCAGAAACTTGCATGATGGACTAATCAAATGGCACAAAGCAAAACCATATCAAGATGCCACTGGCCTCTATTTGCATCGCTTATTAAATATTTGATGAATGCTAACTGCCTAACCTATTTTACCCCCTTTTGCTTACCACAGCATTGGGCTGGCTTCTCCATTTTCCTTAATTATTGATGCATTTTGAGGAAGACAGTGTCCCATGACAAAGCAATGGTCTTGCATGTGGGGAATGGAAAAAAAAAAAAAAAAAGAGATGCAGAAAACAAATGTAAAACAAAAACAGCCCTAAGAGGAGGAATGCAATATGTGAGCAAAGGAAAATACGATTTGAGTGGCAGGACACTATCACCAGTTTGCAGTAGAGAGGAAACCAGCAATGTCTGGGGATGCAAGGACAGGGAGAATCACAATTATTTTCTGTATGTGTCCCCTCCCTAAAAAGAATTTGGATTCCACCCTGGGAGCTGCACATGCATGGATTTTATTGATACAAACATATGGAAGAATTGCAAATGAACTTAATTTTATACTAAAGTGCTCACTGCAAAATTTGAGCATTCTGTACTAATTCAGAGTGTATCTAGATTTGCCATCATAAACATTCAGGAAGATGAGAAAAGGAGGTGTAGGCAGGACTCCAGATGGCAGGATGGTTTTTATGTGACAGACAGCAGCCAAGGCACAATTCTTCTCATACCACTGAGGTCACTGAGGCAAGCAGCACTCTGGCCTTGTCAAAATCAGGGCAAACAGATGAGAAGCAATAAAAACCCCACCCAGAATTATATTGGATGAAGCCCCACAACAGCTCTTTCTCCAGTGTTTTGGAAGTCAGGGTTCAGTGTAATCAAGCATACATCACCTCCTGAGCAGAGATGCTCATAGCACATCTAGGGTGTGGCTCTGTCAACAAAGAGGCATTTTTCGATTACTGATGAAACTGGTTGAGTTTTTCTGTCAGGCAGAGAAGGAAAAAGTGGTGCTTAAGTGGCAAAGTGCTGCCACTGGCCTTTTCCAAAGGTGATGTCAGATACCTGTACACTGGCATGCCTGTTAGCTGCTCCCTGTCTGCTCCCTGGTTCAAAATGGTGCAACAGTTCAGTGTTAGTAATTGAATCATAAGAATTGTTTCGATTGGAAAAGACCTTTAGGATCATTGAAGCCAACCATTATCTAACTCTGCTGACTCTGGTGCTAAACCATGTCCCTCAGCACCACATCTCTGCATCTTTTAAACACCTCCGGGGATGGGGATTCAATCACCTCCCTGGAGAGCCTATTCCAGTGCTTGATAACCCTTTCAGTCAAGAAGTTTCTTCTGATGTCCAATCTAAACTTCCCCTGCTGCACCTTGAAGCCTCTCACTTGTTACTAGGGAGAAGACACCAACTCCCCACTACTATGTGGATGTAGCCATCCAGGCAGTTTTTCACCCAACAAAGTGTCCATCTATCCAAGCTATGAGAAATTTTCTCCAGGAGGATGATGTGGGAGACCGTGTCAAATGCTTTACTGAAGTCCAGGTAGACAGCATCCACAGCTTTTCCTTAATCCACTAAGGAGGTCACTTTGTCATAAGAGGAAATCAGGTCAGTGCAGCAAGAGCCGCCCTTCATGAACCCATTTGGACTAGTCCTGACCACCTGGTTTGTCCTTCATGTGCTGCATAATGACACTTGAGATAATCTGCTCCGTGACCTTCCCTGGCACTGAGGTCAGACTGACAGGTCAGTAGTTCCCCAGATCCTGTTTGCCAGTCTCCAGTTGTCTGGGACCTCCCCAGTTATCCAGGACTGCTGATCTGGTGAGCACTTCCACCAGCTCCCTCAGTACCCTCAAGTGTATGACATCTGCCCCATAGACCTGTGTTTAAGTGGCACAGCAGGCTGCTGGCCACCAACCTTCCTTGCAGCTGATGTACACTGCCATAGAAGAGAGTTTTTCACTATGAACTGTCTGCTTTCAGTGCAGGTAACACTGAAAAACCACTGCATGCCAGGGACAACTGCAGTTATGTGAATTTGTGGATCACAGAACAGTTTGGGTTGGAAGAGACCTTAAAGATCATCTAGTTCTGACCACCCTACCATAAACGAGGACACCTTCCACTAAATCAAGTTGCTCAAAGCCTCATCCACTCTGGCCTTGAACATTTCCAGGGAAGGAGCATCCACAACTCCTCCTGGCAACCTGTTCCAGTGCTTCACCCCCATCACAGATTCTTCCTTACATCTGATCTAACTTTGCACTCTTTCAGTTTGAAGTCATTACCACTTGTCCTGTCACTGCCTGTCTGTGTCTGTAAAAACTCCTTCCCTGGCTTTATGTAGGTCCACTTTAGTGCTGGAAGGATGCTATAAGGTCTCCCCAGCCTTCTCTTCTCTGGCCTGTCTTTTTGTGTTGAAAGCAGGTAGTGCAGAGTCACCTTGAGCTCCTTGTCAACCAACATCCCCAAGTCTTTCTCCACAGAGCTGCTCTCAATCCACTCATTGTCCAGCCTATATTTGTGCTTAGGATTGCCTCGACCCACATGTAGGACCTTGCACTTGGCCTTGTTGAATTTCATGAGGTTCACACAGGTCCACCTCTCAAGCCTGTCCAGATCCCTCTAGTATGTTTTTCCATTGCATTGTATGTGTGTTCTGTCATGCTGGATCAGTAAACAAAGCCTGGGATGCACTGCTAGTGTGAAACCTGCTGATGTATTACTTGCTTTTATCTATAGTGGCAGGTCCTAGGGCATGATTCACTGATTTACTCTCTGAAATCTCCACCTTTTATTCTTTAATTGTTATTATCTTTCACCTCCAGTAGAAGAGGAAAGTGCCCAGGGAGAGAGAGGAGACTTGGTTAGGCAACAAGCACACATACAGAACACTGCCCCAACATGCAGGGGCAAGGAAGGGCTGAGGCACTGGGCAAGATGGGATTAGCAAGGGACATTAGGGAAACCAAGTGTCATTCTTTGGGTGCAGACCAAAGACCTCCAGTCACTGAAATAAGAAAGCTTTCATTGCTTTCCTTTGTGTAGGAGAAGCATTTAATGCCTTTTGGTTTCTCTTTCTTTTCCCCAAAACACCATTGCATGTGGGCAAAATACCAGCAGCACCCAAGAGCAGAGCTGCCTCTAATAAGAAAAGAACTGGGAAAAGAGTTCACACAGACCCTGCACTACAGGATGGACATTGGGTTGATGGAGCGTGTCCAGAGAAGGGCAATGAAGCTGGTGAAGGCTCTAGAGAGCAAGTCTTACAAGCAGCACTGGGATTGTGTAGTCTGGAGAAGACAAGGCTGAGGGGAGACCTTATTGTTCTTTACAGGTACCTGAAAGGAGGTTCTAGTGAGGTGGGGACTGGTTTCTTCTCTCAAGTAACTAGTGAAAATATGAGAGGAAATGGCCTCAAGTTTCACCAGGGGGGGTTTAGATTGGATATTAGGAAAAATATTCTTTGCTGAAGGAGTGGTGAGGCATTGGAACAGGCTGCCCAGGCAGGCAGTGGAGTCACCGTCCCTGGAGGTGTTTAAAATACACGTAGACGTGGCACTTTGGGGACACGGTTTAGTGGGCATGGTGGTGTTGGGTTGATGATCTTAGAGAGTCTTTGCCAACCTTAATGATTCTATGATTGTGTTTTCAAATTGTCAGCTATACTTTCACCTCAGATACTTGAGGGCCTGGCTAATGGCACCTCTGGGCCATGAGTAGTTAGTCGTCTATAAGACTTGAAGGAGAACGAATCAGACTGTGATAGTCAAGAAGGATAAGCAGGATGGCTGCCTTTAAAACTAGAAAAGAGAAAACTGGCCACCTTCGTTTCAGTGCCCAGAAAAACACTGGAGATAAAACTCAAGTGGGTTTGATTTACACTTGCTAAAGGAAACAAGCACTAAATGAGTGAAAACAGATTTGTTTCCTTTGCCAACCAGTCACTAGTCTTACAGAAAGGGAAGAAGCAGTAAATGTCATGTACTTTCTCTTCCATGTACTTTTCACAGTGCCTCTCCAAGTGCCTCTTGGAAAACAAGATGCCATTCTCATCTTAGGTAAGCTCAAAAGAGAGATTTATGAGAGGGTGACACAAAATTTCTTGAAAAACCATAGCAGGAGTGTGAGCAGCAGTGGGCACAGAGGCAAGATGTACCAGGAACAACAGATGAGGGCAGCAGGGACACTGTGCTGGTCTGCAGCCTGACATGTGGGGTGGGATGGAGAGAAAATGCAGCTCAGAGCAGGGACAAATTCACAGGAGATGGTGCTATCAGGCAGGAATGATGGACAAATCCAGATGGGCAGTAGTCTGGCTTGCAAGCTAAAGCCAGGGAGCACCGTGTTTCTGAGCCAAAGGCAAATGACATACTGGGATGTACGAAGTTGGGGGGCGAACATGGGACTGACAGAGGGCCTGAAGAGCATTACCCACAAGGAAAGCCCAAAGGCACTGCAGTTGTTCTGCCTGAAGAAGGAAAGAAGTGTGTTTCAACATATGGGGCTGTAAAGCAGAAGGTAATTATTCTCTACCTGTGAGGCAGCAAGGAAGTTTCTGATTAGTCAATGGGAAATAATTATTGCTGGTAAGGGCAGTGAGGCAGAGGACAGATGACAGCAGTGGAGGTGCTGGAGCTTCCATCACTGCTGATCTTCAAAGACACAATTTGGGTGCAGTTTATATATCATTATTTACATTATACTATAAGTAATATTTTTGTGTGGTATATATAATACCTTGAACGCAGTAAGAGACAGTAAATATCCTAGTGAGGTCCCTTCCAGCCTGCATTCTTTACTACACACAGCTCAGGCTGAAATTCTGTGTGTTACACATTGTTAGCAAGAGAAAAACCCCCATGCTGGGGGCAGCGTGAATGTGAAATAGGAAGTATCCCTCACGGCAGTGCACTAACCCAGGCTTTCCAGGCCACAGGGCACACCCAGTGGTGAGGCATCCATCAGAAGCTCCAGCAAGTCAAGTTCTGTAGAGATTGAACTTCAGCAGGGCAAAATCTGAACCGCCCCAAAAATAGTAAAGCAGCACAGGCCAAGGACCCCGCAGAAGGGTTTGCCTACAGAGCAGGGAGGTTTGGAGCCCTTAAAGCAAGCTTTGCACACATTTTAAAATGCATCCTCCTTTCTGAATAAGCACAGGCAGAGTTTAAATCTGTATCTAACCACAGGACTGGGAGAGCTGAGGCTCTAAGAAAAACAAAGTATCTTGTGACTTTTGCCTTAGCTGTGGCTACTGGACATGTCTGTGGTTGTCTCCTCTGCTCACATGCACGATGCAGCCCAGGTTGGAAACTTGATGATACAGTGGGTGGCTTCAAATGCTTTAAGTTTGCTTCTAAGGGGATGCTGGCAAAAAGAAAGAAGCTGAAAATCTTTTTAGCTGTGGGTGCATAGCTGCTCTCCTGGGGTTGTTTAGCCTGGAGAAGAGGAGGCTCAGGATTGACCTCATTGCTATCTGCAACTACCTGAAGGGAGGCTGTGGCCAGGTGGAGGTGGGGGTTGGTCTCTCCTCCCAGGCAACCAGCAAGAGAACAAGGGGACACAGTCTCAAGTTGTGCCAGGGAAAGTATAGGCTGGATGTTAGGAGGGAGTTCTTCACAGAGAGAGTGATTGGCATTGGAATGGGCTGCCCAGGTAGCTGGTGGAGTCACCGTCCCTGGGGGTGTTCAAGAATAGACTGGATGAGGCACTTAGTGCCATGGTCTAGTCGACTGGATCGGGCTGGATGATAGGTTGGACTGGATGATCTTGGAGATCTCTTCCAACCTGGTTGATTCTATGATTCTCTTATTTGTATGCCACTACAAACAGCAAACTGTGTTCTAGGAATTACAGCTTGAGGCTCAATGCTTCCACCAGCTAACGAAAGGCATTTTGCTATTGCATCAAACATATGGGAAACATCTTTATAGCTACAGGTAACTAAGATGGTTTTACCAACACAGAAGTGACAGAGTTCTCATTGTCTAGTTATTTACTCAGAAAAAAATAACTATTTACAACAGAGGCATTCAAAGTGTTGTATCTGCTGGCCCTGCCTTTCAGTGCTGCAGCCATGGAAATCAAGATGCCTTAATAGCCTAGTTTGTCACGTTTGAATCACGCAGGAATCCCTTTAGAAAACAAAAATAATACTAGCAGAGAGTATTTTATATACAGAAAGTGTATTTTATTGGATAGAGAATTAAATTGACACAGTGAATCAGAAGACACTAATTCTTTAAGGCTACTGATCTTCAGTTGCCAATTTAATGCTAAAGACATCTACTGCTGTGCAGGAACTTACACCACCAGAGGCATCTGAAGACCCCTGAGCTGATTCAAGTCAGGGTTAAGAAAAAGAAATTTCTAGTAAATAGGGCAGAAGAAAGAGAAGATGTTTTTCAGAGAGGCCTCCTTCTGTCTGTGGATCCTTTTAAATGTGTCTGCTGGCATACTGCTGAGAGGCTGGCTCTGTAAATGTTTCACTACTGCCTTCTGATTTAATATCTATACCATTCTCTTTCCTCTCTGTTTCAAAACAAAGGAAAGAGATGAGCTGCGACATGCAGTATAGGGAAAGAATGCACAAAAAAAGGTAAACCTTAAAAGTATGGAAGAAACCATAGTGTTCAATATCCTGCAGTTAGATTTAATTAGGATAATTAATTGTTGCTCTTTTGCAAGTGGAATGAAATGTTCAAAGCCACAGGACAAAGACAAGTGGCTTGATGGGGCAGGAAGAAGCAGGAGGAAGCCACTAGCTTCACCATGGCCTGGCAAGAATTGCTCCCCTTGCCACAGAGGGTGGCATAAATCATCACTGCGTTCACCTGGCTTGCCATAACTGCACACTCCTCAGGCCAGCAAGTCAAGTTGTACCTCACCCACAGCTTACTGACCTCACTCACACCTTCTACCAACCCAGTGGCTCCTGAAACATGGGCACTGTCTCTGATTGCTGCTTCTGGCAGCAGCTCACCCCTTCAGCAGAGTGAGGAGAACTCCCTTCATTAAAACTTCCATTAACTGGCAGTGAGCACAGAGCATTGTGCAAACGAATTCACTGAAAATGAGGAAAACACAGGAGAAAAAAACCTACAAGCTTCTCTGCTGCTCTGAAGCAACTCCCTTGCTCTTTCCAAAGTAGGCTGCATAAATATTGATCTAGCTGGGATATGCCCTACATTCATTTGCACATTCATTATACATGTGCTTAAGAATGAGAAATCAATCTTGTTTTCCTGTGTGGTGAACATGTAGAGCCAAGAATGCAGGCAGACAATGCAAATCAGTGGCTCTCAGGCTTGCCACTTCTACATCGAGTTGGAGAAGGTGTTCTTGGGGAATGCATGAGAAAAATACCTTCCTACCTATTTGTTGTCAGCTATTTCCAATGATCCCCATGCAGACCATTTAAAACACATTCTCACTCCCAGTTCTAGCTATAATCTGTCATCTACCTAGTTTTCTGCATTTTGCCTGATGAATTTGTTTAGGTTACTTTTTCATAACCTTCTCCAAGTAGGGTGAGGCATAACCTTAGGCCTCTCTATAGCTTTATCATTCCCTCTGTCATTAGCCTTCCGTCTGGCTGGGCACTGCAACACTAAAGCTGGGGAAAAGCATATCATTAGATTGCAAAAGCAGTAGAGTTCCTTTGCTAGAGAGCCACAGGGTGGCTTCTGAATCACTGGGTGATTAATAATTAATACATAATTGCTGGATAATCTGTTTAGACAGTCATAGGGTAGGGAATATGTTAATGTTTTTGTGGAAAAGGCTGCAACTAAACTAATAAAATTTTAACGAGTCTGCTCTCTTTATAATCCTACTGAATTATCAACAGAGTGCAAAGCTGCCTCCTCTTGCCATATACACTGTAGTAGGAGATCCTGCCTTTTCAATAAGGAAATGTGTCTATGTTCATAAAGTAGGGGATGTGGCAAGTGTTAGGTGACAGAGAAAGATTTGCATGTTCTGCTGGATTCTAAAGGGAAATGATTTGGCTCCTTTTAAAGTGTCTGATTCACTTGGTTTGAGCTACCATTTGGGCAATTCCTACACTGTTTTTATTGGCTTGACTCGTTACTGACTACAACTATCTAAAGGGAGGTTGTGGCCAGGTGAGGGTTGGTCTCTTTTCCCAGGCAACCAGTGACAGAATGAGGGGACACAGTCTCAAGCTGTGCCAGGGGAGGGTTAGGCTGGGTGTTTGGAAGAAGTTCTTCACATAGAGAGTGATTGGTATTGGAATGGGCTGCCTGGGGAGGTGGTGGAGTCCCCATCCCTGGAGATGTTTAAAAAGAGACTGCATGAGCCACTTAGTGCCATGGTTTAGTTGATTAAATAACGTTGGGTGATAAGTTGGACTCGATGATCTTGCAGGTCTTTTCCTGATTGATTCTGTGATTATTTTCAGTTAATTTCATTTATGCTTTGTAAATTACATGTCCTCCTCAGGAAGGTTTTAAAAATATTTGTGTCATTACAAATAAGAGAAAAAAAACCACTTTAAACTGAAAATGCAGAGTCCCTTTTTGTAAACCTAACTCCAGCACAAGGTGATGCAGCAAATGATCAGAGAGCAGCTTTTAAATGGGGAAAACAGTTTGTTTGAACACTTGGCAAAGACAGGAGGAAAAAATGAGTCAAGTGATCTTTCTTTCTTATAATTACTCGCCACGCTGACAGAGCTCATCATTGTTGGCCTTGAAATGAAGTAATTGTCATGCTGCGTTTCAAAGCTGTGATTCAGGAGCTGCAGGATGTGTCTTTCTGTTTCACAACATTGTTATATATGGAAATACCTATACTGTGAGGATGTTGAGCCTAGAATATTCTTGTATTACATAAATGTGGTTTATTTGAACACGGATTGAAATATGCAGAACTTGATAATTTATCACCTTGCTGTTGGTGGTCAATGATCCTGTGAGTAAAGGGTAGGCATTCTTCTGATGGGCAGGTACTCCCTGTTACAAAGCACATCTTGTTTAGTTGTACATTCAGTGTGATTTGTTTAGCTGCACATTCAATGTGATTTGTAGCTATGGATCCGAAATGATACATTTGCTTGCTGAAAGTAGCTACCAGGCCTTACTAAATGTAGGAGCTGAAGCACCAGCTTCTAGAATAGCAGTGTCTTCCAAGAAAATGGCTTTAGCCAGAGAAATAGAGCTTAGAGAGTAGCACAATGCTATGTGTGAAGCAGTGGGATAATTAAGCCTATAATATTTGCTCAGATCTAGTGACACCAAAAATAAGCACTTTTGTCCATGTTGTTATTCTTTCTTGAAGCAGAATGTAAACATGTGACCCAAGCACATTAAGGAAGCTGGAGACAGGAGCAGCTTGCTATCACAACTACTCTTCCTCTGCCAGAGAATGTTCAATTAAGCTGAAAAGGGACACATTTTAAACTGATAAAAAGGAAACAGGGTTTTTGCACCACATGCAATTACTTGGCTGAATCTCTTCCTTCCTACTGTCATCACAACCAAAATCTTAGCAAGATTTGGTAATACATACCTAATAGTAAACAAGAACTTTGGGAGGGATTTACACTCATGCTACCAAGCAGAAGCCAGCATGGAGCTGGTTATTCCTCACAGTCTACCATCATGCTCCCAGCATTTTTCCTTGGACTGTGTAGTAGCAACCACTTTGCAGCAAGATGCTCTCAAGAAGGACCAGTGGCCCAATCCACTTATATTCCTGAAAAGACGTAGGTAGGAAATCTTACAAATTATTTACAGATCACTTCCATATCTCAGGTCTTGCAAAACAAGAGTTGTTGGTTAAGTATTTGACAATCTGCTGTTACACTTCTTAGACAGCGATTGCATTGACAACCATTTTCTTGCTGTATGACTCAGACTGCTAATTTCAGCCTGTCAATTCTTGCCTCTCTTAGGTTTTGTTCATGGCAAGGCCCTGGGCGATGTGATCTCACTTAGACGTTTGCCCTGCTTTGAGAAGGATGATCTCCAGAGGAGGTCTAGAGGGCAGCCACTGTAATGGACCTTACTTAGCAATAATTCCCCTCTACAATGAGATATATTCATTTTAAGTCTTGTATAGAGGTTTTCTGAATACCTTGGCTTCCTTCAGTCCATAGATCCCTTCCGGGCTACATATTAGCCATAGAGCAGCCTGCCTTTGTACCTGCCTGGCTTCCATCACTGGCCAGTGAGTCTGGAGCATTCTGATGGCTTCCTCTGACAGCTGGTCTATACCACAGATGACAGGAGGAAACTCAGCAGAGCCTTTCTAGCCATTGCTTCCTGTATGTCACTCCACAGCTCCCCTGAGAGCTCCTGAATCTGGTTGCTGGTTTTAGAGAGCTACAAGGTCCATCTAATTTGTAAGAGCATTCATTCTCAGAAGAGCAGGCCTGCCAGAAGGTATGAATGCTCCTTCAAGATAGCAGAGCTCTGGCTAAAGCGCCTGAAACCAGAGCCACGCATACTAGAATGTGCAGATACTTCATGCCACTACGTGGAGGAATGGTGTCATAAAAGTTTTATCTGCCAATCACCTAAGAATCCACTCCAGATTCTTTGTACACTGTGGTATCTGATAAGGAGAAAATATAAAGGGCAGCCAAGAATGACAGGATACAAAATATTTGTCACACAGAAATCTATGTGGCCCAGCTGTGCTAAGTCACGATAGATGTGAGCCCTGCCAGCAGTCTGTCCCCTAATGCTGTGGAGAAGAGCTCTGCAGCTGGGTTTTATTAGCTATACTATGGCAGTAACATATGGAGAAAGCATCATTCCTGGTAGTTTGGTGGTTGTTTTTTTACAGCCTGATTGCTCATGGTCACAGGTACCAAGATAGCTCCCTCCTTCTGCCTCTTCAACTCTGCAAGGAAGACCTTCGCCATGTGCTTCAGGTGGCACCTTTGACAGACAACACATGCTTCAAAGCTTCAGTTCCTGGCAGTATGGAATCCCAAATCCACCAACAGTGCAGGAAAGAAAAGTGTCAGCTAAGTGGAAGCTGAAGTTTGTGATATGATTATGGAAAGTTTACTGGTATCTGTTGGCAGAAGCGATCATCTAAGAATTCAGCTGACTTTGAATGCATGGCATTTCCCAGCTGTATGGAGGACACTGATGGGTTTTCACACGTTCATCACCTGTCTTCTCAAGAGGAAAAGGTATGTCTTGATCAGTGGAATAATTTTGATCACAGGCACTGAATATCCTGAAGAGTGCTGCCACTGACAGTACCTGAGCATTTTTGTGTTTGGGAAAACTAAGACTTACTATGCTCCAAAATGACATCAGTTTAGAGAACCTGGTTTATTCTTGCTCTGACAGGAGGCCCTTAGAGAGCAGCAGAAGACACGTTTGGAAAGCTGAAAGCAGGTTCATACTGCCTCCAAAACAGTCTGGATGCCAAATAAAGACATGTGACTGTAGTTTGCTGTGCCCTGGTCAACATCTACAAAGCTAACCATAGAGGTTTTCACCCAGTGTAATCTGGGTGATAAAATATTAGCTGCTTCCCCTTTCCTGTGGCTTCCCTTCCCCTCTGTCCCAGGCCAGCTTCTGCACAGACTGAGAGCACAGAGCAGGGCTGTACAGTAACCTGGGTTACTCCAGCAGGAGCCACATGATCTACTGGTGAGATGGTGGACTCATTTTCCTGGAAATTTTGTTCAGACTCACCTTTGAATACTGCACTCATTCTCATCACTCCAGCACATCACTAACAATCTCATGCAACAGCATGGCACAGCCCTACAACTACACAGTTGTAGCTGAAATGGCCAAATAAGCAAGGGAGGAGGGGAGAGGAGAGGAGATTTTAAGCTGAGGCATCTTTGATAGGCAAGCTCACAAGCCACTGACATGGCACAGGAGGACGATTCTGCACACAAGGGCACAGCTGCCTGCCTAGAAGTCAATGGGCATTCTGTGGCTGTAGTAGCTAATGAGACGGACTCCCTGCTCTCCTAGACTTAACTCCTTCTGGTCCTTTTCATCAAAGACAGCCCTGATACTTCCCTACACATTTCCTGAAAGTCCTTCTGAGAGGGCTTCTTGTGAAGCTGCAGATGTGACAGTGAGCTATTTAGGATCGACTTCTAGGTTGATCCTGCCAATATTTTAATTATATAAGGCTTTATTTTATTAATCTCCTTGGAGAATTTCTATGTTTACTCTTAACAAGATACACTTTTGGTGTCCAAGATATAAAGTTAAAAAGGCTTCTTCAAAAGCCACAATGTGCCTCTTTGTTTATTCTTCCAGTAAATTACTGTAGATGCAGCTGTTGATAGCACTCTCTACTAGGATAAATCATCAGTAATACACATTTTGAGAGTTTAGCTTCTAGTGTGCTATTCTCAGTGCAGTGCTTATACTGTTCACAAATAAATAACATGTATTTACAGGATAGATTCTTACTGTATTGAAGCAATACTGGAGATTCTTAAGGTGTAATTCACAGACTCATAGAATTGTCAGGGCTGGAAGGGACCACAAGGATCATCCAGTTCCAACCCCCTGCCATGGGCAAGGACATCTCACACTAGATCAGCTTGCTCAGAGCCCCATCCGGCCTGGCCTTAAAGACCTCCAGGGTCATTAATTTTAATGCAGAGCATTTCCATTACCTGTCTGACAGTGCAGCTCCAGTCATACTGGCACGCCAGAGTGGGCAACATACCATGCAGAAATGCTGAATAAAAGCAAGCAGGAGTATGAACTTCCTAAGCTAACTTTGTTGCCAGACCTGCTGTATGGCAGAAATATATCCTCAGTCATGCATGGAAGTTCTTTATGTACAGTCTTTTAACAGCAGACACTACCCTCTAAGATATTTACAAGGGAATTAATGGTTGATGACTAACCTCATGAAAAGCTGATACCAAACCTGTCTGAATCTCTTGGGTCACTTCAAATACATCAGTCATGCTGTTTGGGGCTATACAGTATGTAAACCCATTGCATTCAAGTCACTGAACTGGCTGCAGCTTAATGAATCCACATGAATCCACTTCTATCAGTAGCAATGAATACAGTACCGCGAGCAGTTGTAGGGCTCTAAAACAAAAAGGGCTTAGGATGCCATATGAGAATGGAAGATTTAAAAACAAAATTACAAGGGAAGGTTTATAAAGTTCTGGAAGAGAATACTTCTGTGCATTAGTATCTAACAGACAATTAAATTCCTTCTTTTGAAAAAAAAACACCAAACCAACACCACAAACAAACGACGTAGCTTAAACGGGAAGAGACGAAGGCACAGTAAGAGGATTAGCAGCATACAGGGGTTGCTGAATCTACTGGTAATTACAAGCTCTGCCTTTGCAATTAGCATCAACACATTAAACCCCAAATCTGTAAAATACTGCTTTTGATCTTGATGTAGTATTTAATATAACACTAGAATATATATAACAGGGCTTCAAACCAGGTGACAAAGCTGCTGTTTCTTTTTCTCCCGTTTGTTTCTCCTGTGTGTGGCTTTCAGCCACACAGTTAACTCAGTGTCAGATGCTTAGCAATGAGGATGCTATTTACTTTGGTAAATGGCTGCCTTTATATGTGAGGGGAACAAGAAGTTTGTGCTGGAGAAGAAATTCCAAATTTGCTAAGATCACAATAGCTCCAGCCTCTGTGAGGATTTCAGCTAAGCTTTGGTCTGCTCTGTTGTTCAGGGACCCTCTGGCCCTGGTAACTCTGGACGTAATATCGTCCACAAAAGGCATCTTGTAGTTTTGAGATATTCTGGCATTTTCTTGCCACTGTCTGTGGGAAAGTATAATTTATTAATTCAGTGTAAAGAGTTTTGGTATGGAGTAATTCATAATAATCTGCAATTGATTGCTTTTTTATTTTCTTTTTTTGTTGACAAGTCTTATAATCAGAAAATTCTTCTTCAAGACTTCCAGATTCTGGAAGGAAAACTGCATATTGCAAGCCATTCTGTTTCATTTTACCTGTCTTTCAAACAGCTGTCATCAATCAAACTTGAGAAGATGGAAATGTGCATTTCACCCTTCAACTTCTTCCTGATAAACATCAGTTTCATAAGATCAGCTTTTTAAGTTCCCATGTCCCACAACAGCAGTTAGTTCCTATGAAGTTTCACAATTCCAGGAGAGTTTAAGATTATCTACCAGGTACTGGAAAGCAGAAAATAGCAGAGTTTTACCCTATGCCTGAGAGTTCAGTTTATGCATATACTTGCAAATTTCATGGACACTTCTCTGCATAAACCAAAATTACCAGACTTGGTACCATTAACATTAGAAGATGTTGGGTTACTACAGAAACTGCTGCCGTCCTAGTCAGGAAACTATGAAGAGTGACAGCACATTCCCTTCCTCATGGTGAAACTCACAGGATGCTGGGAGTCTCACTGCAGTCTTCTGCTTCTCAACAAATTTGACAAGGCAGTGATAATTCCAACAGATTTTCCACCCTCAGGAGATAGTACCTCTCTTTTCTTTTCTTTTCTTTTCTTTTCTTTTCTTTTCTTTTCTTTTCTTTTCTTTTCTTTTCTTTTCTTTTCTTTTCTTTTCTTTTCTTTTCTTTTCTTTTCTTTTTTCTCTTCTCTTCTCTTCTCTTCTCTTCTCTTCTCTTCTCTTCTCTTCTCTTCTCTCTTCTCCTTTCTCTTCTCTTCATAAAGCCTTTCATTAGTAAGGCTGCTGGCAGTGGTGAGTTAGCCTGGCAAAGGGAGAGCAAGGTCAGCTCAGTCCATGACCAGTTCTCCAAGTTGTATTGCGGATGGTGGCTGCTCTTTGGACTTGGAAACCTTTGGCTTAAATCCAAAGATGAAGCTATACCAGTCCACCCCACAGAGGACATAACCCAAGGCTATTTAAATGGTCTTAACTATGTATTCCTACACTATGTGTACTATCTCATCAGAGGAGACAAAAGGAGAGAGTGTTTAGTCTCTCAAAGAGAAAATATGAAGTCTGCCAAGGGATACTATTGCTGCCTTCAAGTACCTTAGGGATAAACACTCTGCAGTTAAAAAAAAACAAAGCTATTTGAGTCAAAGGGCAGTGTAACACTGCCATGTGGGCAAATGGGTATAAACTACAAAAATTCAGGCTCAAAACTGCAAGTTTCCAGCAGCAAGGGCAGAGTAGCCCTTGAACAGTCTTCCAGTCAGAGCAGAGGACAAATCAGCTCAGCATATTTAAAAATTATATTTAGCATGTTAGTCTACCCTGTTAGGGTTCTGTGTTCCTAAGTAACACTGGAGAATCTCTGTTCTGGATTTTTTTCTGTGAGCCTGTTCCAAGTATTTGAACAATTTAAGTAGAGCTTCTCTCTCCCTGCTTCCTCTAAATAAGAGAAGGGCTAAAAACTGTTTTCTAGAAACTCTTTTATTCAAGTACCACTGTTAAGAAAAATGTCCCCAGAGCTTGCTGTGTCCTTTTCCTGAGTGTGTCTGTGTTCACACAGAAAATATTTCTCTCCCACATTAAATCAGGAGACCCAGAGTAACCTTCATAAAGTAGGTGGCATGAAGGTGGTGCAAGCAGTAGAAATAAACCAGAACATACGAAGCAGCCAGAAACAGAGCTCATTATACTTGTTGCTGCATTTATGCTGCATGCTGCTACTGTCAAAGGTTTGGGGCACCAGTTTAAATCTTTACCAGATAACTGCTGCCTCATTTTCTGTCAGTTTCTGCTCTGGACGTGGTCTTGGCTGTCTCATGCGTCAGGAATTCAAAGACACTTGCTGGTGACTGCAACTCCAGATACGGGCCAGTGAACTGCATGGTCAGACCATAATTAATTTACAGATTGTGCTGTTCAGAAAATGCCTGGCTTCCACATGAAAGTAAAACATCAGCTTCATTGTTACATAAACCTTTAAAATGCAGTCAGATATTTCTACTGCACGTTTCTTAGGGAATAGCTCTGTTTTCTGGGACGTGTTTCATCTGCATGTACCGGGTATGTGTAAGTGTGGAGGAATGTTTCATAAGGAGAGGTGAACTTTAGTTTTATTGTGGTTCTGGTCTATTTATGGTTCATACATTATACATATGGACTAAAAAACACTCCACTAACTAAAAATGTTTCACTAAGAGTTGATCTCAGTGATGATTTATTTTCCCTAACAGTTGATGGAACTGATTAAGTGCCTCCAATTCTCACTTTATTGCAGTCTACAGCATTTTTGTTGAATATCTGGCAAGATGTTTCACTAGGATTTTACAAAATGTATTAAAAAGAAACGTTTCAGGCAGTTACAGCCCCATCCAACTGGCATTACTCAGCTAAAACATCCCCAAGAGCATGAGATTTCTCTGAATAAATGCCATAGTATGGTGTCCTTACAGTCTGAAAAGTCACACTTTCATACTGCTAATTGAATTGATGGGACTGTAATTTTCCTTTTCAGAAATTCATTTTGAATCACGTTTTTTTTTGGGGGAAAAATGTTGCTATTTACAAGCTGTTTCTAAACAATTTTCAAGAAATAAGGATTTTCAGTGATTTTAGTCTGTAAAGTACAGTGATAAACAGTATTGAGCTTTCTCTGTGAATCTACTTATACAGCAGATCTTTCTTGGTATGTGTGGCTGGCCATCTGTCCATCTGTCTGTCTGTCTGTGTCACCCACCTTTCCACATCTCTCTCCATCTTGGATCTGAAGAGATCTCCCTTCTCAGATGAGAAGATTGCCCCACCTCAGTGCTTGAGCTCTGTACTGAGATAGCCAACAGGGAGAGCGTCAGTGGAATGGGCATGGTCACTGAAGCTGCAAAATGGTTTTGAGCGTGATGCCAGGTGGATATTAGCCAGCAATTACAGCTAAGTACTGACATTCCCAGTGAGGCACTGCAAAAGGGTGACTGTACACATTATCAGCATTCCGGGCCATACAGTTTCCCTTGACCAGCTGTTTCTGTCAAATCTTGTGGTAAGTCTTAAGGAATATAACCACTGAGCGTAGGACAAAGTCCTGGGGATAATTTTTAAATGGATTCAGGTATGTGCTGTAAGGTGTGGTGGCACAATACACTTCCCTGGGGTCAAGCGGGACAGTGAACCACTGGGTAAGAGTCAAACAGAAGTCTATGAAGAATAAAAGGGGACTGGAGCATTTCTCTTCTGAGGAGAGGCTGAGAGACCTGTGGCTATTTAGCCTGGAAAGAGAATTCTGTCTCAGAGGGGATCTCTCAGAGGGGATCTTATCAACACATAAAAATATGTAAGGAGTGGAGGCCGTGAGGATCAGACTGAGCTTTTATTAGTGGTGCCCAGTAGTAGAGAAGGTACTAGAACACAATACTAGAGTACAATGGGTACTAGAACCCACGACACTATGCTTGAACTTAAGGAAAACTTTGAGGGTGTCAGAGCACTGGAACAGGCGCCATAGAGGACTGTAGAGTCTTTTCCTCTGGTGACTTTAAAACCAACTGGACACGTTGCCATGCAACGTGATCCAGGTGTACTTGGTTTAGCAGGTGAGTTGGACTAGACGACCTCCTGAGGTCACTTCCAACCCCTACCATTCTGCGATTCGGTAAGCGAGGGGAAGCACAGTAATCTCCAGCGTATTCTAAGCTCCAGCCCTCACGCTTGGCCGGTCAGACGCCTTCGGAAACGGCGGGTGGGGGAGGTGAAGGGACGCTGGACGACGACCAGAGCTGTAACGCACCACGGGGCGCAGGCCACACGGAGCTGCCGCAGGCCGTCTAAACCAAGGCGGCGCTGCCCGTTATGGCGTGACCCGACCGTGGGGCCGGAAGGACGGCCCTCAGGCACGCAAAGCAGAGATCCCCCTGCCACCTCCCCGCCTCCCGGGAAAAACGCTGGAAGACGGCCGCAGCAGGCACGCCTGCCTGCAGAAATGGGACCCGACGCTCCCCGCTGCGGCCAACAGCGACGGCACCAAGCGCAGCGGGAAACCGAGCTGCAGCGAACACGCGCTGCGGGGACTTGTATTGGGCAGGCGGCTGCCTCGAAACTACACTTCCCAGCAGCCCCGGCGCGACCCCGCTCCCGCCTCAGGCGCGGTCACGTTGTGTTTATCGGCGAGGTCCCGCCCTCCCGCGCGAGCGGTGGCGTCATCCTCGTGAGCTGCCTTCCCCCGGCGGCCCTCGTTGGCGGCGGGGTGGCGGTTGCTTAATATTCATGAGGCGCGGCGGCTGCTGCTGCCGCCTCAGTCGCGCTCTGCTTCCCTAATGGCGCTCGCGACAGCTGCGGAGCGGGGCTGAGCCGGGCGCGCGGCGCGAGGGCACCGGCGGAATGCTCCCCGCTGCTACGTAATCCCGCTCGGAACGCGGCGCCGCGCTCCGCTCCGCTCGCCCCCACAACGAGCCGCGCCGGGTCTCCGAGCGGCGCTCCCAGCAGGGCGGCGGCATCCCCGGCCCCGCGGGCAATGGAGCCCGCGCAACAGCGAGCGAATGAAGCACCATCGGCGGACAGCGGGCGCGGGGATCCGGAGGGCAGCTCCCCGTGCAGGAAGAAACAGGCGCCGCCTGGCACGGAAAGTGGCGTGGAACCGTCGGGCGGCGGCGGGCAACTGGACGGCAAAGGAGTCGGCGGTCCGAGGCGAAGACGAGGGGTAGCCGGCGGCTTCGCTCCCTCTGCGGCGCTGGCGGCCAGCGGGACTCCGGCGGCCCCCGGCGGAGCCGGCAACGCCAACTCCCTGCTCTTGCGGCGGGGGAGGCTGAAGAGGAACCTTTCCGTCGCTGTCTCCTCGCCCGCTGCTGCCCACGCCGCCTCGCTGGGCACCCGCAGTTTGGACAGGAAAGCACTGCTGCTGAAGCCACCCCGGCAGCTACAACCCCTGCAGCCCCCGGAGCGGGACTGGGTGCGCCGGGACTTGCAGCGGGGCTGCGTCCACGTCTACGAGCGCCATATGAACTGTTACATGCGCCCGGTGCTCTGCACCCTGGAGACCACGGCAGCCGAAGTGGCCGCTCGGCTGCAGCAGCTCGGCCACCGGGGCGGCAGCAGCGTAGTGCGGGTGCTGGGCAAGGCAGGCGCGGCGCCGCAGCCCCCACAGGAGCCGGTGGCGGCCTCTGCCGAGGCACCGCCCGAGCCCGCGGCGGAGGGAGAGCGGCCGCAACCGGAGGAGAGGCCATGGAGCAGGCGAGGGACGCGGAGCGGTCTGGCCGGAGGAGATTTTGGGGAGGCGGCCCGGCCCGGCCACTTGCTTCTGGGTGGCAGCACCGAGGAAGGTGACTTGGCCGGCGGCCGGCCGAGCCCCGCACCCTCTGACTTCAGCCCCGCGGCGCCGCCGGCCGAACTGTACCTGGTGGGGCCGCCACTCTCCTGTCCCTCCCTTCTGGGGGAGCTGGGGCCAGCCGGCTCCGACACGGAGAGCTTCAGCCCTAGCGCCGAAAGCGTTTCTGACCGGCTGGACCCCTATAGTAGCGGCGGCGGATCGTCCTCCTCGGAAGAGCTGGAGGTGGAACCGGTGCTCCCTGACGGGGTGGAAGCAGGTGCGGGGTCTGGCCGGGACCCCTCTTGCCCCGGGGAGCTGCCCCCAGGGCGGGCAGAGGGGGCGCCGGCGGGCGCGGCCGGCGGGCGGGAGCTACCGGCGGGGCCGCCCGCCTTGTACGTGCAGCTCCACGGGGAGACCAGCCGGCGGCTGGAGGCCCACGAGAAGCCGCTACAGATCCAGAACGACTACCTCTCCCAGCTGGGCTTCCGGGACCTGTGGCGGGTGCAGGAGGAGGGCATGGACTCGGAGACCGGCTGCCTCATCCGCTTCTACGCCGGTGAGTGGGGCAGGGGCGGGGCGGTGGCCTTTCGGAGCGGGGCGACAGGCGAGCGGCTGGGTGCTACCTCTCCGCGGGGGCCGGGGCTGGCACCAGACCCGTCTCCCCTCGCAGGGACGGTGACCCGTGGGTGTCGCCGCGCCGGGGAGAGGAGATGCGGAGGAGCTCCCCTGCAGTGAGGGGCAGAGCTGCTCCAAGTCACCTGCCGGGGGAAACCGGGGTGTTAGTGGCATTCAGAAGCTTCAGGCTGCCCCAAAGCCGACACTGTGCCAGAGCGGCACCCCTCTGCCCCCTTCAAAGCGTGGGTAATGGAGGTCGCTGTCCTCTCGTTTTCCATTTCCAGCAGCGGCACTTGGGCGTTCGAGGTTAATTCATTCTTAACGTACTGTTTTCTCTAACGACGAAAAATGTATCAGTGCTGCTGTTGGGGATGCAAGGTTGCAGGCCGTTTGAAGTGTTTGCAATATGCCGGCAGCTCGCTTACGGTTTAGTTGAGCTGTGTGTTCCGACCTGCTCCGAGACCCGCCTGATAGCGGAGTGGAGGGCCCGGGGAGCTTGTTCAGAAAGGGAAAGCTGCGCGCAGTTTTGCTCCTGAAATAGGTTGCAACTGTGCGAGGCACGCAAATTCCTCAGCTGAGAACAGTGCATTCCTGCAAACAAAATCCTGTAGTTAGCTTTCCGTGTTGCTAGTATTTGAGATCAAATTTCCCGTTCGTTAGAGTGGCGGGACTTAGCCGAGAGACTGGGCGACAAGCAAGCCCTGGACGTAGCCTTTGAAAGGAGGGTAGTCGGAACGCCTATAATGAAAAGGCCTTTAAGTGCAGCTTTGCTGTTAAAACTTGCAGTACAGAATTTAGGGAGTATTGGATGTAAAAGTTAGCTCCCACGTGTTAATTATGCAACCTTGTGCAGTTCTGGAGAGGTTTAAAAATACCTTCTGTGCCAGTTGAATTGGTTTGTATAAAATACATACTGTAATTGTGGAACTCTTTGTGTTTTAACTGTCTCATCCATCTCCAAGAAGAAATGTTTTAATGTCCAAGTTAGCATTCAGATATCTAGTGAGTTTTCTTGTGAAATAGCTAAATATGGTATCCGAAGATAAGGGCATGCCAACAAAGTAGCAAATACCTTGCTGGGTTGGCTGAGCAGAGTGGTCCTTCTCTGAACCATAGGAGTTCAGTGCTTTAGTATTGGAAAATACAGAGACTGGGGTCTCGAATGAGTTCTGCTGAATGTCAGATAGAGGTGGTGTCGGCAGGGTGGGAAGGAGAGCAGCACTGTAGGTAAGTGCCCTTGTTTATTCAGAAGAGAACATAGGAGTGGTGGCAAGTGGTCAGTTCAGCTTTTCTTCAGCTTTCTTGGTCTTTTATATAGTGACCCCAGCGTTAACAAGTGGATAAATAGAATTTGTTCAAGGGATTGGCATAAATAGGTTCAATGTCTTGGGTTAGAAAGGAGCCAAAGTATTTTTTCTGATGAGGGAGTGCTGCATGTTTCCCTGCTGCGCTGTAGAGGGTAGACGTCAGCAGGTGATGCTGGAAGAGATGTTGCTGCTTTTTATTTCCAATGCCACCATTAATTTGGCATACACAGACATGTTTTAAAATGAGATAACTGTGTGCTTCCTTTTCCTAACTGCATGCATTGCAAAGACAACCCAGTCAGAAAACACAGCTGAGCCTTACTCACAGTTAAACCCATTTGCATATAGTTTTAATGCATTAAATAATGTTAAATGTGGATGTTCCAACCCTGTTTTGTTTCAGAGTCTCATCTTGATTGCTATTGTAGCTCATACATTTTGGACTTCCTTGTACAAAACTGCTAGATAAATGTGTTTCTGTATGCATGCATAAGAAATGTGCATTAACTTAATCCTATGCAAGTTCATATGCTAAGTAGTATGGCTCTACATCAAAAGTGCAGGTTTTTTTAAATCCTTATCTCTTTAAGAGGATCTGTGATCAACATTTAAAACACCTGTGATCAGGTGCTCATAGCAGAAGGGTTGCAGCATCTAATGCACCAGACCAGCCAAAACCAGCTAAAAAAACAATTACTGACATGTAAACATACTGATTTTATGTAACTGTCTTGGCAAGTTATCTCTGCTTCCTTATTTTATATATGTATACACATGCAGACTCCTGAAGATTAAAGGGAGGGAAGGAGAACTCCTTAAAAAAAACCCACATCAAATTAAACTGAAAAGAGGAGTGGGTTTTGGTCCCCGGATTAGGGTGTATTAGTTAACGGAAGTACTGTTTTTATAAGTGATCTTCCAGGATCATACACTGCGGAAAGCTATAAAACTGGTTTCTTATTCACCTGGAACTTCATTGATTTAAGCAGCCAGGCTTGTCCCAGTGGACAGTGAATCACTAGCATCTCTATCCATGTAATTTCCTGCAAACTGTCTCAGTAGGATTTGGTGATCCCAGTCTTGTACTGATGTGAAAAGGCATAAACCTAGGCTGGATATATTGCATTGCTTCTATAAAGAATTCTTTCACCTAATCCTCTTGGAGTGGAGAGAGAGGAGAGCCCAGTAGTGATTTTTGTAGTTGTTTTTTTTTGTTTCTGGAGAGAGTTTTAAGACGAAGATTATTGTACTGAAACTTAACATTGCGTCTTCCAAATAAGATGGGCTCATACAGCCAGTGATTTTACTGTGGGTTGGTAGCTTCTCCGGTTGCAGAATCTGGAAAATACAAGAAAATTGCTGGGAGAACTGCAGAGTTAGGATTTTTCTGCTATGACAAAACAGCTTTCTTAAGTAGTAGCCACAAACATTCTGAACATGAAATAGTATTTTTTTTCTTTAATGCAGAGTTCCCGATGTAAAAGCTCCCTAAAATGTGGACTAGGACGGTAAAAGTGCCATATGTTGCTTTGGTTTGTTTCAGAATGTGGTTAGTGCATTTTTATTTTGGTATCTCCTTTTCTTCCAGTGTGAATGTAGTTGATTTCATCAGTCTCTTGATTCCGATCATTAGACAGATAATGCTGTTGCTAAAACAAAATCCTAACGGCCGTAAGGGTCTGATCCTACTCCCTGTAACATCAGTTTGAGCAAAATTGGGCATTAGTGACTGGTCATGCGTGTAAACTTTTTCCTGTTGAAACCTATCTCAACGAAAAATAACTGTCCTTGAAGTTTGAAATAATTAATCTCTACTTCAAGGATATGGTTAAATAACTTTCTGCTGAGATACTGCATTGTAGAACTGTATAAGAATCCATTGTGTAATTACAGTCATGATATCGTCGCTGGGAGACCGATTAGGTAAGCCTTACTAAACTATTCCTAAAACCATAACAGTGGCTGTGATCCAGATGGCTTTTCACAGACAAGTTATAGTATTCCTTATTGCTTTGTAAAAAAAAAAAAAAATTGGTGAAACATAAGTTGTCCCACTGGCTTTGACTTCTGTATCTTGGGAGAATAAGTCTTAGGAGGAACGGGTGAGGCAACTGGGGTTGTTCAGTCTGGAGAAAAGGAGGCTGAAGAGTGACCTTTTCACTCTACAGTTACCTGGGAGGAGGTTGTGGAGAGGTAGGGGTCGGTCTCTTCTACCTAGTGACAAGGGATAGGACAAGAGGAAATGGCCTCAAGTTGCAGCAGGGGAGGTTTAGATAGATATTAAATTCCTTCAGACTTTGTATTAGAAGAAGCTCCTTCACTGAAAGAGTTGTTAAACACTGGAATAGGCTCCCAGTCTTTGAAGGTTTAGAAGATGTGGTGCTGAGGGACACGGTTTAGCACCAGACTTGGTTGGTAGATAATAGTTAGACTTTGTAATCTTTAAGGTCTTTTTGACTCGAAATGAGTCTATAATTTTTATGTAGAAGGGAAAATAGACTGATACACCCACCTGGTAATTTTCAAACCGCAAAACTAGTTACTTGTTTTGGAGTCTTAGCATGAAAAATGAGGATGGAATCACGTGCAGTGCTGTGTTCTGGAGCATCTGCATGGCAAGGAGCACGAGTAACGTGATCTTAACGACTCCGTGGAGTGGATCTTTGAGGTGTTTTTGTTTTCCTACTGGAAGGTGACGTTACTTGTGATTCTGGCATTTGGCCACCATTCTGTTCGCTGTTCTTTGCGACACAGGGCTTTTGCACCTGCTGGTGTTATCACATCTGTTGCTTGTCAGTAGATGATTGCCCATAGGCAGAATATTAAGAAATGCCAGACGTAATTAGGGGTGTTAATTTTGCAACTGGCTGTCAGATTTTATTTGGGAAGGGATGCTTTTTGCTCATGTGACCTTTTAGAATGCTGTGAGGAGAAAACAAATCTAGCTTTGTCCACTACAGGCGGTGTTCTGTCCAATATGTAGATAAGCGTAGAAGATCTAGTGTCAGAATCAGTTGCAGTGATCTAAGCAATTGTTAGGTTGCCTTTTTTCTTAAAAAGAAAAAAATACACTTGGTAGTTGCAGTAAGGCTTTGAGCTTTGTGGATGGAAACATGGGTTTAGATGCTTATTCTTGCATAAACCCACTGCAGGGCTGGCAGTGCTGAGCTTTGTGGATGGAATGTGACATATATTGAATTAGTGGCTACTTGCTGCACTGCTTGGTGAATAACTCTGTTCAGCTATTTAATACATGGGTAGATTCGGTTTAAGGTGACCAAGTGCTGTTTAAGGGAGGAAAACACTTTTTAACTGAGGGTAGGAGAACAACTGTGCTGTGAAGAGCTGCCTTTGGAGTACTGAATCAGTTTGGAAAACCATTGTCTTAGCATGAAAGAAATGAATTCACGTTAGTGTGAATGCATATTTGTTTTTTAACAGATGGTTAAAATAAAAGGGCAGGAGATACCTCTGTGAACTTGTCTGAAACTGAAAAGAAAAGCAGTCTCTGCCTAGGGCTGCCATTATGTTGAATCCTCCCCTCGCTCCCCACTTCCCCTCCCTCACCCCTTTGTAATATGACTTGGATGTGCATTCTTTCACTTCGTAACCGTTTCTGTTAGTACCTCCTGCAAAGAGGAGTAATACCTAGAACTTGCCACTTAGGGAAACTCACATTTCAATTACATAGTTTGTTTAAATCCAGGGGGATTTGGTGGGACCAAAGTAGTGAAATTTCTAGGCCTGTTCTGCAGGACAGTTTAAAATGGCTGCAGTGCTTTTGGCTTGCTCCACTTGTTCTTGTGCATAGCTCTTTTCCTCGCAGTTGGAACGGGGTCTTTCTAAGGTAGGCAGCTCTCAGGGACTCTGAGGATGCAGCAGCCTCTGTTTCTGGGCAGGAGGAGCTGTGCAGATAATGCTGGAATGCTGGTGAAACCACAGCTGAGCTTTGGTATGTGACAGCTGTTAAGTACGCTGGCTTTTGCAACTCCTAAATTCTGTTGTACTTCTGGCTAGAATCTAGAATTGAAGTACGTGTGAAGTACCAAGGCAGGAGATGGCAGTGTGATGTACATGAGAGTTACTATATATACTGAATATGTAGTACCTAAATTCGTACATCCAGGAGCTGAATTTCCTCACTGCTGCAGCACAGAATGCAGCAGTCTCTTCCCTCTGCCTTCCCCCCCCTTATATATTTTCATGCTATCCTTCTTTCCATATCTTACAAACCATTTCCTTAAATTTCTTTGTTGTTATTTGAAACTGTGCATAAACATCCTCTTGATGGTGGAGGTGCCGATACACCTAAGAGCCCTTGTGCAGTTAAAGCATCCATCTGTTCTGTTTGGGCGCTGACAGACTGCTACGCATCTAAAAGCACTGCATGGTTCTTGGGAAGGTACTGCTAAATAGTCAGAAAAGGAGAAGTTCGTTTGAAACAATGTTAGCAACTGGTATGTACTTAACTACCGAAACCTACTTTGTAGTTTTGTGAAACAACAGAGAGATTCGTTGTCTCTCTGGAATTAAAAGAAACCCCAAACAAATCTGAAGCATCATACCTGAGAAGGTCAGTTTGGAAAGGACATGCATGCAGAAATCCGTAGAATAGAAGCTTAGAGAGAGAAAATCTGAAGAGTGTTACTTGTTACACTCAGCTTTTTCATTTGGATGGAATGTGTGCAGTGCACATGTACTGGGCTGCATTTCCCTCGGTGGGAAAGGGGTTTAAAGGGTGGGCGTTCTGAATTAACTGCTTTAGGTCTTGAGGTACCTCGATTTATTAAAAGCCAAAACCACACAAAGACTGAATTTGCGTTTGTGTTGGACAGTAGAAGGAAAGAATTTGAATGAGTTCTCAGTGTTCTGTCATTTCACTGCTTGTGGAATGGGACAGGTTGGCGTTTTAAAGCAGACAGACCTATGCATGTAGTTGCTTTCAGCTTCCCTTGACTCAGTTTTATTGCTCTGTTTTAGAACTTTTGCTCAATTGAGCGTTTGCACTCTGGAAAGGCGCAAGTCTGAAATAACCTTGTAATAACTTCACTCTTTGACCCGAAGAAGTGAATGTTGAGTTTACCTTTGAGGGTTCTTTTTGTCTTTTTTGTGTGCGCACGGATTCAAATGGAATAGGCTTTGATGCCTGGAGTCTGTGCAGTTTGTGTGGAGAAACTAAGTCAAGTGCAAGGGATTAGGTGGACCGTATTAGGCTCTTCTGTTTTCGGTGGTCAGCAGCAATAAGACAAGGAGGAACAGGTACAAACTGGAACATAGGTTTCAGCTCAACATGAGGAGAAAATTCCTTACAGCGAAGGTGGTGGAACAGGCTGCCTAGAGAGGTTGTGGAGTCTCCTTCTCTGGAGACTTTCCAGACCCACCTGGATGCATTCCTGTGCGAACTACCCTGGGTGCTCCTGCCTTGAGAGAGGAGTTGGACTTGATGATCTCTGGAGGTCCCTTCCAACCTCTAAAGTTCTGTGGTTCTGTGATAAGCACTGCCTTGACCATGCAATTCCAGCTTATGTTTACCCTTCTTAAAGATGTTTAAGAGAAATGTGACCAACCTTTATAATCCAGTTTTTAAGTCAATGAAAAAGGAATGTATAGTAACTTTTGTTTAGATTTGTCTGTGAGGCAGGAATTCTGAGACTCAGGGTATTTAAGGAACTTCACAGGAAGACCAGGTCCTCACTTTTAAAATAACCAACGACGTCTTGCTTATGATAATCATTCTTGAGATTGGAAACTTGTGTTAAAATTCTAGCTGCATGGTCGTGACAGAGTAGAGTATAGACTTGAGGTAGTTAAGACCTGCAAATTTAACATAAAATTTCTTTGAAGTCCAAATGAGTCTAGAATTTGAAGTCCAAAATCTGGAATTTTCATGCTTTACTCAGCAGTGCATCGATTTATTCTTTGTGTAACTTTAATCCTTCCGAGAGCCTTTGGAAACAGTTACCTTTTTGGAGGGAGTAATTTTAATTATTTCCACTATAAAATAACTTGCATTTGTAGATTGGTATTTTTTTTTTTTTCCCTCCATTAAGCTGTCATTTGCTCAGTCTTTTATATTGACAGACAAAAATTTCCCCAAATAACTAGCGGCAAATTCTAATGGAACATTTTTCTGTTA
Organism: Tricholaema leucomelas; assembly: GCA_013400475.1. Taxonomy (NCBI): domain Eukaryota; kingdom Metazoa; phylum Chordata; class Aves; order Piciformes; family Lybiidae; genus Tricholaema lacrymosa; species Tricholaema leucomelas. Next base: position 1,798,171 of record WAAF01018281.1, read on the forward strand.
AATACTGAAGTGGTCTTAGGTATTGGTGAATTTTAAACTGAAGTGTTTTGATTTATGGTTTATTTTAATCGACTCTTAATTTCCTTTTGTGTGTGATAAAATATTACATGGGAAGAATAATCATCACTTGCCTGTTGGAATGCACCAGCTGTCCTAGCAGCAGAGGGTCTTCTGTGCCTCGTACATGAATAACAGTATTGTGTCTTGTTAAAATTCTGTTCAGGGTGTGAGGTAGGCAAATTGAGTAGTGAAAACCTATTTTCTGTGTTGTCAGTGCTGGCATACCCATTTGGGTGTTTGCTTTTCAAAACCAAAGCACTGGCAGCAATCACCTGTCTGTAAACCATCCCCTTCCTCACCCCTTGCTACTGTCACAAAATCATTTAGTCGTGTAAGTTGATAGTCCAAATTATTTATGTCAGTTGTTGCAGTGGGGATTCTTTTTGCTTCCTTCTTTAGCTAAATAGCTGGTCCTGATGCTTGAGCCTCTTGTGCTCCTTCGGTTGTGTTTAAAGTACGTGGAAGAACGGCAGTGTTGCAGAATTTCTTTGGGGTGTGGGCACTCCTTCCCTTCCCCTATCCCTCCCCTCATTATTGGACTGGCAAAAATTCTTTGAAGAGCATTGGATTTCAACATTACAGCTGCTAAATCAGGGGAAAAAAAGATCTCCTGGAGTGAAAAATCATTTGGTTTCACCACATGGCACACTATTCTTCGAAGCTTTTTCTGTCAATGGAGAAGTAAAATTTCTTCCAGCTGGCTTTGACGTGTTTGGAGAGATGCTGAAAATACTCCTTGCCCAACTAGCTATGTCTTCCTCGCTTTGACAGCTAAGAATAATTATTTACATACTGATGTAAAATACAGAGTTGCAGGGGATTTTTTTTTCCTCCCCCAGTTTTATTTAACTTAGTTCTCGGTGTAGAAGGAAAATGAAGCTTCGTTAAGTGGAGAAGATTTTGGAAGTTAAACTAAACACTTTTTTTGAGGGCTAGAGGTAAATTTGGCCCTCTGAAGGATGTTAATTGTTCTTGGTCTTGTCCAGTGGCAATGGGAATCTTCAGACCCAACATCACTAAGCTCTGAACTGCATTCAGAAGCCTGAAAACCCTATAATAGCCACTTGAACCGATTCCTCTCATCTGCAAGCACTCCAAGTGGCATGCCAACTTATTTAAATGAAGACAAAACAATGGGCCTTGCTCCAAGGGGTAACTGGAGGAGGAGCTGGAATGCCTTTGAAGTTCAGGACCCTAGGCTGTAGGTGCGATTTACATAGACCTCATTATGTAATCTGAATGCAGTTTCTCTTCCTGTTTGTTCGATGTATGAAGCTTTGTGTCCACGGAGAAAGAGATAGTAAGACCTGTAATTAAGATAAGTAGCAGACCACTACTTTTCTGAATGTGTGCTCTGGTGAGTAGAGAATTTCAGATGCATCATTAAGGGTAGAACAAAACCTGTGGTTCAGGCACCTTCAGTCGATGAGAATAATACCAACTCCTTCCCTTTGAAAAAGCTGCATGCTTCTTTAAAGGATAACTATGCCTAGTTCAACTTACTATTTCCTTTAAAATAAATGGTACAGAAGAGCTTATAGTTCTCCCTAACCATGACACTGCTTTTATGTAAACTGGTCTTTAAGCAGCTCTCATCAGTTCTAAAGCTATCTCCTGACTTGTTAGGTTTTAAGTGGACAGTGAGTTTTCTGATCAGAATTGCTTGCAATGGCGTTTTGTTGTTCTCAGTTAAACGCTTTTTCTTCCTATCCGATCCTCTATACTTTTGTTTTTCTTTAGGGCAGATAAGTAGGTAGCACTGCATTTGTGCCAAGAGTCTTGTAAGCAGCAAAGCTCTGCACGCAGTCTACTTGCTCATGGGATGGTTGGTGAGGTCTACCAGTGAAGACTTATCACCAGTTATTTTACAGTTATTGACCCAGATTGTAAGTGATGGAGGAGCATATTTTTTCCTTCTGCTGTGCATTACTTAGTGGGACAGACAGACCTCTAGGGGATGACAATCTCTGTTAGCAGTCATGTTATTTATGAAACTTAATTATGTCTGAGACAACCTAATAGTGTATGTCGCAAGTGGATTTCTGCATCTCTCTGTATTTGCTGTTGTGCTATAAAGCTTGACTGTTGGAATAAAAAAGTCAGTGGCAAAAAAACTTACAAATGAAGTTGTGGAACGCTTGGGGTAAGGTTAAGGTGTACAATGTATTCGGGTTAACAGGCTAGGGATCCCTTAGTTCGTTCTTCTACCATTATTTCCTCACTACAGATGCTAGGGCATGATGTTTTGCAGGTTGCTTGAAGTGAAGCTAATCATTTATGTGTGGGAGATGCAATTTAGCAATGGGAACTTGTTGAAAGCTGTGTAGTGTGTAAGTATATGACAGGTTTTTTTGCTTTGCTTGTTTGGGTTTTTTTCTGGGTGGTGCTGTGTTTTGGTTGGTTTTTGGTTTTTTTTTTTTTTTTTTCCCCTCCTCTCTGTCTCCTGTTTCACTTTGAGAGTTGAGGATTCTTGATGTACTGTCTTGGCCCAGTGAAAAGCTTGGAGCTCATAGTATGGTTGTGTGGATTAAAATGTCAATGATCAGAAGTAGAGCTGAGCTTATATTCTTTCAGTGCAAACAATTAGCTGCTTCTGTCATGGGTGTCTGTGATGGTTTGGGTGTCCTCCGCCCCCCACACTTTTAGAAATCACCCAGACTAGACTCAGTCGGCTCTGGAAATTTGAATGAAGCTTATATTTACAGCTGGCACAATTTACAAGCAGATATTTACAGTATATACAAATATATACAGAAATAGACAGGGTAAAAGGTAATACAAACACAATTCCCCTCCCAGAAACCTGAGTCCCCAGGAGGGGCTCTCAATCACCCCTCACCTTCCTCCTACCCCTCTCAACCTTACCCCAGTCCTAAGGAAGAATGGAGGTTTGGCCAAGAGGGTTAAAAAGCAAGGTGAAGCAGCCAAGCAAAAGGAGGGTGAGGTTAGAAAGCAAGATGGAGTCAGCCAGCAGCCTCAGCTTCTCCCCAGCAGGCAAAGCTCCCCAGCGAAGAGAAGAAGCAAGTGCCATAATCTTTGTTTTGCCTTTCTTCATTACACATCCCAGCAAGACTGTGAGGGAAGTAGACCTCACCATTGTTTTCATTTTACAGCCTATCGTCTAGTTCTTCTCACCAAAACATGCTAGCTAGGCTCAAACTAGCACAGTGTCTTAGCTAATAAAAGAAAGGACTGACTGAAAATGACAATCTGAACTCTTGGAAGTGTTTAAACTCTGAAGTGGCTGTGTGTGTATATTTTTTTTTTTGGTGACATGAAATTCCTGTCCCATGTCTGTATTAACCAAAATAGAATCCATAGCCTGTGTATTACCTGTGAATATACTAAAGATTAATATGATACATGGCAGAGCATTAAATGCAGAATTTCCATCTCCTAACTTCCAGAACAATGATACCATCTGTATAAGTGTGTTAATTCCTCTTAAGATTAGACTGTAGCACTAGAACTGCTTGATTTGGGTCTCTCTAATCCTCTTAACCAAAAGACAGCTTTAATTCTTCCTAATTAAATTATGTGAAAATACGTTATTTTACTTTATTTTGCTTTACAGGTTCTGTTTTGGAATTGTCTCTTGTGTGAAAAGCATTTTGAATGTTTCTTTAGTGAATCCATGTGATAAAGTATTGTCATTCCTTCAGTTTATTTTGTAACTTCCATCTTTTTACCTTCATAACAAACGTAGAAGGCAAAGATGTTGTCGATATTACTAGATATTGTAGCACAAAGATTAAGATGCTTTATAGCTTGCAGTGGACTAAGCCATATTCCTTCTGTCAGTGGCAGAATGTGTTTCTCTGGAGAAAATGCTCTGCTAGAGCCTGGGATATTTATTATACTTAATTTGCAGCACTGGGTGGGATGTGATCCTTTGTATAGTGCATCGCTGGGGCCTGAGCAGCTTCAGTTCTGCGTTAATAGGAAGAGTATTTTGAGTTCCTGTCAAATAAGTAATATTATTTACACTGTGGGAGCAGGAGAGTGTGTATTTGTCTCTCTATTTGTGAACAGCATTGTTTTGAGACTGTCAGCAGATTGCAGAGCGTAGATAAACAACTGTAGATCCTTTTGGCCTAGAATATGCAGCTGAACTTACCTTCCCTTTCTCCTCCTTGCTTCCCTCCCCTATCCTTTCCCCTTTCCCCTTTCTTGGGGGTTGGATTGCTGAGTGCATTTGCTCCTTGCTAGTTATAAAAGGAAGGAAGGTGGTAGGATTGGAAGACAGTAGGTTTTGTCATCTCGTTGTTTGTCTGTTGCAGTTACTCTTATTAATGTGCATGCTTTATTTTTACTGGAGGCATTTGAAGTGAAAGAGAAGAGGAGGTTCAGAGGAGACCTTATTGCTCTCCTCAGCTACCTGAAGGGAGGTTGTAGGCAGGTGGGGGTTGGTCTCTTCTCCCAGGCAACCAGTGACAGAACAAGAGGACACAGCCTCAAGCTGCGCCAGGGCAGGTTTAGGCTGGATGTTAGGAAGAAGTTCTTCGCAGAAAGAGTGATTGGCATTGCAGTGGATTCCCCAGGGAGATGGAGTCCCCATCACTGGAATTGTTTAAAAGGAGACTGGATGAGGCACTTAGTGCCATGGTCTAGTTGATTGGAGGGTGTTAGGTTGGACTCGACGATCTCAAAAGTCTTTTCCAACCTGATTATTTGTGTGGTTCTGTGAAAAGAGGACTTGAATGCTGGGTATGGTGCCATCTAGTCAGGGCTTGAAGGTACAGAGGCAAATAGAGTTGTAGCTTGCTCGCAGGTGTCAGGTTTTTCCCAGCGTGTGAAGAGCCAAAGTTTAAAAAAACCCAACCAAACAAAAAAATCTGCCGACCCAAACAGTAGTAAAGCAGCGTGGTTTATCTCAAACCAGCTGGTGAAGGCTCTTGCCTGCAGGTAGAGCAGTGCTCTGTCACCATCGCTGGTGCTCTGTCACCGTCACTGGTTCTAATGGGCGCTGGCAGAAGCGTGGTGGTGACATCACCCTGAGGAGAGGGAGAAGGTTAGGCAGAGTCACTGGGCTGCTTGTTCTGCACAGGCACTCAGGAAAGGGTTACTTTCCTATGCTGTCTAATAGATTCAGCCTTTTATTTTATAATATAATTAAATAACCAAGCCTTTGTGCAGCTCCTGAATTCCTTTAATTTAGCGGCAGCACAGAAGCTGAATTCAGAGCATTCATGGGCCTGTACTATCTCCCTGACTACTTGCCAGGCCTATTCATGCTGTTCTGAGTGCAGGAAGTTCTCACATTCATGCAGGGCTGGGGGGGTGTGTGAGAGGCGTTGTGTGGTTAGCTTTTTTTTTTCCCTCCTTGTTTTTAAGTAAGGGAAATGGTTATAAGGAAAATTCTTCAGCGATTCCCTGGGACCAATTTACCAACTGTTAATCTGTGAGTAAATAATGGGAACAGTTTATACACTTGGCAGCTCTTGAGAAGGAGCAAAGAATCATGAGAAGTTCACAGTCCACAGCCCCAAGATAGCTGAATGCTTTGGTATGTTAGGATTTGTCTAAACGGGGATAGGCTGATACTTTTTTTTTTGTTAGCAGATGTAATCTTATGTATTCTGAAGTACTGAGTTTGAGGAAAACTTTGGCACCAGGGAGCTGGCTGCTTACGCTGAAGTTAAGTCAATTTTTTTCTCTGTTTGGGTTCTAATGCTCTAGCCAATACATCTCCTTCTTACAGTTAGCTAACACTCAGGGAATTTTACTTGCTGTCCAGTGAGGGGGAAGCTGGTAACATTGGCTTTCCTTTTGGCTCAAGGGAAGAGTAAAGACAGGACAAGAAGGTGAAACAAAACTGAGAAAGTAGTGACTAAATCGAAGTGAATAGAGGGGAAGTACAAAATGCTTTGTGAACTTAGAGCATTCATTCCACTTCCAAGGAACTGTCTGCCTCACATCTCTAATCTGTGGTATCTAATCTTTGTAACTAGAGACGGCAGTGACAGGAGTAATTGACATGTGTGGAGTGCATAGGAGAAAGGAAAAATCACTTCTTAGTGTGGGTTTTCTGCTGGTACAACTGATGGATTGAGAAATGTGTAGCAATCTAGGGTATGTCAGGTATTCAGCAAGTTGCATTTTCACCAAAACAAACAGAATTGGGATAGTACAGACTTGGCCGCAGAGTTCATGTTCGCTTGTAACTTCTGTGTCTGGAATTGGGAAGAGAAGTGCTCCAGAGAACACTAGGTGTGCACCATTTGGTAACTCTGAGCAGGAAAGTACATAGCTGAAAACTTTTTTTTTCTGTAGATAGGGTGAGCTATATGTAACATGTTCCATCTGGAAACTGAATTGGAGGTGGGGAACCTACAGTTTGTTTCTCTGGCTCATGGGATGCACTCAGTACACAGTTTCATGTTAGAATATAAAAGTTTCAACCTGGTCCCTGTGCCAGTAATGTTTTACAAGTACCTTAATGCTAAGTATTCACCTTTATAAGATCCCACCTTCAGTGGGGTCCTGACATGCATCGGGCTTAACGATTCCCCTTCTAGGAGACTTAATTTTACTGTGATGTCAGAGAACAGGAAGTTGTAGGAAAGCCACTGAAATGGGTTATTGAGATGTGTTCCTTTCCTTTGTAATTTCTATAAGGAAAAGCGTTGCTCTTAAACACTGACAGCAGAGATTTGGACTCTGGTTATCCTTTTCTCTTTCCATCCTCTACCTTGCAAGTGTTTAGATATCTTTTCACGTCCCTCTAAAAGTGTTGTGACTGAAGTAGCTTTTTTTCAGGTGCCATAATTTCTGGAATTGCAGTGTTAAGAATGTTCATGTGTGGATCATGGTACGTTACCAGATGTGCAGCTGTGTAAATGCAATGCCAAATGTCTGGATCATTTCAGCAAAAAGTGGGAAATAAGGAGTTTAAGGTCACTGCCATTTGCCAGCCATTTGAGGCTGGTGAGAGGCCTCGAGCACAAGCCCTACGAGGAGAGGCTGAGGGAGCTGGGGTTGTTTAGCCTGGAGAAGAGGAGGCTCAGGGCAAACCTNTTTTTTTTTCCTTCAGCACTATGGGTTTCGATCTCTGGTTTTTATTGCAAGTAGTAGTGCAAATCCCTGTCGGCTTTTGCCTTTTAAAACACTTATTTTAATCTACGAAAGTACTGTGATGGCTTTGCTTTTCACACATGTATAATAAAAAACTCATTGCCTATATGTCTAAAATAATAAATAAAATGTTTTAATTTCTTCAGAGTTTAGGAAGTAGCTAAATGTACTTTGTGAATCCAATTTCTTAAGACTAGAAAGTGTATGGAAGCACAGACTTGCTTCAACACTGGTTTCTTCTGAAAGTCTTCAGCAAAGTGAAGATAAATAGCAGTTGTTGAACGCGTGCTTGAGTAGTGGAGGAGGAATATCAGTTGAGGGAAGGTTTGCAGGTTAGAAGTCCTCTTATAACAGAGTTTCATTGCTTGGAAATGAAAGCAAATTACAGATTGATGTTGGAGCAGAGAGGGCAGTGGAGAAACAGAAAATAAAGAGAATCTTGACTGTTTTTAAATTAGCTTGTTTCTGCTTCCAGAATATAAAATTTTAAAGAGAAGGTAACTATCTTTTAAAGTCTAACTGTTGTAAGAGGAGAGCTGTGCTCCATGGAAAGTATAATTCCCTTCCCTTTTCTATTATTATAGTGTCTTACAGTGAGTTAATGACTGCTGTTGCAAAATAGGATATACGAACACCTGTAACTACTGTATTGCTCCTCCTAGCTTTAAGAGTTGAGTAGAGTCACCCTTTGTTCTCCAGTGCCAAGTCTTTGTTTTTCTTCTGATTTGAGTGAGTTGAACATTTGCCGTAAGGTGCTTCATGCAAGATACTGCCCCCTGTGTCAGTCCCAATAGGACTGTGTTGTGCCCTCTGCCTTTCTCATCTCTTGATACCAGGGACCAATCACACGAGTAAACTAGCAGTCATGCTAGTGCGGATGAGCTTTACATCTGGAAATGTGGGTTTTAATCAAAGCTGCTTCTTACATGCTTTGTTTCCTGCCCATCAGCGGTGTAGGGTTTGCTCTAGTGAAATATGCCTTTCTAAGATTAAACTTGTCTCTGTGTGTTGAGCAGAATGTTGTAAGATAGTAATTAATGCTGTAGTCATCATGTGAATGGAAAATATTCCCTATATATCTAGATACTTAAGGGGATAAAATTAGGCTTTGGAATTTCTGTCTGGTCCTGTTTTAACTTAGCTCTCAGACACACTTCTATTATGGTAATAATGGTTATCTGCCATTGTTTTACTTTTAGTGTCAGTGCTGCTCTGTCCTTTCCAATAGCATAATGTGCAAATCTGGGCAGTCAGATAGAGATTATGTTGTTCTGTTCTGTCATCCAGCAAGTTTCCATCATTTATTTGGTCTCCTTGTGCTACACAACCACCACAATGTTTTTTTAAACTCGCCTTTCTTGAAAATGTTTTATTATTTCTGCTTGAAACCTTGGAAGCTGGAAGGTACAGGATTATAGGCACACATAAATTCACTGTTCTTCAGTGCTTGCATTTTATGATGAGTATAAAAGAGACTGATTTAGCTGGGACTCATAACTTCTAGAATTCTCATGTCCATACGTGCTTTTGTGAGGGGGAAAAAAAAATCCTGTAGGCAGCTCTAGTGGGTGCACCATGTTGTCTGCCTGTCCTTAGAAATCATTTAGGAATGCTTCAGGATAGATGGTGGAATTTGGGGCACCTGGTCCTTTCCCTTCCACATTGCTGAAAATTGTGAGCAAGGTTGTTTTAGCCCACACATTTTTTTCTGTAGTTCTGATCTTAAAACTATTGGGGGGGGGGAGAAGAGAATGCTTGATACGTTTTTTTCCCCTTTAATTTTCTTGTTGAGTCTCTATCAATAGACATTCCTCAGAAAAGAAGTAATGCTAACTTCTTGGAGTTGAATACTAGAAAGAAAAAAGGTGACAAGGAGTTGTTTTTCAATGGCTACCTGTGAAAGGGGAAACATGATGGTTTGCCAAGGCAGTGGTAGCCACCAGCAAGGTAGATTCCAGATGTTGTTGAAGTGTGAGTGTGTGATAAGAGAATAGTCTCTCGAGGCTATACATTCTGTTCATCTTAGCTGCAAGTGTGAGAACTGAAATCTTTGTACCTAAGAGTGCTCTGGTGCAAAGTTCATTCTGTACTTAGGCTTTGCACCTACTGCCACACAGCTGTCTAAATCAGTCAGGCTTTCTTCTGTTTTAACTGACATCTGTCCAGAAATGCATTCAGGTTGTGTTAACACAGATGTTTGTTGTTGCCTTGATGTAGCTTAAAGTAGTTTACAGTAGCCTGTTGTCAGGCTAAATCACCTAAAAACTCCAGTGGTCACAAATCTCATGTTTTAATAAAACCTCTTGTTAGTTTCTAATCCAGTATGTGATTAATTACAAGAAATCATTGGAGCACTTTTTCCAGAGTCTTAATTTGCTGAGGAATCAAGTTGCTGCTTGAAGGAGTCAGCTTTTTCTTTCTCTTCATTTCTGCCTTCAAAAAAACCCCAAATCACCCCAAACATTGCAAACTCGAAGGTTCTAGAAGTCAAATTTAGAAGAAAAAGAGATTAGCATGTGTGAGAGGTTTGAAAGGCAGAAATTGCTTCAGGTCCATAATAAACCAGAAAAAAACCCCTTCTTTCTAACATCTTTAAGCTTTATTTCTGCCTGGCTTCGTAACAGGCTAGGTAAACACAACTGATGAAGTATGCTATTCTAATTTTCCTGCACTTTAAACCTTAATCAGAATTCAGAGCGTTGCTTTCAAGCTTGGAGGCAATTATCTAGATTACTGAGATTAAATATTTGTGATTGTTGGGAGTTTCACTGCGGCTTTTTTTGGCTCTGTGTACTTTCTACTGCAGAAGGGGAAAAAAAAACCCAACACAGTAATAGGCAAGGGCATTGCTGTTGTGGTTTTAGGGACAGGCAGGGCAATGCAGAGAACAAATACAGACTTTCCTGTGGGAGAGGTGGTGCAGGCCATCTTAGCCATCCTATTGCCCCTTGAAAAAATCACTTGTCTGTAAATAAATAGAAGAAAAAATATTTTAAACAATGCAGCCTGGTTTACAGCAAGAGGGAGGATTCTTTTGTGTATGTTTGGTTTGGGTTTTTTCTGTGGGGTGGGGTTTTTTTTTTTTTGGTTGCTGGTGGTATGTTTTTTTTTCATTTTTTGGTGGCTTTTTAGCACAAAAAATAATCAAAACAATCTTAAATTGCTGCTGAGGGAGATTTTTGCATACTGTTCTAATCTGCTCTTGAAGGCTCTGGAGTCTGTCGCTGTTTGCACAGCTTTGGGGAAATGTGACCCTTGAGTGTGAAAAGGATGGTCTGGGCTGCACGAGAATGAAATCTGAATAGAATCAAGCAGGTTGGAAGAGACCTCCAAGATCATTCAGTCCAACCTGTCACCCAGCCCTATCCAGTCAACTAGGCCATGACACTAAGTGCCTCATCCAGGCTTTTCCCAATGTGATGTAAGAATGTTTTGGGGGATCATAGGTACAGTGTTCAGCCAACAGTGCTTGTCCTCATCTCCTTGTTGCAACATTGGTATATCTGGGCTACAGAGAAAAGGTAAATGCTTGTCCATTGCATGTGCTTGTGGGACTCTGCATCGGTGAAAGAGTAGCTGTGTCTAACACAGCTGTGTACATTTTGTTATTATAAAAGTTCTGTATGATGAGAACTGCAAAATCAAAAGATACTGATGAGGAATTGCTTTTAAAACATAGAATGGTTTAGGTTGGAAGGGACCTCAAAGATCATCTAGTTCCAACCCCCCACCGTAGGCAGGGACACCTCCCACTAGAACAGGTTGCGCAAGGCCTCATCCAGCCTGGCCTTGAATACCTCCAGGGAGGGAGCATCCTCAGCCTCCCTGGGCAACCTGTGCCAGTGTCTCACCACCCTCACTGGAAAGAATTTCTTCCTAATGTCTAGTTCAAATCTCCTCTATTCCAGTTTAAACCCATTATTCCTCATCCTGTCATTGCAAGACCTTGTAAATAGTCCCTTCCCAGCCTTCTTGTAGGCCCCCTTCAGATACTGGAAGGCTACTACAAGGTCTCCTCAAAGCTGTCTCTTCTCCAGGCTGAAGAGCCCCAACTGCCATAGCCTGTTCTGAGAGCAGAGGTGCTCCAGCCCTTTGATCATCATGGCCTCCTCTGGACTCGCTCCAACAGTTTGATGTCATCTTTTGTTGGGGACTTCAGAACTGTACACAGTACTCCAGGTGGAGTCTCATGACAGCAGAGTAAAGGTGGAGAATCACCTCCCTTGCCCTGCTGGCCACACTGCTCTTGCTGCAGCCCAGGACATGGTTGCTGTCTGGTCTGCATGCACACTGCCAGCTCCTGTTGAGCTTTTCATCAACCAAGACCCTGAAGCCCTTTTCCTCAGGGCTGCAGCATCCTTAAAACCTTGGTTTTGAGATGTCTTAAGTAGAGTTTGCCATTACCTCCAACAGTTACTGGATCCTCACGTTCTTCTAAGCAGCATTCTTAAAGTTACATGTGTAAATATTGATATGCTGTAAACCAGGAGTGTCCTCCTGTGCCTTCTGCTGCGGAACACACAAGCCGCGTATTGCAGGCACTTACTCTATATTAAGTGCTGATAATATGTTATTTTAGCACAAATAAACCAAAAGCTTTAAATTCCAGGCTCCCTCATGTTTGTTAATTTTAATGTTTGGATGCTGGAAGAAAGGCAAGTTGCATGCAGTTCAGTCTCTAGCTCTTGGGGGGATACAAAAAGGAAAAAGCTGGAACTCAACATTTCTACTGGAAAGCAGCCCTGTGGAGAAAGAGCTGAGAGTCCTGGTGGCAAGAAGCTATCCATGGGACAGCAATGTGCCCTTGTGGCCAAAAGGGCCAAGTGAGTCCTGGGGTGCGTTAAAAGGAGTGTGTCCGGCAGATGGAGGGAAGTTCTCCTTCCTCTCTACTCTGCCCTGGTGAGCTATCACCTGGAATATTGCATTCAGTTTTGGACTCCATAGTTCAGGAGGGACTGGGATCTACTTGAAAGAGTCCAAGGGAGGGCTTACAAAGATGATGAAGGGCCTGAAGCACTGCACTATGAGGAGAGGCTGAGGGACCTGAGGCTTTTTGATCTGGTGAAGAGAAGACTTAGAGGTGATCTAATCAATCTTTGTAAGTATCTGAGGGCTGGGGGTCAAGAAGGAGGGGACAGGCTCTGCTCAGTTGTGCCCTGTGACAGGACAAAGAGCAGTGGATATAAGCTTCAGCACAGGAAGTTCTACCTCAACATGAGGAAGAACTTTTTTACTAAAAGGGTGACAGAGCACTGAAACAGGCTTTCCAGAGAGGTTGTTGAAGCTGTTTATCTGGAGGCTTTTGAGACCCATCTGGATGCATTCCTCTGTGACCTGCACTAGATTCTATGGTCCTGCTCTGGCAGGGGTGGTAGGACTCAATGATATATGGAGGTCCCTTTCAACTCCTGACATCCTGTGATGCCGTGAGCATTCATAGAATCTTTTCGTTCAAGAACCTCCTGTCAGCTGGGATTTTTTTTGGGTAGGAATCTTAAAATGTGTGTAAAGGCTGCACATAAGAAACTTGCTTTTGAAAGCAAGGGGAACTGCATCAGTATGATGGGCAGAAAGAGCTTGTCTTCTTAATTCATTAAGGAAGAAGTTGATCTTTCTCCTTCCAAGTGCTAGGTTGTGACATGCACATGAGGTTTGTGAAGTGTGGTGTTAGTGTTGTGGATTCCATTTAGCTGTGCAGAAGGCTGTTCTACTATGAGTGTTACATGATGTGTCGTACCCAAAGAAAAGATTTCTCCAAATTTTTAAATGACAAAATTGTGCTTGTGCTGTGGAGGGATTGGAAATTACGATGACTGCATTTCTAAACACACAAATTGAAGGTTAAGCCTGGATGCCCTAACTTGCATAACTTCTAAAGACTTAAGCTCAGGGCATAAACAAAGTGATCCATCCTGTTCTTTTCCAAAGGAGCACTTGGTGCAGATTAGAGAATTGCTGTAGGGTAACTTGCACTGTAGTGGTGGTATCTTGTTGACGTATCTACTGGCATCTTCTGGATCCAGAGGTCAGTGAAAAAAAGACTCAGGTAGGAGAAATTGGTATGATAGTAGGACTTCAGTTAAAACTAAGCATTTTGTACTGCTGCAACTTGGTTTCTGCACTGTGCAAGTAGCTGAAATGTTTGGAAGAAGTCTTTTTGCGTTGTAGTGTGTGTTTGTTTTCCTTGGGAAACCCTCTGAGGAAAAGTTTCAGCAAGGCAGGCCAGAAGAACAAGAAAGCAGAATACCAGACAGAAAATGACTCTGTAGGAAGAAGTCATCTCTCTTAGGTTTTTCTGAGTTCATAGAATGGTTTGGGTTAGAAAGGACCCCCAAAGATAATCCAGTCAAACCATCATCCCTGCAGTAAGGACTGACATCTTCAACTAGATCAGCTTGCCTGGAGCACTATTGCCCCAGTACTTTACCATCATCAGATCCACAATCATGGCAAAGCCCTGGTTGCAGTGAGGGTCTGGAGAGCCTTTCCTGGCAGTTGGCTTCTGATGTTGCTGTAAGAGGGTCCAGCTTTTATATGGTTGAATAAACAATTTTGCATAACTTCAAACAATGGAATATGAGTTCTGTGTTCGAGCTAAGTCTCTGGGTGGTATTTTGTGGCATGGGGATATTCTGTGGGGAGATGAAAAAAAAAAAAAGCCTTGTTTTGGTTAGTGTTACCTTGCAGAAGTTGGTTTAAAATGCATCAGCTTGTGTAAGTTGACCAGTTACTACGTAGTGTTGCTACATAACTAATCCCTTTTGCAGCAGTTTTGTTGACATGCAGATAAAATGCTCACGCAGAGCTGACTTCCAGAGTAGAAAGTGTTAGCTGTCAGATGCGAAATTTTAAACACAAATTAGAAAGGGGTGTAAACAAAATTTAAAAAGGGGTGGTTGTTTTTATGCTGATCAGATGTTGCAGTACTGAACTCCAGTGCTGTTGGATATACTCTGTGCTGCGTCTTCTCCCAGATGCATGGTTAGATGGAAAACAGCTTGCTTGGCTAACGGGCCAACAGGATATTTTGGGCAGATGTTTTAACAGGATCATTTTATGTGTTCAGTATACAGACACTGTTTTGAAAGAAGCAGGGCCTGTTTGTTTAAAGCATTGCTCCAGAACATTGTTCAGCGCTCCAGAACCACATCTGCCACCCCTC